>CM059811.1:32632578-33832578 GCA_030435695.1 Brachymystax lenok tsinlingensis | reverse complement strand
GCAGTGCCCTACACGGTAACTGTAGGCAATCATTTTGCAGGAATCTCCAGTTACAAAGTATCTGTAGGAATATGGAAGATAATCTCATTACTAGAATCTCATTATCACCAGGTCATTGTGGATTATTAAAGTATAATATCCCTTATAACAAATCATGATAACATTGGATAGACAGATGCATCTGCACACACATACATGCGTAGCATGTGACAATAGCAGGATCATATCAAGGATAGCATCACAAATTAATACATAAATACCACTTGACGATGAGTTGATAATTTGAATCAGCTGTGTAGTGCTAAGGCAAAAACAAATATGTGCACCTCTTTGAGTCCCCAGGACCAGGACTGAGAACCACTGCTCTTTATTGGGACCTCTTCATCTGCAGACAGGCTTTCACAGCTCTCTGTATCTGAGGACAGAAAACCTCACAAGAAACAGACTTCATTATACTCAAATTAGACCGAACTGAATATTATGTTACTATTATCTCCGTCCTCACGTCTAGGGACAGGAACTACACAAAAGTACATGCCCTATCCAGAATAGCCTACTCTCTCACTTTGACAGTTGGGGCTGATATCCTATCACCCTCCTCCATGGCTGTTAGCTAGCTACCTACAAATGCATTTGGATGTATCTTTATTTTTTTTACAGTGATAAAGATAGCTAGCTAATATGAAGTTAGGTTGCTGGTGATATTTAATCCACTTAGCTAGCTATCTATACAGTATGTAAAGTTGGCTAGATAGCCAGCTAGCTACATTAGCAGCTCATTTGAGTTAGCCTGCACTGTAGCTAGTTAGCTAATAATACATCGTTTTCTTTACATTAATGATATGTATTTAGTTACTTCAATAGGTTCTCCCAGCCATGTGGACGATTGGAAACAGGGCAGGCAGCATATTGTGTTTGTCACCAGAGAGTTTTAGAGCATATTACTATTTAACTGTGAATGAATTCATGAAATGGAGAATGGATTAAACTATTTATCCATTTAATAACCAGACCTTCATACAAACTTGATGCACAATCAAACATCACAATTGAACGTGCTGCTATATGCTGCCATATGCAGCCAGCACGCCCAAAAGCGAGCCACTCTGGGCGACACGCTGCAATTTACCACGTGCTAGTGGACACAAGCCGTCAGAGGAGATGCCGTCTGCCCTCTGCATCCAAAGTGGCAAAGAAGCTACTGTCGGCGTCGGAAGACTTTCAGAAATTCAATTGCCTGACCGATACCGAGCTAGCTAACGAATTGGATAGGATTATGAGTAGAATTACAGGTTTTTAGATACATAACTACAGTCATGTTGATGGTGGACTAGATCTCCCACTTTGTCTGTATATGCATTGTGTCCTGCTACCATTTATACAATTTTATTTGATCAAATTGTATTTATCACATGCGCCAGGTGTAGACCTTACCGTGAAGTGCTAATTTACAAGCTCTTAACCAATGTAGTTTTAAGAAAATAGAGTTAAGAAAATATTTACTAAATAAACTAAAGTAAAAAATTAAAAAGTAACACAATAAAATAACAATAATGAGGCTATATACAGGGAGTACCGGTACCGAGTCAATGTGCGGGGGTACAGGTTAGTCAAGGTAATTTGTACATGTAGGTAGGTGTAAAGTTACTTCATCCCTCTCTCCCCTTGTCCTCTAGGTTCTATCAGCTGTGTCGGTGAACCCTTCCCACATGTGACCTGGCTGACAGAGGGCACAGCATGATCATAGGTGAGAGGTCACTTGGTCGGGTCAACAGGAAGTATTATTAAAGAGATGCTTTACATTGAAATACAGAGAGATATAACAGTAGTCCCTCCTGATGATTATGATGACTGAGTGTTTTAAAAAAACAAGGCTTAATCATGCTCTCTCTTTCACCGTCTCTCATCTGCAGGTATGTTTTGAGAGTGTATTGTTTAAAAAAAATCTGTTTCTGTAAACACTACCGTTCAGAAATTTGGGGTCACTTAGAAATGTCCTTGAGAAACAGACGCCTCACAAGTCCTCAACTGGCAGCTTCATTAAATAGTACCTGCAAAAAAACAGTCTCAACGTCAACAGTGAAGAGGCGACTCCGGGAATTCTGGCCTTCCAGGCAGAGTTCCTCTGTCCAGTGTCTTTGTTCTTTTGCCCATCTTAATCTTTTCTTTTTATTGGCCAGTTTTAGATATGGATTTTTCTTTGCAACTCTGCCTGGAAGGCCAGCATCCTGGAGTCGCCTCTTCACTGTTGACATTGAGACTGGTGTTTTGAAGGTACTATTTAATGAAGCTGCCAGTTGAGGAAGCGTCTGTTTCTCAAACTAGACACTTTAATGTACTCGTCCTCTTGCTCAGTTGTGCACCGGGGCCTCCCACTCCTCTTTCTATTCTGGTTAAAGCCAGTTTGCGCTGTTCTGTGAAGGGAGTAGTACACAGCGTTGTACCAGATCTTCAGTTTCTTGGCAATTTCTCACATGGAATAGCCTTCATTTCTCAGAACAAGAATAGAGTAACGAGATTCAGAAGAAAGGTCTTTGTTTCTGGCTATTTGGAGCCTGTAATCGAACCCACAAATGCTGATGCTCCAGATACTCAACTAGTCCAGTTTTATTGCTTCTTTAAACAGGACAACAGTTTTCAGCTGTGCTAACATAATTGCAAAAGGGTTGTATTAGCTAATACAACGTGCCATTGGAACATTGGAGTGATGGTTGCTGATAATGGGCCTCTGTAGGCCTATGTAGATATTCCCATAAATCTGCCGTTTCCAGCTACAATAGTCATTTTCAACATTAACAATGTCTACACTGTATTTCTGATCAATTTGATGTTATTTTAATGGACAAAAGTTTTATCTTTCAAAAACAAATACATTTCTAAGTGACCCCAAACATTTGAACGGTGGTGTATATGAATTAGACATTTAACTAGTTAAATCATGTGTTCTAGTCTATTGCATAGTTACAATGTGTAACCATTGATATCCCTGGACCAGGCTTGGTAAACACTGTTGAAGTGTATAATTGTAATACATACATGCAGACATAGCATCATTCAAAGACTGGAGTTTGATACTCCTGGTATTGGATATGACTGAAAAAGAATGTCTCAGACATTCATACCGGAACCGCACCTTTATTTGCCAAGGTAGAGTACATGATCAGTGAATATATTCAATGTACAGGCTACAATGTGGGGAACTCATACTTGGTAATAACTACATGTGTATATACGAAGTTACATTATATTCTACTCAACTGGCTATGATAGCTGAGGTTCATAGCTAGGTTCTGAACTAATATGTATACCAAACGTTTTAGGGTCCATACACAGATCGGCTACATAGCTAGCTACACATCCATAGGCATACAGGTATTTTTTATCCTCCATTACACAATAAGCAAGAAAATTGTAAGCTAGCTACATTACTTCAGCTGTAAAATATCAGCAAGTCAAGCTTACAAAAATGTACAATCAATTTGCAGAGCACGTGTAACCACACCGGTCCAGGACGTCCACATAAGGCTTCTTTACCTGCGGACTCGTCTGACACCAGCCACCTGATAAAACTGACGAGTATTTCTGTGCGATAAAGCCCTTTTGTGGAAAAACTCATTCAGATTGGCTGGGCCTGGCTCCCAAGTGGATGGGCCCAGGCTCTCTCATGGCTGCGCCCCTGCCCACTCGTAAAATCCATAGATTTTAGGGCCTAATTAATTTGTTTAAATTGCTGATTTCCTTATATGAACTGTAACTCAGTAAAATTGTTGCATTTACACTCCTTCATCCCCATCAGTCAAACTCCTAAAGAGCGTAGCAATGTGATATATATATATATAGACATATACGACCTGTCTGTTTAAATGCTATCACACAGCTCGGACACCCATGCATACCCCACAAGACATGCCACCAGAGGTCTCCTCACAATCCCCAAGTCCAGAACAGACTATGGGAGGCACACAGTACTACATAGAGCCATGTCTACATGGAACTCTATTCCACATCAAGTAACTGACTCAAGCAGTAGAATCAGACTTAAAAAGGTCAAAATACACCTTATGGAACAGCTGGGACTGTGAAGCAACACAAACATAGGCACAGACACATGCATACAACACAACATACACACACACGTACACATGGATTTTGCATTGTAGATATGTGGTATTGGAGTATGGGCCTGAGGACACATTGCGAATTCTGTAATGAATGTATTGTGAGCAGCATGTATGTAAATACATTTTAGTTGGTTGGAGTCATTAAAACTCATTTTTTAACCACTCCACAAATTTCTTGTTAAGAAACTATAGTTTTGGCAAGTGGCTTAGGACATCTACTTTATGCATGACACAAGTAATTTTCCAACAATTGTTTACAGATTATTTCACTTATAATTCACTGTATCACAATTCCAGTGGGTCAGAAGTTTACATACACTAAGTTGACTGTGCCTTTTAACACCTTGGAAAATTCCAGAAAATTATGTCATGGCTTTAGAAGCTTCTGACAGGCTAATTGACATCATTTAAGTCAATTGGAGGTGTACCAGTGGATGTATTTCAAGGCCTACCTTCAAACTCAGTGCCTCTTTGCTTGACATCATGGGAAAATTAAAAGAAATCAGCCAAGACCTCAGAAAAATAATTGTAGACCTCCATAAGTCTGGTTCATCCTTGGGAGCGATTTCTAAACGGCTGAAGGTACCACGTTCATCTGTACAAACAATAGTACGCAAGTATAAACACCATGGAACCACGCAGCCGTCATACTGCTCAGGAAGGATGAAGATGAACGTACTTTGGTGCAAAAAGTGCAAATCAATTAAAGCTTGGTTGCAAATGGGTCTTCCAAAGGGACAATGACCCCAAGCATACTTCCAAAGTTGTGGCAAAATGGCTTAAGGACAACAAAGTCAAGGTATTGGAGTGGCCATCACAAAGCCCTGACCTCAATCCTACGGAAAATTTGTGGGCAGAACTGAAAAGGCGTGAGCGAGCAAGGAGGCCTACAAACCTGACTCCGTTACACCAGCTGCCAGGAGGAACGGGCCAAAATTCACCAAACTTATTGTGGGACGCTTGTGGAAGGCTACCCGAAACGTTTGACCAAAGTTAAACAAACTATTGACATTTCACTTTCTTCAAATAAAGTGGTGATCCTAACTGACCCAAGACGGAATTTTACTAGGATTAAATGTTAGGAATTGTGAAAAACTGAGTTTAAATGCATTTGGCTAAGGTGTATGTAAACTTCCAACTTCAACTGTATATAAAAAAAGATTACAACCACAGATGTTTGTTAAAGTATTTTTGGTAAGTTTTACTTTTAATATTGCTAGACCTCATTACTGGTTTATCATCCACTTCAGTGTATTTGATGGATTCCTAGCCAAAGCATAAGTGGCTGAGATACCTTTATGTCCATTGATATGTAGCCACAAAGCCCTAAAATATGTTCACAGATCGATCACCTGGGGGAATTCTCTTTAGATATAGAAGCCAGAGTATACCAACAACACAGGCCAATTAGAACAAGACACTTAACCAGCTTGATAGCAGCGGCAGCCCCTGATCATTAAATATTTGGTCAGATGGATGACAATCTTCTTCTAACCCGTGTTGTCACTCATGTGGCACTCATCCTTCCGCTGTCACCAACGTAAAAAAATACCCCTTTTCAAAACTGGTTTGTTTGGAGTGTTGTGACAGGTTTACGTTGTATTGGCCATCAAAGAATAAGAGATTATCTACGCATACATTAAAAAAAATGCTCACCTTCAGAAATGCAAAATGCAAGGGCATGCAGCACCATCCTAATATTTCATGTCAACTGCCCAAGAACCTTGAGTGAAAATACAATTTCTGGATGTAATGTCAACACTTTCTCTATGTCCATATGTCAATGATAAGTAGCACACCCAGTTTTCAAACTCCACACCCATTCAAAACTACAAAATGACACAGAGGCCGATACGTAAAGCTTATTAAAGAGCAGTGATACTAGCAAGAGCAGTGTGCGGGTTTCCTCCTTTCAGCCTCTTAATCAACTGTTACCATGCACCTGCAAGTTCCTTTTGAATTACATTGAGAAACACTGAAATTAAACAACTTCAAAATTAGAAATACTATGGCCAGTTATACCAACATATCAGGACACTGGACTTTAATGATTTTTATTGTAGCAGTACAAATGCACAATTACTTTGATTTCTGACTCTGTGCCTGTGCCTTAAGAACCTTGACAACGATCTTCTGTTCCTCAATCAGGAAAGCTCGCTTGATCCTGTGGTAGACAGAAGGGTGAACGTTAGTGGATCAGGTAACTGAGTTGTCCAGGCATTGTTTGCTTGATGCAAATACTGACAAAATATCAATAAATGTAAAGCAAAATCTACTGAATCATGTTGCAAAGACCAATGCCTTCAATGTAGATTGTAAAAACACAACCCTCAATGTATTGCACACAGGAAGTTTCCCTACTTTTAAAAGCTCACCCCAGGATAAATCTCATCTAAATGGAACAAAACCATTTAGTTAACTCTAAAATCTAAGACGTTGGGGGGGATCGTACTTGTCCTTTACTACTATACCCCAGAGAAACGCATTACATAATTCATAAATTGCTAAGACAGTCTAAATAAATCACAAGAAACAAGATTTAAGGGTCTGTCCTATATCTAGGAGACTAAGAAAGCTCAGGAGATATATGTATATACACACACACATGTTTTTACCCTCTTTATTTGGGTAGGCACAAAACAACCTTCATACTTCCATTCATTTTTAAAAACCAGTACAAGTGACCTTGAGACGAGTACTGTGTAGAGCAAACGGATAAACACCAGTGTTTGTGAAAATCTCCCCTTTCCACAGTGGGGTCACATTAGTTTGCAGGTCAAACCAGTCTGACGCTACAGACGCTTTCGTGAGAAGCCCGAGTTTCGGGACGTCTCACGGTCTGACAAACACCGCTCTCTGCCACCTTTAACTGCAGATGTGGATGTGCAACACTGGTGGATTGAAACACACCCAATGCAAAAAACTACTTATCTCTAGCTTAAACTGAAAGATTTCAATTGGGATTTTTTGGGTTGTTTATGTAACTTAGATTGATGCTCCGGTGCATCAATTGTCTCTAGGGGGTTAAGGATAGAAATTAAACTACAGCTGGTGCCTTGACTGTAATAACATCTTACTGGCATAGTCCAATATGCAAGTAAACCGAGCCAGAACGGCCCAATGGGCAGCCGCCATGTATCGTGAGGCATCTTGGTGTATTAAAAGAGCACCTGGACAGGATGCCCTCAACGCCGAAAATCAAGCAGAGTCCAATTTTTTTAGTCTTTGATACAACTCAACTGGGAATCAAACCCTCCTCTCAGGGTGTACACCAACCACAAGCCCACCGAGTTGATTACTCCAATATGAATCATGAAACTTTTCCATTACTGGGGAGACTACGGCCCCATACAGAAACAACCCCTAGCCACATCATGTAGCTCTGAATAGGCATGGAAGTAGTTCCATCAACTATCACCAATATGCGGGGTAAAGATATTGCCTATTTATCCAACCGTTTCAGATCTACACTTGTGTCTAGGGTTTGTTTCCAGAGAGTATAAGAAAAATGTGCAAACAAAATATACTCCTTTATTCTGGCCAAAACACCAATGCAATGCCATTGAATAAAGTAGTTTAATTGAAGACCCATTTTGCTAGATATGCATTGAATCAAACCGCACCTCATCCAACATAAACAACACTTAGACATTTTCTACAAAGGCGGTGTTGGGGATGTGCTTTCTTACCGGTCGCGCACACACTTGGCACACATTGCTCCACCGTAGGCTCTGCTGACGTGCTTCTTGGTTTTTGAGAGCCTCATCAGGACCTGGGGTCTCACCGCCCGGATCTTTAAGACAAAGAAATGCTTGTGAGCAGACGTAACACACAAACCTGAACCTAGGGGTATATTCGGTATACCGAAACTTTGGTACTTCAACCTGAAAAACTGTTTGGTACCAGAATGTTACTTTTAGTACTTCTGTCAAATGTGTTTCATGTAGTCTACCGATTGAGAGAGGATCAAGTCTATAAGCGCAGCCGATGTCCCCTTAGTGCAAGAGCACCATACCTACTCCACTTACTCATTGCTAGCTCTAGCCTGTCCTGAGGAACCACTGCACTCATTGGGAATTTGGGCTACGTCCCCACTTACGTTGCACAGAAATTAACACACTTGAATAACATAACACGGCCCAAACAAATGTTGAAAATGTTAATTACGGTCCACAAAACAATGTCCATTACAGGCCTGAACACTTTACAACGCAAGATAACAGTAGCTTCCATTGTTTCAGACGGTACCCTATCCCCACTCTTCGAAAAGAGAAAGTTACGTATTTAGATAGCACATTACTTACTCCGCGCAGTCTACCAGGGCAGATTCCACATGCTGACTTGGGGGCCTTGCCCACCTTCTTGGTGTACAGGTACACAATGCGGTTACCAGGAGTCCGGGACCTGCAAGCAGGGTCATACACAATGCAAAGTTGTCCACAATATTTAGAAAGGGATGAAAACATTCCAGAATCAGTTTTTCCTACTTCCTATTTAAAATCAATAGCCATAGCTAGGTATAACCATGAGCAAACCAGTACAACTTACTAGGAACCACCAATTAGTGTAGGTCATGAGAAATGCCAGGCAATGTAATAAACAATGACAAACAACAAGAAGTGGCAGAGAATCCACGGGAACTACAATGCAATTAGGTAGAGAAAGATCATGCTACTTACAGCCTCGTTTTGTTGGAGGCTGTGTTGTAGGACAACCTACGACGGTAAGTCAAGCGCTGGACCATGTTGACACCTGTAAATACAGATTGCAGGACGGTAGAAAACATTCACCGATTGATTTGCTACATAACTAGACAGCTAAATAAAGAACTGGTTAGCTGGTTTGGGTACTGCGGATAGAGTAACCACTGATCAATGCTACTAGCAAAAAGGCTTAATACCTAACAAACGAATCAATGAATAAAGAATATTTTACTTGCATGTACACACCTTGCGGTGGCAATTTCAACAAGACTACCTCGGGTAGTAAAACCACTTAAACGGTAATGCGTTTTGGTACCAAAATTGACTTATTTCTGCTTTGGGCGAAACGTTACTGAAGGCATGATACTACGGGACAACACAGTACTAGGATAAGAAGAAATCATTCAATCTTTTCTAGAATGTGTTTACGGTTTCTAACACTGTCGAAATATAGTCTTTGAAATACTATTTGTCATATTAGAACAACAGATTACAACAGATTCTTTTGCCATTAAATGTGAGAGGAAATGTAGGCCTCCATACCTGCTATCACCGTTACCGGAAAAGGAAGAACCAAAGAAGCTGCTCTGAAATGTAACGTGTTCTCAGCGCCGGATATTGCCTCAACTTCTAATAATATGCTGCCACCTAGGGACGATTGTGTGACCTCCCATTGAGACCCATTAAGATCAGTGGCATAGCTTTTTTCTGTTTGGTTGTTAAGGTTATAAAACGGTCATCAATAGTTCACTGTGCAAAGTTGTGATGTAAATGTGCATACTATGTAGTCTACTGGAAAGTTGACAATTTTATGTTTCAATTTTGTAATTCAGTAATTTTTTGTTGTTGTCCCTCTTTACCAACCACAGATGCTCAAGTAGGACAGCATGAAGTAGCTAAAATTGTAATTCCCTGCTACAAACAAATGCATGTTTTGGTAAAAAGCCACATCTATAACAAAACACTCAAACTTTTTGAGGATAGTGACACTTGATGCCTGCCACAAGAGACAATTTCACATATACAGTGCCTTCAGAAAGTATTCACACCCCTTGACAGCCTGAATTTAAAATTGAAGTGTGCTGTCACTGGCTTACACACAAAACCCCATAATGTCAAAGTGGAAATATGTTTTTAGAAATTGTACAAATTAATTAAAAATGAAAAGCTGAAATGTCTTGAGTCAATAAGTATTCAATCTCATTGTTATGGCATGCCAACATTTTTTATTTTATTTTATTTACCCCTTATTTAGCTAGGCAAGTCAGTTAAGAACAAATTCTAATTTACAATGACGGCCTACCCCAGCCAAACCCTCTCCTAACCCGGACAACGCTGGGCCAATCGTGTGCTGCCCTACTGTAAGTTCAGGAGTAAAAATGTGCTTAACAAGTCACATAATAAGTCGCATGGACTAAGTCGCATGCAATAATAGTGCTTAACATGATTTTTGAATGACTACCTCATCTCTGTGCCCCACACATTATCTGTAAGGTCCCTCAGTTGAGCAGTGAATTTCAAACACAGATTCAACCACAAAGACCAGGGAGGTTTTTCAATGCAAAGAAGGGCACCTATTTGTTGATGGGTTTAAAAAAAAGCAGACATTGAATATCCCTTTGGGGCATGTTGAAGTTATTAATTACACTTTGGATGGTGTATCAATTCACCCAGTCACTACAAAGACACAGACGTCCTTCCTAACTCAGTTGCCGGAGAGGAAGGAAACCACTCAGGGATTTCACCATTGCCAATGGTCGACTTTAAAACAGAGTTTAATGGATGTGATAGGATAAAACTAAGGATGGATGAAGAACATTGTAGTTACTCCACAATAATAACCTAATTGGCTGAGTGAAAAGAAGGAAGCCTGTACAGAATTAAAATATTCCAAAACATGCATTCTGTTTGCAACGAGGCACTAAAGTAATACTGCATAGCAATTCCCTTTTTGTCCTGAATATAAAGTGTTATGTTTGGGGCAAATCCAATACAACACATTACTGAGCACCACTCTCCATATTTTCAAGCATAGTGGTGCATCATGTTATGGGTATGCTTGTCATCTCCAAGGACTAGGGAGTTTTTCATGATAAAAAAATAAACAGAATGGAGGTAAGCACAGGCAAAATCCTAAAGGAAAACCTGATTCAGTCTGCTTTCCACCAGACATTGGGAAAGGAAATCACCTTTCAGCAGGACAATAACCTAAAACACAAGGCCAATATACACTGGAGTTGCTTACCAAGATGACATGGAATGTTCCTGACTGGCCTAGTGACAGTCTATGGCAATACTTGAAAATGGCTGTCTAGCAATGATCAACAACCAACTTGACAGAGCTTTAAGAATGTTTTAAATAATGATGTGCAATTATTGTACAATCCAGGTGTGCAAAGCTCTTAGGAACATACCCAGAAAGACTCACAGCAGTAGTCACTGCCAAAGGTGATTCTAACATGACTCAGGGGTGTGAATACCTATTTCATTTTCAATACATTTGCTAAAATGTCTAAAAACATGCTTTCACTTTGTCATTATAGGCTATTGTGTGTAGATGTGTGAGAAAAAAAGTATATTGAATCAATTTTGAATTCAGGCTCCAACACAACAAAATGTGGAATAGGTCAAGGGTTTCTGAAGGTTAGGCAGGGGTCTGGTTCTTGTAGTACTGTTATCCTGTTCTTTTTTGGCAAATAGCCAAATAGCTTTTTAACCACCTGCCCCGCTTAACCTCTGGGGTCTCATCCCTGAGCAACAGCAAGCACAAAGGCCTCTGCTACTGGCTTCTCAAAGGGCTAACGCTCCTGGTTGATAGATTCACTGCTCTATTATAATAAAACCATAATGAGATCTCTCTTTTTGACTAATGAGGGAAGGCATCTGCATTGGCACCTCTTGGTATAGGATTAATATTGGAATTTCCAAAAAGTGCAAGGTCATCTTCAAATTAGCATGTTTAACACTCTAAATGATGTACTGCAAAGTCATCCACAACTCCCTTTTCTAAAAAAGCTTCTTAGGTGTTTATCAATACTAGTTTTTTGTTAATGTGAGAGGAAAAAATCACTTACTCTTGTGCCTTACATAATGCAGGCCACTTCGGGTAAGCCATATTTGTAATGAGGTTGATAAAACAAGACATGCCACAAGAGGTCTCTTCACAATCCCCAAGTCCAGAACAGACAATGGGAGGCACACAGTACTACATAGAGCCATGGCTACATGGAATGCTATTCCACATCAAGTAACTGACGCAAGCAGTAAAATTAGATTTCAAAAACAGATTAAAAAACACCTTATGGAATAGCGGGGACTGTGAAGCAACACAAACATTGGCACAGACACATGCATACACACACGCATACACACACACACGCACGCACACACACACACACGCACACACGCACACACGCATTTAGTACTGTAGATATGTGCTAGTGGTGGAGTAGGGGCCTGAGGGCACACAGTGTGAAATCTGTGAATGTATTGTAATGTTTTTAAAATTGTATAAACTGCCTTAATTTTGCTGGACCCCAGGAAGAGTTACTGCTGCTTTGGCAGCAGCTAATGGGGATCCATAATAAATACAAATACAAATAATTTATCAGCAATCTGCTGGCCATATGTACTGTAAATTGTAAGAAAAAATGTTCCCAATTCTGCCAACAGCTTGGCATCCTTTAAGTTTCTTGTAAAAGCACACGTCATTGAACTGTGTGACACCATTGGCACATTGAAAGGTCTATTCAACTAAGCTCATTGTCAGGATTGCCCTTATATTTGGCATGATCAGGTGCAACTACTAGTACTTTGATAAATGTTTTATATCCAGCACTCTTAGTCAATGGATGTGCATATGCAACCTCAGTTGCACTTTATTATGTATACAACTTCAGAATAAACTGGATGAGCTCCGTTCAAGACTATCCTACCAACGGGACATTGAAAACTGTAATATCTCATGTTTCACCGAGTCTGGCTGAATGACGACATGGATAATATACAGTTGGCTGGGTTTTCCGTGCATCGGCAAGACAGAACAGCTACCTCCGGTAAGATGAGGTGTGTGTCTATTTGTCAATAAGAGCTGGTGCTCTTAAGGAAGTCTCTACGTTTTGCTCGCCTGAGGTAGAGTCCCTTATGATAAGCTGTAGACCACACTATCTATCCACCAAGAGAGTTTTCATCTATATTTGTCGTAGCTGGTTATTAACCCCCACAAACCGATGCTGCCTCTAAAACCGCACTCAACAAGCTGTATAAGGCCATAAGCAAACAAGAAAATGCTCATCCAGAAGCAACGCTCCTAGTGGCCAGAGAGATTGATGCAGAAAAACTTAAATCTGTTTGACCTCATTTCTACCAGCATGTCACATATGCAACCAGAGGAAAGAAAACTCTAGACCACCTTTACTCCACATACAGAGATGAGTACCAAGCTCTCCCTCGCCCTCCATTTGGCAAATCTGACCATAATTATATCCTCCTGATTGCTGCTTACAAGCAAAAACTAAAGCAGGAAGTACCAGTGACTCGCTCACTATGGAAGTGGTCAAATGACGCGGATGCTAAGCTACAGGACTGTTTTATTAGCACAGACTGAAATATATTCCGGGATTCAGCCGATGGCATTGAAAGTATACCACCTCAGTCATTGGCTTCATTAATAAGTGCATCGATGACATAGGTCCCCACAGTGACCGTTTGTACATATCCCAACCAGAAGCCATGGATTAAAGGCAAAATCCGCACATAGATAAAGGCTAGAGCTGCCGCTTTCAAGGAGTGGGACACTATTATACGAAGTCCCAGCTCAGCGTTCAACACCATAGTGCCCTCAAAGCTCATCGGCTAAGAACCCTGGGACTAAATACCTCCCTCTGCAACTGGATCCTGGACTTCCTGACTTGCCACCCCCAGGTGGTAAAGGTAGGCAACAACACATCTGCCACGCTGATCCTCAACACCGGGCCCCCTCAGGGGTGCGTGCTCTGTCCCCTCCTGTACTCCCTGTTCACCCACGAACAGGGAGTGGCCAAGCACGACTCCAGGGACTCTATACTAGGCGGTGTCAGAGGAAGGCCCCAAAATTGTCAAAGACTCCAGCTACCCAAGTCATAGAATGTTCACTTTGCTACTGCATAGCAAGCGGTACTGGAGTGCCACGTCTAGGTCCAAAAAGGCTCCTTAACAGCTTCTAACCCCAAGCCATAAGACTGCTGAACAATTAATCAAATGCCTACACTGCTGCTACTCGCTGTTTATTATCTATGAATAGTCACTTTACCCCTACCTACATGTACATATTACCTCAATTACCTCAACTAACCTTTACCCCCACACATTGACTCAGTAGCAGTACCCCCTGTATATAGCTTCGTTATTGTTCTTTTTATTGTAACTTTTTTTTGAATGATTTATTTTTACTTTAGTTTATTTAGTAAATATTTTCTTATTAACAAAAATTTTCTTAAAACTGCATTGTTGGTTAAGGGCTTGTAAAGTAAGCATTTCACGGTAAGGTCTAAACCTGTTGTATTCGACGCATGTGACAAATAAAATTTGATTTGATTTTGATTTGATTTGAGATCCCTAGTATTTAATCAACACGTGGCACGTTTCAGTATATAATAGCATGTTGAGTGATGTTTGGTTTAACATTGTGGGCAACGATAGTCAATGTTTTCTAGAGAATATGTTTCAAAGGGTAGGGGTGTACAAAAGAACTGGGTCAACTTTGGGTCAACATTTAAATAGTGTGCAGGTGGTCTCGCAAGGCCAGACCTGAATAATGTACTCTTGTCGAGGTACTGTAGTTCAGAGATGCCTAACAAATGACTGGGGACGAAAAAAGAGATAGTGATAGAACATCAATGGGAGTGAATCCAAAGGATGCATTTTATCAATGCATTACCTTAGCTTAAAATACAAAATGGTGCTGTCCCTGTATGGCCTGCTTGACTGCAGAATGACTACATCAGGGGTTCCCAAAGTGGTGAGTCCATAGAGGTACTGCAGGGGGTCAGTGCAAGATTATTTTGACGAAACAAACAATTCACTTCACTATTATATTAGTTGGGATTCGAATGGCAGAGATATCTCATTTAAATAAGTATTCACACCGCTGAGTCAATACATGTTAGAATCAACTTTGGCAGCAATTACAGCAGTGAGTCTTTCTGGGTAAGTCTCTAAGAGCTTTGCACCCCTGGATTGTACAATATTTGCACATAACTTCTTTATTATTCTTCAAACTCTGTCAAGTTGGTTATTGACAACCATTTTCAGGTCTTGCCATAGATTTTCAAGCCTGATTTAAGTCAAACATGTAACAATGTCTTCTTGATAAGCAACTACAGTGTATATTTGGCATTGCGTTTATGGTGATTTTTCAGTAGCATATTGTGAAATATTAATGTAATAAAACAGAATCATTAAAAGCTTTAAAGGAACCTGTAACCACACCTGTATAGCTTAAGAAAAGCCAATATACAAAAGAAATAGACACACATTGTAATCCAGATGCATGCCTGGATAAGAAGTGTCAGAATCAATATAATGAATGTACTTATGACTATAGCCTGGTGAGTGATGATATAATCTATATAATGAATGTACTTATGACTATAGCCTGGTGGGTGATGATATAATCTATATAATGAATATACTTATGACTATAGCCTGGTGGGTGATGATATAATCTATATAATGAATGTACTTATGACTATAGCCTGGTGGGTGATGATATAATCTATATAATGAATGTACTTACGACTATAGCCTGGTGGGTGATGATATAATCTATATAATGAATGTACTTACGACTATAGCCTGGTGGGTGATGATATAATCTATATAATGAATGTACTTGTGACAGCAGCCTGGTAGGGGCCCCTATTATTTAACCAAACTGTCACAGTTGCGCCACCAATATAATCGGTTCAGTGATTTGTAGAGTGTTAAATGATTTGTAGAGGCGTTTAAAAGCCCACATCAAAGAAAGAACTTAGGGAGGGAAACACTAGTGGCGCGAAGTATTGTGGAGTAACTACAATGTTGTTGATCTAGTTCTCTTATAACAACATTAACCTCTGTAACTGTTTTAAAGTCACCATTGGACTCATGGTGAAATCCCTGAGTGGTTTCCTTCCTCTCCGGCAACTGAGTTAGGAAGGATTCCTGTATCTTTATAGTGACTGGGTGTATTGATGCACCATCCAAAGTGTAATTAATAACTTCACCATGCTCAAAGGAATGTCTGCTTTTTTTTTTTTTTACTGATTGACCTTACAGATAATTGTATGTGTGGGGTACAGAAATGGGGTAGTCATTCAAAAATCATGTTAAACACTATTATTGCATGCAACTTCATCCATACGTCTTACAGTATGTGACTCGTTAAGCACATTTTTACTCCTGAACACAGTATTTAGGCTTGCCATAACAAAGGGGTTGAATACTTACTGACTCAACACATTTCAGCCTTTGAGGTTTAATTTATTTCAAAAAAATTCCAGAAACATACTTCCACTTTGACATTATGGGGTATTTTGTGTAGACCAGTGACAAAACATCTCAATTTAATCCAGCAAAATGTGGAAAAGATCAAGAGGTGTGAATACTTTCTGAAGGCACTATATATCTGAAATTGACTCTTGTGGCAACATGTTCTGTAAGTGTCACTATCCCCAAAAAGTTTGAGTGTTTTGTTATAGATGTGGCCATGTGCCAAAACATGCATTTACCCCTACTGCACTGGCGGATGCTGTTGGTACTATTTCTAAGTCTTTAAAACCTTTTCCGTCATCTGAATTTGTTATTTTATTTTAACCTGGATTGACCCCGGCCTCTGATCATTTGAAGAACATTTGTCTTTTCTTTAACCTGACTCAACTAATCTCCAAACCTACACGGATGAATGGAAGAAACCAAGCAAACTCCTCGCTGATTGACCTCATTTGTACAAATAGCCCACAAGTACTTATCGAGTGGTGTTTTTGGTAATGACATCAGTGATCACTGTCCTATTGCACGTATAAGAGATACAAAAGAGAGAAACATTGATCCTTGTATAATTAGGAAGATAAAATTCCTTAAAAAATATATGTTTTATTGTCACATACTGTACACCGGATAGGTGCATTGAAATGTGTTGTTTTACAGGGTCAGCCATAGTAGTACAGTGCCCCTGGAGAAAAGTATGATTTTGTGCCTTGCTCAAGGCCACATCAACAGATTCTTCACCTTGTAGGCTCGGGTATTTGAACCAGCGACCTTTCACTAATTGTACAGATTGCCCCTGTATTGTAACATGTTTCATCCACTAGATGGCAGTAATGTGCTAACACTACTGAAAGTTGACAGATTGCACTTGTATGAAGTTAGCTATTTCAAAGATTAAAGTGAGCATAAAGCCAATTTTCCAATAGTTTTTTGTCTCAGAGCAAAACAAAGTAAAACACAACAATCCCAGTCCTACTTTCAATGTAGAAAATCCTGCTAATTTTCCCCAGGTTAGAAAACTGAGCCATATTATTTACTGTTAAAACACACAAACACAAAAATTCAAGTGTTCAATCAATTTTATTTGTGAAGTGCCTTTGTAACAGCTTCTTTTTATACCAACAAAATGAAAACATACATACCCCAACCAGCAAGAGGCATGGTCAGCAAGACGTGCTTCAAATGATGAAAACATCATTAGCCTTAACATCATTATAAGCGCCAAGTGTGCTTGATAAATAGTGAAAAACAGCACAAAACAATAATGTCATTACAATCAAAATGTGTTGCGATCGACTGGTTGGTGACCACTGGAATAGATCAATACAATAGAAAGGCCCGCCCTGTTCTTCATTCACAATTGGTGATTACATAATTATGCATTGTTTGCCTCCCCTCGCTCATCAACTCACCCATTCTCCCCCTTTCTCCCCCATCAATCACAGTTTCAATAATCCATGCCATGATCCTAGGGAGCACAGAGGCTACACACACGTTTACAAATGAACACAGCCATCTGTAGGATGTCAAAAGACGTTTGGGGTCAAAAGAGAGTTGGGGTTAATACCCTACCACATAAACTCACTCAACTAAATTCATGAATAATAAAATATGTATAGGATTTTCATAATGGGGATTTTTCTAATAATTTAATTGAGTTTCTATGCATTCCCATGAGTTGAATGAATTAAGTGATCCAAAAACCTTCGTAGCAAATACATTTTACTACCTGTCTTCCTTCCAGGGTGGGACAGTCTCGTCTAAATGGCGACCACAGAAAGGAGGACTGCATCAGGACTGCATCACCTTAAGTGCACTTGATTACACAAGCTCACTGGGCCTCTCTGCCTCTCCTTAGGCCTGGCGTGTAATCTGCTGAGATTTAAACCTGCTGCTTCTGTTTAATAAATCCCACTGCGATTAAAATAGGATTAGAGCTCTGCTTTCACCCCTAATAACACTGGAGCATGAAACATATTTAGATGTATTTTTTGCCTGGTTCTCCCTCGTTTTTTCACTCATTGACATCTCCCACGACAGGGACGGACTTCCAATTCTTGACCTATACCTCCTCTCTCCTCAGCGGCCCAGCAGGTCAGTCCATAGTAGTCAGTCCATAGTAGTGTGGTCTAATGGAGATTAACCTTATAATACGGTGCACACTGTATCAATGCTGCTGCCACACACAGCAGAGTTCTCAATGAGAGATAACGTCCACAGAGAATATGGAGATGGATTTGATGGCTTTTGTCCATCCATGTAAGATGTAATAAAAACTCGGCAAAAAAAGAAACGTCCCTTTTTCAGGACCCTGTCTTTCAAAGATAATTTAGGACACTAAAGAGGCCTTTCAACTGACTCTGAAAACACCAAAAGAAAGATGCCCATGGTCCCTGCTCACCTGCGTGAACGTGCCTTAGGCATGCTGTAAAGAGGCATGAGGACTGCAGATGTAGCCAGGGCAATAAATTGCAATGTCTGTACTGTGAGACACCTAAGACAGCGCTACAGACAGGACGGACAGCAGATCGTCCTCGCAGTGGCAGACCACGTGTAACAACACCTGCACAGGATCGGTACATCCGAACATCACACCTACAGGATGGCAACAACAACAGTCCTCCATCAGTGCTCAGACTGTCTGCAATAGGCTGAGAGAGCCTGGACTGAGGGCTTGTAGGCCTGTTGTAAGACAAGTCCTCACCAGACATCACCGGCACAAATCCACCGTTGCTGGACCAGACAGGACTGGCAAAAAGTGCTCTTCACTAACGAGTCGCGGTTTTGGCTCACCAGCGGTGATGGTTGGATTCGCGTACTCTGGAGCGGGATCGATTTGGAGGTGGAGGGTCTGTCATGATCTGGGGTGGTGTGTCACAGCATCATCGGACTGAGCTTGTTGTCATTGCAGGCAATCTCAACTCTGTACGTTACAGGGAAGACATCTTCCTCCCTCATGTGGTACCTTTCCTGCAGGCTCATCTAGACATGACCCTCCAGCATGACAATGGCACCAGCCATACTGCTCGTTCTGTGCATGATTTCCTGCAAGAGGAATGTCAGTTTTCTGCCATGGCCAGCGAAGAGCCTGGATCTCAATCCCATTGAGCAAGTCTGGGACCTGTTGGATCGTAGGGTGAGATGCTAGGACCATTCCCTCCCAGAAATGTTCAGGAACTTGCAGGTGCCTTGGTGGAAGACTGGGGTAACATCTCACAGAAAGAACTGGCAAATCTGGTGCAGTCCATGAGGAGAAGATGCACTGCAGTACTTAAATGCAGCTGGTGGCCACACCAGATACTGACTGTTACTTTTGATTCTTCCCTCTTTGTTCAGGGACACATTATTCCATTTCTGTTAGTCACATGTCTGTGGAACTTGTTCAGTTTATGTCTCAGTTGTTGAATCTTGTTATGTTCATACAAATATTTACACATGTTAAGTTTGCTAAAAATAAATGCAGTTGACAGTGAGAGGACGTCTCTTTTTTGCTGATTTATATACACTACTGTTCAAAAGTTTGGGGTCACTTAGAAATGTCCTTGTTTTCCATGAAAACATACATGAAATGAGTTGCAAAATGAATAATAAATATAGTCAAGAAGTTGACAAGGTTATAAATAATGATTTTTAATCGAAATAATAATTGTGTCCTTCAAACTTTGCTTCATCAAAGAATCCTCCATTTGCAGAAATTACAGCCTTGTAGACCTTTGGCATTCTAGTTGTCAATTTGTTGAGGTAATCTGAAGAGATTTCACCCCATGCATCCTGAAGCACCTCCCACACGTTGGATTGGCTTGATGGGCACTTCTTACTTACCGTACGGTCAAGCTGCTCCCACAACAGCTCAATAGGGTTGAGATCCCGTGAAGGTGCTGGCCACTCCATTATAGACAGAATACCAGCTGACTGCTTCTTCCCTAAATAGTTATTGCATTGTTTGGAGCTGTGCTTTGGGTCATTGTCCTGTTGTAGGAGGAAATTGGCTCCAATTAAGCGCTGTCCACAGGGTATGGCATGGCGTTGAAAAATTGAGTGATGGCCTTCCTTCTTCAAGATCCCTTTTACCCTGAACAAATCTCCCACTTTACCACCACCAAAGCACCCCCAGACAGTCACATTAACTCCACCATGCTTGACAAAGAGCATCTTTTCATTTTTTCTGCGTCTCACGAGCGTTGTTCTTTGTGATCCGAACACCTCAAACTTAGATTTGTCTGTCCATACCACTTTTTTTCCAATCTTCCTTTATCCAGTGTCTGTGTTATTTTGGCCATCTTAATCTTTTCTTTCTATTGGCCAGTTATCTTTGCAAATCTGCCTAGAAGGCCAGCATCCCGGTGTCGCCTCTTCACTGTTCCTCAGAACAAGAATAGAGTGACGAGTTTCAGAAGAAAGTTATTTGTTTCGGTCCATTTTGAGCCTGTAATCGAACCCACAAATGCTGATGCTCCAGATACTCAACTAGTCTAAAGAAGGCCAGTTCTATTGCTTCTTTAATCAGATCAACAGTTTTCAGCTGTGCTAACATAATTGCAAAGGGTTTTCTAATGATCAATTAGCCTTCTAAAATGATAAACTTGGATTAGCTAACACAATGTGCCATTGGAACACAGGAGTGTTGGTTGCTGATAATGGGCCTCTGTACGTCTATGTAGATATTACATTAAAAGTCAGCCGTTTCCAGCTAAAATAGTCATTTACAACATTAACAATGTCTACACTGCATTTCTGATTTTTGTGTGTGTGTGTGTGTGTGTGTGTGTACAGTATGTGTGTGTGTACGACCTAAGATGGCGTAGCAGTCGGACGTGTGTTTTTGTCTTGTCCCGTCCTGTCCTGTGTTTATATCGTTTTCTTAGTAAATATTTCGTATATATTTTAATCTCACTTTCCATCAACGGACTGAATATACTCTCCTGCAACCCGCCTCACCCAGTGTGGTACGAATCTGCTATTTTTATACTTTAGAACCCCCATCAGAAGCTAGCCAGCTAACAAGCTACTAGCTAGTAGTCGGTTAGCCACTGCTAGCGGTCCTCACCGTTAATTCAGACATCAGCTAGCCTCAACCCAGTCAATTCCTGCCAGTCTGCACAGCACGAAATCAACACAGAGCATATCAAACTCCTTTTTCTCTACCACATCTCTGGATTCCTACCGCAAGCTCTGAACCTTTACACCGGATCATCGCAGCTTGCTAGCTGCTATCCGAGTGGCTACTCCTGGCTAACGTCTCTGTCCCGAAGCAAGCACCAGTTAGCCATGAGCTAGCCTTGAGCTAGGCCCATCTACCAGCCAATTCTTGGGCTAGAATACCTCTTTTGCCAATTGGCCTGGACCGTTTACTGCCGACTTGGAGCCCCGCCTATCCATCACGACTGGTCTACCGACGTAACCGTCCAATGTGGTTTCAACAGGCTCTTCCGTTGCAACGTCGCTGGATGCCCATCTGCTAGCCCCGGCCCGGTAGCTGTCTGAATCTGTCTGTCTCGCCTAGCGTAGCAGTGAATACGGAATTGGCTCCCTGACTCATCTAGTGCTACTCTTTGGACCCTATGATCATTCGGCTACACATGCCTCTCCCTAATGTCATTATGCCTTGTCTATTGCTGTTTTGGTTAGTGATTATTGTCTTATTTCACTGTAGAACCGCTAGCCCTGTCCAATATGCCTTAGATAGAAATCAGAAATCTGTTCGTTTAACTCTCTGTTCCAAACGCACTAGACGACCAGTTCTTATAGCCTTTAGCCGAAAACTCTTATCCTACTCCTCCTCTGTTCCTCTGGTGATGTAAAGGTTAACCCAGGCCCTGCAGCCCCCAGCACCATTCCCATTCCCCAGGCGCTCTCATTTGTTGACTTCTGTAACCATAAAAGCCTTGGTTTCACATTAGAAGGCTCCTCCCTAAGTTTGTTTTATTCACTGCTTTAGCACACTCCACCAACCCTGATGTCCTAGCCATTTCTGAATCATGGCTTAGGAAGTCCACCAAAAATCCTGAAATTTCCATCCCTAACTATAACATCTTCCGACAAGATAGAACTGCCAAAGGGGGCGGAGTTGCAATCTTCTGCAAGGATAGCCTGCAGAGTTCTGTCATACTATCCAGGTCTGTGCCCAAACAATTTGAGATTCTACTTTTAAAAATCCACATTTAAAGAAACTAGTCTATCACCGTTGCCACTTGTTATAGACCACCTTCAGCCCCCAGCTGTGCCCTGGACACCATATGTGAATTGATTGCCCCCCATCTATCTTCAGAGTTCGTACTGTTAGGTGACCTAAACTGGGATATAATTAACACCCCAGCCGTCCTACAATCAAAGCTAGATGCCCTCAATCTCACACAAATGATTAATGAACCTACCAGGTACAACACTAAATCCGTAACCATGGACACCCTCTTAGAAATCATCCTGACCAACTTGCCCTCTAAATACACCCCTGCTGTCTTCAACCAGGATCTCAGCGATCACTGCCTCATTGCCTGCATGCGTGATGGGTCTGCGGTCAAACGACCACCCCTCATCACTGTCAAACCCTCCCTAAAACACTTCAGCGAGCAGGCCTTTCTAATCGACCTGGCCTGGGTATCCTGGAAGGATAATGACCTCATCCCGTCAGTAGAGGATGACTGGTTGTTTCCTCGCCATCTTAAACAAGCATCCTCATTAAAAAAATGTAGAACTAAGAACAGATATAGCCCTTGGTTCACCCGAGACTTGACTGCCCTTGACCAGCACAAAAACATCCTGTGGCGTTCTGCATTAGCATCGAATAGCCTCCGCGATATGCAACTTTTCAGGGAAGTCAGGAACTAATATACTCAGTCAGTTAGGAAAGCTAAGGCTAGCTTTTTCAAAACAGAAATTTGCATCCTGTAACACTAATTCCAAAACGTTTTGGGACACTAAGGTCCATGAAGAATAAGAGAACCTCCTCCCAGCTGCCCACTGCACTGAGGCTAGGAAACACTGTCACCACCGATAAATCTACGATAATCAATAATTTCAATAAGCATTTTTCTACAGCTGGCCATGCTTTCCACCTGGCTACCCCTACCCCGGCCAACAGCTCAGCACCCCCTGCAGCAACTTGTCCAAGCCCCCCCCCGCTTCTCCTTCACCCAAATCCAGACAGTTTATGTTCTGAAAGAGCTGCAAAATCTGGATCCCTACAAATCAGCTGGGCTAGACAATCTGGACCCGATCTTTCAAAAATTATCAGCCAAAATTGTTTCAACCCCTATAACTAGCCTGTTCAACCTTTCTTTTGTATCATCTGAGATCCCCAAAGATTGGAAAGCTGCCGCAGTCATCCCCCTCTTCAAAGGGGGAGACACTCTAGACCCAAACTGTTATAGACCTATATCCATCCTTCCCTGCCTTTCTAAAATCTTCGAAAGCCAAGTTAACAAACAGATCACCGACCATTTCGATTCCCACCGTACCTTCTCCACTATGAAATCTGGTTTCCGAGCTGGTCATGGGTGCACCTCAGCAACGCTCAAGGTCCTAAACGATATCATAACCGCCATCGATAGAAGACAGTACTGTGCAGCCGTCTTCATCGACCTGGCCAAGGCTTTCGACTCTGTCAATAACTGCATTCTCATCGGCAGACTCACCAGCCTTGGTTTCTCAAATGACTGCCTCGCCTGGTTCACCAACTACTTCTCAGATAGAGTTCAGTGTGTCAAATCAGAGGGCCTGTTGTCCGGACCTTTGGCAGTCTCTATGGGGGTGCCAAATGGTTCAATTCTCGGGGCCAACTCTTTTCTCTGTATATATGAATGATGTCGCTCTTGCTGCTGGTGATTCTCTGATCCACCTCTACGCAGACGACACCATTCTGTATACATCTGGCCCTTCTTTGGACACCGTGTTAACAAACCTCCAAATGAGCTTCAATGCCATACAACACTCCATCCATGGCCTCCAACTGCTTTTAAATGCTAGTAAAGCTAAATGCATGCTCTTCAACCGATTATTGCCCGCACCCGCCCTCCAGTCTATAATCACTACTCTGGACGGTTCTGACTTAGAATATGTGGACAACTACAATCTCTAAATAGCACACCCAACTACCTCATCCCCATATTGTTATTTATCCTCTTGCTCTTTTTGAACCCCATTATCTCTACTTGCACATCATCATCTGCACATCTATCACTCCAGTGTTAAATTGTAATTATTTCGCCATTACGGCCTATGTAATTGCCTTACCTCCCTACTCTTATACATTTGCACACACTGTACATAGATTTTTCTATTGTGTTATTGACTGTACGTTTGTTTATGTGTATGTGTTGTTGTTTTTGTCGCACTGCTTTGCTTTATCTTGGCCAGGTCGCAGTTGTAAATGAGAACTTGTTCTCAACTGGCCTACCTGGTTAAATGAAGGTGAAATAAAAATTAAAAAAAAACATGAAAGGAAAGCTTTAGAGTGATATTTTGAATACATAACTAATACAAACTGTAATGGTTGATTTTATAGTCAGATCAGTGTAAACATGGATGTCATTAACTATGTTGGTGCTTTTAGTATGGACCAAAAATATAAAATAGGACAATTCAATCGACAAGACGTTGCCATTCCAGTGGCATTTTTTCCAGCTACTTTTTATACTGAACATGCTCAGCACATTATTGTGATTGTGCGAGTCTTTAAAACTAACTTTTAATAAGCCTGTCACATAATAACTTTGAATTTATACAAGTAATAAAGTAATAATGTCTTGGATGTATTTAGTATTTTGTATTTATAAGAGACCCCCATTAGCTGCTGCTCTTATCCAGAGCATACTGTACATTTTTCATCCTGGTCCCCAGTGAGAATTGAACCCACAACCCTGGTGTTGCAAGCGCCATGCTCTACCAAGGCTAGGTATTGTGTTGATAATATGAAAACTATTTGGAATGCCGGTTATATTACATGTGCGTTCTTCTAGGATACACAAAGTGACCTGTCTTTCCGCATGCAGGTGTAATATTAGGATATAATTACTTTCATTCACCCACTGTAGAAGGAGAAGGTAGGTGAGCAGACTCGAAAAAAACGCATTGTTGGTCAATTGAGTGCTGAGCTAAATTTTAAACTGGCAAAAACGGCAACTGTTATAGTGGTTCCCAAATTTGTTTGTGCTATGACACATCATAAGCTCTGTTTGAGTAAACTAAACAAATGTCTCTGATAACAACCTAGTCTTCAACTATGCCCCGGAGGAAATAAATGATCTGTGAGTCCCAGTTCCCCAGTTCCCTATAGCTCTAGGAGATGAGAGAAGTTGTCTGAAAAAACTCCTGTGTGGGTGGATCAGTCCTGCGGTCTCTCCACTCATGAAGGAATAGGTGGCTCAATGTCTTGGGGGCTTACCAAATGTTTACATGCCTCTGTTTCACGTTTGATTGAAATATCCTTCACCTGGTGAAGAGACAAGAACTGTAATATCAGAATCTACAATCCAAAAGTAGATTGTTCTTTACATTGAAAATTGGTATATCAACTTGTATCATCATGTCAATGTGTGTGGGGCTGTATATGTCGCACCTGACACGCCCCTAGAAGTGATGATTATTGTTCCTATTACATTGCCATGGGCACACTCTCACAACAATAATGAACGCAGAGATGGACACATATAAGTAGATTGACACATAACAGAGTGTGTAAACTGAAGAATATTTGGAGCACTATAGTGTTCATGCAAGCTCCTTATGTGCATCATGATGACCTTTATGAGGTGTGAGTGAAAGCTGGTCTCACTTTCCATTGTGCTGTGGTCTAATCAGCCCCTGGATTTACCGTTAAAAGACCTGCTTGTGGATTATTGTTCCCCTAATCTCTTTAGAGGGAGGACTAAAATGAATATTCAAATTTCATTCCCTCTTTGCTCATTGGTTTTGCTGCTCCATTCCAAATATGTATACTGTACTTCTAATATCTCAGACTGAGCAAACATCCCCCACTCGGTTCAAACTTCAAATATCAGGTGAATAGCTGCAGGAGTCAATAGTACACGTAAACAGGCAGCTAAGGTGCAGGAAGATAAATATATTAGAGGGAGAAGGCAGCATATACATTTACATACACGACCGTTCAAAAGTTTGGGGTCACTTAGAAATGTCCCTGTTTTTGAAAGAAAAGCAATTTTTTTGTCCATTAAAATAACATAAAATTGATCAGAAATACAGTGTAGACATTGTTAATGTTGCAAATTATTATTGTAGCTGGAAACAGCTGTTTTTTAAACGAATATCTACATAGGCATGCAGAAGCCCATTATCAGCAACCATCATGTTCCAATGGCACGTTGGGTTAGCTAATCCAAGTTTATCATTTTAAAAGGCTAATTGATCATTAGAAAACCCTTTTGCAATTATGTTAGCACAGCTGAAAACTGTTGTTCTGATTAAAGAAGCAGTAAAACTGGCCTTCTTTAGACTAGTTGAGTATCTGGAGCATCAGCATTTGTGGGTTCGATTACAGGTTCCAAATGTCCAGAAACAAATAACTTTCTTCTGAAAATCGTCAGTCTATTCTTGTTCCGAGAAATGAAGGCTATTCCATGTGAGAAATTGCAAAGAAACTGAAGAACTTGTACAACGCTGTGTACTACTCCCTTCACAGAACAGGGCAAACTGGCTCTACCCAGAATAGAAAGAGGAGTGGGAGGCCCCAGTGCACAACTGAGCAAGAGGACAAGTACATTAGAAGTGTCTAGTTTGAGAAACAGACGCCTCACAAGTCCTCAACTGGCAGCTTCATTAAATAGTACCTGCAAAACACCAGTCTCAACGTCAACAGTGAAGAGGCAACTCAGGGATGCTGCCCATCTTAATCTTTTCTTTTTATTGGCCAGTCTGAGATTAGGCTTTTTCTTTGCAACTCTGCCTAGAAGGCCAGCATCCCGGAGTCGCCTCTTCACTGTTGACGTTGAGACTGGTGTTTTGCGGGTACTATTTAATGAAGCTGCCAGTTGACGACTTGTGAGGCGCAATACACAAGCACCTATGCTCCTCTGGCCTCTCCTTAAAAAACACTCCTTAGCTCTTGGAGTCCCATGCAGGAAAAGCTAAACTCGAATAGCTTGTTGAACATAATTTTCTTTAGTATTTATTATACCAATAGACTATTCAAAGAGGGACGCAAGCTCTATTTTGCTGAATGTGAAATACAGCAGCCAATAGAACTCCCATGGTAGTTTGAAAGAAGAGTGAACGCACGATGGCGGTAGGCTATAGCAGTAATTTATTCAGACCCATAACCATTCAATCTTCGTGAAGAGAAGTGAAAGCCTTCTGCATCTAATTCTAGTCCTATATTATTCAAGGATTTCATTAGAATGATGAAGATAAGTACAACGAAGCGTATTTGTTTTTCTGTTGTGCGTAATGTGCAGCAGCCTATATCATATATGTATTGGATAATGGCACAATCGTTTGGGCTTTTTGGGCTCAATAATAAATGTTGTTAATGTAGGGCTCATAAAATTGATTTAATATATGTCTCATCAGGCTCAGGTAGCATCAGGTTTGAATTGTCAGGCTGATCAAAACTCTAATAAAATCCAGACATACTTTCATGCTTTATAACGCTTTTCAAAGACACTTCCGGTTTTGGCGGGAAATACCGGGTTACCCGGCAGAAAAGTGATTTTTTACATTAGTAAAATACCGGGAAAATGTTCAACCCTAGTGTACCCAGAAAGCACAGCTGGTCTCTTATAGGCCTATCAAAGCCTTTTGGGTCAGTATTGTGGTTGAGGAGGGGGATTAGCCTACAGTGAGGGAAAAAAGTATTTGATCCCCTGCTGATTTTGTACGTTTGCCCACTGACAAAGAAATTATCAGTCTATAATTTTAATGGTAGGTTTATTTGAACAATGAGAGACAGAATAACAACAAAAAAATCCAGAAAAACACATGTGAAAAATGTTATAAATTGATTTGCATTTTAAGTGTTGAGGTGTGTTGACAGCAGCAGGGATGCCTCTTTCCCCAAATTCAGTCTCAAACATCTCTTTGAATGTTGTGCTTGTATGCAGCAGTGAGCTGATTTTTAACTTTGAAAGTCTTCACTTTTGTTTCTTTCAAGCCATCTCCAACCACCAGCTGGAGAGTGTGGGCAAAACACTGCAAGCACTGTGTTTTTGCAATAGCAGCATCCACTGTTTGCTGGTCTTCCAGGGTTAGGTCATTCCAGAGATCTGGGTCTTCAAGGTGATCTTCGTCATGTACTTCATCTTCTTGTTCAAATGGGGAAGCACATCGTGAATGCTTTTCTCATGTTGGCAGCATTGTCACTAATGATATAGTCCAATTTATCTTTAATGCTGTATTCATCACATATGGCCTCAAATTGCTCACAGATTCTTTCGGCCGTGTGTGGGCCTTTGATGCGGTCACAGGCCAAGAGATTAGACTTGAGCTGTATCCCCTCTCCATCTTTCTCCATACAGTGCACAGTGACACCAAGGAACCCTCATCTTTCGGTCGGACCAAATGTCCACTGAGACTGAAACATGGTCTGTGCTGCTCAACTGGGTTTTCAGTTGATAGCTTTCTGCTGTGGATGATTCATGTTGTACTGCCCTACATGGGTCTCCATGAACTGTGAGATTGGAGACTGTTGTGGTTCACTTGTGACACTTTTGTTCATCTGGAATTGTTCAAATCTGTAAGAGGTAAGCATATAAAAAAATAATTATGCGGCTGCAGTATCGCTGTCGGCTGTATTAGCCACGACTTACTGTTCTTTATGCAGCTTCAAATTCGAACAAAGTTTGAAGTTGTTGCGCCTACGTCTGTAATTTTCTTCCCGCATGTTTTGCAAGTTGCAATCTGTTTTTAGTGACTACAGCGTAGCCTTTTTTTATCCGAAAATAATAATTTGGGGTAACATCTTTCCAAGGGCTCCAGCTGAATTCACCTGCCAACGTTCCTCTGCACTGCCATGCGCAACTTTTCCTCTGCTGGCACAATTTGATTGGCTGCTGTCCGATTCAAACTGTAATCCATTAAATGAAGAGTTGATGCGCTGCACACTTTTTTAATAGCACAATCTTTCAAGTCAAGTTACAAGTCATCATATTTGTGACTCGAGTCTGACTCGAGTCCAAGTCATATGACTCGAGTCCACACTTCTGCTTTCTATTAACCCCATTCGAAGGACGCACGGCTCTCGACCTTCGCCTCTCCCGAGTCCGTACGGGAGTTGCAGCGATGGGACAAGACTGTAACTACCAATTGGATACCACGAAATTGGAGAGAAAAAGGTGAATAAAAATACATTTAAAATACATTTTAAATAGCCTTAACAGATATAATATTTGACTAAAACATAATTATTTTAAACCTTGATTACATTTGGGGACATTCTCTTGGATGGGACGATAAAATGGGCGTCCTGACTCTCTGTGGTCATTCAAAATCCCATGGCGCTTATTGTAAGAGTGTTCACCCCCGGTGTCATGGCTAAATTCCCAACCTGGCCACATTCCATCATGGCCACCTAATCATCCACCTCATTCCTAATGGGCATATATCACTCTTCTCCACTCCAACTAATAGCTGATGTGTGGTGAGAGCTCTGGCACAAAAATGGTCGCCGTGCATCACTGAAGTAAGTGATACACATTGATGGTGGACGAGGTGAGCTTCACCCTACTATGTAGCTCAGTTGGTAGAAAAGTGCTATATAAATCCAATCAATTATTCATTCTTATTATTTGTATACGATCACACATCTCTCTATTATGCGTGGGAATACTTGGGAACAGATATCTGAAATTAAAATCACTTTTTGCTTATTTCCTGGTGTTTTTACAGTCTTTTGTGTCCAACAATAAAAATAAAAGTGCATGTCTCTCTATTAATTGCTCAGAAAACTTGGGGGGCCAAATAAAACCACCAGCGGGCCAAATTTGGCCTGCGGGCCTTCAGTTGGGAAACCCTGCTGTAGTGGATGCCTCAAATTGTGTGTCAGTTAGGAAAAAAGCTGACGGTCCTGCAAGAGTATACACACTGGCTTCAACTGAGAAGGTATGAAGTATCAGGAGCATTTACAATCATGTGTTATTTCTTATTTTTTATTTTTCAGGTACAATATTCTAATTCATATAATTTCATATATTTAGTTTATATGATATTTTCCAATCGTTATTTTCCACATACTGTACAGCCAGGTCTAAAATGATTTGCACCCTTGAAATACTGAGCTATATTGTTTGCAAAAAAAAAGGGAAATCATATTATGTTATACTCAAACAATTGCTCACAGAAAGATATTTTGATTAGCATGTAAAATACGTATATATATTTTTTCATACGGATGCATGAGCAGAAAAGAACCCCCATACCTACTGTAAAATATGGTGGTGGTGTAAGGATTGCTTAACTGGTGGCAGAGAAGTCAGGCGCAGGAGAGCACCACACAAAGACCTGGGGGGGGGGAACAGAGGGTTAAATACAAAACATGTAATGAGGGAATTGAAACCAGGTGTGGAAAACACAGACAAAACAAATGGAAAATTAAAAGTGGATCGGTGATGGCTAGAAGACCGGTGACGTCGACCGCCGAACACCGCCCGAACAAGGCGGAAGTCGTGACAGGTGAATCTTGCTTCCACTGGTCCTGGGGCCCTTATTTAGGTCAACGGCATCATGACCTTTACCTAGTACCAGGACACTGTAGCCAAAAACCTGGTTGTCTTTGCCAGGTGTCTGAAACTTGGACACAAGTGGATCTTCCAGCAAGACAATCACTCTAAGCACACATCAAAATCCACAAACAAATGGTCAATTTAACACAAAATCAACCTTTTGCAATGGCGATCTCAGTCTCCGGACTTGAACCCAATTGAAAACCTGTCATTTGTATTGAAGAGGGCAGTCCATAAGCACAGACCAAGGATATCAAGAATCTGGAAAGATGATGTATGGAGGAATGGGCTAAGATCAATCCCAATGTGTTCTCCAATCTCATACAACATCTTAGAAAAGACTCAGTGCCGTTATCCTCGCAAGATGAGGTATTGAAAGGTGTTGAAAACAGCGGTGCCAATAATTTCCCCTATCGTTTTGAGAAGAAAAAATATTACTTGCTTAACAAAATATCTTTATCTGAGCAATTGTATTAGTATAATATAATTTTCAATTTTTTTGGAGCATACAAAATAGCTCAATATTTGTATTATTTATTTTATACAATCTTTTTTGCTCATCTTTATCAAACAAAATGAAGGGGGCCTCGACCCCAAAACCCCCATCCCATTCCCCCAGCGAGGAGAGGGACGGAAGCTATACTGTTACATATACATTCTCTGTATTTTCTTACTGCAGTCCCTTCAGAAAGTATTCACACCCCTTGACTTTTTACACATTTTAGTTTGTTACAACATGGGATTAAAATGGATTTAATTGTCATATTTTTTGTCAAGGATCTACACAAAATACTTTGTAATGTCAAAGTGTAAGAAAAATTTTAACATTTGTCTTTCTGGAAATCTCTGGCAAATTGACTGTTGATCATAGCTAGACATAACTGTAACTCAGCCACTCAGAAACATTTGCTGTCTTCTTTGTAAGCAACTCCAGTGTAGATATGAACTGAGTCCTCAGAGCATGCGCAGACCAGCTGGCTGGTGTGTTCACAGATATATTCAATCTCTCCCTATCCCAGACTGTTGTCCCCACATGCTTCAAGATGGCCACCATTGTTCCTGTACCCAAGAAGGCAAAGATAACTGAACTAAATGACTATCGCCTCGTAGCACTCACTTCTGTAATCATGAAGTGCTTTTACCTCTACCTTACCTGACACCCTAGACCCACTTCAATTTGCTTACCGCCCCAATAGAGCCACAGATGATGCAAGCTGTTGGAAGTGGTTAATAGATAATGTTACTGAAGTGTTATTTAATTTGTGTTCTCTTTATGAAAGCAATACAGGCCTTTTTTGTGAAATGTGAAAAGAGAGTTTTGTTTATTTTTAGGCTATGCATGATTTTTTTAAATAATTATAACAAGCCATTATGGAAGTGCACATTATGTTGGTTGGAATAGTATAGAAGAGTTTGAGGCTTTGAGGGGATGTCATGTCATCCATCTCAATTCATAGTTCTGAGCTTCTAACACTGTGGGTGCACGGGTCAGCGTGAATTGTCCATGCACACATCTGTCTTTCAATGATAGGCCTAAGTGGATATTGATAACACGAAGGCAGACAAGTTTCTATCTGTCTCTGTTCCCATTTTTGGTTGATTGCAGGCAGGGAAAGAAGGGAGGGCAATCAATGAGGTCAGTGAATCGTGATTTAATACCTACCATGAGGGCATTAGTGTCACACATCCTTTCCCACTGCACACAGACGTCAGTTCGATGTCTAGTTTTGATTTACATTTGGTTGAGTTGTCAACTATTGTGAATTCAACGTGAAATCAACCAAACATGTCACCATGTCATTCGATTTAGGTGAAAAGTTAGGTGAAAACACGAAATTCCCTGACGTTAATGACTCTTTGCAAATCCAGTTTTCCTACATTTATTTTTTTGTTTAAATTGTGTGGAAACAACGTTGATTCAACCATTTTTTCCCCAGTGGGTTGTCATGCTGTGCAGAGACTGCTGTCTTTATCCAACACGGCTTGTTTGGCATGTCTGGTAATGCTAAGCCCTGGTGGGGATTTTGATGCAAAGTAAACATGGGCAGCAGGTTTGTAGAGATGAATGTAACTTCAACCGAAGGCTGAGCAACAGACAAATCCCACAACACCAAATCCCACAGATTTCATAGAGCACACACTGTTTGACCTTGAAGTCATGACTGCATTCCTTTATGGATCTTATGTCCCAAAATGCCTTGATGTTTTTCAACCTAGTGATTAATATTAATAATATCCAGATTACCCCATGTGGTATAGGCCCAGCACGTCAATTGATGTAACACTTCAACTCAGTGATTAGTCACAAATCTCAAACCATCTTGGCCCATATTCACAAAGCATCGTAGAATAGGAGTGCTGATTTAGGATCAAGTCCCCCCTCTTATTCCTTACGGGTTATAAGGCTTCACTTTGTGAATAAGTCCCTGGTTTAGCTCCATTTGGGCGACTCCCCTTCTGTGACCTTCAAATATCTATCTTATATATGAAGGATCATGTGTAGGCCTTTAAGTAAGGTCATTTAATGTTATTTCAAACAAGTATATCCATCTATATCAGCGCTATCTGTGCAGTTGAAATGGTGCCATTGCTGTAACCACGGCAACTCCATCCAGGTCTAGTCTATCCTGTTATGGCATATGACGGCTTCCACTGTTGTAAACTATAACCTCCCTATTCACGTGGTTAGACCGACCCTACCTTAGGTTCCAGTCTTTTCTTTTAGATTAGCAAGGTCTTTTAGACTAGAAGGATTTCTCAGTGAGATGGGAGGGATGATGCTGAGGTGAGCGCAGCTTGCAACCAGTTTGTCGGAGCTTCTCCTCAATCGTCGGATAGGGTATTAACATCACATTTGCTCAATGAGAGGAAGGGAACACAAGAGACGAAACCGAATTTCGACCTGGTCTGCTACGGTTGCCGTTCTATTTACCTCTATATAAGGTAAGACATTCATAATGACTGGCACATTTGTCAATTTTACACGTTTGCCCATTTTGCGCAAATGATGATAATTGAGTAGTCTACCCACTGGGCACAGACCTCAGTGCAATGTCTAGTTTTTATTTACATGTGGTTGAGTTGTCAACAATGTGAATTCAAGGTTAAATCAACAACAACAAAACATCTCCATGTCTTTGGATTTAGTTTAAAAGTCGGGGGGAAAAGACAAAATTCCCTTACATTTCCACGTTGATTCAACGTCATCACATTGCATTTTTGGGGTTGAAATGACGTGGAAACAACATTGATTCAACCAGTTTTTGCACAGTCGGTAATAATCCCGCAGCTTTGGAGTGTTACTGTTTTAATGTTAGGCAGCAGGGCGATTTTACTGCAGGACAGAGGCGCACGTTGCCGTTTGTCTGCTCCTCATATAAATGAAGACATACCATGCGGATATTTCAATGCACGGTGTAGGCTATAGGCTACGCAAGAGCCAGTAGCCAGTAGCCTATTTTTTTGCGTTTAGGCTATTTCATATAAACGCAAATAGCCTACTGACTGCCAATTTAAATTCTCAGCAAATACAATTTTTTCTGTTGTAAAAATATTTTGATTTCCGTGACTCAAGTAGAATCTATGTCAGTTAACCACGTTTGCGACACAAAACAATTCTGCGCAACAAAAATGTTACATTCTGCCGAGAATAGATAGCCTAGCCTATGCAGAACAAACGCACAGATTATTTGCTTTGGCTACGTTTGATCTGCTTCAAACGCCGCAATCCAATCATATAGTAACTATAACCGTTATAAAGGTGTCATTGAAGTTAGTTTTTAGGTCTGGGGCATTTGGTGCATCACATACAGAGTAGGCCCTATAATTTTGTGGAATTTGGTTATTTGCAACAATTCGACCTGGATACCATACCATTAGTAGGGTTAGTCTTTATTATAAATATTTTATCATGAATCCTCACTATCCGAGTAGGCCAAATTGGTGAATTATTTCCACTTTTCACTTGTAAACAACTAGCATACATAGCATGGTAACTACAGTACATATATTCCTGTCCCTATTCATATGTAGTATCATCTATATTTTACAGAGGAAATAGGCTACCTGTTTTCCATGTTATTATTAGCCTTTATACAACTGGTAGGTCTAATCCTGAATGCTGGTTGGTTAAAACCGCATTCCAGCCGGTGTCAATTCCACAAATTACCACCGGCTAAATTTATGACTTTAAAATACCTATTTACTCTCTTCCATCTGACTGCGCAATCCACTGTCTCATCAGCCCTCCAAAAACTTGATCTCCTCTATAAAAAGCAACCAAATATTATCTCACATTTTTTTAGCCTAACATTTAGTTTTCAACAGCGGAGATTTGTATAAACCTTGCTGTCTGTCTCTCTGACATGTGCAACATTGTTTCAATATTCACATTTGATCTCCAGCTGTCCCATAGTAATGAATGTGTCGGGAGTTGGGACGAGACAGACAAGCCGGCAGTTTTTCTCAGCCCGTCGAAATCATGAATCAGCTGGTATCATTGTTATGGATATATACAAAGAAATGTCAATTGAAAAAAAAGGTAAACCAAAACGAAGTGGAGCTAGTTTGCAGTCTTTCCAGCTTGAGTTTGAGGTGATTTGAATATGTTGGTAACTCGTTGTATAAAAGCGATAATGCCCTCAAAGCCGACGTTTGGAGGATGTATTTTAGCTCGGTTTAAAAACACCCGTGCCAAGGTATTCTCCAAACACTGGCATCTCGGGCCTTATCACTTAAATATCTGGGTTGTAATTTACAATGCATGTGATAAGCAATGATTAGTCTATTATGAATTCAAACATTTTAAGATTTATTCTCAATGTTATTTGCTTGTTTCTGAAAAGATAAAGTAGGATATAGCTATTCCCTCAATTTCCCTGCCTCTGAACCCATGTATTGCTGGTATATCTGTATCATAGAATAGGCCTTAATACCACAATGAAACATTAGAACATTGAAATGTAAAAAAAAATCTTTAGGAAATTGAATAACCATGGTCAGGACTAGGATACATTGCGGTGTTAAATCCACTACAGAATTGAGGTAGGCATGTGACAGCTAATAGTTTGTTGCTGTGTGTAAGTTCTACATGTTGAAGCTTCCTCTTTTTCTTTTTCTCTTCAATTTCTATTGAAATCTTTTTTTTAGAGGCTAATATGAAGACATCGTTTGGCAAGCCAGACCCTGGAAAGCTTCAGGAATAGTCCCATGTTGTTTGAAGCCCACGGCAGCACCATGCGTTGTTCCTGGTAAAAACTATCTCACCCTCTTTCCAGCCAACTATTGAGAGTATAGAAACACACACAGCACAGCACAGTGATGGGTTTGGACCAACCCTGCTTGGATATGGTGGTGCAAAGGCCCTTTCTGGGTGCAACGTGTAAGAGGCACCGTCACCAGAACCTGCTTAGAAAGCTGAGGCCCATACGAATCCTGGGTTTTGTGTTCAGCCTGGTAGCCATTAGCGCTATCTCCTTTTCCTTCAGCGCCTTGACATGGAGCTCAGGGACCCACTCGGAGCTGCTCCTGCCTCAGGAGGCCCGCCTTCAGTCTGGTCCTGCTCCCCACAGGACTCTACTTTCCACTCAGCACCAGAGGGACCCCAATGTCTCAGCTGACATGCCCGTGGCAATGAGGTCTTCGGCAGACGGCAACGAGAGCCAGGGTGACTACCCCACGGACCTGTTCACTCTGGAAGAGAGGCGCCAGGGTGCTGTGGTGCTCCACATGTTTGGGATGCTGTACATGTTCATCTCTTTAGCCATTGTGTGTGATGAGTTCTTCGTGCCCGCTCTGACAGTCATCACAGAGAAGCTGGCCATCTCTGATGACGTGGCGGGGGCCACCTTCATGGCGGCAGGCGGGTCGGCACCAGAGCTTTTCACTTCTGTCATCGGCGTATTCATCTCCCACAGCAATGTGGGCATCGGAACCATTGTGGGCTCAGCTGTCTTTAACATTCTCTTCGTCATTGGAATGTGCGCCATCTTCTCCAGGGAGATCCTCAATCTGACCTGGTGGCCCCTCTTCCGTGACGTCTCCTTCTACATCATGGACCTGATCATGCTCATATGTTTCTTCCTGGATAACTACATCACCTACTGGGAAAGTATTGCTCTGCTCTCAGCCTATGCCACCTATGTGATCTTTATGAAGTTCAACAGCAATGTTGAGGGCTTTGTGAAAGGCTGCATGAACAAGAATCAAGTGGTGGAGGTGGAGGTTCAGCCGAAGGTGAGTCTATTTCCGTTCATATGTTTTTCTTTATCTCTCTTTTCTCTCAGAGCTTCATCAACATTTCCTCTGCCTCCCTTTCTTTCAAATTAATGTGGCCATTTCAATCTAGCGGTTAGAATCTCAGATCACAAGGATGTAGTGCCTACCCCGGCGATGCTGGGCCAATTGTGCCCCGCCCTATGGGACTCCCAATCACAGCCGGATGTGATGCAGCCTGGATTTGAACCACGTACTGCAGTGACACCTCTTGTACTCTTGTAAGTCAAGTCTATCCGTTGCCTGGTAACATACAGTATATAAATGAATTCAAATCGAAGTCAGTAAATTTTTGTATTTATTTGTTTCATTTAACCTTTATTTTAACAGGGAAGACAAATGTGCCCTGTATATATAACACACAATATACATATTATACCCAAAATATATACAGTACTCCCGAGTGGTGCTCCCGAGTGGCGCAGCGGTCAAAGGCACTACATCACAGACCATGGTTTGATTCCAGGCTGTATCACAACTGGCCGTGATTGGGAGTTCCATAGCGCGGCTCACAATTGGCCCAGTGTCATCAGGGTTACGGTTTGGCCGGGGTAGGCCGTCATTGTAAATAAGTATTTGTTCTTAACTGACTTGCCTTGTTAATAAAGGTAAAAAAACATATACAGTACCAGTCAAAAGTTTGGACACACCTACTCATTCAAGGGGTTCTTTATTTTTACTATTTTCTACATTGTAGAATAATAGTGAAGACATCAAAACAATGAAATAACACACATGGAAACATGTAGTAACCAAAGAAGTTTCGACCATGAAGGCCTGATTCGACCATGAAGGCCTGATTCATGCAGTCTCCTCTGAACAGTTGATCTTGAGATGTGTCTGTTACTTGAACTCTGTGAAGCATTTATTTGGGCTGCAATCTGAGGTGCAGATTACTCTAATGAACTTATCCTCTGCAGCAGAGGTAACTCTGGGTCTTCCTTTCCTGTGGCGGTCCTCAGGAGAGCCAGTTCCATCATAGCTCTTGACGGTTTTTGCGACTGCGCTTGAAGAAATTTTCAAATAGGGTTAACTTCTGTATACCACTCCTACCTTGTCACAACACAGTTGATTGGCTCAAACACATTAGAAGGAAAGAAAATCCATAAATTGACTTTTAACAAGGCACACCTGTTAATTTAAATGCATTCCAGATGACTCCCTCATGAAGTTGGTTGAGAGAATGCCAAGAGTGTGCATAGCTGTCATCAAGGCAAAGGGGGGCTATTTGAGGAATCTCAAATATAAAATATATTTTGATTTGTTTAACACTTTTTGGGTTACTACATGATTCCATATGTGTTATTTAATAGTTTTGATGTCTTCACTATTATTCTACAATGTAGAAAATAGTAAAAATAAAGAAAATCCCTGGTATGAGTAGGTGTGTCCCAACTTTTGACTGGTACTGTATATGGCGGACATGCATAAAGATAGCAGCCCCACATGTACTTACCACAAATGCTTGATGTGCTAAGTTCACAGTATAATACAGTGTTCTCCATTACTCTTTTTTTGTACTTGCATTAGCACAGTAAACTTGATCCCAACTCTACCTCAAAGATGGCAACAAAAAAAAAGAAAAGTACATTGTGCAGACTTATTGGCACATTGAACCATGACGCTATAGTAAATAAAGTCTGTGGGTAGTGATAAAACAATGTCATATCTGAATTCCTCCATATTTATACACCTTTGCCATCAGGAAGTGATTTGAATCTAACATTTAAAATGGAAAACATTTTAAAGAAATAACTTTTTATTTTCAGTTTATTAGGATATAATTGAAAATTGTCCTTTTTTTAGTTATTGAATTGGAATTTCAGGTTACTTCCTGAACTGACTGACTTGACTGACTCTATTTGGTTTTGATGTTTAAAGAATTTTGGGCTTGCCCAGGCCATGAACTTTAGTCAGCAGGTGTCCTTTGAATGCTTACCCTGTGCTCTGAAATGAAAACATTAAATTTCATAATACCTCTTTAAATTGTGCTCAATTACAGTGCCTTCGGAAAGTTTTCAGACCCCTTGACTTTTTCCACATTTTGGTAGGTAAAAGCCTTATTCTAAAATTGATTAAATAGTTTTTTCCCTCATAAATCTACACACAATACCCTGTAATGACAAAGCAAAAACAGGATTTTAGAAATGTTTGCTAATTTATATAAGTATTCAGACCCTTTACTCAGTACTTTGTTGAAGCACCTTTGGCAGTGATTACAGCCTCGAGTCTTCTTGGGTATGACGCTACAAGCTTGGCACACCTGTATTTGGGGAGGTTCTCACATTCTTCTCTGTGTTGCTGCACAGCTATTTGCAGGTCTCTCCAGAGATGTCAAATAAAAAAATCTAATCAAATCAAATTTTATTGGTCACATACATGTGGTTAGCAGATGTTATTGCGAGTGTAGCGAAATGAACATAACAAGATTCAACAACTGAGACATAAACTAAACAAGTTCCACAGACATGTGACTTAACAGAAATTGAATAATGTGTCCAAATCAACAATCAGTATCTGGTGTGGCCACCAGCTGCATTAAGTACTGCAGTGCATCTCCTCCTCATGGACTGCACCAGATTTGCCAGTTCTTGCTGTGAGATGTTACCCCACTCTTCCACCAAGGCACCTGCAAGTTCCCGGACGTTTCTGGGGGGAATGGCTCTAGCCCTTACCCTTCGATCCAACAGGTCCCAGACGTGCTCAATGGGATTGAGATCCGGGCTCTTCACTGGCCATGGCAGAACACTGACATTCCTATCTTGCAGGAAATAACACACCAGCAGTATGGCTGGTGGCATTGTCATGCTGAAAGGTCATGCCAGAATGAGCCTGCAGGAAGGGTACCACATGAGGGAGGAGGATGTCTTCCCTGTAACGTACAGAATTGAGATTGCCTGCAATGACAACAAGCTCAGTCCGATGATGCGGTGACACACCGCTCCAGACCATGACAGACCCTCCACCTCCAAATTGATCCCGCTCCAGAGTACAGGCCTCGGTGTAACGCTCATTCCTTCGATGATGAATGCGAATCCGACCATCACCCCTGGTGAGACAAAACTGCAACTCTTCAGTGAAGAGACACTTTTTGCCAGTCCTGTCTGGTCCAGCGACGGTGGGTTTGTGCCCATAGGCAACGTTGTTGCCGGTGATGTCTGGTGAGGACCTGCCTTACAACAGGCCTACAAGCCCTCAGTCCAGCCTCTCAGCCTATTGCGGACAGTCTGAGCTCTGATGGAGGGATTGTGCGTTCCTGGTGTAACTCGGGCAGTTGTTGTTGCCATCCTGTACCTGTGATGTTCGGATGTACCGATCCTGTGCAGGTGTTGTTACACCTCCGTCCTGTCTCCCTGTAGCGCTGTCTTAGGCGTCTCACAGTATGGACATTGCAATTTATTGACCTGGCCACATCTTCAGTCCTAATGCCTCCTTACAGCATGCCTAAGGCGTTCACGCAGATGAGCAGGGACCCTGGGCATCTTTCTGCCACCACCACCACGTTTCACCGTAGGGATGGTGCCAGGTTTCCTCCAGAAGTGACTTTTGACATTCAGTCCATAGAGTTCATTCTTGGTTTAATCAGACCAGAGAATCTTGTTTCTCATAGTCTGAGAGTCTTTAGGTGCCTTTTGGCAAACTCCAAGCGAGCTGTCATGTGCCTTTTACTGAGAAGTGACTTCCGTCTGGCCACTCTACCATAAAGGCCTGATTGGGGGTGTGCTTCAGAGATGGTTGTCCTTCTGGAAGGTTCTCCCATCTCCACAGAGGAACTCTAGAGCTCTGTTAGAGTGACCATCGGGTTCTTGGTCACTTCTCTGACCAAGGCCCTTCTCCCCCGATTGCTCAGTTTGTCCGGGCGGCCAGCTCTAGGAAGAGTCTTGGTGGTTCCAAACTTCTTCTATTTAAGAATGATGGAGGCCATTGTGTTCTTGGGGACCTTCAATGCTGCAGAAATTGTTTGGTACCCTTCCCCAGATCTGTGCCTCGACACAATCCTGCCTCTGAGCTCTACGGACAATTCCTTCGACCTCATGGCTTGATTTTTGCTCTGACATGCACTGTCAATTGTGGGACCTTATATATACAGGTGTGTGCCTTTCCAAATCATGTCCAATCAATTGAATTGACCACAGGTGGACTCCAATCAAGTTGTAGAAACATCTCAAGGATAATCGGTGGAAATAGGATGCACCTGAGCTAAATTTCAGGTCTCATAGCAAATGGTCTGAATACTTATTTAAGTAAGGTATTTCTGTTTTTATTTGTAGTACATTTGTCTTAAACTGTTTTTGCTTTGTCATTATAGGTTATTGTGTGTACATTGATGAGGATTGGTTTTTATTTAATCCATTTTAGAATATGGCTTTAATGTAACAAAATGTGGAAAAGTCAAGGGGTCTGAATACTTTCCAAAGGCACTGTATATGGCTTTACATGCTGTACTCTATTGAATACACCATTTTCTGAGTGGGATTTCAAGTAGTTTTAGAGCTTTGATAAATTGTACAACCAATACGGATTTTGTGTTAAACGCTCTACAACAAATCTTTCTTAGTGTCCAACAGGCTTTATCTACCCACCTTGCCCCTCTCCCCACAGTTGTGATTACTACTTGAGGTAGTCACCTCATACAAGTACTTGGGAGTATGGCTAGATGGTACACTGTCCTTCTCTCAGCACATATCAAGGTTTCCTCTATCGTAATCGCTCCTCTTTCACCCCAGCTGCCAAACTAACCCTGATTCAGATGACCATCCTACCCATGCTAGATTACGGAGATGTAATTTATAGATCAGCAGGTAAGGATGTGGCTAGATATCTGAGATATCTACTGCAGCCCTCATCCTCCACATACAACACCCGTTCTGACAGTCACATTCTGTTAAAGTTCCTCAAAGCACACTCTGGGTCGCTCATCTTTTTAGTTCGCTGCAGCTAGCGACATGGACATTTTGTATTTTTTTCTCAAATTACCCAACACAGTCTCCACTTTCTTCGTCTTTCTTTTTCTGATTTTTCATTTAATTACTACAGCCTGCACCAACATTCTTGTCAAATAATTACATATTTAGCTTTTTCTACAACAAAATAAAGCAGTTTTTCCTCCACATTCCTCTAGGGACATTACACTAGAAAAGGTTTGTCAGATATTTTCAGACTTCAAAAGTGTTCTTCTGTTGAGATGACACTGGCCTGCGTCACCCAAGCTGCCATAAATTCTTCCTTTTTGGGATTAATAAAAATCATTCTAGGTTAAGCTGGACATGTGTCCCAGTTTGACAAACAAATCCCTGAAAATATAAGGAATCCCTACAAACCATACTTCAAAGTATGGTCTGTTTTGAAATGGTTGTAAATTTTTTCTTCTTCAGATATCCAAATTATGTTAGATCTCAGTCCTCAAAGTATGATAAATAGCACCTATTAGGAGACCTTTACTGTGAAAAACCTTTCAGTATTAATACCTTCCGCATGATGATTACAAGCCTCATTGCAAGGAGGAGCGGTACCTGGACACAGAATTGCTACTGTGGTACAATGGTCTTATTCCATCTGTCTCTCAGACATTCTCATTAAGAAATTCTAAGAAGCTTGAAATACTCCCTCGGGTTAAATTATGCTGTAAGATATTTTTGGTTTATTCACAAAGAATGACTGGCATCTTCCTTGTGATACATGTATGTATAAGAAATCAATTGATTCAAAGCATTACTTCACAGAGTATAGAATGCTATCCTCAGTGACACTGGAGGACAAATGGAATATATTCCAGAGCAATTTGATACCGCTGTTGAGATTATCCTGATGGATTTAGGTTACTTTGTGACACGAGATGGAAATTAATTTTGGTGATATGATCTCAGAAATCTGTACTTTAAAACTAAATCAGGATTTCCTTTAAGTACATAAAGGACATTTCATCGGAGGTCACATAATACCGGGAATTGAACATCCAAGAGACTGAAAGATTTGCATAGCTTTCAAGGAAGTGAGATTCTAATAACAAATCTTTCAAAATGTAAAGAGGTCTTGAATTTGTATTTTGGACTCTGGCTGCTTCTAATGAGGGAAATAAACCTTGTAAAAATACAACAGGGAGTTCCAGAGCAAAGAGGAGATTTGACTGACCTTGAGCTGCAATGCATGCTCAGCACCCGAATAAGACTACTGATGAAAATAACAGTACAACTAATCCAAAAAGGAGGGTGACAGATGAGTCAATCAACCTTGCTTGTGTCTTCTCTCAGCTCCACATCTCTATCATCGCACATTTAAGTTTTTCCTATCACAGTCTGCTGAGTAATGCCCCCCCCCCTAGTCAATTGTACAACTCAAAGCTTTCAACTGATATATGTTTTCCGCATTTAACCCAACCCCTCTGAATCAGAGAGGTGCGGGGGGCTGCCTTGATCGACATTCACGTCATCGACGCAGGGGAACAGTGGGTTAACTGCCTTGCTCAGGGGTAGAAAGACAGATTTGATCCTGAATGTGAGAATATATCTTTTATGTTTATGATTTTACATTTTACATATTTTTTGCTTCATTATACAGTGGGGCAAAAAAGTATTTAGTCAGCCACCAATTTTGCAAGTTCTCTCACTTAAAAAGATGAGAGAGGCCTGTAATTTTCATCATAGGTACACTTCAACTATGACAGACAAAATGAGTAAAGAAAATCCAGAAAATCACATTGTAGGATTTTTAATGAATTTATTTGCAAATTATGGTGGAAAATAAGTATTTGGTCACATACAAACAAGCAAGATTTCTGGCTCTCACAGACCTGTAACTTCTTCTTTAACCTCTTCCAGCTAGGGTCCCATTTTCCAAATTTTCGCCTGTCTGACGTGCCCAAAGTTAAATGCCTACCACTCATGGCCAGAAACTAGGATATTTACATATTTAGTACTATTGGATAGGAAACACTCTGAAGTTTATAAAACCATTAAGATATAGTCTGTGGCTATTCCAGAACAGATTTAGCAGGCAAAAACCAGAGAGATTTCTGTCCGGAATTTATTTTTCTGTTGCTCTCCTCTCATTTTGAAGCCCATGTAATATTTTTCTATGGGGAATAGGACCGAGGTTGCAGTACTTATGGCTTCCACTAGATGTCAACAGTCTCTGGAAAGGGTATGGAGGAAAAAGCTCTGACCAGATCCTTAGAGAGAGAATTACTACGGGTAGGGAAAAAGGTAAACAGGCGTGCGTTCACGAGCGTGAGCAGCAGCGCGACCAACTTTCTTTTAGTCTTTTAACGTTTCACTTACCGTTCTTGTAAAATATGATCGCTATTATTCATAAAGAATACATAAGGATGCATTATTAATGATATTTGATTTGTTTGTGAAAAGATGAGAGGTATAATTTGAGCGATCCCTTCACTGTAAAGCGGGCGAGTAGACTGACAATGCTTGGTGGAGTAGCTGAACGTAACGTGCCAAAAACAAGCGGATATTTATGGATATAATTATTTACTTTTTCTAACAAAAGAACCATGGATTATCTTGTTTGGACACTTGGGAAGACCTCAGAAGAAGTTATTTGAAAGGTAAGCGATTTATATTAGCTGTGATATGGATATTTTGAGAACCGAGCTGGATATGAATTTATGCTAATGTGGAAAATATGTGAGGTACTAGCCTCAAACAATCAAATGTAGTGCTTTCGCCGTAAAGCCTTTTTAAAATCTGACAACGCAGTGATATTGCCAAGAAGCAGAGCTTTTGATGGCTATGCAACACTATGCAACACTTGTATATCGAAGTTAAATATTACGAATATGTATTACGAATATGTATTTTGAATTTGGCGCGTTATGTTTGCTCTGAAAACGATCCCGCTAAAGGGATCGGCGCGCTAAGAGGTTAAGAGGCTCCTCTGTCCTCCACTCGTTACCTGTATTAATGGCACCTGTTTGAACTTGTTATCAGTATAAAAGACACCTGTCCACAACCTCAAACAGTCACACTCTAAACTCCAAATTGTAGACCTGCACCAGGTTGGGAAGACTGAATCTGCAATAGGTAAGCAGCTTGGTTTGAAGAAATCAACTGTGGGAGCAATTATTAGGAAATGGAAGACATACAAGACCACTGATAATCTTCCTCGATCTGGGGCTCCACGCAAGATCTCACCCCGTGGGGTCAAAATGATCACAAGAACGGTGAGCAAAAATCCCAGAACCACACGGGGACCTAGTGAATGACCTGCAGAGAGCTGGGACCAAAGTAACAAAGCCTACCATCAGTAACACACTACGCCGCCAGGGACTCAAATCCTGCAGTGCCAGACGTGTCCCCCTGCTTAAGCCAGTACATGTTCAGGCCCGTCTGAAGTTTGCTAGAGAGCATTTGGATGATCCAGATGAGGATTGGGAGAATGTCATATGGTCAGATGAAACCAAAATAGAACTTTTGGTAAAAACTCAACTCGTCGTGTTTGGAGGACAAAGAATGCTGAGTTGCATCCAAAGAACACCATACCTACTGTGAAGCATGGGGTGGAAACATCATGCTTTGGGGCTGTTTTTCTGCAAAGGGACCAGGACGACTGATCCGTGTAAAAGAAAGAATGAATGGGGCCATGTATCGTGAGATTTTGAGTGAAAACCTCCTTCCATCAGCAAGGGCATTGAAGATGAAACGTGGCTGGGTCTTTCAACATGACAATGATCCCAAACACACTGCCCGGGCAATCTAAGGAGTGGCTTCGCAAGAAGCATTTCAAGGTCCTGGAGTGGCCTAGCCAGTCTCCAGATCTCAACCCCATAGAAAATCTTTGGAGGGAGTTGAAAGTCCGTGTTGCCCAGCGACAGCCCCAAAACATCACTGCTCTAGAGGAGATCTGCATGGAGGAATGGGCCAAAATACCAGCAACAGTGTGTGAAAACCTTGTGAAGACTTACAGAAAACGTTTGACCTCTGTCATTGCCAACAAAGGGTATATAACAAAGTATTGAGATAAACTTTTGTTATTGACCAAATACTTATTTTCCACCATAATTTGCAAATAAATTCATTAAAAATCCTACAATGTGATTTTCTGGATTTTTTTTCCTCATTTTGTCTGTCATAGTTGAAGTGTACCTATGATGAAAATTACAGGCCTCTCTCATTTTTTTTTAAGTGAGAGAACTTGCACAATTGGTGGCTGACTAAATACTTTTTTGCCCCACTGTATAGCTGTAAGTATTAGTGATATGATCAACTGTAGTTGTATTTGGATGTTACAGTGGATATGAGCTATCATGTAGCCTCTTATTTTATTTTAACATGATGGCTCCAAGCTCTTCATTAAGCTCAAGGCCCTGGGTCTGAACCCCGACCTGTGCAATTAGATCCTGGACTTCCTGACGTGTCGCCCCCAGGTGGTGAAGGTAGGAAACACCTCTTCTTTGCTGATCCTCAACACTGGGGCCTCACAAAGGTACTTGCTCAGTCCCCACCTGTACTCGCTGTTCAACCAAGACTGCGTGGTTAAGCACGCCTCCAACTCAATCATCAAGTTTGCAGATGACACAACAGTAGTAGGCTTGATTACCAACAACGATGAGACAGCCTACAGGGAGGAGGTGAGGGCTCTGGGAGTGTGGTGCCAGGAAAATAACATCTTACTCAACGTCAACAAAACTAAGGAGATGAATGTGGACTTCAGGGAACAGCAGAGGGAACACCCCCCTATCCACATCGATGGGACCGCAGTGGAGAAAGTGGAAAGCTTCAGGTTCCTTGGCGTACGCATCACTGACAAGCTGAAATGGTCCACCCACACAGTCAGTGTGGTGAATAATGTGCAACAGTGCCTCTTCAACCTCAAGAGGCTAAAGAAATTTGTCTTAACACCTAAAACACTCACAAACTTTTACAGATGCACAATTGACAGCATCCTGTCGGCAGTGCAGTTGCCTGGTACGGCAACTGCACCGCCCACAACCACAAAACTTTCCAGAGGGTGGTGCGGACTGCCCAATGCATTACCGGGGGCAAACCTCCCGCCCTCCTGGACACCTACAGCACCCGATGCCATAGGAAGGACAAAATAATCATCAAGGACATCTACCACCCGAGCCACTGCCTGTTCAACCCGTTATCATCCAGAAGGCGAGGTCAGTACAGGTGCATCAAAGCTGGGACCGAGAGACTGAAAAACAGCTTCTATCGCAAGGCCATCAGACTGCTAAACAGCCATCACTAGCACATCAGAGGCGGCTGCCTATAGACATAGATTAGGAGTTACAGGCCACTTCTAGAAATGGATCACCAGCCACTTTAATAATGTTCCGTATCTAGCATAACTCATCTCATATGTATAAACTGCCTCCACACTATTCTACAGTATTTTTGTCATTTTTAAATTGTGTTTACATATTGCATCACCCATTTCATATGTACAGTTGAAGTCGGAAGTTTACATACACTCAGGTTGGAGTCATTAAAACTCGTTTTTCAACCACTCCACAAATGTCTTGCTAACAAACTACAATATTGGCAAGTCGGTTAGGACATCTACTTTGTGCATGACACAAGTATTTTTTTTTCAAACAATTGTTTACAGACAGATTATTTCACTTATAATTTACTGTATCACAATTCCAGTGGGTCAGAAGTTTACATACACTAAGTTGACTGTGCCTTTAAACAGCTTGGAAAATTCCAGAAAATGATGTCATGGCTTTAGAAGCTTCTGATAGGCTAATTGACATCATTTGAGTCAATTGGAGGTGTACCTGTGGATGTATTTCAAGGCCTACCTTCAAACTCAGTGCATCTGTGCTTGATATCATGGGGAAATCAAAAAAGAAATCAGCCAAGACCTCAGAAAAGAAAGTGAAGATGCTGGAGGAAACAGGTACAAAAGTATCTATATCCACAGGAAAATTAGTCCCATATCGACATAACCTGAAAGGTCGCTCAGCAAGGAAGAAGCCACTGCTCCCAAACCCCCATAAAAAAGCCAGACTACGGTCACAAATGGGTCTTCCAAATGGACAATGACCCCAAGAATACTTCCAAAGTTGTGGCAAAATGGCTTAAGGACAACAAAGTCAAGGTATTGGAGTGGCCATCACAAAGCCCTGACCTCAACCCTACAGAAAATTTGTGGGCAGAACTGAAAAAGAGTGTGCGAGCAAGGAGGCCTACAAACCTGACTCAGTTACACCAGCTCTGTCAGGAGGAATGGGCCAAAATTCACACAACTTATTGTGGGAAGCTTGTGGAAGGCTACCCGAAACGTTTGACCCAAGTTAAACAATTTAAAGGCAATGCTACCAAATACTAATTGAGTGTATGTAAACTTCTGACCCACTGGGAATGTGATGAAAGAAATAAAAGCTGAAATAAATCATTCTCTCTACTATTATTCTGACATTTCACATTCTTACAATTAAGTGGTGATCCTAACTGACCTAAGACAGGGAATTTTTACTAGGATTAAATGTCAGGAATTGTGAAAAATTTTGTTTAAATGTATTTGTGAAGGTGTATGTAAACTTCCGACTTCAACTGTATATACTGTATTGTATTCTATACTACACCACTGACTGTTAAACATCCGTCTCCAGCACATCAGAGGCTGCTGCCTATAGACATAGATTAGGAATCACTGGCCACTTTAAGGAAATGAAACACTAGCCACTTTAATAATGTCTCCGTATGTGTAAACTGTACTCTATACTATTCTACGGTATCTTAGTAACATTAATTGTGTGTAAATATTGCATCACCCATCTCATATGTGTATATACTGTACTCTATACTATGCCACTGTATCTTAGTCCAATGCCGCTCTGACATATATGTATATATATTCTTAATCCATCCCTTACTTAGATTTACATGTATTTTGGGTGTATGTTGTGAAACTGTTAGATATTACTAGTTAGACATTACTGCACTGTCGGAGCTGGAAGTACAAGCATTTCGCTACACCTGCAATAACATCTGCTAAACGTGTGTGTGACCAATACATTTGATTTGATTTGAAGCCTCTTGGGTGACTGAGCTATTGATGTACAAATGGATTATTAGAAAAAATATGTTTTTATTCAATGCAAAGCTTGAAGTGGTATGGGACTTAAGAGTTTCCATCCAATTGGCGACAGATTTTCATGTGAATGTTGAAAATCCACATAAAGAAAATATGCTGACTTATTGTGGATAAAAATCAGTACGTATTGATGTAGTACTTTTTTGCAGACAAGCATCGATCATCATGTCACCAGAATAAGACCCTCGATATTTATTGGAAAGGAGCATCAAGCTCACCCCCGTGTGAAGTTCATCCTAACTTTATTCATCTGTAGCCTAATAAACTGTGTGGCTTCCTGAGTCCTATGGGGAGGATCATACACTATATAATCTTGTGACTCCAAGTTTACTTCAATACATAATTATTATATCAATATTTGTGCATAAAGGCGTTTCTCGCATAACTACTTTCACATACACAAAAAGATCCCACGATGTCGAAGAACAAATGATCTGTCAGCATTTATAAAATTTTACCAAAACTTCCTGTTTCCATCACAGCTGTTGTGATTTTTTTTTTTTTTATATACAGTATGACTTTACCATATAAACTTGACTGCGCATTGCTCTAGGTCTGGGTTCATGAAATGGAGAAAACAAGCTGTCGTTGTCGATTACTAGACGAGTCAGATATGCAACTCAATTTAACCCTGAGGGTCAATACTTCAAACTCAAACTGTCTGTTCCCAGTTCTGCTTTGTGCTTGCCTCTGCAAAAGCTCTATATTGGTCATCATTTGGGCCCCCTGCAGTGTTTTAACCAACTAAGGGTGCTATTCAAACGTACCGTATCAGTATTGTTCTGTTTCCCTGCTTCATAAAATGTTATCCATGAAACACTATCAACCCTGTTAACAAACTATACAATATATACTGTAGATGTGCTGCACATTTTCATGGCTTCAAATTGAAACCACTGTGTATAACTTCTGGACACTGGCATTGAATGGACAGGACAGGGAAGAAAGTTAGTGGAAAGCAATAGGACGTCAAAGCCTCGAATTGCATAAGAGAGAAATAGTTTGGAGATTGTATGCTCTTTCTAGGCCTTTGTAAGCACATTCCAATCTTTGAGAAAATCCTATAGCAAACCTTTAGTAACAGTTTACCGCTGCTGACAACACAACACACAGTCTTGTTGACATGCATATCTTGCATAACCTGTGGAGAAGGTTGATCAGTTGGGAAGTGATTTTAGAATCAGCTGATGCATAGTAGCAGAATGCACAAGAATGTGTACCAACTGTGTACCATTATGTTGTTTAAAAATATGTGACATGATTGGCATCTAATCGGAAAGCACCCACCAATCAAAGCATTCCATCTTAAACTTCTACGGGATCGGTGTCCCCCCCCCGCAGGACGGTTGAGCTAACAGAGGCTAATATGATTAGCATGAGGTTGTAAGTAACAAAAACAAATCCCAGGACATAGACATATCTAATATGGGCAGAAAGCTGAAATTCTTGTTAACTACTTAGGGAGAAACGACTCGCTAGCGGGCCGCTCCGGACACTACCCAGTGAAATGTAAGGCGCCAAATTCAAAATCCAAAAGTTGAATTATTAAACATTCATCAATATACAAGTGTTGCATAGTCATCAAAAGAAGCTCAGATTCTTGGCAATATCACAGCGTTGTCAGATTTCAAAAAAAGCTTTACGGCGAAAGCACAACATTTGATTGTTTGAGGATAGCACCTCATATATTTTTTATGCATTAGCATAAATTCATATCCAGCGTGGGTCACACAAAACCCATGTAAGAGCTAAAATAAATCACTTACCTTTCGAAGAACTTCTGCTGAGGGCTTCCCAAGTGTCCAATGAAGACATCCAATGGTTCTTTTGTTAGAAAAAGTAATTTATTATATCCATACATCTCCGTTTGGTTGGCGCGCGTTATGTTCAGAAAATCCACCGTCGAGTCACCCGTTGTACAGTGAAGAGAACGCGTTCAAATTATACCTATCAACTTTGCCCAAACAAATCAAACATAATTTATAATGCACCCTTAGGTATCATTTTATTAATAATAATGATAATATTTTACACGGATGATAACCTAAATGTTATAAAAGGAAAATAAAGTGGAGCGCGCTCACGTTCTCGTGCCCCGGAAAATGTTGCTGACATTTCTGCTTCCTTCAGTAATTCTTCTTCTGTATGGTTCTGTTCAGTGCTAAAGCCTCCAAACACTGTCCAGAGACTGTTGACATCTAGTGGAAGCCATAGGTACTGCAATCTAGGAGCTAAAATCCATGTATTTCAATAGGAAGCCTATGGAAAAGAGGAAATGTCGCAAAAAAATAAATTCTGGACAGTAATTCCTCAGGTTTTCGCCTGCTATATCAGTTCTGTTATACTTACTCACAGTGTTTCCTATCCAATAGTACTAATTATGTGCATATCCTATTTTCTGGGCCTGAGTGGCAGGCATTTGACTTTGGGCACGCCAGACTCTCCAAAACCGTCACCTCTGCTGCCGCTCCCTAAGAAGTTAATCTAACTGCACTGTCCAATTTACAGTAGCTATTACAGTGAAATAATACCATGCTATTGTTTGAGGAGAGTGCACAATTATGAACTTGTATTTTAAATGTATTAAGTGTTGCAGTCATTTTAGTCACTGTAGTAGCTGACGTGTATAGTGTTGAGTCATCCGCATACATAGTACACTGGCATGTCGTTAGTAAAGATTGAAAAAAGTAAGGGGCCTAGACAGCTGCCCTGGGGAATTGTTGATTCTACCTGGATTATGTTGGATAGGCTTCCATTAAAGACCACCCTCTGTGTTCTGTTAGACAGATTACATTTTATCAACAATATAGCAGGGGGTGTGAAGCCATAACACATGTTTTTACAGCAGCAGACTATGATTGATAATGTAAAAAGCCACACTAAAGTCTAACAAAACAGCCCCCACAATCTTTTTATTATACATTTCTCTCAGCCAATCATCAGTCATTTGTAAGTGCTGTGCTTGTTAATGTCCTTCCCTATAAGCGTGCTGAAAGTCTGTTGTGAATTTGTTTACTGTAAAATAGCATTGTCAAAGGCAATTTTTTCCAGAAGTTTACTAAGGGTTGGTAACAGGCTGATCGGTTGGCTATTTGAGACAGTAAAGGGTCTGTACTATTCCTAGGTAGGGGAATGACTTTTGACTCCGCCCAGGCCTGGGGTACACACTTTCTAGTAGGCTTAAATTGAAGATATGGCAAATAGGAGTGGCACATGATTTCTCAATTTGCTGTAACGTTTGCCAATCGGTTATGCAGCCAGACTTATTTGCCATTCCTTTTGCCTCATCCTTCTTAACCATACGATTTTTCAATTTCTCATCATCCACAGGGATTTAACCCATTTTCTTAATTGGTTAAATCAGAGAAGTTCATGAATATGTCAAGTGGAGCATCTTGGGGTCTCCCCCATTACACACCACAGACCAACAAATATTCTTTACATCAACAACATAGGAATCACTACAAAACTTGATGTGTGACCTCTTATACATTATATTAGGCCCAGCCTTTGGAACTTTGGTTTTCCAATATCACTACATCCAATGGATTTGGATAGTGCTTTAATAGGGATCCAATCCCGTGAACGGGTTCGATTTTGCCAACATCCGGTGAAATGCAGAGCGCCAAATTCAAATGACAGAAATACTCATTTCAAACATTCATGAAAATACAAGTGTTGCACACCATTCAAAAGCTTAGAATCTTGTTAATCTAACAGCGTTGTCAGATTTAAAAAAGGCTTTACGGCGAAAGCAGAACATTTGATTGTCTGAGAACAGCGCCCCGCTCAAATATTCAATTAGCCAAATAACATAACCAGCAGAGCTGTCACAAAACTCATAAAAATAGCATAAAATAAATCGCTTACCTTTGAAGAGCTTCATCTGATGGCATACCCAAGCGTCCCGTTTACACAATTAAAGTTCCTTTTGTTCGATAAAGTCCCTCTTTATATCCATAAAGCTCCGTTTGGTTGGCGCGTTTTGTTCAGTAATCCTGCCTACCCAAAGGCGTTCATCCATGCACACAAACAATATCCCAAAAGTACCGGTAAAGTTTGTCGAAAAAAAGTCAAACAGCATTTGTAATCAATACTCAGATACCCTAAAATGAATGTAAACTATAATATTTCAGACGGAACATAGCCTGTTGAATAGAAGAGAAAAAGAGCTAAATGCGCACTCCCTGTTACGCGCAAAATCCACAATAGGACACATGACGTGACCTCAGGAAGAACTTATCTTTCCCCTTGGTTTTTCAATATAAAAGCTTCAAACCTTTTTCTAAAGACTGTTGACATCTAGTGGAAGCCATAGGAACTGCAATCTGGGAGCTATTCCCCCTATGTAACCAATAGGCCTTCAACTGAAAACTGGTCACCTCAAAATATCCCACTCCCTAGATGGATTTTGCTCGGGTTTTCGCCTGCCATATCAGTTCTGTTATACTCACAGACATTATTTTAACAGTTTTAGAAACTTCAGAGTGTTTTCTATCCAAAGCTACTAATTATATGCATATCCTAGCTGGGCCTGAGTAACAGGCAGTTTACTTTGGGCACGTTTTTCATCCGAACTTCAAAATACTGCCCCCTAGCCCAAACAGGTTAAATCATATTTCTGCAGCATTAGCAAGGATGTGATCAATACATGTTGATGATTTAATTCCTGTGCTGTTTGTAACTACCCTGGTAGGTTGACTGATAACCTGAACCATGTTGCAGGCACTAGTTACAGTTTGAAGCTTTCTGTTGAGTGGGCAGCCTGATGAAAGCCAGTCAATATTTAAATCACCCAGAAAATATACTTCTCTGTTAATGTCACATACATTATCAAGCATTTCACACGTTATCCAGATACTGACTGTTAGCACTTGGTGGTCTATAGCAACCAGAATGGGCTTTAGGTGAGGCAGTATCTGAGGCAGTATTTTATTGCTTTACTGGGACGTTTAGCAGAGGTGCTCAGGTTATTTATGTTAGTGCAGGGTGGCTTCATGCTAGGGGTAACCGCCTCAGTGCTAACAGTATAACTCTGGTTCATAGGCACATGATTGCTACATACAATGGCTGTAGGATCAGCAGAGGCTTTCAGGGCAGTAAGAGGGACATCAATTAGGTTACTTACATTGTGTCTTCCAGCACATTGGGGATAATGTACATTTGCTGAAGCATTATGACAACTCAGCGACACAATGGTAAGGATTAAATGAGCTGGGCTTGGGTCATTGTCTCAACGCAGCCTTATTTCTCTGTGAAAGGATCCAGGAACCCAATTGATTTGGGTGGATCCCATCCTCCTTATAATACGAGCTTTGTTTCCAGAAGGTATCAAAATTGTCAATAAATGTTACACCCACAGAGCTGCAATAGTCTAGTAGCCAGTTATGGAGAGCTAAAAGTCTGCAGAACCGTTCAATGCCACAATTTAGGGATGGCAGAGGGCCAGATATTATGAGGCGTTTGTTGCGGTCAAGTAGTGACCAAATCAGATCTTTAAAATCCATCTTCAGCTGTTCTGAGCTGCCTTTCATAATGTCATTGAATCCCACATGAACTATGATAGACTGCCCTATCCCATCTGGACAAGAGGAGTACCTATATAAGAATGCTGTTTATGACCATAGCTCAGCATTCAACACCATAGTACCCTCCAAGCTCATCATTAAGCTCGAGGCCCTGGGTCTCGACCCTGCCTTGTGCAACTGGGTCCTGGACTTCCTGGCGGGCCACCCCCAGGTGGTGAAGGTAGGAAACATCACTTCCACTTCGCTGATCCTCAACACTGGGGCCCCCACAAAGGTGCGTGCTCAGCCCCCTCCTGTACTCCCTGTTTACCCATGACTGCACAATTGGCCAAGCATGCCTCCAACTCAATCATCAAGTTTGCAGACGACACAACAGTAGGCTTGATTGATTGACTAGACAGCCTACAGGGAGGAGGTGAGGGCTCTGGGAGTGTGGTGCATGGAAAACTACCTCAACAAAACAAAGGAGATGATTGTGGACTTCAGGAAACAGCAGAGGGTGCACCCCCTATCTACATCGATGGGATCACAGTGGAGAAGGTGGAAAGCTTCAAGTTCTTTGGCGTACACATCACAGACAAACTGAAATGGACCACCCACACAGACAGTGTGGTGAAGAAGGCGCAACAGAGCCGCTTCAACTTCAGGAGGTTGTGACGGTATCTTAGTCACTTAATGTTTACATATCTGGCATTACTCATCTCTTATGTTTATACTGTTTTCTATACTATTCTACTGTATCTTAGTCCGTTCTGCTCTGACATCGATCGTCCATATGTATATAGTCTTAATTCATTCCTACTGAGAATTGTGTGTGTTGGGTGTATGTTGTGTAATTTGTTAGATATTACTTGTTAGATATTACTGCACTGTCGGAGATAGAAGCACAAGCATTTTGCTACACCCGCAATAACATCTGCTTATCACGTGTATGTGACCAATACATTTTATTTGATTTGGAGTTAGCACTGCCGTCGCAGACACAGATAGTCCCAGCGATGAGGCGCAGGTAGATCAGGCACCAGGGCAGCGAACCTCTCACAGTCACTCTCGTCCGCTTAGCAGCAATAAAGTAATAAAATACTGGCTTCGGTTTACACGACTTGTGACATGAGACCAGCGCTGATTGGAACTGTCTTCTTGCTGTACTCCGTCTACTTCACTACAGGATAGAGGAGGAGAAGCAGATGGAAACGACTTCCTTGGCAAGCAAGCTCCATGTAGCACAGGCCATTCGGATAGGGACAGATGTCAAGGCAGGGAAACATCCATTAGGCCTAAGCTGCGTCCTGCCATAGGAGTTGAGAACGAGAAAGTTCCAATCTGCGTTTTCCCCATAAATTTGTGCACAATTGAGATTTGTTTGCTAAGCATAGCCACCTCATTCCTGTAATCCTCCACTAGCAAACAATTTCTGCATTGGAACACCAGATTGTCAAGATTGTGCATAAGTGCATAACAAACACAGCGCTGGAAACGTTTGTTAGCTATTCCAGGTGAAGCGGGCTCCATTGCAACCTAGCTAGCTAGCTGGCTAGTTGGTAGCAGGTTTTGACACAGGTATCCAAGTTTGAGGACTATGAACACTAAAGGGGGAGTGAAAATACACAGTGTGGATCTTGTAGCTCTCCTTAGCATTCAATATCATACATTGCCCAATGTATTTACAAATTACATTTTGGAAGCTTGTCTAAGCAATGTTGTGCTGCTATTTTTATTGGCTTGGCCAAAGCTTTTGATATGGTAGACCATTCCATTCTTGTCGGTCGGCTAAGGAGTTTTGGTGTCTCTGAGGGGTCTTTGGCCTACTTCTTTCAAAGTGTGCAGTGTATAAAGTCAGACCATCTCCTGTCTCAGCCACTGCCTGTCATGAAGGGAATACCCCAAGGCTCGATTCTAGGACACACTCTTCTCAATTCATAACAGTTATTTACAATGACAGCCTAGGAACAACTGCCTTGTTCAGGTTAAGAATGACAGATGTTGACCTTGTCAGCTCAGGGATTTGATCTAGCAACCTTTCAGTTACTGGCCCAATGCTCTAACCACTAGGCTACCTGCCACCCCAACATAGTTCAGGCAGTAGGAAGCTCTCTCATCCATTTATATGCAGATGATACAGTTTTATACTCAGCTGGCCTCTCCCCGGATTTTGTGTTATATGCTCTACAACAAAGCTTTCTTAGTGTCCAACAACCTTTCTTTGCCCTTAACCCTGTTCTAAACACCTCCAAAACAAAGGTAATGTGTTTTGGTAAGAAGAATGCTCCTCTCCCCTCCGGTGTGATTACTACCTTTGAGGGTTTAGAGCTTGAAGTAGTCACCTTATACAAGTACTTGGGAGCATGGTTAGACGGTACACTGTCCTTCTCTCAGCACATATCAAAGCTGTAGGCTAAGGTTAAATCTAGACTTGGTTTTCATCTATCGTAATTGCTCCTCTTTTACACCAGCTGCCAAACAAAGCCTGATTCAGATTACTATCATACCCATGCTGGATTACAAAGACATCATTTATAGATCAGTAGGTAAGGGTGCTCTCGAGCGACTAGATTTTCCATTCGGCCATCAGATTTGCCACCAATGCTCCTTATAGGACGCATCACTGCACTCTATACTCCTCTGTAAACTAGTCATCTCTGTATACCCAAAGCAAGACCCACTGGTTGATGCTTATTTATAAAAACCCTCTTAGGCCTCATTCCCCCCTATCTGAGATACTTGCTGCAGCCCTCATCCTCCACAAGCAACACCTGTTCTGCCAGTCACATTCTGTTAAAAGTACCCAGAGCGGACACATCCCTGGGTCGCTCGTCTTTTCAGTTCGCTGCAGCTAGCGACTGGAACGAGCTGCAACAAACACTCAAACTGGACAGTTTTATCTCAATCTCTTCATTCAAAGACTCAATCATGGACACTCTTACCGACAGTTGTGGCTGCTTTGTGTGATATATTGTTGTCACCTTCTTGACCTGACTGTGCCCAATGTTTGTACCATGTTTTGTGCTGCTACCATGTTGTGTTGCTACCATGTTGTTGTTGTGTTGCTACCATGGTGTGTTGTCATTTGTTGCTGCCTTGCTATGTTGATGTCTTAGATCTCTCTTTATGTAGTGTTGTGGTGTCTCTCTTGTCGTGATGTGTGTTTTGTCCTACATTAATTTTATCCTAGCTCCTGTCCCCGCAGGAGGCATTTTGCCTCTTGGTAGGCCGTCATTGTAAATAAGAATTTGTTGACATATTGACATTGCCTAATCACCCTCATATAGAAACATTATGTATGTAAATATCCCATTATCATAGTTTTTGCAAAACTATAGACTAAAATAATGAAAGTCGTAGGTTGTATTGGAGGTGTTGGTGGTTAGAGTCATATTTGTTCATGTCATACCTTACTGTCATGTTGTGGCATCTATCACCATCGTCAAAACAATAATCTTTGAAAGAGTGTCTTTGTACTGTACATTAGAGAGGTTTTTTATCATTTGAAGCGCTAGCCAATCATCTGTATGGATTACCCAGGCAGGCCCATTCTTATCTTGTTATCTTGCGGCTCTTTCATTGTTTGGGTGATGAACTGACTGGATGCTTTTGAAAATACTGGGTCTGGCAGATTAGATTAGTCAGCACTTTGCTTATGATGGTTTTATGAAAGAAAGTGAGAACCATTTTGCACAAAATGGTACGTCTGACCTTTATGTGTGAAGGTCGATATACCAAAAATCACATTACAGTGCATCCGTATTATGTCACACTGTTAATATAAAGACATGTTGGTGCATGATTTAATAAAATGACCTTGAAACTGGACTTTTACATGATGTAGGCTGGTAAAAGTATCTACATACATTGACTGAACGAATGTATCAGATAACAACTTTTGTTCTAGAAACAACTTTATGATTAATCTCTTGATTGAAATGGAACATGATATTAAGTCCTAGAATTTAGTTAGTTGACTTAACTATTTAGAAAATAAATAGAAAGCATATAGAGTACCTGCCAACAGTACATGCAAAACAGTATGTCAAAATTGAGTCAGGCAATTTGCAATCTGTGGAAATCTTGATAAAGTACAATAAAAATGATTTATCTCATATTAAAATATAGACAGGCGTAACATTGTTTGTTTTTATAAAATGGGTTTGGAGAAATATGCAATATGATTGTCTGAAATGCCATTCAAAGACATTAAACAGTAAAGGCAAGTTGATATAAGAGCATCTAAGACAAGAAAAATCAAGTCTTCTTTGAACAAATTGGAAAGCACATATAGGAAGACAGGAAAAAAATGAGGGAAAATAAACACTGACAAAATGATTTTATCCTCACAACGGTGCTAAGTAGGATTCCGTGCCTAGCCACAATATTAGATGTCTGTGTCCTCCATGTTGGATAAGCCGATGTACTGAGGCAGATGTTGGTGCAGTGATGGAAGGTGTGACCTCCGATGCATTACCAAGCTATAAATAGAGGCACAGAGGCAAGATCCACCATCAGGATGCGCTTCAAAGACCAGTTACAAAGAGGATTGTGTGCAAGCACAGCAGACAGTTTGCAATTTCCTTCTGCGGATTTAGAAATGTGGGTACTGGCGTTGATGTTGTTTGCGTTCTACATATATATAAAGCTAATGCAAGGTGTTCAAGAGACGCTATTCGGCTAATTTGAGCTAAATCCAGTTGAATCCAGCTGAAATACAATTTTAGAAATTGTCTCTCTGTATGTTTGCGTGTGTGTTGCTAAATGTTTGTATGTGCTTCCTTTTAAGTAAGGGCAGTATTTTTGATGGATGTTTGATTATCAACAACTCTGTGTTACTAAAGTACTTGATTGGAAGATAATTTGATGTGATTTGGCCCACAACTCTGGGTGCGCCAACCAAATGAGACATCAGCCTCACAATATTTTCTCCAGACCTCGGGGAAGCTACATTTTTCACGCAGTTCAGAGAGTACTTCAAACCTCCTAGCAGATACAGTATTTAAGCAATAAGTCCCGAGGAGGTGTGGTGTATTGGCTATATACCACAAACCCCTGAGGTGCCTTATTGCTATTATAAACTGGTTATTAACATAAATAGAACCGTAAACAAGTATTTTTGCGTCATACTCGTGGTATATTGTCTGAAATACACATGGCTGAAATGCTGTTTCAGCCAATCAGCATCCAGGGCCCAAACTACACAGACTATAATTGCTATTATAAACTGGGTAGTTCGAGCCCTGAATGATGATTGGCTGAAAGCCGTGGTATACGAGACCGTATACCACAGGTATGTCGTGTCTGGACTATCATTAAATGTGAAGACTTATTTAATCAGTTCTCTAGGTTTAATTATTACGTGATTAAACTAATCATGTAAACATGAATTAACTAGGAAGTCGGGGCACCACGGAAAATGTTGAGATTTACAGTCATAATTTTCTGAATATAACTGACAGAGGGAAAAGAAGGAAGCCTGTACAAAATAAAAATTATCCTAAACATGCATCCTGTTTGCCACAAGGCACTAAAGTAATACTGAAAAAACTGTGGCAAAGCTATACAATTTTTGTCCTGAATACAAAGTGATATGTTTGGGGAAAATCCAATACAACATACTATTGAGTACCACTCTCCATATTTTCAAGCATAGTGCATCATGTTATGGGTATGCTTGTAATCATTAAGGACGGGAGTTTTTCAGTATAAATAAATGGAATGGTGCTAGGCACAGGCAAAATCCTAGAGGAAAACGTTGTTCAGTCTGCTTTCCACCAGACACTGGGAGATCAATTCACTTTTCAGCAGGACACCAACTTAAAACACAAGGCCAAATCTACACTGGAGTTGCTTACCAAGTAGACATTGAATGTTCATAAGTTGCAGAGTTACAGTTAGATTTAAATCTGCTTGAAAATCTATGGCAAGACCTCAAAATGGTTGTCTAGCATTGAGCTTACATTTTTTTGGAAAAAAATAATGGGCAAATGTTGCACAATCCAGGCGTGGAAAGCGCTTAGAGACATACCCAGAAAGACTCACAGCTGTAATTGCTGCCAAAGATGATTTTAACATTGCCCACTCAGGGGGTTGAATACTTAAGTAATCAAGATATATTAGTGTTTTATTTTTCATGATTCTTTTTTACAAATGTTTGAATTTTTTTCCACTTTGACATTACAGGGTATTTTGTGTAGAATAAACCAAAATATACAATTAAATCCATTTTAATCCCACTGTGTAACAACAAAATGTGGAAAAAGTCAAGGGGTGTGAATACTTTCTGAAGGCACTATAGAGGGCATTCGGAAAGTATTCCCGGGCCCTTTTCTTTTTTCTACATTTTGTTACGTTACAGCCTTATTCTAAAATGGATTAACGATAACACACGACTACACGTACCTCTGGAAAATACAGAAATAATGTGAAAAAAATAGTAGTGCCAATCATGTTGGAGGTCAATGAAATAATCAAAACGTGTTGTTTATGCTTTACATACCAAGTGCTGTCATCGATTTTTTGTAGAGATGCCACACTGCTGCTTTTGTCACATGGGATGGCAGCAGCTTTCTACCAAAGTGTTTATGTCCTGGGTGGCGTCCTGGTAATACTTTTACATTTTCCTCTACGTAGTTGTTGATGAAGTTCACCACTCGCTGCAAGTCCTCATGCTTCAGGTGTAACCTGTGCTTGCTTGGGCCAGCTCTCTTTTTCATGGGAGGCATTAGACCATTCTCCTTGTATGATCACCGTCAGACACACCTTGTGGGCCATGTAATCATCTGGCGAAGTGGACAGTCTTTTGTTTAGACATGCAAGCCACACAATGAACCATAATTCCAATCCATAGAGTACAGCAATACAAACCGATTGTCATAGCTAGCTAAAGTTAACCAAATAGGTTCAACGTTAGCTAGTTAGCTAGCTAACATTAGGCTATAACTAGCAATGTGAAATGGCATTCTGAGATTACATTACCACACACATCATAAACGTAATGTTAGCTAGCGAGCCAGCCATCTAACGTAAGCTAGCTAGCTAACTGTAAGCTTTAACTTGCAATGAAAAAATATGCAATAATAGAATCGTATAAAATCTGAAACTGTAGCTAGACTCGTACCCGTATACATGGATGAATGCTTCACCGCAGACTGCAACCCCTTCATTAAATAAGACGTTTTGTTTGTACTGCTTGCTTGGCCAGTTGTTGTGTCAAGTCACTCTGGTTCACACTGACCGTGTGCAATGCCATAAGAATCATCTTAAGCTTTAACCCCCACCCGAACTCTGACCATTCTACTCGCCCTAGCAGAGCTGGTTAGGCTGTTTTCATGTTATCCAGAGAGTTGGTGACTGTAACTGGGCTCCTGGCAACAATTTAATTACTCTTTTTTTGCCAACGTTTACTCACACCGGCCATATTCAACCAGTGTTGAGCGTTCATAAATTCATCAGTTATTCTGCGCTCTGGCACACTCAGACGAGAGTGCTCTGAAACAGTTGTTTCAGTGACGTTCTATTAAAATGAATACTTGCACAGTTGACTCTTTTGTTAAATTTGACTATGCAATACATTAAAAAAAGCTGCGTTAGACAGGATTACCTACCCAATCTGACCAACTCAAATAGGCAGAAGCATGCTATATGGCAGACCAATCCAAACAAATCTCTTGGCATGTCCAGCCCACTCATTATCTCAGCCAATCATGGGTAGCGGGAAGGTTGCCCTCTTTTTCTGTGGCTTAACAAACTAGGCTCGTTATTTAACAATTTTATTCGTATTTACAGATGGCGTACAAGTTTCTTATTAAGGCACATGGAAGTTCACATGTTCGAGAAGGCATTTCTGCCCCAAACGCCTAGTTTCCTGAAACGGGTCACATTTATAAAAATTAAAAAACAGAAATACCTTATTTACATAAGTATTCAGACCCTTTGCTATGAGACTTGAAATTGAGCTCAGGTGCATCCTGTATCCATTGAACATCCTTGAGATGTTTCCACAACTTGATTGGAGTCCACCTGTGGTAAATGCAATTGATTGGACATGATTTGGAAAGGCACATATCTGTCTGTATAAGGTCCCACAGTTGACAGTGCATGTCAGAGCAAAATCCAAGCTATGAGGTCGAAGGAAATGTCCATAGAGCTCTGAGACAGATGTGGAATAGAGTCAACACGTTGTTCAACACATTTATAAGCCATAAAATGTGCGTTCTCCCTACTTCCACAACCAGCACTGAAGCTGCAAAGAATGAGTATAGCAAAGTGTTTAGATAAGCTTGCATTGTTATTATTAGCGGCTTGTCTCTTTTTTATGTCAAGTAATATTTCACTTTATCTGGACATCGGATTAACAACATTAAATGGTACATGAGGCATAAATAATGCAGTGCGACGAGTTTTGCCATCAGCTGGAAGACAGTGTTCCCTTTTCTCAGCGGAGGGAGGGAGAGCGTAGGGAATGTTGAGTCGTGTGAGAGGCTTACCATCCCTCAAACTGATCAGTAAAAAGTCCAGTAAAAAAAAAATATATGCAAGTGTCACTCCTCGTTCGGGCGGCATTCGGCGGTCGACGTCACCAATCTTCTAATCATCACCAATCCTCTTTTAATTTTCCATTTGTCTTGTCTTGTTTTTCACACACCTGGTTTGCAATTCCCCATCATTATCTGTTGTGTATTTAACCCTCTGTTTTCACCCATGTCTTTGTGTGTGATTGTGTATTGTTCAGCCGTTTTCGTTCCGGCTGGTGCGTTATATTTTCTGCCTTGCTTGTTTTGCGTTCGGCAAAGTGTTGTGTTGCGCAGTTAGCGTTTGTTTTGTTTGGTTCTTTGAGTAAAGTGCTTTGCTCACTCAGTCCTGTTCTCCGCGTTCCTGACTCTTCATGCGCCAGCTACACACGAACCTTGACAGCAAGCAAGCAAGCTTTCCCTAATGTAAATTGAATTGCCAAAATTATATACACTACCGGTCAAAGGTTTTAGAACACCTACTCATTCAAGGGTTTTTCTTTATTTTTACAATTTTCTACATGGTAGAATAATAGTGAAGACATAAACTATGAAATAACACATATGAAATCATGTAGTAAGCAAAAAAGTGTTAAACAAATCAAAATACATTTTATATTTGAGATTCTTGAAATAACCACCCTTTGCCTTGATGACAGCTTTGCACACTCTTGGCATTCGCTCAACCAGCTTCACCTGGAATGCTTTTTGAAGGAGTTCCTACATTGAAGGAGTTCCTACATATGCTGAGCACTTGTTGGCTGCTTTTCCTTCACTCTGCAGTCAGACTCATCCCAAACCATCTCAATTTGGTTGAGGTCGGGGGATTGTGGTGTCCAGGTTATCTTATGCAGCACTCCAATACTCTCCTTCTTGATAAAATAGCCCTTACACATGCTAGAGGTGTGTTGGGTCATTGTCTTGTTGAAAAACAAATGATAGGCCCACTAAGCCCAAACCAGATGGGATGGCGTATCGCTGCAGAATGCTGTGGTAGCCATGCTGGTTAAGTGTGCCTTGAATTCTAAGTAAAATCACAGACAGTGTCACCAGCAAAGCACCCCCACACCATAACAGCTCCTCCTCCATGCTTTACGGTGGGAAATACACATGTGGAGATCATCCATTCACCCACACCGCTTCTCACAAAGACACAGCGTTTGGAACCAGAAATCTCCAATTCGGACTCTAGACCAAAGGACAAATTTCCACCTGTCTAATGTCCATTGTTCGTGTTTCTTGGTCCAAGCAAGTCTCTTCTTATTGTTGGTGTCCTTTAGTAGTGTTTTCTTTGCAGAAATTTTACCATGAAAGCCTCTGACACAGTCTCCTCTGAACAGTTGATGTTGAGATGTGTCTGTTACTTGAACTCTGTGAAGCATTTATTTGGGCTGCAATTTCTGAGGCTGGTAACTCTAATGAACGTATCCTCTACAGCAGAGGTAACTCTTGGTTTTCCATTCCTGTGGCGGTCCTCATGAGAGCCAATTTCATCATAGTGCTTGATGGTTTATGCGACTGCACTTGAAGAAACGTTCAAAGTTCTTGAAATTTTACGTATTGACTGACCTTCATGTCTTAAAGTAATGATGGACTGTCGTTTCTCTTTGCTTATTTGAGCTGTTCTTGCCATAATATGGACTTGGTCTTTTACCAAATAGGTAACCCCTATCTGGATACCCCCCCCCTACCTTGTCACAACACAACTGATTGGCTCAAATGCATTAAGAAGGAAACTAATTCCACAAATTAACTTTTAAGGAGGCACACCTGTTAATTGAAATGCATTCCAGATGACTACTTCATGAAGCTGGCTGAGAGAATGCCAAAAGTGTGCAAAGGTGTCATCAAGGCAAAGGGTGGCTATTTGAAGAATCTCAAATATAAAATACATTTTGATTTGTTTCACACTTTTTTGGTTACTACATGATTGCATATGTGTTATTTTTTATGTCTTCACTAGTTAGTTTTGATGTCTTCACTCTGATTCTACAATGTAGAAAATAGTACAAATAAATAAAAGCCCTTGAATGAGTAGGTGTTCTAAAACTTTGGACCGGTAGGTTTGATTTGTTTCACACTTTTTTGGTGTGAAACATGAAATCTCCTGTCCATACAAAATGAATCAAATCATTCAAAATAAGCTACAAAAGCATGATTTGGCCGCACAGGATCATTAGCTTCTTAAAAAAACAGAAAGTTGTGGATTGTTTTAAATCGCATTGCCTACAAGGCAGCACACACAATTTGGGCAGATAATCTTTAAGTTGCAACTGTGTGTGAAAGTTGGAGGCCAAGCCAGGCATATCGCAATATTTCAAAATACAATAACGGGAAAACAATGTTTGGAAAGTAAATGGTTATTGCTGTGAAGAGAAGACAATGAAAAGACTAATCTGTCTTTTAGTTATCAAAATTCTCAACTTAACTTGAGTTAACAACAGTATAGCCTATCTTATTGGCACCACCGGAGAGCATCGGCAATATCCCTGAGTGCGCATTGAGCATATTCACTATTTATCAATGTAGGGTCAGTGCTACTTAAAAGTGTGTGTTTGGACAATAATTTTCTCCTCCAGTTTAGATGGATGTCATATTCTATTTGTGTCTCCCGTTCTTGTAGGTCTATTATATTGACAACATAGTTTTTATTGATCTGTTTGTCAGTGTCAGCAGAGTTGGCCACCCTGTATTCTGCTAATGTCTCCAGTCTTATAAAGTGTATTAGAAGTGCATGTAATGTGTTTATAAAAGGCCATGTTTTTCACCGTTTGTAAAGCTGATTAATGTGCTTAATTTTAAGAACTGAGCAATAAATATAGCAGCATAATAAAGCTGGGATCCTCCTTTAAATAGTTGCCAGTCAAAACTCTGTTTTCACATGTGATTGCGCATTGAAACATATCAAAACATTTAGGCTTATGGGCTAGGCTACATGATGTGTGCGACTATGATTTGAAAAAGTCGGAAAAATGTAATGTAATATTATCACCCATCAGACTATTCTCAATAACATTTTGTCTTTACAAATACTAAATAATATATGTGTGAAATTAGTTTTGATTTAGAATGGACCATTATCATGCACCGGAACAGTGAAAAAACTAAAATACATGTCCTGTAAACACTTAAATAGCGAATGGAGGACGCTTTTCCCGTGGTTCATTTTCATGACAGCCAGGTAAGCTACTCCTGTTGTAAAGCGAAGCAATGTGATTAATATTAGGAAAGTTGAGAAATAAATATAGTAGGCCTAGCCTATAGAAAGCTGATGGGATCCTCCTCTTTTTATTAGAGGCCATAAAAACTCTGTTGTGTCACGTAATTGCATAGCCTATAGAAATGTTGAGCAACATGAGCTCATGGGGTCTCATGAAGTGTTTGATTTGTCACGCCTGCTCCCGCTCTACCCCCTGGCACTCGAGGCCACCAGGCTCCCCAGCATTGCCTACTCCTGCCACCATCATTACGCACACCTGCCTTTCCCACGTCACGCGCATCAGCGATTATTGGACTCACCTGTACTCTATCACCTCTGTCATTACCTTTCCTATATATGTCTGGTTCACCTCTCTGTTCCCTGCTTCAGCATTTATTGTCGTATGTCCTTGTTTACCCGTGTGCCGACGCTGTGCCTGTCTTGTTACCTGTTTGTTCCTGATTAAATGTTGACTCCCCGTACCTGCTTCTCATCTCCCGCATCGGTCTTACAGCATTGACATTGATGTCAGAGTGATAGCGGGACGATAGAGCGGTGAGACCAGCCCAGCTAGCACAGTGGATCTGGGACAATTCTGGCTGAGAGTTGGCACTCGGCTGAGAGTCAGACTCGGGCGACGCCATGTGGCCCGAGTTTGGGACGCTTTCGGCTGTATTACTTATGGCTAGGATACGGGGATTGAACTCGGGCCAATTCCAGTGTGAGTTATCTGGCCCAAATGTATTACTTGGGGCTCGGGGTGATTCCGGTGTGAGTTATCTGGCCCAAATATAAACTCAGCAAAAAAAGAAACGTCCCTTTTTCAGGACCCTGTCTTTCAAAGACAATTCGTAAAAATCTAAATAGCAGATCTTCATTGTAAGGGTTTAAACACTGTTTCCATGCTTGTTCAATGAACCATAAACAATTAATGAACATGCACCTGTGGAACGGTCGTTAAGACACTAACAGCTTACAGACGGTAGGCAATTAAGGTCACAGTTATGAAACACTAAAGAGGCCATTCTACTGACTCTGAAAAACACCAAAAGAAAAATGCCCAGGATCCCTGCTCATCTGCGTGAACGTGCCTTAGGCATGTTGCAAGGAGGCATGAGGACTGCAGATGTGGCCAGGGCAATAAATTGCAATGTCCATACTGTGAGACTCCTAAGACAGAGCTACTGGGAGACAGGACGGACAGCTGATCGTCCTCGCAACACCTGCACAGGATCGGTACATCTGAACATCACACCTGCGGGACAGGTACAGGATGTTAACAACAACTGCCCGAGCTACACAAGGAACGCACAATCCCTCCATCAGTGCTCAGACTGTCCGCAATAGGCTGAGAGAGGCTGGACTGAAGGCTTGTAGGCCTGTTGTAAGGCAGGTCCTCACCAGACATCACCGGCAACAACGTCGCTTTTTTGGGCAAAAACCCACCGTTGCTGGACCAGACAGGACTGGCAAAAAGTGCTCTTCACTGAGGAGTTGCGGTTTTGTCTCAACAGGGGTGATGGTCGGATTGGCGTTTATCGTCGAAGGAATGAGCGTTACACCGAGGCCTGTACTCCGGAGCGGGATGGATTTGGAGGTGAAGGGTCCGTCATGGTCTGGGGCGTCACAATATCATCGGACTGAGCTTGTTGTCATTGCAGGCAATCTCAACACTGTACGTTACAGGGAAGACATCCTCCTCCCTCATGTGGTACCCTTCCTGCAGGCTCATCCTGACATGACCCTCCAGCATGACAATGCCACCAGCCATACTGCTCGTTCTGTGCATGATTCCCTGCAAGACAGGAATGTCAGTTTTCTGCCATGGCCAGCGAAGAGCCCGGATCTCAATCCCATTGAGCACGTCTGGGACCTGTTGGATCGTAGGGTGAGGGCTAAGGCCATTCCCCCCAGAAATGTCTGGGAAGTTGCAGGTGCCTTGGTGGAAGAGTGGGGTAACATCTCATAGCAAGAACTGGCAAATCTGGTGCAGTCCACGAGGAGGAGATGCACTGCAGTACTTAATGCAGCTGGTGGCCACACTAGATACTGACTGTTAATTTTGAGTTTGACCTCCCCTTTGTTCAGGGACACATTATTCTATTGTTGTTAGTCATATGTCTGTGGAACTTGTTCAGTTTATGTCTCAGTTGTTGAATCTTGTTATGTTCATACAAATTTACACATGTTAAGTTTACTGAAAATAAATGCAGGTGACAGTGAGAGGACGTTTATTTTTTTGCTGAGTTTATTATTTGGGGCTCGGGGCAATTCCGGTGTGAGTTATCTGGCCCAAATTGTTGTGGCTACTCTCTGGCAGATGATTGCGCAGACTGCTTTGTATAATTAACATTTCATTATTTCATTATTTATTTTTCCAAATTTTCTCATTGTTTCTGTGATCAAAAGTATAATTAACATTTAAACTAAATTATTTTAGAGTCCTGTTTAAGTGGTGTTTTGATACTTTGTGCAAGACAATTGATAAGCATAAAAAACTTTGTGGATAGAGCCTCCTTAGTGGCACAGCGGTCTAAGACACTGCATCGCAGTGCAAACTGCTTTGCTACAGATGCTGGTTTGATACCCGTGCTGGCCGTGACCGGGAGACCCATGAGGCGACGTTAGTGGAGGGTTTGACTGGCCGGAATGTCCTTGTCCCATTGCGCTGTAGCGACTCCTGTGGCAGGTCAGGCGCATGCACGCTAACACGGTCACCAGGTGTACGGTGTTTCCTCCGACACATTTTTTGTGTGTTTGGGATGGGTATAATTTGTATGTATAAATGTATAATAATAATATTTTAAATGACTAAATCGGGTAATGTTTTATACATTCATAAAAATTTGTATCGACCCACTTCTGGGGGGATTCTGGTAAGATGCCTGCAAAGTCGGCTGAATTCCGTTATAGACGGAAGGGCCGATTCTGGGCAGTCCTTCATTTTTATTCCGGGCCGAGTCCGACACCCGATTCTGGGCCTAATTCAGTCAGTTCCGGCCCCCCGGAAGAGGGCCGCTTCTGGGCCGATTCCTCATTTTGAGCGACAGGCAGTTAGCAAGTTTGGTAGGCTTCTAATGACCATCAGTGGCATCAGAGTGCAGTTTTGGAGAAGCCTAGTTACCTTGACTAATAGTCATGTGGAATTTGACTGCGGTCATGACTCAAGACCTCCGGTGTGGCGGTAATGGTCACCATAACAGTCCTTACTTTACTTCATTTTTAAATTACAGACAAAGGAGTCACCAGACCCGATCACAGAGATGGCTAACTCTAGAGGTCCCGTTGGTCACTACGGAATTAGGTAAATCTGCATTCAGTTTTTTTGCACCCGGTGTATGAAATTCTCTGCCGAGCTCTCTGCACGTTCAAGATGTCAATGGAGGACCTCATTGTTGAGGAATGTGTTTGCTTCTTAAATTGCTTGTAGTATTGTTTGTTCTTATTACGTTGTTTGAATGTTGTACATTTTATAAATTGTGTTCATACAGGGCTCCCTTGGAAAAACATCTAAAAGGGAGTCCCTGCTAAAATAAAGGTTAAATAATTAATGCCATTTTTTTGGGACACATCCAAAACAATGGCAAAGATAAGTTGCTGTCTTGTCAGGACACACACTGTTGATTACAGTAGTCGAGGAGATCGCATTGCAATTTAAAAACTAGACTAGAAGCTAGCTAAATAGTTTATTGCTAGCAGACCTGCCAGTATGACAACCAAATTCAACAATATCAGTTGCTGAAAACATCTGGTCAAACCAATAGGGTCTGGCTTCATTAGATAGACCTCCCTCACAAAGAAAGTTGGTCTGTGTGACTCAGTTCAGTCAGCTCTCAGCTGCGCAACATATGTTGTCGATTTCTTCACCAGGAGTGTTCGTATAGCCTCTCCCCACAAATTGTCTTCATGTCCAGAATGCACCGCAGAGCAGCTGGAGTCAAACAAACGCTTGCTACGGATTCTGCAAAGGGCCCAATCTTTTCTTCAGAACCATGGACAGCAGCCCCTGCCCCATTGGGGTGGCTCTTGTACTGCCTGAACAATTTCCCTCCTTGCGAGATTTGAACTGTTTAAATCCTATATGGTCATTATTAAGGCAACCAGAGGACTGTTCAAACAGGTCAAACCACTTGGCCTGTAAAGGCAACCAAATATATGGTCTGCTGCACTCCAGCTCTTGCAGAGAATCGAATCTGAATAGGTCCAGACCGTGAGCCGCTTCTCTCCCTTTGATGCTTAATGAGTGTGTGTTCTGAAGTAGCCTGGGAGTAGGGGCCTGCTCATGAAGAGCATTGGCTTAAGCTTAAATGGCGTCTTCAATGGAGGCTGTTTCAATTGATTGTTTCAACGCCCTGAAATTATACTTTAGCTGTTTGCAAGTTTAGCAAGATGTAGGCTAGATAAACCCTGGATTGCAGGCAGTCTTCCTCCATTTATTTATTTTTGGTTTAATTGTGCAGGTGTTCTGTTTATCATGGTATTTGTATTTTTTAGGGATCCACATTATCTGCTGCCAAGGCAGCAGTTACTCTTCCTGGGGTCCAAACACACCAAAGCACCCACATTACATATAAAACAGTGAACTATGTTTGTACTGAATGAGGTAAAAATAAAACAGTACATCATTTAACATGCCTGCACCACCACATATCCACAAAATGTTCAATACCACCATACAACAATATCACAATGTGTGCATATACATGTGTCTGTACCTTTTGTATGTGTGTCTTCACAGTCATCGTTCCATAAGGTGTATTTTTACCTGCTTTTTAAATCTGATTCTACTGCTTGCATCAGTTACCTGATGTGGAATAGAGTTCCATGTAGACATGGCTCTATGTAGTACTGTGCGCCTCCCATAGTCTGTTCTGGTCTTGGGGACTGTGAAGAGACCTCTGGTGGCATGTCTTGTGGGGTATGCAACACCTCTTACAAAAACAAGTAATGATAAGGTCAATCTCTCTTCCATGAGAGACTGACATGCATGTCGTTAATGTTAGCTCTCCGTGTACTTTTAAGGGCCAGTCGTGCTGCCCTGTTCTGAGCCAACTGCAACTGTGGTCAGGTGCCTCTTTGTGGCACCTGACCACACTACTGAACAGTAGTCTAGGTGCGACAAAACTAGGGCCTGTAGGACCTGCCTTGTTGATACTGTTGTTAAGAAGGCAGAGCAGCGGCGCTTTATTATGGACAGACTAGTAACTCTTTATCTACATTATAGCAGGGGGTGTAAAGCCGTAACACATATGCTTTTCCAGCAGCAGACTATGATCAATAATGTCAAAAGCTGCACTGAAGTCTGACAAGACATCCCCCACAATCATTTTATCATCAATTTCTTTGAGCCAATCATCAGGCATTTGTGTAAGTGCTGTGCTTGTTGAGTGTCCTTCCCTATAAATGTGCTGAAAGTCTGTTGTCAATTTGTTTGTAACTGGTCCCCAAAAAATTCCAGAGGTTTACTAACGGTTGGAAACTGGTCGGCTATAGGCTGATTGGTCGGCTATTTGAGCCAGTAAAGGGGGCTTTACTTTTATTCTTGGGTAGCGGAATGACTTTAGCTTCCCTCCAGGCCGGAGGGCACACACTTTCTAGTAAGCTTAAATTGAAGATGTGGCAAATAGGAGCGGCAAAATCGTCCGCTATTATCCTGAGTAATATTCCATCCAGACTGTCAGACCCCGGTGGCTTGTCATTGTTGATAGACAATAATACTTTTTTCACTTCTTCCACACTGACTTTACTGAATTCAAAAGTACAATTCTTGTGTTTCATAATTTGGTCAGATATACTTGGATGTGTAGTGTCTGCGTTTGTTGCTGGCAAGTCATCCCTAAATTTGCTTATCTTGCCAATGAAAAAGTAATTAAAGTAGTTGGCAATATCAGTGGGATTTGTGATGAATGAGCCATCTGATTCAATGAATGAATGATTTTCGCTGAAATATTGGTGCTCCAAAGCTTTTTACTATCATTCTTTATGAAATTTATCTTTGTTTCATAGTATAGATTATTTTTAGTTTTTAGTTTCGTCACATGACTTCTTAATTTGCAGTACGTTTGCTAATCAGTTTGGCTGCCAGACTTATTTGCCTCATCACTCTCAACCATATCACAATGTACTATCACAATGTACTGTATACCCAAACATCAAACACTGGACCAGGGTGATACAAATGCATTTTTGACCGCTTCATCTCAGAATAGCCTTGGAATGTCTAATATTGATTAGATCTAAGACACAAGACACTACAGTGCAATACAGAAAGCCTCGAATCCATAATTTTAGACAGTAGGCAGACCGTACTGGCTTATCCCACAGGGCACAGACGTCAATTCAACGTCTATTCCACGTTGATTCAACGTAATTCATTGAAATGACATGGAAACAACGATGATTCAACCAGTGTGTGCCCAGTAATATTTGAATTCCAGTAATATGACAGAGAGGTAGGGCCTCTCTTTGATAATTGTATTTCAAATCAAACGGGAAATGTCAAATAGATCATAACATCCAGATTTAGTTGGCTAAACCTCTTTGATGCATGTAAAGCAATCCTGCTGGCTGGGTATTTTTTCAAGCTTTAGCGTCACGTGGCAAGGATACTCAAGGTGAAGAACCGAGATGAATGAGAAACTGGAAGCTAAATCGATGCTGACTATTTTGAAAGCCTGGTCATATTAGCTAGTGTAGCCACTGTAATAACATAATGGAAGGACATTGGTATTCTCCAGTATGAAATTACAAGTCGTTCATGGGGTGTTGTACTGTACGTGGGGGGTGGGAGGGGATTCTAGGTGGGTTTGCATGCTCGGTGTTCATCCCGAAGGGATTTTGTGCTGTAATTCTGTCGGCCTCGCTAAACTGCTGTGAGAGAGTGTTAGCAGCGCCTCTAACACTTACGTCAGTTTCTTAACTCGTAGTTCAAATCACCTCAGTTTAGAATATGTTCCCTGCATATTCCCTGCATAGCACTGAACACATTGGGTTTTACAGTATTAGACTGACCTGACGTTGCTGCTATTGGGAAACCAGTCAGGATTTTTTGCTGAGATTAAATAAAAAGGTCCTCACTTTCATTCCCTTAAAAATGCATGACTCTAATGAGCTAATTAGGAGAAGAACAATTATGTCAATGAATCTGCTTTAAGCCTTCCTTGTCCAATAGGCCTCCACTCATTGGATTAGTCTGCAATGGGAGCAGGTGGATGTCTATTTTAAGGTGACACGAAAGGGCTGCACCAGCATGTTGCCATGCCTATAGTAAGTGTCATATTGTAGTGTGTGACACGTGTCTCTGCTGCTGATAGAGACAGACATGGGCTTCCTGGTGCTTCCTCTGCGCCAAGGTAAGGTTTGCTATCTGCGACTTGCATTGGAGATGACCGTGAACTGACATGCTGACAATGCAACAGGAAATGCTGTTGAGATTAAGTGACAGATGTGCCAATGACATGTCGTCCTAAAAAGTGCATGCCTCAACATGGAGACCACAGAGGGACATGGAGACCACATAGCAATAGTTTATCCGGATCATGTTAGATTTGTATTGATAATAGGGTGGAACTAAAACCAAAGGCAGATCATTTTATAAAAGAGTTTGGAACTGATCCCCTTTTACTTTTTAAAAGACAGGTTAGTGGTAAAGTATAGAGAGGGAGTAAGGGTTAGTAGGGGCTAAGACGGGGCTCGAAACCCGTCGCCAGGGGGACTTGTGTGGTCCGGAGATGAGAGTGTTGCCGGTCGACCAGACTTTGCCAACAAGGCAGATACTTTTGGGTCAAATAACCAACAAGAATTAATATAAAATGAATAGTATAGCCCTAACTAAAAAGGTGGACCAACAGATCAACAGTGCAAGTGGAGTCTGGCCATTGAAAGGATACCTTGCATGCACTTGAGGCACAACTTACATCTTCTTCAGGTAGGGATATGTCAGGACAATGGCCCTGAATGATGATGGCCCTGAACACCACATTTGAAATCATGGAAGACTACTGTTTTCTTATCTCCCACTGACTTTGTTTTTGCATTGAAATCACTGTCATTCCCATGTAGTTCAACCTCTTTTGTAGTAGTAGTAGTAGTAGTGTTAGTAGCAGGAACAGCAACAGTAGTAGTAGTAGGGCAATTCCACGATAATAGAATAACGCTTTGACTCAGATTTTCACTTTAAAATGTATGCCAAACAAAAGGCACTGATTTAAAAGTTTAACAAACTTTGAACAATTTACACAGAATGTATTTCACAAAAACACATTTACTGGAAAAACTGTGTAGATGCAAAGTTTGGTAACAGAATTACAGTAAAATCTCCCTCAATTTTTTATGTAACCACCTTTTCCAAAATATCTGCTCCAAAATTAAGATTCAAAGATGTCTGCAGAAAGAATGGGGTGTCAGCTATGACGACACCTTGAGTTAAAAAAAATATCTTATTGAACTACAGTAGGTGAAGTTGATTTACATTATGGTAACGGATTTACATCATGAGTCACTTATCTGTACAATACAGAAATGCATAACTATGGATATGAATGTCCTTCTCTTCATAGTGATGTATCCTGAAAAGGAACACAAAAGGTAGAAATATAGTTGGAGTGTGCCCCTGGCTACCCATGAATAAAAAAAACAAGAAAATGGTGCCTGTCACGCCCTGACCTGTTGGAGCCTTTTTATGTCTCATTTTGGTTTGGTCAGGGTGTGATTTGGGGTGGGCATTCTATGTTATAGTTTTTGTATTTCTTTGTTTTGGCTGAGTGTGGCTCTCAATCAGGGACAGCTGTCTATCGTTGTCTCTGATTGGGAACCACACTTAAGCAGCTATTTTTCCTCCTTTCCTGGTGGGAGGTTGACGCTGTTATTTGTGTGTATGCTGTTGGTGCTACACCGATTTTGATCTTCGTTCATTGTTTTGAGTGAGTAACAATAAATATGTTTAACTCAACCCGCTACGCTGCGCCTTGGTCCGTCAACGAAGATCATGACAGAACCTCCCACCACCAAGAGACCAAGCAGCGTGCCTACCTAGAGTCCTGGACATGGGAGGAGATCCTGGACGGGAAGGGACCCGGGAGGCAGGCGGGGAAATACCGCCGTCCGGAGGAAGCTAAGAAGGAGCGGCGCTTCTACGGACAAAAATATGCGGGAACACGGCTGGCCTTTAAGCCCGAGAGGCAGCCCCAAACAATTTTTTTGGGGGGGCACATGGGGAGTTTGGCTGGACCAGGTTGGAGACCTGGGCCAGCTCCCCGTGCTTACCAGAGGGAGCAGCGCACTGGTAGGGCACCGTGTGAGGCGGTGAAACGCACGGTGTTGCCAGTGCGTGTTCACAGCCCGGTGCGCGACATGCCAGCTTCCCGCATAGTTTTTGTGAGTAGGAGTGTTCAGCCTGGGAGGAGTGTGCAGGCTCAGCGCTCTTGGCCTCCAGTACGCCTCCTCGGACCAGGATATCCTGTGCCGGCTCTGCGTACTGTGTCTCCGGTGCGTCTCCACAGCCCGGTACGTCCTGTGCCAGCGCCCGCAGGTGCAGAGTGGATTTATCCATTCAGCCAGGACGGGTTGTGCAGGCTGTACGCCGGAGACCTCCAGTGCGTCTTCACGGCCCAGTGTATCCTGCCCCTGTTCCACGCTCCCGGATCCCTGTGCGTGGTGTGAGCCCAGCATGCACTGTCCCTGTCCCACGCTCCAGGATCCCTGTGTGTGTTGTGAGCCCAGCATGCACTGTCCCTGTCCCAAGCTCCAGGATCCCTGTGTGTGTGGTGAGCCCAGCATGCACTGTCCCACGCTCCAGGATTCCTGTGCGCGTTGCGTGCCCGGGGAGGCCTGTCCCTGCTCCACGCACCAGGCCCCCTGTGCGCCTCCAGAGCCCGGCGAGGCCTGTCCCTGCTCCGCGCACCAGGTCCCCTGTGCGCATCGAGAGCCCGGCACGTCCTGTCCCTGCTCCACGCACCAGGTCCCCTGTGCACATCGAGAGCCCGGCACGTCCTGTCCCTGCTCCACGCACCAGGTCCCCTGTGCGCCTCCAGAGCCCGGCGAGGCCTGTCCCTGCTCCACGCACCAGGTCCCCTGTGCGCCTTCAGTGCCCGGCATGGCCTGTGCCCGCTCCACGCACCAGGCCCCCTGTGCGCATCGAGAGCCCGGCACGTCCTGTCCCTGCTCCACGCACCAGGTCCCCTGTGCGCATCGAGAGCCCGGCACGTCCTGTCCCTGCTCCGCGCACCAGGTCCCCTGTGCGCCTCCAGAGCCCGGCGAGGGTCCCCAGTCCGGGGCCCGCAACGAGGGTGCCCAGTCCGGGGCCCGCAACGGGGGTGCCCAGTCCGGGGCCCGCAACAAGGGAGCCAGAGGTGGTGCGGGGTCTACGTCCCGCACCAGAGCCGCCACCGCGGATAGATGCCCACCCAGACCCTCCCCAATAGGGTCAGGTTTTGCGGCCGGAGTCCGCACCTTTGGGGGTACTGTCACGCCCTGACCTGTTGGAGCCTTTTTATGTCTCATTTTGGTTTGGTCAGGGTGTGATTTGGGGTGGGCATTCTATGTTATAGTTTTGTATTTCTGTCTATCGTTGTCTCTGATTGGGAACCACACTTAAGCAGCTATTCTTCCTCCTTTCCTGGTGGGAGGTTGACGCTGTTATTTGTGTGTATGCTGTTGGTGCTACACCTATTTTGATCTTCGTTCATTGTTTTGAGTGAGTAACAATAAATATGTTTAACTCAACCCGCTACGCTGCGCCTTGGTCCGTCAATGAAGATCGTGACAGTGCCATATGGTTTGCTTAATATAACACATTTGAAATGAGTTGTACATTTACTTTTGATATTTAAGTATATTCATTTCAAATGTCTTATATTAAGCAAACCAGATGGCACCATTTTCTTGTTTTTTTAATTTACAGATAGCCAGTGGAACACTCCAACATTCAGATATAATTTACAAACGAAGCATGTGTGTTTAGTGAGTCCACCAGATCAGAGGCAGTAGGGATGATACAGTTAGTTGGAAGTTTACATACACTTAGGTTGGAGTCATTAAAACTAGTTTTTCAACCACTCCACACATTTCTTGTTGACCGACTATAGTCAGTTAGGACATCTACTTTGTGCATGACACAAGTAATTTTTCAGACAGATTATTTCACTTATAATTCACTGTATCACAATTCCAGTGGGTCAGAAGTTTACATACACTAAGTTGACAGCTTGGAAAATTCCAGAAAATTATGTCATGGCTTTAGAAGCTTCTGACTCAAATGATGTCAATTAGCTTATTGGAGGTGTACCTGTGGATGTATTTCAAGGCCTACCTTCAAACTCAGTGCCTCTTTGCTTGACATCATGGGAAAATCTAAAGAAATCAGCCAAGACCTCAGAAAAAATTAATCTGTACAAACAAAAGTACGCAAGTATAAACACCATGGGACCACGCAGCCGATATACCGCTCAGGAAGGAGACGGGTTCTGTCTCCTAGAGATGAACGTGCGTTGGTGCGAAAAGTGCAAATCAATCCCAGAACAACAGCAAATTACCTTGTGGAGGAAACCGGTACAAAAGTATCTATATCCACAGTAAAACGAGTCCTTTATCGTCATAACCTGAAAGGCCGCTCAGCAAGGAAGAAGCCACTGCTCCAAAACCACCATAAAAAAGCCTGACTACGGTTTGCAACTGCACATGGGGACAAAGATCATACTTTTTGGATAAATGTCCTCTGGTCTGATGAAATTAAAATAGAACTGTTTGGCCATAATGAGCATCGTTATGTTTGCAGGAAAAAGGGGGAGGCTTGTAAGCCGAGGGAAGCACGGGGGTGGCAGCATCATGTTGTGGGGGTGCTTTGCTGCAGGAGGGACTGGTGCACTTCACAAAATAGATGGCATCATGAGGAAGGAAAATTATGTGCATATATTGAAGCAACATTTCAAGACATCAGTCAGGAAGTTTAAGCTTGTTTCCAAATGGGTCTTCCAAATGGACAATGACCACAAGCATACTTCCAAAGTTGTGGCACAATGGCTTAAGGACAACAAAGGTATTGGAGTGGCCATCACAAAGCCCTGACCTCATTCCTATAGGACATTTGTGGGCAGAACTGAAAAACCGTGTGTGACCAAGGAGGCTTACTAACATGACTCAGTTACACCAGCCAAAACTCACCCAACTTATTGCGGGAAGCTTGTGGAATTTTAACAATTTAAAGGAAATGCTACCAAATACTAATTGAGTGTATGTAAACTTCTGACCCACTGGGAATGTGATGAAAGAAATTAAATCTGAAATAAATCATTCTCTCTACTATTATTCTGACATTTCACATTCCTAAAATAAAGTTGTGATCCTAACTGACCTTAGACAGGGTCATTTTTACTAGGATTAAATGTCAGGAATTGTGAAACTGAGTTTAAATGTATTTGGCTAAGGTGTATGTAAACTTCCGACTTCAACTGTAAGTGTGTGCGTTGAACCATTTTCCTGTCCTGCTAAGCATTCAAAATATAACGAGTACTTCTGGGTGTCAGGGAAAATGTATAGAGTATTAAGTGTAATATTTTCTTAAGGAATGTAGTGAAGTAAACGTAAAAGTTGTTAAAAATATAAATAGTAAAGTACAGATACCCCCAAAAATTACTTAATTAGTACTTTCAAGTATTTTTACTTAAGTACTTTACACCACTGCCCAGTAGTAATAGTAGTAGAAAGTGTTATTATCCCTCAGGGGGTAGTAGGTTTTGCTGCAGAATCATCCATAAAAACAGAAACATCAACCAATGTATTGCCTGTGAACTAATGTACTAATACGGTTCATACTGATCAATAAATGTATTTGCTTGAAGCATGCATTTGTGAAAATGACACAGCATTATTTATTTGGCCTCCAATCAACAAGAGCAGCCTGATTGGAGCGAGAGCAATTTTGATTAGTTCTGTGGGCATGTGGAGCATTGCCTTGTGGGAAATCAGTGATGTGGCATCTCCTGTAATTAGTTGTGCTTGTTAGAAAAATGAAGGGGCTACTAATTAGCAAGTGGGTAGCTTCTTGACTTGTTGTGCCTTTCCTTGAAGATCACTATTATTATCTTCTCTAGGCAAATCTAAGAAGCCTTTTGGCAGAGGCGAAAAACAGCTCAGTCTTGCTGCTCAACAGCTTTATGCCTACGTGTGTAGTTTAATGTGTATATTGTATTTTGATATGTATAGTTGTGCTAAACAGGGATCATCTGGAAAATAGATCTTGGTCTCAGCATTGACTCCCTGTCAAAATAATGGTTAAATAAAATGCAGATAGTTCTTATAGGGGCGACTGCCTGTGACAGACAACAGCACTGTACGCATGTGCTGGTCGACCCTTGCAGGCTATTCACAACAACAACTTGGATTAGAAACCAGTCCTCCCATCTTCGCATTGAAAAGAGAGCTAGCCTTTTGCATCTGGTTAGACTATGATAATTTCACAAATTTTGGACAACCAAGAGCTTGATTTGATAGCAACCGCAAGCATAATGTGTTTACATACAGTATTGGTCATTTGGTATTACGATAAACTTGTGACAATTCTGTATACAGAGACCAGCACATGACCAATACTGTAAATACATTATAGCAGATTATAAATGATTACTGTATTAAAGGGATAGTGTGAGATTTTTACATTTTTATGTCTCTGTGTGCAGTTTGAAGGAAATTGAAGGTAGTGTCGCGAGCCATTGCTAGCTAGCGCAATGACTGGAAGTCTACAGGTCACGATCTCTGAGAATTATTACATTAATTTGTCTTCCATTATCTCACAGGTAAATTAGCACAAAATGTAGCCTACACTGCTTGTGAAAGTATTCACCCCCTGGCCTTTTTCATATTTTGTTGCCTTACAACCTGGAATTAAAATACATTTTTTGGGGGGGTTTGTATCATTTGATTTACACAACATGCCTACCACTTTGAAGATGCAAATTGTTTTTGGGGTGAAACAAACAAGAAATAAGACAAAAAAACAGAACTTGAGCGTGGTTAACTATTCACCACCAAAAGTCAATACTTTGTAGAGCCACCTTTTGCAGCAATTACATCTGCAAGTCTCTTGGGGTGTCTCTATAAGCTTGGCACATCTAGCCACTGGAATTTTTGCCCATTCTTCAAGGAAAAACTGCTCCAGCTCCTTCAAGTTGGATGGGTTCAGCTGGTGTACAGCAATCTTTAAGTCATACCACAGATTCTCAATTGGATTGAGGTCTGGGCTTTGACTAGGCCATTCCAAGATATTTAAATGTTTCCCCTTAAACCCCTCAAGTGTTGCTTTAGCAGTATGCTTAGGGTCATTGTCCTGCTGGAAGGTGAACCGTCTCAGTCTCAAATCTCTGGAAGACTGAAACAGGTTTCCTTCAAGAATTTCCCTGTATTTAGCACCATCCATCATTCCTTAAATTCTGAACAGTTTCCCAGTTCCTGCCAATTAAAAACATCCCCACAGCATGATGCTGCCACCACCATGCTTCACTGTGGGGATGGGGATCTCGGGGTGATGAGAGGTGTTGGGTGATGAGAGGTGTCGCTAGACGTTTTCCTTGATGGACATTTTTTTCTTTAAGCAATGTTTTTTTTCTGTCCACTCTTCCTTTAAAGCCCAGCTCTGTGGAGTGTACGGCTTGAAGTGGTCCTATGGACAGATACTCCAATCTCCGCTGTGGAGCTTTGCAGCTCCTTCAGGGTTATCTTTGGTCTCTTTGTTGCCTCTCTGATTAATGCCCTCCTTGCCTGGTCCATGAGTTTTGGTGGGCGTCCCTCTCTTGGCAGGTTTGTTTTTAAAAAATTGATTTAATGGTGCTCTGTGGGATGTTCAAAGTTTCATTTTTTTTATAACCCAACCCTGATCTGTACTTCTCCACAACTTTGTCCCTGACCTGTTTGGAGAGCTCCTTGGTCTTCATGGTGTCGCTTGCTTGGTGGTGCCTCTTGCTTAGTGGTGTTACAGACTCTGGGGCCTTTCAGAACAGGTGTATATATATACACTGAGATCATGTGACAGATCATGTGACACTTAGATTGCACACAGGTGGACTTTATTTAACTAATTATGTGACTTCTGAAGGTAATTGGTTGCATCAGATCTTATTTAGGGGATTCATAGCAAAGGGGGTGAATACATACAGTGGGGCAAAAAAGTATTTAGTCAGCCACCAATTGTGCAAGTTCTCTCACTTAAAAAGACGAGAGAGGCCTGTAATTTTCATCATAGGTACACTTCAACTATGACAGACAAAATGAGGAAAATAAATCCAGAAAATCACTTTGTAGGATTTTTTATGAATTTATTTGCAAATTATGGTGGAAAATAAGTATTTGGTCACATACAAACAAGCAAGATTTCTGGCTGTCACAGACCTGTAACTTCTTCTTTAAGAGGCTCCTCTGTCCTCCACTCGTTACCTGTATTAATGGCACCTGTTTGAACTTGTTATCAGTATAAAAGACACCTGTCCACAACCTCAAACAGTCACACACCAAACTCCACTATGGCCAAGACCAAAGAGCTGTCAAAGGACACCAGAAACAAAATTGTAGACCTGCACCAGGTTGGGAAGACTGAATCTGCAATAGGTAAGCAGCTTGGTTTGAAGAAATCAACTGTGGGAGCAATTATTAGGAAATGGAAGACATACAAGACCACTGATAATCTTCCTCGATCTGGGGCTCCACGCAAGATCTCACCCGTGGGGTCAAAATGATCACAAGAACGGTGAGCAAAAATCCCAGAACCACACGGGGACCTAGTGAATGACCTGCAGAGAGCTGGGACCAAAGTAACAAAGCCTACCATCAGTAACACACTACGCCTCCAGGGACTCAAATCCTGCAGTGCCAGACGTGTCCCCCTGCTTAAGCCAGTACATGTTCAGGCCCGTCTGAAGTTTGCTAGAGAGCATATGGATGATCCAGATGAGGATTGGGAGAATGTCAGATGAAACCAAAATAGAACTTTTTGGTAAAAACTCAACTCGTCGTGTTTGGAGGACAAAGAATGCTGAGTTGCATCCAAAGAACACCATACCTACTGTGAAGCATGGGGGTGGAAACATCATGCTTTGGGGCTGTTTTTCTGCAAAGGGACCAGGACGACTGATCCGTGTAAAGGAAAGAATGAATGGGGCCATGTATCGTGAGATTTTGAGTGAAAACCTCCTTCCATCAGCAAGGGCATTGAAGATGAAACGTGGCTGGGTCTTTCAGCATGACAATGATCCCAAACACACCGCCCGGGCAACGAAGGAGTGGCTTCGTAAGAAGCATTTCAAGGTCCTAGAGTGGCCTAGCCAGTCTCCAGATCTCAACCCCATAGAAAATCTTTGGAGGGAGTTGAAAGTCCGTGTTGCCCAGCGACAGCCCCAAAACATCACTGCTCTAGAGGAGATCTGCATGGAGGAATGGGCCAAAATACCAGCAACAGTGTGTGAAAACCTTGTGAAGACTTACAGAAAACGTTTGACCTCTGTCATTGCCAACAAAGGGTATATAACAAAGTATTGAGATAAACTTTTGTTATTGACCAAATACTTATTTTCCACCATAATTTGCAAATAAATAAATTAAAAATCCTACAATGTGATTTTCTGGATTTCTTTTTCTCATTTCGTCTGTCATAGTTGAAGTGTACCTATGATGAAAATTACAGGCCTCTCTCATCTTTTTAAGTTGGAGAACTTGCACAATTGGTGGCTGACTAAATACTTTTTTGCCCCACTGCATGCACGCACCACTTTTAGGTAAAAAAATTAAAATAATCTTTAGACAACTTATTTTTTTCACTTTACTTCACCAATATGGACTATCTTGTGTATGTCCGTTACATGAAATTTAAATTACAGGTTGTAGTGCAACAAAATTGGAAAACGCCAAGGGGGATGAATACTTTTGCATGGCACTGTAGTGGCTGAAAAAATTACCTACAGTTGCATAAATTGTTCAATCCACATTTTGGTTTCCATGCTGGGTGTATTGGTCAATTTCTGTGTAACATTCTTTCTTGAAACCAGGCCAGGAATAGAATATAACTGGAGGGTGCTTACTTTCAAACTCAGCACTTGTTGGTGATCAAAAATATTTATTGCCATAAATTGGGGAGCTGGTTGATTGAAACAAACTTTCTTTTGCACTGATCCGGGTTGTAATATGAGTTTAGTTTATCAATGACCTGATTTAATGTATCCACACTTTTACGATTAACTGGTCTGTGCTGTACTTTCCAACACTGTTGAATATTAACTGACTGTAAATACACTTTAACAGCCAGAACAACTTTTACTTCTTCACCCAGCTCTTTTTTTGGAAGACACAAAATAAGAAGAACATAGGCTATTGGCCATTTGCTTCATTGGATTAGTCTGTAATTATGGAGATGCTTTTTCATTTGTTTTATTTCTTGACTTCAGATGGCGGTCTATTGCACAGTTAATTGTTTTAGTCTAAGCTATTGTATTAGTTTTGCAGAATATACTGTATTATTGTTACCTGCAACAAGCATCCCAGCGGGGTATTGACACATTATTTTTTCAATCTATATCTATTATTTTCTTTGTACTTCCATGGTTGGCTTCACTGACTTTCCCCTTTAACTGCCCCTAATTTACAAATTTGTACAATTTCCGATGACCAGAGATTGAGTTTGTTGGAGAGGATCAGCGTAAGCAAAGTGAGGTGTAGAATCACAAATCTACAAATACTACACAAACAAACATTGATTGATTAATTGATTGAAGACACTAGCGGGATAATGCTGTAAATACCGGCAACAGCACAGTTTAATTGCCCAAAACGCAGAGCCCTATACATGGTATCAGTTCCATTCCCATTTTTCTGTCACCCGGCCCCGTGCTTGAACCAGCAACCGGAAGTCCACCTCCCTAAACTCTAGGCTACTGCTGTCCCACGAGTTAATCCCCTCATATTTGAATGAGTGGATGTGAAATTCAGATCACTACGATTCTTCTACTTTTAGGACTTTTAATGGATAGCAGAAGTTGCACAGGAGGAACAGGAGGTCTGTTTTACACATAATACTCCATAATCCGTTTCCAGGAATTATCCTGATGTGACATTACATAAGAACTGGGACCAGAGCTGTTGGGATTAGCACGCACAGTGACTCCAGAGGACATGCTAATCTCCCTATGTGATTATTAGTCATGATATTTAACACTGGCTTAATGAGCAAAGCAGTATTATCTGGCATATTTTCCTGTTCCATCTGCCTCTCTGGGTTGCCTTTAACAAAGGTACAGAGCATTTAAGTGGATTTATTTTAAATCAGGGATTATTCAAAAGATATGGAATGACTAAGGAAGGTTTTAGCAGTTCAGTCCTGATGAATCTGGACTAAAAGGGAGCTCTAGGTCCTTTTGTTAGATAAAATGTTTAGGTGTTGGAACCCTGTGACGGGGACGCTCATCCGATTCTCGCATGAGCCCTACACACTTCTACTCCCTCTATTCCAGCCATACTAAACAAACGGATCACGGTCTGAATCCGCACCCAGAATGGGGTCAATACGGACCGCGGGTCCTGACTTAATATTTTTTTGGTTGTGCATTGGGAGTTTTCATCTTGTTATGACATTCACTGACAGACCTTAGAGAGCCTGTATAACCTGTCAGAAATGTCCAGTTGATCAACTAGTGCATGTTAGCTAGGTAGGTAAATTAGGCTAACCTGCTACTAAATCGTGTAGTTATCATGGCCAGATTACATGCACAGGGGCCTCGACCCCCAGGGCCCCAATTGATTTTGTTGAGTCACTCGGGTAACATATGAACGCACAGAAGACATAGCAGAGTGCGTATAATAGAGTGCGTATAATTGCAGGAAATTTTGTTTAACTGCAACATTTTCTCTCCACCCCATGAAGAAATGTGTTGAATTGCAGAAAATGTGCTTTAAAATGGCAAAATATTCTCTCCTCCAACAATAGGGGTGTGAACAGTTTGAACAGTTTGAGGTCAGATAGTAGTTGAGTACGCCTGCTATACTCGGTCTCCCTGCTTCTCTGCTCCTATCCTGTCATAGACAATAATAAAAATATATTGGGAGTTTGGTTTAACAGGTTTTACAATACATTGCTTGCCAACCATCCCTCAGTCCAATAACACATTATAAAGAGATGTCACTGTGGGAAATGCATCTCTTCCATGTTTAGAGGGGTTGCTATGGATGGAGTTATTTTGAATGCAGTGAGTATGTTAATTGATTAATTAATTAATGTAATGTCAAAAAATCTGCAACCTACGCTTTAAGGAACCAAAGTATTAGGATTATTATTAATATCTCAAGGACATATCAACATCAAAATGTTAATACTTAATCATTGTGTCTTTTAGGAAACAATAATTTTTAGGCAAAATTCACAATTTTTTTATTTCATTTTATTTATAATTTTTTCTAACTTTAATTTTAACAGGGAAGACATATTGAGACATAGGTCTCTTTTACAAATGCACCTTGTATATACAACATAAATATACACATTTTACCCAAACTATACTGAACAAAAATATATAAACGCAACATGCAACAATTTAAGTTACAGTTCATATAAAGACATCAGTCAATTGAAATAAATTCATTAGACCCTAATCTATGGATTTCACATGACTGGACAGGGGCGCAGCCATGGGTGGGTCTTGGAGGGCATAGGCCCACCCACTTGGGTAGCTAAATTTGCCTTAATGACAGCTTTGCACACTCTTGGCATTCTCTCAACCAGCTTCACCTGCAATGCTTTTTCAACAGTCTTGAAGGAGTTCCCACATATGCTAAGCTCTTGTTGGCTGCTTTTCCACTCTGCAGTCCGACTCATCCCAAACCATCTCAATTTGGTTGAGGTTCGGCAATTGTGGAGGCCAGGTCATCTGATGCAGCACTCCATCACTGTCCTTCTTGGTCAAATAGCCCTTACTCATCCTAGAGGTGTGTTGGGTCATTGTCCTGTTGAAAAACAAATGAAAGTCCCACTAAGCGCAAACCAGATGGGATGGCATATCGCTGCAGAATGCTGTGGTAGCCATGCTGGTTAAGTGTGCCTTGAATTCTAAATAAATCACTGACAGTGTCACCAGCAAAGCACCTTCACACCATCACACCTCCTCCTTCTGCTTCATGGTGGGAACCACACATGTGCGTCTCACAAAGAGACAGCGTTTGGAACCAGAAATCTCTAATTTGGACTCATCAGACCAAAGGACAGCTTTCCACCGGTCTAATGTCCATTGGTCAGGTTTCTTGGCTCAAGCAAGTCTCTTCTTCTTATTGGTGTCGTTTTTTTTAGCAATTCGACCATGAAGTCTCCTCTGAACAGTTGATGTTGAGATGTGTCTGTTACTTAATATTTATTTCATAGTTTTGATGTAAAAATAAAGAAAACCCTTGAATGAGTAGGTGTGTTCAAACTTTTGACTGGTACTGTACATTTGACCCTACTTGTTCAAGTCAGATTTTTTCTCAATGAGTTGGGTAACACTTCAAGTCTGTATCTTACCTGTTGATATTCAGTGGGCGAGCACAGTCTCCGTGGATTAATAAATAGGTGAAAATGGATAAGAAATTATTCCATTAATTTGTCTGAAATCATCCCACAGGCAAATTTACAAGGATCCGCCCCTTTTTTTCAATTTTCGGCTATAACACAATATATCTAGTGAAAGATAATACAAAGAAAAAATCAACCGTTCAAGAGAAAGACCATAATGTACTATTCCAGCCCAGGTGCAATTTAGATTTTGACCACTAGATGGCAGCAGTGTATGTTTTAGACTGATCCATTGAATTTCTGTTCAAAATGTTGTATCAAGACTGCCCAAATGTGCCTAATTTCTTTATTAATAACTTTTCATGTTCAAAATTGTGCACTCTCCTCAAACAATAACATGGTATTCTTTCATTGTAATAGCTACTGTAAATTGGACAGTGCAGTTAGATTAACAAGAATTTAAGCTTTCTGCCAATATCAGATAAGCCTTTGTCCTGGGAAATGTTATTTTTACTTACAACCTCATAACCGTCCCTCGGAACACTGATCCGGATGAAGTTAACACACATTGTAGCCTGTATCTTTGTGGTAAAAAAAAAGTAGTTTAAACATTTGCGTAAATCGTTCACTCCCTGTTTTGTTTTGCATGCTATGTGTATTGGTCCAGTTCTAGGCAAAGGATATAAGATACGAGGAGTGTGCTTAGGCTACTGTCAGGGTGCTTACTTTGGTTTAAACAAACTTTGTTGGGGGACTGCTCCGGATTGTAATATGAGTTGAGTTTACACTGAGTGTACAAAACATTAAGAACACTAATATTGAGTTGTACCCCCCCTTTTGCTCTCAGAACAGCCTCAATTTGCTGGGCATGGACTCTACATGGTGTCAAAAGTGTTCCACAGGTATGCTGGCCAATGTTGACTCCAATGCTTCCCACAGTTGTGTCAAGTTTACTGGATGTCCTTTGGGTGGTAGACCATTCTCGATACCCACAGGAAACTGTTGAGTGTGAAAACCACAGCAGCATTGCAGTTCTTGAAACAAACCGGTGTGCCTGGCACCTACTACCATACCCTGTCCAAAGGCACTTAAATCTTTTGTCTTGCCCATTCACCCTCTGAATGGCACACATACACAATTCATGTCTCATTTGTCTCAAGGCTTAAAAATCCTTCTTTAACCTGTCTCCTCTCCTTCATCTACACTGATTGTAAGTGGATTTAACAAGTGACATCAATAAGGGATCATAGCTTTCACCTGGTCAGTCTATGTCATGGAAAAAGCATCATAATGTTCATAATGTTTTGTACACTCAGTGAACATTATTAAATGTATCACATTTACAGTTAACTGTCTGGTCTGTGCTGTATTTTGTACTCCATGCTGTACTAATCACATTAGCCTACGTTAGCTTAACCGTCCTGCCATGAGGTTCAAGGAATTGTCTGTATAGCTTTGAGACAGGATTCTGGGGAAGGGTACCAAAACAATTCTGTAGCATTCAAGGTCCCAGTGAGCACAGTGTTCTCCATCATTCTTAAATGGAAGAAGTTTGGAACCACCAAGACTCTTCCTAGAGCTGTCTCCCCGGCCAAACTGAGCAATCGGAGGAGAAGGCCCTTGGTCAGGGAGGTGACCAAGAACCTGATGGTCACTCTGACAGCTCTCCAGAGTTCCTCTGTGGAAATGGGAGAAACTTCCAGAAGGACAACCATCTCTGCAGCACACCCCCAATCAGGCCTTTATGGTAGAGTGGCCAGACGGAAGCCACTCTTCCAGTAAAAGGCACGGCAGCCTGCTTGGAGTTTGCCAAAAGGCACCTAAAGGACTCTCAGACCATGAGAAACAAGATTATCTGGCCTGATGAAACCAAGATAGAACTCTTTGGCCTGAATGCCAAGCGTCACATCTGGAGGAAACCTGGCACCATCCCTACGGTGAAGCATGGTGGTGGCAGCATCATGCTGTGGGGATGTTTTTCAGAGGCAGGGACTGGGAGTCTGGATTGAGGGAAAGATGAACGGAGCAAAGTACAGAGAGATCCTTGATGAAAACCTGCTCCAGAGCGATCAGGACCTCAGACTGGAGCTAAGATTCAACTTCCAACAGGACAACGACCCTAAGCACACAGCCAAGACAATGCAGGGGTGGCTTCGGGACAAGACTCTGAATGTCCTTGAGTGGCCCAGCCTGGACTTGAACCCGATCGAACATCTCTGGAGAGACTTGAAGATAGCTGTGTAGCAACTCTCCCCATCCAACCTGACACAGCTTGAGAGGATCTGCAGAGAAGAATGGGAGAAACTCCCCAAATACAGGTGTGCCAAGCTTGTAGCGTCATACCCAAGAAGATTCAAGGCTGTAATGGCTGCCGAAGGTGCTTCAACAAAGTACTGAGTAAAGGGTCTAAATACTTATGTAAATGTAATATCAGTTTTTTCTTTTTTTGAAATTTGCTAACATTTCTAAAAAACTGTTTTTCTTTGTCATTCAATGGTATTGTGTGTAGATTGATGAGGGAAAAAAACGATTTAATTAATTTTAGAATAAGGCTGTAACAAAACAATATGTGGAAAAAGTCAAGGGGTCTTAATTTTTGTTCCCCTAAAATGGGAGAACTATGTACAAGAATTTATGTAATTTCTAAATGGTTCACCCGATATGGATGAAAATACCCTCAAATTAAAGCTGACAGTCTGCTTTTTAACTTCATAGTCATTATACCATTTAAAATCCAAAGTGCTAGAGTACAGAGCCAAAACAACAAACAAAATGGGTCACTGTCCCAATACTTTTGGAGCCATCGTACATCCCCTGGTCATGGAGGAATTCAGATATGACGTCTAGGGCTGGGAATTAACAGGGACCTCCCGATATGATATGTTTTGCGATTCTCATGATTTTCACGATTCTATATGTATTACGATTCAATACGGCAATTTTATTGCGATTTCATGTTCCAAACATTTTGCTCACTGTATCAATTTTTATAATTCATCCCAATATACTTTTTCTTTTTTTCCCGCCATGTCCGCCATTACTTTAACCCCTTTTTACCCCATGGATTTGCCTATAGCTTGGGATTAAGAATAGCTTGAGTGGTTTTCCATGTGGCTGATGAATCTCAAGAGCCTGCTGAGAAACACATTTTTAATCAGGAGCCTATCTTGGTATAATGAGTGACATACACTAGACAGCACTGCGGTGGTGTCAGTCCCTTGAATCCATTCTCATCAAATCATCATCACTACGACACTAATGTCTCTCTACTGTCTTCATCTGCCTGTCTCTGGATTGTAGCATGCTTCACATCTATGTGCTCTTTTTCTTTCTCCCTCTCTCTTTTCTTCAATGTGAAGGCTGTGAGTCCCGGGGCACCAGAGGATGAGAGCAAGCTGTCGGTAGGTCCTGTCTGGTTTGTCTATGTTTATATAGCTAGTCTAACTTCTTTCTCTCCTTCCATACTGTACTCAAGAACCATGTGTTCTCTGTTTCATGGGTCCAACCTGCCAGTAGTAGCTCTGTCTTAAAACTTTTTTATTTAACTAGGCAAGTCAGTTAAGAACAAATTCTTATTTACAATGACAGCCTACCCCAGCCAAACCCAGACAAGGCTGGACCAATTGTGCTCTGGCCTGTTGGACTCCCAATCACAGCTGGATGTGACACAGCCTGGATTTGAACCAGGGACTGTAGGGACACCTTTTGCACTGAGATGCAGTGCCTTAGACCACTTCTCCACTCAGGTCTGTCCTTCCAATTCAAATATTACTCTCTCAGTACGTCACTAGTGCTACTGTGCGTTATTATACAATGATGCCTACAGTTTCAAACACTTGAAGACCAGTTAATATATCCAAAATGCTAAAATCAAAGTTATTGATCAGAGAGTGTTTTGCTATAGCTCCTTCATAACCAATATAGGCAACAATGAAGTATTTACTTTACATTTTGTCCAAAAAGGCCCCAAAACTGTTTTGAACAGCAAAAGGAGAATTCTCAGCGGATTCCACTAAGCTGCATCCTTATGGCCTTTCACAAACAGTGCAGACAGTACTGTACGTCCCAACCCGCTCACAACCATATGGCCTTGAGAATTAGCAGCTGACACCTCCAGTTTGGCCCGAAGCATCACCACAGGCCAGCCAAAGCGGGCACACTCAAAACAACTGACGCCTACGACGGTGGCCGATATCCCACATATCTCAAGTTCCCGGAGTAACCTTGGCAAGGCTATTTGGGCTATTTTGGCGATATCATGATGACCACTTTAGCTGTAATCAGTTGCTTTAACCTCTTGTGGCTTTCATGCAAAGGATGAACGGTGAATCATATGCAACAGAGTCTCATTAAAGATTATGGTATTGGGCACAGTAGACCTGTCAGAAAGGGCTTTGATTGCTGTGTTGGAGGTGGAACTGCGTTAGAGCTGTCAAATTCACAAGCGACTCCTGACAATATACTCAGAAATCCCATGCAGCCTTGTTGACGAAGTCTGTTTTACTAGCCTGAGTTACAATACATTTTTCACATTGGAATTTTACAAACATTCACATTAATTGTGTGTTTGGTTGTAGGCTAACCTTGGCCTGACAGTTTTAATAGCCATGTAATTCTCTCTCAGACAAATTGAGAATTCCCTGTCAAGTAGAGTGACAAGGAAGCCCAGATAGCTTAGCTAGCCTAGCTAGCCTGTAGCCTCAAACGGAGGATGCTAACAAACGTATTCAAAGCTGCAGGAGCTGTGTTTATTTTGCTTTATTGCAGGTCAATGTGGATCTCCCAGACTTTCAATGTAGAAACTGTTTGCTTGCAGAGGACTACAGGGGCAAAGTGGCTACTCTTAGCCAACAAGTAGCAGACTTACACAAGCTACTGGGGAATCCACGGCCGCCTACTTTTTCTTTCTCTTCTACCCCAGTAGCCGAACGTTGCTCTGGCCTGGTGGAAGTGTCGCTGCCGTGTCGGCTCTCCATAGCCGACTGGCCGGTACTCTGCAGGTATCCCTCCCCGAGGGGTCTTCCCCTTCCCTAGAGAATGGAGTTAGTAGGATGCTCCTGAATGACTTGGTGGATGTTCCTGTTCTCAATCCTACCAACCAGCCATGGAGATATGTCACTTGCCGTGGAAGTCGAAAACAGCAACCTCTGGCAACGGGGGCCTCCTTGTCGAAGTTAAGCCCGGACCGGACTCAGACTAAGAAACAGGATCCAGAGGTTCTGGCGCCTTCTTCCCTGGGGGATTCTGATACGAGATCGGATCCGGAGGTACCTGCGCTTTCTGTTCTGTCTCCCTCTCCGGTGGCTTCTACCTCGGGTTCAGATCCTCAGAGCTCCCCCTCATCAGATTGTGAGACTGTCTAATACTCCATCTCATTCATCATCCACGATGTATACTACAGCTGGCTTGGGTCCATCGGGTCCCACCGCCCTTCAGGGTAGTTACAAACAGCACAGGAATGAAATCATCAACATGTATTGATCACATCTTTACTAATGTTGCATAAATCTGCTTTAAAGCTGTATCCAAATCCATTGGATGTAGTGATCACAATATAGTAGCCATATCTAGGAAAACCAAAGTTCCAAAGGCTGGACCTAATATAGTATATACACGAGGTCATACAATACATTTTGTAGTAATTCCTATGTTGAGGATATAAAGAATATTTGCAGGTCTGTGGTGTAATGAGGAGCAACCAGACCCTGCACTTAACACATTTATGAAATTGCCTATTCCAGTTACTAATAAGCATGCACCCATTAAGAAAATGAATGTAAAAACGGTTAAATCCCCATGGATTGATGAGGAATTAAAGAGAGGGATAAGGCAAAAGGAATGGCAAATAAGTGTGGCTGCACGACCGATTGGCAAACCTACCGCAAATTGATAAATCATGTGACTAAACTGAATAAAAAGAAGAAGAAACTATACTATGAAACAAAGATAAATTATATAAAGAATGATAGTAAAAAGCTTTGGAGTTTGCAAAAAGGCAAACTCAGCTCCATCATGCCAACATGCCAAGTATAATCATGCCAAGTATAACTGTCCAAATTATGAAAGACAAGCATTGTAATTTTTATTTCCCGAAAAGTGAGTGTGGAAGAGGTGAAACATTATTGTTGTCTATCAATAATGACACGCCACCTGGGTCTGACAACTTTAATGGAAAATTACTGCGGATAATAGCGGACGATATTGCCACTCCTATTTGCTATATTTTCAATCTAAGCCTACGTAAAGAGAAGCAAACGTAATTCCGCTACCCAAGAATAGTAAAGCCCCCTTTACTGGCTCAAATAGCAAACCAATTCAGCCTGTACCAACCCTTTGTAAACTTTTGGATAAAATGTTGTTTGACCAGATACAATGCTATTTTACATTAAACAAATTGACAGACTTTCAGCACGCTTATAGGGAAGGACATTTAACACAAATGACTGATGGAGGTTTGGCTGAGAGGCTGAGAGAATATGTCTTAGAGAAATTGCTGATAAAAATATTGTGGGAGCTGTTTTGTAAGACTTCAGTGCGGCTTTTGAAATTACTGATCATAGTTTGCTGCTGGAAAAACGTCTGTTATGGATTTACACTCCCTGCTATATTGTTGATAAAGAGTTACCTGTCTAACATAACACTTAGGTTGTTCTTTAATGGAAGCCTCCAACATTATCCAGGTAGAATCAGGAATTCCCCAGGGCAGCTTTACTTTTTTCAATCTTTACTAATGACATGTCACTGGCTCTAAGTAAAGCCTGTGAGTTTATGTATGCAGATTACTCAACACTGCACACGTCAGCTACTACAGTGAGTGAAATCATTGCAACACTTAAAAAGGGACTGCAGACAGTTTTAGAATGGGTGGCAATAAATAAGTTAGTCCTAAGTATTTCTATAACTAAAAGCATTGTATTTGGGACAAATCATTCACTAAAATCATTCACCCTGAACCTCAACTAAATCTTCTAGTAAATAATGTGGAAATTGAATAAGTTGAGGAGGCTAAACTGCTTGGAGTAACCCTGGATTGTAAAACTGTCATGGTCTAAACATGTTGATGCAACAGTAGCTAAGATGGGAAGAAGTCTGTCTATAATAAAGCTCTGCTCTGCTTTCTTGACAACACTATCAACAAGGCAAGTCCTACAGGCCCTAGTTCTGTCGCACCTGGACTACTGTCCAGTCGTGTGGCCAGGTGCCACAAGCCTTTGTCCTTCAGGTATTTCCTTAGGGGAACAGCCAAGGACTTGAAAGGCTTGTGTAATGGTGCCATTGTTTGTTTGACAACGTTGACCTCTTTTTGCAGGCTAGGCCACGGCTCCAGAGAGGTGGCAGCTCAGCCTCCCTGCACAACAGCCTGATGAGAAACAGCATCTTTCAGCTTATGATCCACACACTGGACCCGCTCAGTGAAGGTAAGCAGTTACACAACACTGTTTCTCTACTCTTGTCTTGCTACTAAAGTTTACACAAAGCAGCATGGAATGCTGCCTGGTTCCGTTTCCATACAGTGCCAGAAAGTTAACGGGTGTTCATAATTCCGGTCCTCTTCAGGTTAACCCAAGTCTTTCTGTCACTCCACCAACGTTCAATGGAGAGAGGTTGAGTTGTTGCACATACGTTTTTGCTATTAGATGGATTCTAATAGAACCATGTTTTTCATGGCTATTAGATAAAGAAATATAGAACACACCGTAACACCTATATTCCGATGCTGTGAAATGGATATGTCTTCATTCTACCATAAATGTAGCACTGTCCACTACCATCCCTCTCAGAGCAGTACATTAGTATAATGTACTACTAGTCACTTGCTGCTCTGACTTACAGTATAGCTCTGAGAGCTGTAAATAAAATTCCCAGGTTAAATCTGTGGCTTGGGCCCTATACTTTATATTGTGATTTATTGTAGCAGAATTAGCTTGTTATTTCAGACCAGGGCTCTGTGAACATATACAGAACCCCAGAGGAGCCTAGTGAGGGGAGGACAGCTCATAATAATGGCTGGAATAGAGTGAATGGAATGGTATCAAACACATGGAAAGAACAGAAAGGCCCGCACACTGTACATCCTCCTAATTACCACCTTTCAAATCAAATCAAAGTTTATTTGTCACGTGCGCTGAATACAACAGGTATCACCTTACGGTGAAATGCTTACTTACAGGCTGGTATTAGGTGAACAATAGGTAAATAAAGAAATAGTAAAAAGACAGTGAAAACAGTAGCGAGGCTATATACAGGCACCGGTTAGTCGGGCTGATTGAGGTAGTATGTACATGTAGATATGGTTAAAGTGACATCTATGATAAACAGAGAGTAGCAGTAGCGTAAAAGAGGGGTTGGTGGGTGGTGGGTGGTGGGACACAATGCAGAGGGGCTCCAGTGTTAGCCAATGTGCGGGGGCACTGGTTGGTTGGGCTAATTGAGGTAGTATGTACATGTAGGTATGGTTAAAGTGACTATGCATATATGATAAACAGAGAGTAGCAGCAGCGTAACAGAGGGGGCTCTTCACGACTGTCTTGGTGTTTTTGGACCATTCTAGTTTGTTGGTGATGTGGACACCAAGGAACTTGAAGCTCACAACCTGCTCCACTACAGCCCTGTCGATGAGATTGGGGGTGTGCTCTGTCCTCCTTTTCCTGTAGTCCACAATCATCTCCTTAGTCTTGGTTACGTAGAGGGATAGGTTGTTATTCTGGCACCACCTGGCCAGGTCTCTGACCTCCTCCCTATAGGCTGTCTTGTCGTTGTCGGTGATCAGGCCTACCACTGTTGTGTCGTCTACAAACTTAATGATGGTGTTGGAGTCGTGCCTGGCCATGCAGTCGTGGGTGAACAGGGAGTACAGGAGAGGACTGAGAACGCACCCCTGAGGGGCTCCAGTGTTGAGGATCAGCGTGGCAGATGTGTTGCTACCTACCCTCACCACCTGGGAGCAGCCCGTCAGGAAGTTGCAGGTGTTCAGTCCCAGGATCCTTAGCGATGAGCTTTGAGGATACTATGGTGTTGAACGCTGAGCTGTAGTTAATGAATAGCATTCTCATGTAGGTGTTCCTTTTGTCCAGGTGGAAAAGGGTAGTTTGAAGTGCATTAGAGATTGCATTGTCTGTGGATCTGTTTGGGCATTATGCAAATTGGAGTGGGTCTATGGTTTCTGGGATAATGGTGTTGATGTGTGCCATTACCAGCCTTTCAAAGCACGTCATGGCTGGGCTTTGGCTGGGCCACTCTAGGACTTTCACATTATTGTTCTAAAGCCATTGCAGTGTTGCTTTGGCTGTATACTTGGGGCCATTGTCCTGTTGGAACGTAAATCTTTGCCCCCAGTCTAAGGTCGTTTGCACTCTGAAGCAGGTTCTCATCAAGAATTTGCCTGTATTTGGCTCCATGTATTGTTTACTCTATCCTTACCAGTCTCACAGTCCCTGACATTGAAAAGCATCCCCTTAGCATGATGCTGCCACCAGGTGATGAGCTGTGCCTGGTTTTCTCAAGACATAGCACTTTGCATTCAGACCAAATAGTTACATTTTTGTCTCATCAGACCACATAATCTTTTGCCTTATTCTCTTATAGTCTTTCACGTGTCTTTTTGCAAACACATGGTGCTATGTGCCTTTTTCTCATGAGTGGTTTCCGTCTTGCCACTCCCCCATAAACCCAGATTGGTGCAGTGCTGTGCTCCCATCTCAGCCAAGAAACTCTGTAGCTCTGTCAGAGTTGTCAATCAGTTCTTGGTCACCTCCCTGACCAAGGTTCTTCTTGCCCAGTTGCTCAGTTTGTTCGGCCAGCCAGCTCTAGGCAGAGTCTGGGTAGTAATATATTTTTTCAATTTCCCAATGATGGAGACCACCGTTCTCTTGGAAACTTTCAACATTCTAGAAATTGTTTTATACCGTTCCCCAAATCTTTCTCAGAGATCTACGGATAGTTCCTTTCTGCTCTGACATGCACTGTCAACTGTGGGACCTTTTATAGACAGGTGTGTTTCTGTGTAAAATATCATGTCTAAACAATTGAATTGGCCACAGGTGGACTCCAATCAAGTTGTAGTGACATCTCAAGGATGATCAAAGGAAATTGGATGCACCTGAGTTCAATTTGGAGTGGCATAGCAAAGGCGTGTGAATAGCTACGCAAATTACATTTCTGTATTTCTTTTTTTCTAATAAAATGTTTTCACTTTGTCATTGTGAGATATTGTGTTGATGTGTGAGAAAATATATATTTTAAATTAATTCAGGCTGTTACACAATGTGGAAAAGTCAAGGTGTATGAATAGTTTCTGATGGCACTGTATGTCATGGTGAGAGTCCATATAATGGTACTTTCCCAAACACTATTAGCCCACAGAAATGTGTAATGCTTTATCCTAATAAGTGGCTGCTAAGGGAAACATCTTAGATGTTATGTGAACTCAGTGTAATATCGGGAATCTAGTGAAGGAGAGCTCAGATGTATTATAATCCAAGTTGAATACCTACTAGCTATTTACAGAGAAATTATAAATGGCATCACGTCAGGGCTGAATATGCTAATTCAGTGGGGAGGTGTCATTCCAATCTAATCCCATCAAGTGAGTAGGGGAAAAAATATCACCCAATTTTGCAATGACTAGTGTTGTTGCCCTGTAAAATGGTCTGCCATTCTTAAGGACTGGTTGTGTAGTTAATTGTACTGGGAGTTGTAGTTGGACTGGAATGATTTCAGCTGAGCCTTGAATTAATCGATAAAAAAATAATATTAATAAACTTTTCCCTGACTGACTGCTAAGTGACTATTACAATGCATCACCTCCTTGTCACACTCCTAGACGCCCCACTACCCACTTACCATTATTTACATTTAGTCGTTCCATCAGGGTGATAAAGTTCTAAATCACAGTCTGGTATGGGAATATAAATGTGTGAGGGCATAGTGTGGTGTAGAAATAAATGCAACCATGCAACCTTCTCCCTCTTGTAATTGGTTTAGCAGCCAACTGTATGTGGTTCTCAAATAGATTTCAAATACTTACCACATGGTGGTTAAATAATTTTTTGTACCATGTGACCGTTAAGTGATTTGAAACATTGTGCAGTTCCTTTAAAAAATAATGGATCTTGTTAAGATTATAAATTATTCTGACCAGTCTCAGAGTCAGTGTTTTCCATATTCTTTACATGGAAATATCCGGACTACTTTATTACTAAACCAAATCAATTCAAAGTTCATTCGTCGTATACACAACTCAGCAGGGTATAAACGTCGTTTGTGCAATTAAATGCTTACTTGAAATGCTTACTTGAGAGCTACCTCTCAACATTGTAGTGAAATATAGTAAAAATAAAAGTAACAACAATAACACAATAACAATTATTAAAAGAGAGACATCTTCACTGAGTTTGCACTATATAGATTACATTTTTTTTCTGTGATCGAATCAACATTATATTAGCCTCTTTTCAATGCAACAAACCAAAACAAATCTAACTTTGCAAAATTTCCTCGGGTTTTCGCCTGCTTTATCAGTTCTGTTATACTCACATACATTATTTTAACACTCTTAGAAACTTCAGAGTGTTTCCTATCCAATAGTACTAATTATGTGCATATCCTATTTTCTGGGCCTGAGTGGCAGGCATTTTACTTTGGGCACGCCAGACTCTCCAAAACCGTCACCTATGCAGCCGCTCCCTAAGAAGTTAATTAAAGGGGCAGTGTTTTGAGACAGGCTTGAGTATGCAAATAGTCCAATAAGAAAGTGGTTTCTTGTATCATACAATACAATACAATGCAATTTACAGTCACCTATTTGGCCCATAGTGTTACAGATCAAGTAAAAAACGATATCAATAATGTAAAAACATTTCATACAATGTAGTCTCATACAATGTAGGCCTACATTGAACACCACATACAGGCTACTGTAGGCTATATCATATAAATCAAAGGGATTTGCTCTATTGGTTTTGTTGGTAGGTCTACATTATGCTAAAATAGCCACAAAAGCCTATTGACTACTGGCTAAAACTGTAAAGGTACAGCCTCATTGTTCGAAATGGATTAGAACCTTATTTTGCTGGTCGGAACAGTGGAACAGATTTTTTTTCTTCGGGGGTTCTGTTCAGAATGAAACGATTGGAAAACAAGTTTGGTTCCAACCACTAGTGCAAATAATCTCTGAACCTCATGTTTGTGCAGGTGGACAGCTAAGGACGCTGTTCAACAGTCTTATGGCCTGGAGGTAGAAGCTGTCTGGGAACCTGTTGGTCTGAGACCAGATGCTCTGCTACTGTCTGCCAACACTGGATAGGGCAAGCAGAATCATCAGTCAAAGACAGAGCCAAAGTATATTGTCCTTAACGCAGGCTTTTAGACCTTAAGTGTCTCAGTGGTGTTATATAAAGCCGGCAGTGTTCATAAATATCTCATAGAGACTTGTAAAAGTAAGTGGAATGATGCTGTCTAGTCTCACAAGACACATCCCATTTGGGCACAGATGTCAATTTAATTTAAATGACGTGGAAACAATGTTGATTCAACCAGTGAGTGCCCAGTGGGATAGGAGCTTGTATTGGAATGCAAAGAACAGCCTTCCATTGGTTGGTATTAATTTACCATGGTGCAAGACAGAGGGGTAGTGCGAATGGCCCAGTACATCACTGGGGCCAAGCTTCCTGCCACCCAGGACCTAAATACCAGGCGGTGTCAGAGGAAGGCCCTAAAAATTGTCAAAGACTCCATCCACCCTAGTCATAGACTGTTCTCTCTGCTACCGCACGGCAAGCGGTACCAGAGCGCCAAGTCTAGGTCCAAGAGGCTTCCAAACAGCTTCTAACCCCAAGCCATAAGAGCCCTGAACATCTAGTCAAATGGCTACCCAGACTCTTTGCATTTCCCCCCCCCTCTCCACACCACTGCCACTCTCTGTTGTCATCTATGCATAGTCACTTTAATAACTCTACCTACATGTACATACTACCCCAACTAACCGGTGCCCCCGCACATTGACTCTGTACCGGCACCCCCCTGTATATATATTGTTATTTTTTACTGCTGCTCTTTAATTACTTGTTACTTTTGTCTCTTATTCTTCCCCATATTTTTTTGAAACTGCACTGTTGGTTAGGGGCTCGTAAGTAAGCATTTCACTGTAAGGTCTACACCTGTTGTATTCGGCGCATGTGACTAATAAAATTTGATTTGAAATAAAATTTAAAAAAAAAAGACTGTGGTACATTATTTTGTATTATTAAAGCTGAATATAACCTCACTGTAAAACTCAGGAACAACACAGCCCATTTCCCAGAAAATCATGTCTATAAAGTCCAGTACATGTCCAGTACAAAAAGGTGCTATCTAGCACCTAAAGGGGTTCTTCGGCTGTCCCCATATGAGAACCCGTTGAATAACTATTTTTGGTTCCAGGTAGAACCCTACTGGGTTCCATGTAGAACTTTTTCCCCAGAGGGTTCTACCTTGAACCAAAAAGTGTTATCCTATAGGGACAACCAAAGAACCCATTTGGAACCCTTTTGTTCTAAGAGTGTAGCAATATTCCAATGGCAAAATGTGCTTATAATATTTTTTTATCTAGTTAACCATAATTTATCCAGCTCATTCAGATAATTCAGAGCCAACTCTCATTGGTGTTAATGGTCTAAGCATAATGCAAACCTTTCATAAGATTAAGGTCCAATGTTTTATCAATTTATACATCATCTCGTTTATCTTTTCTCTCTCCCTTTCTATCTCTCTGTATTTCTCTTTCTTCTTCTGTCCCCTCAGAATTTGCTGATTCTGGTGAGTTACTTTTCTAATTATCTATTTTTTACCCCTTGTAAGCTAACCATTGTACCAATACATACTATACTGACCATCTTGCATGCATGAGACCGGGAGATACATTGGGGCCAAACACTGAGAGAGCTAAGTACATGATTTGTTCTTTGACACACGTCCAAATAAAGTAGAGGACACAGGACTATGGAAAGACCAAAAACAGTCAGTGGCCGACCATTGCCCACTGTATCTGTGGTGTGTTTGCACAGTTGAGAAGGTGTCTCTGACACTAGCAATACTGTCTTTTGGTAGCTTATGTTAAAAAAAATGTGTTAGTATTATGGTCAGCTAGCTAGTCATAACGTGTAACAAACCACACCTAACCTTACACTTTGAGTGTCTTTGTACTTGTATTTTTATAGACATTCCTTTTGACTTAGAAGTCAAGACAAGAATGACACAAACATTTGTGAAATGTGTTTAGAAATCCTTGCATTGTCAGGCACTGTTTATCATGACAGTTTTTTCTCCAATCACATTGCTGCATTTTGTACTGTAAGTACTGTGAGTGGTATATTTTCTAAACGGTAAATGCAAAACTCTAAACTGATGGCACTTGTAATGTAATGTAACCATGGATGTTTAACTTGCACAAATGGGTAATTTGGTAATTATAGAGTTGCGTCATTTCTGTGTTGGAATTGGTTCCTACATTTGTTGTGTTCATCCTGTTTTATTGAAGGTCCTTTTTTTGGAAGAGACTATTCAAATCTGTCCAGCCCCTGTGCTATTATTACACACCACAACTGTCAGCACACTCGATCTCTTTTTCCATCAGTGTGGCGCTAAAAACAATATCACTTAGGAGCTGCATCAAATATTGAACTGCAGAAAACAGGGAGGGGGAGGTTGGCTACATTGAACATAGTGGTTTTGTGCCTGAGCTCTCTTTGAATAGCAAAATCATGTCATAGTAAGCAGCACAGCCTTACCGTACATCTAAGCTCTTAACCAGACCGCTGATCCGACCACAGTCTTGTCATCTGTGGAGTTTTGTTGAATATTCATAGCTGAGATCATTGTCAGAGGTTTACACAGATCTGTGGCTGGGGGAATTAGAAGTTTTGGGTTAAATAAAACTAAATGTGTGCTCCATCTCGATCTAGTTCGCAATTTAGATATCTAGTTGAAGAATTTTAACTCCGTCCTGAACATGGTATACACTGGGAAAACAGAAAAATATAAAATAGTGGCGCGAAGTCATGTTGTCATGTCAACAAAACGTGAACGACAGGGTTGGTAGCTCATCCAAGAGCACGATCTGGCAGAGCATATGATGGAGAACAAAGACGCTATGCTCATACGCTAATAGAAAAAAATATGCTATCTAGAACCTTTTAAAGCCTTATTCGGCTAGCCCCGTAGGAGAACCCTTTTTGGTTCCATGTTTTTTTATTTAACTAGGCAAGTCAGTTTAGAACAAATTCTTATTTAAATGACTGCTTACACTGGCCAAACTTGGACATCGCTGGGCCAATTGTCCGCCGCCCTATGGGACTGCCAATCACGGCCGGTTGTGGTACAGCCTTGATTCAAACCAGGGTGTCTGTAGGGATGCCTGTAGCACTGAGATGCAGTGCCTTAGATCGCTGCGCCACTCAGGAGCTCCATGTAGAGCCTTTTCCCCAGAAAATAGTTCTACCTGGAACCCATAAGGGTTCTCTCTGGAACCAAAAATGTTTATCCTATGGGGACAGCCAAATAACCCTTTTGGAACTCTTTTTTTCATGCTGTGATAGGATCCGGAAGCAGCTATCTTTAGCATCTCTTTAGAAATCAACAACTTGTGTTAGTCACAAATTCATAGATGATAGTAGACAAAATAAATGACCTAATACAATACAATTTGGTGCTTTGTCTTGGAGGGACAAAAGCCAAGCTGACGTTTGACTAGGTATGCGGTACAAGCCCCGCCTTCAGTGATGGTCTGCCCCTGACGATAGGGATCATAATGTGACAGGGCTATGTACTCACTGTAGCACTTTGAGATTGTTTTTCAATTAAACTCGCATTATAAATTCAATGTATAATTAATGTGCTTGCACACATACTATTTATTCTACCCACTCTAGCGCTTAAATTGTTTAAGTTATTATGATTTTTAAACATGAAACCAACTTTTAAATGTGCCGATGGCCCCAACTTGGATTGCTTGAGGAAATATATTTTATTACATTTATACTTTTTGTACTACAACAATATTTAAATACACTCCCAACGTATTTCAATGACTATAAATGGGCCATAGACTTACATGGGGAAAATTACACCATTTAACCTATAAACACCAAACCAATGTTGAGATGTTCAGACTGACCCAACTTTGATTCCTTGTCAAAGGTTTTTTGATACTATGTATACTTTTGGAATTTAAACCATTTTAAATGTTCACAAAAGCGCCATAGGCTTGAATGGGAAGTTTTGGGATTTGCCACTGCTCCAACTTAGATGGCTTGCATTAAGATTTTTGATGCTATTAGTTATTTTCCTACTATAACGATTTGAAATGTGCATAAAATAACGTGTTTGAATGAGAACAATAGGAAGACAGTAATAGCTATTCAAAATAGTCCTGCTCCTTGTCCAATTAAGCTACAAGACCAACTTTAAAATGTTTGGGCTATTCTTACTTCAAACTTTATAACTATAACTAAACTAAACAAAAATATAAACTTAACATGCAACAATTTCAAAGATTTTACTGAGACAGTTCATTTAAGGAAATCCGTCAAGTGAAATAAATTCATTGGGCTCATAATCTGTTGGTCACAGATACCGTAAAAAAAAAGGTTGTGGCATGGATCAGAAAACCAGTCAGTATCTACATTTGAGTAATTTAGGAGATGCTCTTATCCAGAGCAACTTACAGTAGTGAATGCATACATTTTTGTATTGGTCCCCCGGTGGGAATCAAACCCACAACCCTGGCGCCATGCTCTACCAACTGAGCCACAGGGGACCACCATTTGCCTCATACAGCGCAACATGTTTCTTTCGCATAGAGTTGATCAGGCCGTTTATTGTGGCCTGTGGAACATTGTCCCACTCCTCTTCAATGGCTGTGCGAAGTTGCTGGATATTGGCGGGAACTGAAACACGCTGTCGTACACATCGATCCAGAGCATCCCAAACTGGCTTAATGGGTGACATGTCTGGTGAGTAAGCAGGTCATGGAAGAACTGGGACATTTTCATACTGTGCATTATCATGCTGATTGAAACATGAGGTGATGGCAGTGGATGAATGGCATGACAATGGGCCTCAGGATCTCGTCATAGTATCTTTGTGCATTCAAATTGCCATCGATAAAATGCAATTGTAATTGTTGTCAATAGCTTATGCCTTCCCATACTATAACCCAACCAACTCAATGGTACTCTGTTCACAACATTGACATCAGCAAACCCTTCACCCACACGACGCCTTACACGCTGTCTGCCATCTGCCTGGTACAGTTGAAACAGGGATTCATCCGTGAAGAGCACACTTCTCCAGCGTGCCAGTGGCCATTAAAGGTGAGCATTTGCCCACTGAAGTCGGTTATGATGCCGAACTGTGGTCAGGTCAAGACCCTGGTGAGGACGATGAGAAGGCAGATGAGCTTCCCTAAGACTGTTTCTGTGTAGAATTTCTTCGATTTTGCAAACCAACAGTTTCATCAGCTGTCCGGGTGGCTGGTCTCAGACAATCCCGCAGGTGAAGAAGCCTGATGTAGAGGTCCTGGGCTGGCATGGTTACATGTGGTCTGCGGTTGTGAGGCTGGTTGGACGTACTGCCAAATTCTCTAAAACAACGCTTATGGTAGAGAAATTAACATTAAATTCTCTGGCAACTGCTCTGGTGGACATTCCTGCAGTCAGCATGCCAATTGTACGCTCCCTCAAAACCTGAGACATTGTGTTGTATGACGAAGCTACACATTTTAGAGTGGCCTTTTATTGTCCCAAGACAAGGTGCACCTGTGTAATGCTCATGTTGTTCAATTAACTTCAAATTCTTTAAAACCTTTATGAACTATAACTATATTCATTAGCATACATTAGCATAGCAAAACCTTTGAACCATTCAAACTAGACACCTAAACAACATACACATGTTCAGGCTATCAAATCCAATCAATCAATGAATTCTCCCATTTAAATCAAATCAAAATGTAATTTTAATGGTCACATACACACATGTTTAGCAGATGTTATTGCGGGTGTAGCGAAATGCTTGTGTTTCTAGCTCTGACAGTGCAGTAATATCTAACAAGTAATATCTAACAATTTCACAACAAATACCCAATACAAACAAAATTAAGGAATGAAGAATATAAGTCGGAAGTTTACATATACCTTAGCCAAATACATTTAAACTCAGTTTTTCACAATTCCTGACATTTAATCCTAGTAAAAATTCCCTGTCTTAGGTCAGTTAGAATCACTTTATTTTAAGAATGTGAAATGTCAGAATAATAGTAGAGAGAATGATTTATTTCAGCTTTTATTTCTTTCATCACATTCCCAGTGGGTCAGAAGTTTACATACACTCAATTAGTATTTGGTAGCATTGCCTTTAAATAGTTTAACTTGGGTCAAACGTTTCGGGTAGCCTTCCACAAGCTTCCCACAATAAGTTGGGTGAATTTTGGCCCATTCCTCCTGACAGAGTTGGTGTAACTGAGTCAGGTTTGTAGGCCTCCTTGCTCACACACGCTTTTTCAGTTCTGCCCACACATTTTCTATAGGATGAGGTCAGGGCTTTGTGATGGCCACTCCAATACCTTGACTTTGTTGTCCTTAAGCCATTTTCCACAACGTTGGAAGCATGCTTGGGGTCATTGTCCATTTGGAAGACCTATTTGCGACCAACTTCCTGATTGATGTCTTGAGATGTTGCTTCAATATATCCATATAATTTTCCTCCCTTATGATGCCATCTATTTTGTGAAGTGCACCAGTCCCTCCTGCAGCAAAGCACCCCCACAACATGATGCTGCCACCCCCGTGCTTCACAGCTGGGATGGTGTTCTTCGGCTTGCAATTCTCCCCCTTTATCTCGATGGTCATTATGGCCAAACAGTTATATTTTTCTTTCATCAGACAAGAGGACATTTTTCCAAAAAGTACGATCTTTGTCTCCATGTGCAGTTGCAAACCGTAGTCTGGCTTTTTTATTGCGCTTTTGGAGCAGTGGCTTCTTCCTTGCTGAGCGGCTTTTCAGGTTATATTGATATAGGACTAGTTTTGTGGATATAGATACTTTTGTACCTGTTTCCTCCAGCATCTTCACAAGGTCCTTTGCTGTTGTTCTGGGATTGATTTGCACTTTTCACACCAAAGTACGTTCATCTCTAGGAGACAGAACGCATCTCCTTCCTGAGCGGTATGACGGCTTCGTGGTCCCATGGTGTTTATACTTGAGTACTATTGTTTGTACAGATGAACGTGGTACCTTCAGGCATTTGGAAATTGCTCCCAAGGATGAACCAGACTTGTGGAGGTCTACAATTTTTTTTCTGAGGTCTTGGCTGATTTCTTTTGATTTTCTCATGATATCAAGCAAAGAGGCACTGAGTTTGAAGGTAGGCCTTGAAATACATACACAGGTACACCTCCAATTGACTCAAATGATGTCAATTAGCCTATCAGAAGCTTCTAAAGCCATTTTCTGGAATTTTCCAAGCTGTTTAAAGGCACAGTCAACTTAGTGTATGGAAACTTCTGACCCACTGGAATTGTGATACAGTGAATTATAAGTGAAATAATCTGTAAACAATTGTTGGAAAAATTACTTGTGTCATGCACAAAGTAGATTTCCTAACCGACTTGCCAAAACTATAGTTTGTTAACTAGAAATTTGTGGAGTGGTTGAAAAATGAGTTTTAATGACTCCAACCTAAGTGTATGTAAACTTCCGACTTCAACTGTGTATGGACGAGTAATGATAGAGGGGCATAGACTAAGATACAGTAGAATAGAATATAGTATATACATATGAGATGAGTAATGCAAAATATGTAAACATTATTAAAGTGACTAGTGTTCCATTTATTAAAGGTATTTCAAGTCTATGTAGCAGCCTCTAATGTGCTAGTGATGGCTATTTAACAGTGTGATGGCCTTGAGATAGAAGCTGTTCTTCAGTCTCTCGGTCCCAGTTTTGATGCACCTGCACTGACCTCGTCTTCTTCCTTCCTGTGACATCGGGTGCTGTAGGTGTCCTGGAGGGCAGGTAGTTTGCCCCAGTGATGTATTGGGCAGACCGCACCACCCTCTGGAGAAACCTGCAGTTGCGGGCGGTGCAGTTGCAGTACCAGGCGGTGATACAGCCCAACAATATTCTCTCAATTGTGCATCTGTAAAGGTTTGTGTGGGTTTTAGGTGCCAAACCAAATTTCTTCAGCCTCCTGAGGTTGAAGAGGCGCTGCTGCACATTCTTCACCACACTGTCTGTGTGGGTGGACCATTTCAGATTGTCAGTGATGTGTACACCGACAAACCTGAAGCTTTCCACCTTCTCCACTGCAGTCCAGTCAATGTGGATAGGGGGGTGCTTCCTCTGCTGTTTCCTGAAGTCCATGATCATCTCCTTTGTTTTGTTGACATTGAGTGAGAGGTTGTTTTCCTCGCACCACACTCCCAGAGGCTCTCACCTCCTCCCAATAGTCTGTCTGGCCACGCAGTCTTGGGTGAACAGGGAGTACAGGAGGGGGCTGAGCACGCACCCTTGTGGGATCAGCAAAGTGGAGGTGTTGTTTTCTACTTTCACCACCTGGGGGTGGCCCGTCAGGAAGTCCAGGACCCAGTTGCACAGGGCAGGGTTCAGAACCAGTGCCTCGAGCTTAATGATGACCTTGGAGAGTGCTAATGTGTTGAATGCCGAGTTATAGTCAATGAACAACATTCATATTCCTCTTGTCCAGATGGGATAAGGCAGTGTGCAGTGCGATGGGGATTGCATCGTCTGTGGATCTATTGGGGCGGTAAGCAAATTGAAGTGGGTCTAGGTGACCGGTAAGGTAGAGGTGATATTGTCCTTGACTAGTCTCTCAAAGCACTTCATGATGACAAAAGTGAGTGCTACAGGGCGATAGTAATTTAGTTCACCTACCTTTGCTTTCTTGGGTACAGAAAACATTGGTGGCCGTCATGAAGCATGTGGGGACAGAAGAATGGGATAGGGAGATTGAATATGTCCGTAAACACACCAGACAGCTGGTCTGCGCATGTTCTGAGGATGCGGCTTGGGATGCCGTCTGGGCCTGCATCCTTGCGAGGGTTAACACACTTAAATGTCTTACTCATGTTAGCCATGGAGAAGGAGAACCCACAGTCCTTGGAAGCGGACTGCGTTGGTGGCACTGTGTTATCCTCAAAGCGGGCAAAGAAGGTTTTTAGCTTGTCCGGAAGCAAGACGTCGGTGTCTGCGACGTGGCTGGTTTTCCTTTTGTAGTCCATGATTGTCTGTAGGCCCTGCCACAGCTCGGGTTGGCAGGTAGCCTAGTGGTTAGAGCGTTGGGCCAATAACCGAAAGGTTGCTAGATCAAATCCCAGAGCTGACAAGGTAAAAATATGTTGTTCTGCCCCTGAACAAGGCAGTTAACCCACTGTTCCTAGGCTGTCATTGTAAATAAGAATTTGTTCTTAACTGACTTGCCTAGATAAATAAAGGTAAAAACAACATACCTCTTGTGTCTGAGCCTTTGAATTGCGACTCCACTTTGTCTCTATACTAACATTTTGCCTGTTTGATTGCCTTACTGAGGGCATAACTACACTTTTTGTATTCTGCCATATTCCCAGTCAACTTCCCATGGTTAAATGCAGTGGTTCGCACTTTCAGTTTTGCGCAAATGCTGCCATCTATCCACGGTTTCTGGTTAGGGTAGGTTTTAATAGTCACAACGTCTCCTGTACACTTCCTGTTAAACTCAGTCACCGTATCAGTTTATTCATCAATGTTATTATCGGAGGCTGCCCCGGAATGTATCCCAGTCCACGTGATCAAAACTCTTGAAGCGTGGATTCCGATTGGTCAGACCAGCGTTGAATAGTCCTTAGCACGGGAGGAGTAAAATGGAGTCATTGTCAGATTGGCTGAAAGGAGGGCTGGGGAGGGCCTTGTAGGCATCCTGGAAGTTGGAGTAGCAGTGGTCGAGTCATTTAGCAGCGCGAGTACTACAGTCAATATCTTGATCTAACTTTGGCACCCTTTTTCTCAAATATGCTTTGTTGAAATCTACCAGCTACAATAAATGCGGCCTCAAGATAAGTGGTTTCCAGTTTGCATAAAGTCCAGTGAAGTTCTTTGAGGGCTGTCATGGTATTGGCTTGAGGGGGGGATATACACGGCTGTGACTATAACCGAAGAGAATTCTCTTGGGAGATAATACGGTCGGCATTTGATTGTGAGGTATTCTAGATCGGGTGAACAAAAGGACTTGAGTTCCTGTATGTTATCACAATCACACCATGAGTCGTTAATCATTAAACATACACCCCCACCCTTTTTCTTCCCGGAGAGATATTCATTCCTGTCTGCGCGATTAACTGAGAACCCAACTGGCTGGACGCTTGAGAGAGCCATGCTTCCGTGAAACAGAGTATGTTATAATCCTTGATGTCTCTCTGGAAAGAAATCCTTGCCCTGAGCTCGTCAACTTTATTATCCAGAGACTGAACATTAGCAAGTAATATACTCAAAAGTACTTCTCCTCTGCCAGTGGTGTTTTGGGTCGGCCTCTGGAATCAGATCAATTGCCCTGGGGGGTGCGAACAAAGGATCCGATTTGGGAAAATCGTATTCCTGGTTGTAGTGCTGGTAGTGCTGGTAAGTTACCGCCGCTCTGATTTCCAATAGTTTTGTAAGAAATTATACATAAATAAACGAAATACTGCAAAGTTTCCTTAGAGCTAGAAGCACGGCAGCCCTCTCTGTCGGCACCATTTTCAACCAAATTTTTCAACTATAACTAGTCACTTATTTCACAACCATTAATACTTTACGAAAAGGTAGCAAGCACACACATTTTCTTCAGGATATCTACTAATTATTATTATTATTATTATTATTATTATTATTATTATTACAGACTCCTCATTGGATATTTTGTATACCCCATATTTAATAAAGGGAGACTAGATAATTTCTCCATTGTGGTGTGGACATGTTGTTGCTGTTATCTTGTCTGTAATGACCATTTCTATATGGCATTGACCATTGCTGAACAGACAATTACCATGAATGGTTCACCCGCCAACACACACACACACCAAAAGTACCTCTTGTCACACAGTCTAATAAAATGTGGCTTACAGTAAATATTGCTCATGCAATCAAAAAGTATAAATTTTTCAACAAAGAGTGGCTTATCTGCTAGATTAGATATGCCATATTTAAATCTTACTAGATCAAATCCCCGAGCTGACACGGTAAAAATCTGTCGCTCTGCCCCTGAACAAGGCAGTTAATCTACTGGTCCTAGGCTGTCATTGTAAACAAGAATTGCTTCTTAACTGACTTGCCTAGTTAAACAAAGGTTAAATATTTACAAACAATCAATTGGTTATAAAAAAACAGAGTAAGGGGATATGACAGATCACTATATGATTCTTTGTTCTATATATAATACATTCTAAACAAAATTCTAAGCAAAAAAAGAAAAGTCCTCTCATTGTCAACTGCATTTATTTTCAGCAAACGTAACATGTGTAAATATTTGTATGAACATAACAAGATTCAACAACTGAGACATACACTGAACAAGTTCCACAGACATGTGACTAGCAGAAATTGAATAATGTGTCCCTGAACAAAGGGGGGGTCAAAATCAAAAGTAACAGTCAGTAATCTGGTGTGGCCACCAACTGCATTAAGTACTGCAGTGCATCTCCTCCTCGTTAGCCCACTCTTCCAGCAAGGCACCTGCAAGTTCCCGGACATTTCTGGGCGGAATGGCCCTAGCCCTCACCCTCCGATCCCAGACGTGCTCAATGGGATTGAGATCCGGGCTCTTCGCTTGCCATGGCAGAACACTGACATTCCTGTCTTGCAGGAAATCACGCACAGAGCAAAAAGCAGTATGGCTGGTGGCATTGTCATGCTGGAGGGTCATGTCAGGATGAGCCTGCAGGAAGGGTACCACATGAGGGATGAGGATGTCTTCCCTATAACGCACAGCGTTGAGATTGCCTGCAATGACAACAAGCTCAGTCCGATGATGCTGTGACACACCACCCCAGACCATGATGGACCCTACACCTCCAAATTGATCCCGCTCCAGAGTACAGGCCTCGGTGTAACGTTCATTCCTTCGACGATAAATGCAAATCCGACCATCACCCCTGGTGAGACAAAACCGCGACTCGTCAGAGAAGAGCACTTTTTGCCAGTCCTGTCTGGTCCAGTGATAGTGGGTTTGTGCCCATAAGCGACGTTGTTGCCGGTGATGTCTGGTGAGGACCTGCCTTACAACAGGCCTACAAGCCCTCAGTCCAGCCTCTCTCAGCCTATTGCGGACAGTCTGAGTACTGATGGAGGGATTGTGCATTCCTGGTGTAACTTGGGCAGTTGTTGTTGCCATCCTGTACCTGTCCCGCAGATGTGATGTACCAATCCTTTGCAGGTATTGTTACACGGGGTCTGCCACTGTGTGGACGATCAGCTGTCCGTCCTGTCTCCCTGTAGCGCTGTCTTAGGGGTCTCACAGTACGGACATTGCAATTTATTGCCCTGGCCACATCTGCAGTCCTCATGCCTCCTTGCAGCATACCTAAGGCACGTTCACGCAGATGAGCAGGGACCCTGGGCATTTTTCTTTTGGTGTATTTCAGAGTCAGTAGAAAGGCTTCTTTAGTGTCCTAAGTTTTCATAACTGTGAACTTAATCACCTACCGTCTGTAAGCTATTAGTGTCTTAACGATCATTCCACTGGTGCATGTTCATTAATTGTGAAGTTATTTGGATTTTTACGAATTATCTTTGAAAGACAGGGTCCTGAAAAAGGGACGTTTCTTTTTTTGCTGAGTTTATCAGAAAGTTAAAAAGTAATGCAACTTTCATTTATCATGCTGTATGTAAATCCTATGTTAAATGTGGTATAGTACTCTCAGCCTTGGCCTCTGGTGTCTGAACTACCCCTGGTCTTGCGTGAGTGTCTGGTCATGGCATCTGGTTGTCGTCGACCCATACAGTCTTATGAACCCAGAACTCATTGATCACATGCTCAATATGCGCCCCCCGCCCACCCCAGCCCTGTTCAGTATTCACCCCCATGCCTCCTTTTTTTTGTAAACCTAAGAGGTTTGCTGCTACAACCACTCAGTGCTCAGAGGCCTTTACTACCCCACACAGAAATTGTTAGATGAATGATTGGGCCTTGACTAAATTATGTAAGCTCCCCCCCCCCAACTCGGAGCATCATAGTCGAGTTTGTGCACCTAATGGTGCTACGATGCTCGAGTTGGGGGTGGGCTGTTGAAAGAATCAATGTTAAAAGCCTTTTGCTCCAGGACACTGCATTTTCATTACGAAATAAAGGTATTACAGTAAAGAGGTCATGCCACAAGGACAAAAATAACAGCAAGTTCTTATGTCCCGTTGCAAACAAACATGAGTGATTTCATTAAAGGCATACATGTCGTCAAACGTGATTTTTCTGTTTAATATACACTCAGAGCCACCACACTCCGAGGGCCCTCACCTCCTCCCTGTAGGCCATCTCGTCGTTGTTGATAATCAAGCCTACCACTGTAGTGTCGTCAGCAAACTTGATGATTGAGTTGGAGGCGTGCTTGGCCACGCAGTCATGGGTGAACAGGGAGTACAGGAGAGGGCTGAGAACGCACCCTCGTCTGTGGACCTATTGGGACGGTAAGCAAATTGGAGTGGGTCAAGGGTGTCTGGTAGGATGGAGGCACTTCATGATGACGGAAGTGAGTGCTACGGGGCGATAGTCATTTAGCTCAGTTACCTTAGCTTTCTTGGGAACAGGAACAATGGTGGCCCTCTTGATGCATGTGGGAACAGCAGACTGGGATAAGGATTGATTAAATATGTCCGTAAACACACCAGCCATCTGGTCTGCGCATGCTCTGAGGACACGGCCAGGGATGCCATCTGGGCCGGCCGCCTTGCGAGGGTTAACACGCTTAAATGTTTTACTCACGTTGGCTGCGGTGAAGGTGAGCCCGCAGGTTTTGGTAGCGGACCGTTTCGGTGGCACTGTATTGTCCTCAAAGCGAGCAAAGAAGTTGTTTAGTTTGTCTGGGAGCAGGACATCGTGGTTCGCGACGGGGCTGGTTTTCTTTTTGTAGTCCGTGATTGACTGTAGACCCTGCCACATTCCTCTTGTGTCTGAGCTGTTGAATTGTGACTCTACTTTGTCTCTATATTGACGCTTAGCTTGTTTGATTGCCTTGCGGAGGGAATAGCTACACAGTTTGTATTCAGTCATGTTTCCGGTCGCCTTACCCTGGTTAAAAGCAGTGGTTTGCGCTTTCAGTTTTGCACGAATGCTGCTATCAAAACACGGTTTCTGGTTGGGGAAGGTTTTAATAGTTGCTATGGGTACAACATCACTGATGCACTTGCTAATAAACTCGCTTACCGAATCAGCGTATACATCAATGTTGTTGTCTGATGCTGTCCGGAACATATCCCAGTCCACGTGCTCGAAGCAATCTTGCAGCGTGGAATCAAATTGGTCGGACCAGCGTTGAACAGACCTGAGAACGGGCGTTTCCTGTTTTAGTTTCTGTCTGTAGGCTGGGAGCAACAAAATGGAGTCATGGTCAGACTTGCCGAAAGGAGGGAGGAGAATGGCTTTGTATGCATCACAGAAGTTGTAATAACAATGATCAAGGGTTTTACCAGCCCGGGTCGCACATTCGATATGCTGATACAATTTAGGGAGCCTTGTTTTCAAATTAGCCTTGATAAAATCCCCATCCACAATACATGCAGCCTCAGGATGTGTGGTTTCCAGTTTACATAGAGTCCAATGAATGTCTTTCAGTGCCGTCAATGTGTCAGCTTGAGGGGGGATATATGCGACTGTGATTATAATCGAGGATAATTATTTTGGTAGATAATGCGGAAGGCATTTGATTGTAAGGTATTCTATGTCAGGTGAACAAAAGGACTTGAGTTCCTGTATGTTGTTATGATCACACCACTACTCGTTAATCATAAGGCATACACCCCCGCCCTTCTTCTTACCAGATAGATGTTTGTTTCTGTCGGCGCGATGCGTGGAGAAACCATGTTTCTCCACGCAAACCGACTCTGATAACGTGTCCTGAGTGAGCCATGTTTCCGTGAAGCAAAGAACCTTGAGGTCTCGGATGTCTCTCTGGAAGGCAATCCTTGCTCTGATTTTGTCTACCTTGTTGTCCAGAGACTGGACATTGGCAAGTAGTATAGTCGGGAGAGGTGCGCAATGTGCCCGTCTACGGAGCCTGACCAGAACACCGCCCTGTCTACCCCTTCTCCTCCGCCGCCGTTGTTTTGGGTCGCCGGCTGGGATCCAGTCTATTGTCCTAGTTGGTGGACCAAACAGAGGATCCGCTTCGGGAAAGTCGTATTCCTGGTCGTAATGTTGGTAAGTTGACGTTGCTCTTATATCCAATATTTCCTCCCGGCTGTATGTAATAAAACTTAAAAGATAAAAGATTTCCCGGGGTAACAATGTAAGAAGTAATCCATAAAAAAACAAATACTGCATAGCTTCCTGAGATTGTGAAGCGAGGCTGTCATCTCTGTCAGCGCCGGAAATATCAGTGTATAGAACATTATCCTCACACAAAATCAGAAGATTAAGGAAACTGATTTGACGTGTGTGATTGCATAGTAAATCTCAGGTTCTCAAAATAAGAGTTAAGAAAAGCATGGAATGCCTAGAGCTGTTTTGCATCACCCCTCCATAGAACAAAAATATAATCAATTTAACGTTTCCAAATAATAATGTTAGACAAGAAAACGTTTTTGAGAGGATTGAAAATGGACTGTTTCTCCATGTAACCCACATACAAATTAGCATAGTTAGGAGCCATAGGGGATCCCATAGCAGTACCCTTCGTATGAATAAAGAAATCATTTAAAAACATGAAGTAGTTGTGTGTTAGTACTATTTCAGCCAATGTTATAATGCATGCACTGGAAGGTAGTTCATTAGGTCACGTTGCAGAAGAAAATGTTCAATGGCTTCAATATTGCCCTCATGTGGAATATTCGTGTATAACGACTCAACATCAAAAGTAACTATTTTTATTTATCTATTTATTATTATTATATATATATTTTTTTAAGTAACTAACAAAGTTTTATCAGGGACAGGATCAAGCGATTCAATAATAGAGATCATTCTGCTGGTGTCCTTTACAAAGGAGGGGAGCTATTCTGCGAGTGGTAAACAAAAGACAAACAAAGTTAACAAAAGCCGTTAAAGGGTACGTTACTGCATCAATGCCCGCTACAATAGGACGCCCTGGAGGTTTTGTAACATTCTTGTGCAATTTCGGCAAAGTATAGAAAGTGGCAATTTTAGGGTGTTGAATAGCCAAAAAGTTGTGTTCTTTTTTGGTGATTCGACCAGAACTTAAATACCACATCTAGAACAGTGAATAATAGATAGTGTTCTGAAATTGGGAAGTGGGGTCACTTCTGAGTCTCTTATAAAAAGGTCTTGTCAAGCAGTTGTCCATGACATTCATTTACATAAACTGTCCTATCGATGAGTACAACCGACCCACCCTTATCAGCAGGGCGGGTAAGGACTGGCGTATTGGATTGTAAATCAAGCAAAGCTTGTTTGTCATCCTTATGTAAATTATGGAAAAATATGTACTCCTGGTATCTGTGACCATCAGATGCATATCTGCATTCCCAGTCATGTCAAATCCATAGACTAGGCCCTCATTTATTTATATGAACTGTAACTCAGTAAAATCTTTGAAATTGTTGCATGTTGCATTTATATTTTGGTTCAGTGTAGCTGTGGTCATCTGACTAGAATCAACAAGGGCTTTCTAAAACAATAGCAACATTAGCGCAGCTAGCTAGCTAACATTGACTAGACCATAAAGCAACACACACGGACATGCATTGCCAAACACGCTACTGTCACCTTCTGGTTTGGAGTATTTAAACAAGGCTAAGTGGCTGACGATGTTGAGGTCTTTGCTGTGTGAACACAACATTTAATAATCCTACTGGTGTGTCTGAGCTATTAGCTATACCATTATAAGAACCTCTATGTACACTGAGTGTACAAAACATTAAGGACAAATGCTCTTACCATGACAGACTGACCAGGTGAATCCAAGTTAAAGCTATGATCCCTTATTGATGTCACCTGTTAATAAATCAATTTCAATCAGTGTAGATGAAGGGGAGGAGACAGGTTAAAGAAGGATTTTTAAGCCTTGAGGCAAGTGAGACATGGATTGTGTATGTGTGCCATTCAGAGGGTGAATGGGCACTACAAAATATTTAAGTGTCTTTGATTAGGATATGGTAGTAGGTGACAGTCACACAGGTTTGTGTCAAGAACTGCAACACTGCTGGGGTTTTCCCACTCAACAGTTTCCCGTGTGTATCAAGAATGGTCCACCACCCAAAGGACTACCAGCCAACTTGACACAACTGTGAGAAGCATTGTAGTGAATTGAGGCTGTCCTGAGGGCAAAAGGGGGTGCTCAGTATTAGGAAGGTGTCCTTAATGTTTTGTACACTCAGTGTATATTGAGGTCCCTGAAACCACAGAACAACCATCACGTAAAAAATGTATATCCCCTCAATTCTGTTAGATTTGACATGTAGCTACTGGATATGTACAGTTGAAGTCGGAAGTTTACATACACTTAGGTTAGAGTCATTAAAATTTGTTTTTCAACCACTCCACAAATTTCTTTTTAACAAACTATAGTTTTGGCAAGTTGGTTAGGACATCTACTTTATGCATGACACAAGTAATTTTCCAGCTATTGTTTACAGACAGATTATTTCACTCATAATTAACTGCATCACAATTCCAGTGGGTCAGAAGTTTACATACACTAAGTTGACTGAGCCTTTAAACAGCTTGGACAATTCCTGAAAATGATGTAATGGCGTTAGAAGCTTCTGATAGGCTAATTGATATCATTTCAGTCAATTGGAGGTGTACCTGTGCATGCATTTCAAGTCATACCTTCAAACTCAGTGCATCTTTGCTTGACATCATGGGAAAATCAAACGAAATCAGCCAAGACCTAAGAAAAACTATTGTAGACCTACCAGGTCTACAACCACGTTCATCTGTACAAACTATAGTACGCAAATCTAAACACCATGGGACCACGCAGCCGTCATACCGCTCAGTAAGGAGAACGTACTTTGGTGCGAAAAGTGCAAATCAATCCCAGAATAACAGTAAATGACCTTGTGAAGATGCTGGAGGAAACAGGTACAAAAGTGTCTATATCCACAGTAAAACGAGTCCTATATCGACATAACCTGAAAGGCCGCTCAGCAAGGAAGAAGCCACTGCTCCAAAACCGCCATAAAAAAGCCAGACTACGGTTTGCAACTGCACATGGGGACAAATATCGTACTTTTTTGGAAAAATGTCCTCTGGTCTGATGAAATTAAAATAGAACTGTTTGGCCATAATGACCATCGTTATGTTTGCTTCTCTGGTCACCTTAGCAGCACCAACCCGTAGCATGCACTCCAGCAGGTATATCTCACTGGTCACCCCCAAAGCCAATTCCTCCTTTGGCCGACTCTCCTTCCAGTTCTCTGCTGCCTATGACTGGAACGAACTTCAAAAATCTCTGAAACTGGAGACACTTATCTCCCTCAACAGCTTTAAGCACCAGCTGTCTGAGCAGCTCACAGACCACTGTACCTGTTTATAGCCCATCTGTAAATAGCCCAACCAACTACCTCATCCCCTACCGTATTTATTTATTTATCTTGTTCCTTTGCACCCCAGTTTTTCTACATTGCACATTCATCTACTGCACATTTTTACCATTCCAGTGTTAAATTGCTATATTGTAATTACACTGACACCATGGCCTATTTATTGTCTTACCTTCCTTATCCTACCTCATTTGCACTCTTTGTATATAGATTTGTTTTTTTTTCTACTGTATTATTGACTGTATGTTTGTTTTACTCTATGTGTAACTCTGTGTTGTTGTATGTGTCGAACTGCTTTGCTTTATCTTGGCCAGGTCGCAGTTGTAAATGAGAACTTGTTCACAACTTGCCTACCTGATTAAATAAAGGTGAAATAAATGTTTGGAGGAAAAAGGGGGAGGCTTGCAAGCCGAAGAACACCATCCCAACCGTGAAGCACAGGGGTGGCAGCATCATGTTGTGTGGGTGCTTTGCTGCAGGAGGGACTGGTGCACTTCACAAAATAGATGGCATCATGAGGAAAGAAAATTATGTGCATATATTGAAGCAACATCTTAAGACATCAGTCAGGAAGTTAAAGCTTGGGTCACAAATGGTTCTTCCGAATGGACAATGACCCCAAGCATACTTCCAAAGTTGTGGCACAATGGCTTAAGGACAACAAAGTCAAAGTAGTGGCCATCACAAAGCACTGACCTCAATCCTATAGAAAATTTGTGGGCAGAACTGAAAAAGCGTGTGCGAGCAAGGAGGCCTAGAAACCTGACTCAGTTACACCAGCTCTTTCAGGAGGAATGGGAAGCTTGTGGAAGGCTTCCTGAAAGGTTTGACCCAAGTTAAGCAATTTAAAGGCAATGCCACCAAATACTAATTGAGTGTATGTAAATTTGTGGCCCACTGGGAATGCGATGAAAGAAATAAAAGCTGAAATAAATCATTCTCTCTACTATTATTCTGACATTTCACATTTTTTAAATAAAGTGGTGATCCTAACTGACCTAAGACAGGGAATTTTTACCATGATTGATTACATGTCAGGAATTGTGAAAAACTGAGTTTAATTGTATTTGGCTAAGGTGTATGTAAACTTCTGAATTCAACTGTATCTCGGCTAGGAAAATGTTATTCATTCAAAGTAGTTTTTTTTGTTGTCATGAAGTCCTTCCTCCTTTGTTTTGCATTTATGCAGTGATGGTCTGTGAGAGAATTTGCTATCCTTGTGTATGCTGTGTGTGTGATGCTAAACCTTCGAAATGTCTTGTTCTTCATGCTCCTTTGCTTTTCTATGTCTTTTTTGCCTTACCCTTGTCTTTTGCTGTAACGTTGTAGAACTTGGGACTTATGGAAAACTAAAATATTATCACACAATGACCGAGGAAGGTAAGACTTTTCAATAGATTTTTTGAGTCACTTTTCTCATTTGTTTTATTTTCTTTTACATTTTGGTCACTTTGCCTCATGCTTCATTATTTTGTGCTTGTAATGTATGCTTTTGTTGGTTTGATCACCTCTCTACGAGATTTCACTAACATAAGTGCAAATCTTGTTGCCATGCCCTTTGTAACTTTCTATTTTTGCCATTTACATTTTTGTTATTTGTGCTCAGAGGTATTTTATATTTGTTGTATGTTTTAGTGTTTCTTGATTGATCATATTTGTTATTATTAATGTTGATTCATGCTAAATGTCACCTTGGAACACACCGTACAGGAATGAAGGAACTATACTTGGGATCCTCAGATCTTTTATTTTCTCTTATTTATTTTACTCTGGAAATTATATTTTTAATTTGTGAATCTGAAGTTAATATGTGCAGTGTCGACCATACAGTTCTCAAAATGTATGTGAGACATTTTTCACTTACTCTTTTTAGATCTTCTCTGGGTTTTTCCTGATGAGTCTAAATTTGACTATAATTTAGCAGGCAGAGGGACCATGCTAAGTTATTTTCCCAACATTGATCTGCTAGTGAGTGGCTGTCCTGGTTTGTGATTACTCTCTGACCCAGGTCATCGACAATAGAAATGCAAGATTTGTATCGGTATCTGACTCTTTTCCATGCAAACAGACAAACATACACACAGACTCCCCCCAAAAACATTGAGCATCGCATCAGTCCTATCCCTTTCATCTTGGAGAAACAGATCGGCCATGCGTCAGCACACTCTCGGAAGCCCCACAATCGACAGTGAGAGCAGAACTGCGTATGCACGTAAGATTTACGTCACCAATTTTGGTAAAGTGGAGTGACTCATCCACCCAGGAATTGTATAACAGTATCAGAAAACAGAGTAGCAACAGAGAGATAATGTAATAATGATAATTGTCTGTCTTTGATTAAATTTGGTAATTAACTTTGAGGATAGATATTTTGTATTGTGTGACTTACACCATTCCCAATGACAAAAAAAAGGCTCATGCTATGTAAAGGCTTGGAAATACAAATAAATAATAAGTGACTGATTTAGTAAACAATGTATGGGATAGGTAATCACTGTGAATAGATCGCATATTTAAAAAATGTGTCAGTGCTAGACCGGCTTAACAATAGATTGACCGAGACCTTGCGGGTTGAACTGTACCATTATACCTTTACCCAGAAGATGAAGGGCACTGTCCACATTAAGGACAAATACTGTACTCCTGCTTCAGATATAGCATTATGCCCCTCCATCCATGTCTGAAGAACTTGCTGGAAGCTCTGATCACACACAGCATGCAGGCGACCTCAGTGCCCATCTCCCAAGGTGAGTCGGGCTAAAGGCGGTAGACGCGGAGAGTCAGTGATCCATATCAGTGTGTCAGAATGTATTAACAAGTGTGTGTGTACTGAGCAAGGGCGTTGATTGCTACAGACAGCGGATAGAGAAAGCGAGGGTGGGGGGACTCTGTTGCGCTGGGTTGGTGTTGGGCAGTTAATGATTTTGCTCGAAGGTCACAGATGGTGACATGGTTGGGTGGACTACATGTCGATGACTCACCACAGCAGCCCTGATGAATTAGCCAACCTTACTTTATTCAGCCAAAAACTCATTAAGCTTTCATATTGATTGAAGTGCACTCGCCTGATTGAAAGTATGCACAACATATGTGCACAGACTTGCACGCACATGGATGCAGCATGCCGTTAACAAGAGCACATGTATGCAGCATGCCCATATATGCATACACAACAACTTCAGTAAGACGTGATGTATTTCAGACCCTTGACTTGTAAGCCTTTACACTAAGTGTACAAAACATTAGCAACACCTTCCTAATTTTTCCTGCAGAACAGCCTCAATTCGTTGGGGCATGGACTACAAGGTGTCAAGCATTTCACAAGGATGTTGGCCCAAGTTGACTCCAATGCTTCCCACAGTTGTGTCAAGTTGGATGTCCTTTGGGTGGTGGACCATTCTTGATACACACGAGAAACTGTTGAGAGTGAAAACCCCAGCAGCGTTGCAGTTCTTGACACAGTCAAACCGATGCGCCTGGCACCTACTACTATACCCTGTTCAAAGGCACTTAAATATGTTGTCTTGACCATTCACCCTCTGAATGGCACACGTACACAATCCATGTCTCAATTGTCTCAATGCTTAAAAATCCTCCTTTAACCTGTCTCCTCCCCTTCATCTACACTGATTGAAGTGGATTTAGCAGGTGACATCAATAAGGGATCATAGCTTTCACTTAGATTCACGTGGTCAGTCTATGTCATGGAAAAGTGTTCCTAATGTTTTAATAATTATATATATATTAAACTAAAAACGAAGTAACTAGTGCCAACTTTGCACCAGGCAAATGTTTAGTAAATTTGGCTAGATGAGTTCCATATATGATCCTTATGAACCTCGTCACTATCTTCACATAGGATGTACTAAAATATATTTATAAAAAAAGACAATGGCGTAAACAGAATGCAAAAATAACAAGAGATTAAACATTTAACAGAGGTCAAAATCACCTTATTTGACTATTTCCAATAAGAAGGAAGCAGATCAGATCATATTGGAGAATTGAAATAAAGAAGGTAGCCAACATCATCTAGTTTAAATTGGTGGCTAGCTTATGTAAGTAGCAACAGTCATCAAAATTGCTAAAAGGTCAGAAATGCAGTTCTGATAAATATAATAAGTTACAAGCTTAAACCCCTGTTGCCAGGGAAGCATGTGTTGTCTGGAGAATTTCCGCTCGACCAGACTCCGGCATGGAATGAGAACTTTCCTAACCACTTTCCTAACCCAGCGATGCACTCAGCTACGTATCTGCAGCCAAGCAATTTTGCCCCTTGCATACGTTTTCATTCAATTGGTGTCAAGGAAAAATAGGGCTTCGACTGGTCTGCATGTTGATTCGAAAGACCTTTGAACAAGCCATAACATAAAGATCCAGACACATACAGTATGTTAGCCTATGAAGGGACAGTTAGTGGCATAATTCTTTAAACTCCACACAAACTTAATTTATGTTAAGACAAGGCAGTCTCCAGCTGAAATAAGGCTAACTATGGCTACAGAAATTGTTTGCATTGATACACCTACTGTTCTGGTGAAAAAGCTTTAAATAAAATGTAACATACACTATATGACACTGTCAATATCATAAAAATACAGGAACTTCCAGCACATCCACCCTAAATTTGACCTATGCAGTATGCAATAATGGGGATTTCCAGCAAAATCTGCTTTTACACTTTTTGTAATGAATCACATGAGATAGTAAGGGGCACACAGAGTACAGGTGTATTGATATGTCTTTAGGTCATTTATATTTTTTTTGTAGTGCCACATAATTGTCCCTGGATCAGTTTACTTAAAAAGAAAAGCAATGCACATTCCAACTGTTGCTTGTGAAAGTACATTTTCCGGTTGATTTTATGATTGCTCAAACGTCTTATGACTGCTCAAACAAATTCCAGTCCCCTTCAAAATCTGAACAATAGAAACTGTGGTTTTTGATTGGCAGCTATTTCAAAGCCGACCTTTGGGTGGGGTTAAACACACCAAGGTAATATTAATACTACGAGACAGAGAAAGCGATCGTTGAAAAATTGTTGAAATTGTTTTTTTTTTTTTTCATTCTATTGAATACCTTGAATTCCTACAAAAAGTTATAGATTCCATAGATATTTTTCTCATTCCGATTTTTTGTTTATTTGATGTAAAGAAAAAAAATCAAGCATTGAGTATCTTATAAGCTAGCCACCAATTTAAAACAGGGGGTGGGGGAGTATTTCTGTATGTAATAAAGCCCTTTTGTGGGGAAAAACTCATTCTGATTGGCTGGGCCTGGTTCCCCAGTGGGTGGGCCAATTCCCTTCCATGTCCACCCATGGCTGCACCCCCGCCCAGTCTTGTGAAATCCATAGATTAGGGCCTAATGAAATTATTTCAAATGACTGATTTCCTTATATGAACTGTAACTCAGTAAAATCTTAGAAATTGTGCATGTTGCATTTATATTTTTGTTCAGTATAGATTTTCCAATATGATCTACTGATCTACTTTCTTCTTATTTTGACCTCTATGTTTAATCTCTTGTTATTGCCATTGTTGCCATTGTGGTCTTTTTTTATAAATATATTTTGGTATGTGAATATGCTGAGAAGAGGTTCATAATGGTCATATATGGACCTCAAGCCAAATTTACTAGACATTTCCCCAGTGCAAAGTTGGCACTAGTTATTTCTTATTTTTTTCCTTTTTTCTTATCTCTGCAAACCAGAAGAAAAATATTGTGCTAGCTACTCAAATAAGTTCTGGGGGTAGATGTATGAGAACATATTCTAGAACGAGGAGTAGAAGCATGGCAGTATCTCCAACCCCCCTCACTCTTCATGTGTCAGTCAAGTCTATGGGCCAAATGTCCCCTCCCGCCTCGAAAGATGCTCACACCTGCTAAATCATGAAAAACCAGTATACCGCAACAACTGTTGCTCGTTAGTCGTCGCATCCCACAGTCTTCTGACGTACGATACCATTTATGTTATGTAGTCTGTCCAAGAGAGATTAGTAAAAAATGCATAATCTGAAATGGACATTATTGAGTAAATATCTTAATCAGTCTCTTAAATGTTATGTTACTTTTGTGTTCTATCTTTTAAACTACACGCTATGCCTCCAGAAAATAAAAGTGTACGAATTGTGCCTCAACTAGCACAAAGGCTTAGTAGACCTGGCAGTAGATTGGGTGTGACCAATTATACTTCATAAAGTGTTCTCCCCACTGGCTTGCATCTTGGACATTGCTGGCTCATCAGGACATGATATGATATTGACTTCAAACTGTCATTTGAATATTGATGTGAAAAATGAATGTGTTCTTTTCCTTTGAACTAAGAGAAGTCTGGAACCATGAAAAAGCAGAGGAGACCTGAGTCCAGGCAATGGAAATTTGAAGGTGACATGCTAATTTATACACAGTCCCCTAGTTAACTCCCCAATGGTTGTGTTGCAGGGAAATTCAGAGAGAAGGCATCCATCCTTCACAAGATTGCCAAAAAGAAATGCCAAGTAGAGGACAGTGAGAAGGCCAACGGAGTAGCCAGCCGGTCAGGTGAGTGGCCTCTGTACTCTGGGGGTGTATTGTAACGAAGACACAGAACTTCACACCGTTACCGCTGGTTTTCTTAAGACGATATTAACGGATTTCATGCACCTGTGTGCTAAAATATGCTTGATTGCTACAAAAAACCCACAAGAATACATTTCTACCAGCTGATTTTACGTTGATACCAGACATCTATAACTTTCGGAAACCGTAAGGCTGATGAATGTAAAATACTTATCAGAAGAATATAGGAGTAGTAGACCTATACTTTATTCAAATGTTTAATCTTAAATGGAAAAATCATATATGGGTACCATTTGAAATAACTTTATTACATTTTCATTTGATAACAATTATAGATTAGTCTATATAACTCATCATGATTGACTTTGTTTAGTTGCATATTTCAACTATGATGCAGCGATATATCCCCCGCAGTCTTGATAAGAAATTACTATACTTTTAAAAACAAATTGTAATTAATGGATTATATAATTTGGAAACTAAGAGGCTGCACCAACATGAGTTTTCCATTCATACAACAGATAGGATAAATTGACACTGTAGATTTGCTGTGGTAAATGAGGAAATACTTTATTTCAGTTTAGTTCAGTTTATTTTCAAATAGATAAATCACCCTTGGTCTGTTAAAAAATGTGGATTAATAATACCCACCAGAGGGCAAAACAGCATTGAACATTTTGGATATCAATCAGGACAAAAAAAGAACATCCGCTTTATGGAGCATCGACATCCGCTTTATGGAGCAGTAAATCATGGCTAATGATGGTTTCAATTAAGATTAGCTGTGAGGGTGATTTTAGCGTGTATTTTCATTGTGTTGGTACGTTTGCCAATGTTCATTGCAATTGACCCTGGGGGTCTAGTGTAGTCTCATGTGTTAACACAATTGTAATGGGTGAATGGCTGCTGATATGATTGATATGGCTGCTGATATGATGGCGCCGTGTGAGATGGCTGCTAACGGGCTCCTAACCAATGTTTTTTTTGCGTTATTTTGTACATAATGTTTCTGCCACCGTCTCTTATGACCGAAAAGAGCTTCTGGATATCAGGACAGCGATTACTCACCTCGTACTGGACAAAGATTTTTTATTTAACGAGTCGGACTTACTTCAGACACCCAACAAGGTCCAAATCACCGTCATTCGCATGAAGAAGAGACAGAGATATCGGGGACGTAGGTTGGGGTGCCTTGTAAGGATCCAACGCCAAGTGAATAATCCCCCGCTACCATCAGTCCTATTAGTCAACGTGCAATCATTGGATAACAAAATGGATGAGCTCCGATCAAGACTATCCGACCAAAGGGACATTAAAACTGTAATGTTTCACAGAGTCGTGGCTGAACGACGACATGGATAACATACAGCTGGCTGGGTTTTCGTTCCATCGGCAAGATAGAACAGCTGCCTCCGGTGAGACAAGGGGTGGTGGTCTGTGTCTATTTGTAAATAACCCCTGGTGCACAAAATCCAATATTAAGGAAGTCTCTAGGTTTTTCTCGCCTGAGGTAGAGTATCTCATGATAAGCTGTAGACCACACTATTTACCAAAAGAGTTTTCATCTATATTTTTCATAGATGTCTATTCACCACCACAAATCAATTCTGCCACTAAGACGGCACTCAACAAACTGTATAAAGCAAACTAGAAAATGCTAATCCAGAGGCGGCACTCCTAGTGGTCGGGGACTTTAATACAGGGAAACTTTAATCCGTTTTACCTAATTTCTACCAGCATGTTAAATGTGCAACCAGAGAAAAAACTAAACTCAAGACCACCTTTACTCCACACACAGAGACAGGTACAAAGTTCTCCCTCGCCCTCCATTTGGCAAACCTGACCATAACTCGATCCTCCTTATTCCTTTTATGCTAGCTTTGAGGCAAGCAACACTGAAGCATGCAAGAGAGCACAAGCTGTTTCGGACGACTGTGTGATCACGCTCTCCGTAGCCAACATGAGTAAGACCTTCAAACAGTTCAACATTCACAAGGCTGCAGGGCCAGACGGCTTACCAGAACGTGTACTCCGAGCATGCGCTGTCCAACTGGCAAGTGTCTTCACTGAAATGTTCAACCTGTCCCTGACCAGGTCTGTAGTACCAACATGTTTCAAGCAGACCACCATAGTCCCTGTGCCTATGAACACCAAGGTAACCTGCCTAAATGACAGCTGCACCATCGAGAGCATCTTGACTGGTCCAAAAGGCTTTTTAACAGTTTCTACTCCCAAGCCAAAAGACTCCTGAACAGCTAATCAAATGGCTACCAGGACTATTTGCATTGTCCCCACTCCACCCCCATTTTTACGCAGCTTCTACTCTCTGTTTATTATCCATGCATAATCACTTCCCTCTAGCTACATGTACATATTACCTCAATTACCTCGACTAACCGGTTCCCCCTCACATTGACTCTGTACCGGTACCCCCTGTATATAGCCTCGCTACTGTTATTTTATTGTTGCTCCTTAATTATTCTATATGTTTCAATTTCTTCTTATTTTTGTATATATATGTTTTTTTACTTCAGTTTATTTTAGTAAATACTTTCTTAACACTTTTTTTTCTTAAAACTGCATTGTTGGTTAAGGGCTTGTTTAGTTGTTTAGTTGTCTACCTGTTGATACCTGTTGTCTTCGGAGCATGTGTCTGTCAATGCTGGTGTGTGTAGCTGGTGAAAAAGTCATGCGCAGGAAAGCAGAGATGAGCGAACAATGTATTTAATAAAATACGGGAAAAACAGGAATACAAATCCAATGCGCCCAGAAACAAACAGGCGAACATAACCAGCCGAAAATTCCAACAAGGAACATCAAACAATCACGCACACCAAACATTGGGAAAACAGAGGGTTAAATAATGAACATGTAATTATGGATTTGGAACCAGGTGTGAAAACAAAGACAAAACAAATGGAACATGAAAAAAATAGATCGGCGATGGCTAGAAGACCGGTGACGTCGACCACCGAAAAACACCCGAAGAAGGAGAGGGACCGACTTCGTCGGGAGTCGTGACAGTACCCCCCCCTTGACGCACGGCTCCAGCAGCGTGCCGACACCAACCTCGGGGACGACCCGGAGGACGAGGCGCAGGGCGATCCAGATGGAGACGGTGGAACTCACGCAGCATCGAAGGGTCCAACACATCCTCCACTGGTACCCAGCATCTCTCTTCCGGACTGTAGCCCTCCCACTCCACGAGTTACTGAAGGGCCCCACTCCGATGCCTCGAGTCCATGATGGCTCGAACAGCATATGCCGGGATATTGCCAAGAAGCAGAGCTTTTGATGACTATGCAACACTTGTATATTGATGAATGTTTAATAATTCAACTTTTGGATTTTGAATTTGGCGCCTTGCATTTCACCAGGTAGCGCCCCACCACTCCCTAAGTAGTTAAACCAATCGTCCACCGTAGGAGCCTCAATCTGGCTTTGATGCCAAGGTGCCAGGACCGGCTGATAACCCAGTACGCACTGGAAGGGAGAGATGTTAGTGGAGGAGTGGTGGAGTGAGTTTTGGGCCATCTCTGCCCAGGGGATGAACGTCGCCCACTCCCCCGGCCGGTCCTGGCAATATGACCGCAGAAACCTACCCACATCCTGGTTTACTCTCTCCACCTGCCCGTTACTCTCGGGGTGGAAACCTGAGGTGAGGCTGACCGAGACCCCCAGACGCTCCATGAACGCCCTCCAAACCCTGAACGTGAACTGGGGACCCCGATCAGAGACTATGTCCTCAGGCACCCCATAGTGCCGGAAGACGTGTGTGAACAGGGCCTCCGCAGTCTGTAGGGCCGTAGGGAGACCGGGCAAAGGAAGGAGACGGCAGGACTTAGAAAACCAATCCACAATGACCAGGATCGTGGTGTTACCCTGTGAGGGAGGAAGATCAGTCAAGAAGTCCACAAACAGGTGCGACCACGGACGCTGAGGAACGGGTAGGGGTTGTAACTTCCCTCTGGGCAGGTGTCTATGAGCCTTGCACTGGGCGCACACCGAGCAGGAGGAAACATAAACCCTAATGCCCTTAGCTAAAGTGGGCCACCAGTACTTCCCACTAAGACAGTGCACTGTCCGACCGATACCAGGATGACCAGAGGAGGGTGACGTGTGGGCCCAATAGATCAACCGGTCGCGGACAGCAGACGGAAGGTACAGACGCCCAGCTGGACACTGAGAGGGAGTGGGCTCTGTACGTAACAACTGTTCGATGTCCGCGTCCAGCTCCCACACTACCGGTGCCACCAGGCAAGAGGCCAGGAGTATGGGAGTGTGATCCATGGCCTGCAGGGCTACTAACATAGCCCAAACAGCTGTCAGATGTGAGCGCCAGCAAGCAAATGCTGAGACAGAGAGAATGTGGTGAAGAGAGGTCAAGACAAGCTATTTTCATATACAGAGACCAATGCATTGAAACCATAAGAAATAATCCTATACAACAAGTAGAGATATAATACTAATTTAATCCATTAAGGTCTAAAAGATGACAGCAGAATGGCCAACACAAGAAATATATGTACACAATAAATGTATTATTGTTATAACATTGAAGGGCCTGCCACCATATAATCTAAACTTGGAACAGATAGGGGCTGGGCGTGAACAAGCAAGAACTCAGATCAAAAGATAATAGGTGGCAGGAGAGAAAGAGGGAGTGACTGCATTTACATATGGGATGTACCCATATACTGTAAGGGTATAAAGCAGAGCTGTGATCAATCGGATCAGCTGTTTCCCGGGTCAGCTCGACTTTAATTACTCTGTATTAAAGTCTTATTGAATTCACAAGTTTTTTGTACGAGTGTCATATTTTGAAGATCGTTATTCCACGACAGTAGTAACGTCAAGAGTTGTGCTTATGGTTCATTGTTTACCTAGCTAGCTAGCTAACGTTAACTGGTTGGCTCGTTAGCTAACGTTACGTGTATGACCTTATTATTCGTATCTCAGAGCCATTTGCTTAGCTAGCTATAGCTTAATGTTAGCTAGCAACTTTCAAAGCAAAATTACTTTCCCGTTGTTCCTCAACTGTAGTGTATGATATACCATTTTGCAGCTCTGAGTCTCTACTTTTATCCAATGTAAAAAGTATGATTTCAAATTTTGCTACATAAGACCGATTTGAGCCGGTCGGTCACATTTGTGTAAGTGTCGTGCTTGTTGAATGTCCTTCCCTATAAGCGTGCTGAAAATCTGTTGTTAATTTTTTTACTGTGAAATAACATTGTAATTGTAACACATTTTTTTCCAAAGGTTTACTAAGGGTTGGTAACAGGCTGATTTGTCTGCTATTTGAGCCAGTAAAGGGTGCTTTGCTATTCTTGTGTAGTGGAATGACTTTTGCTTCCCTCCAGGCCTGAGGTCACACACTTTCCTGTAGGCTTAGATTGAAGAGATGGCAAATAGGAGTGGCAATATTGTCCACTATCATCCTCAGTAATTTTCCATCCAAGTTGTCAGACACAGGTGGCTTGTCACTGTTGATAGACAACAATAATGTTTTCACCTCTTCCACACACACTTTACGGAATTCAAAATGACAATGCTTGTCTTTCATAATTTGTTCAGTTATTCATGAATGTGTAGGTTCAGAATTTGTTGTTGGCATACAGTATCATGCCTACTTTTGCTATTCTTGGCAATGAAGAAATCATTAAAGTAGCATTATCAGTGTTTTTTTTATGAATGAGCCATTTGATTCAATGAATGATGGAGTTTGCCTTTTTGCCCAAAATTTCATTTAAGGCACTCTAAAGCTTTTGACTATCATTTATCTTTGTTTCATAGTACAGTTTCTTCTTTTTGTTCAGTATAATCATATTATTTCTCAATTAATAATAATAATAATAATAATAATAATACATTTTATTTAAGGCGCCTTTCTTGACACTCAAGGATACCGTACAGGAAAACATAAGACATTTAAAAGCATAGAACAGCATTAAAAACAACAAAAGAAGCAGAGCAATTGACATCAAGTGAGATAGGCAGTTTTAAACAGGTGTGTTTTGAGTTGTGATTTGAAATGGGAAAATGAATCGATGTTTCTGAGTTGGGATGGTAATGAGTTCCAGAGACGGGGAGCAGAGCGGCTGAATGCTCTGCTCCCCATAGTGGTGAGACGGGCGGGGGGGACAGACAGGTGTATGGAGGAAGAAGATCTAAGGGAGCGGGTGGAAGTTGGACCCTGGAGGAGATCAGACAAATATGGGGGGCGAGTTTATGGATGGACTTGAATGTTAACAGAAGGACTTTGAATTGGATACGGAACTGGACCGGGACGAGGGTGGATGAGGGTTTGGTCGAAAAGTAGAGCTGGGTGTCGTCAGCATAACAGTGGAATTGAATATTGAATTTGCGGAAGATATTGCCCAGGGGCAGGAGATAAATTATGAAAAGTAGGGGCCCCAGGACAGAGCCCTGGGGCACACCAGAAGTGACGGTGGAGGGACTGGATTTAAAAGATTTAAGTTGAATGAACTGAGTGCGGCCAGAGAGATAAGATGTGAACCAGTCTAACGGAGTGTGGCTAATGCCGCTGGAAGATAACCTGTTGAGGAGGACGGTGTGACTGATGGTATCAAAGGCTGCACTCAGATCGAGGAGGATGAGGATGGTAAGAAGTCCAGAATCAGCTGCCATAAGGAGGTCATAGGTGATTTTGTTTCGGTGCTATGAAGTGGACGGAACCCGGACTGGAACTGTTCATACAAGTTATTGTGGGATAGATGAGAATGGAGTTGAGAGGAAACTGTTTTTTCAAGAATTTTGGAAATGAATGGTAACTTGGATATAGGATGGAAGTTGTTGAAGTCGGAGGGATCCGCACCAATTTATTTCAAAATTGGGGTAATAGCAGCAGTTTTGAAAGATGTAGGAACAGTTCCAGTAGTGAGAGAGGAATGGATGATAGCAGAAATGAGGGAAACCAGGGAGGAAAGGCAGGCTTTAACAAGTTGTGTGGGAAAGGGGTCAAGTTGACAAGTGGAAGGCTTGGATTTCCTGATAAATTCTGTGATTTCTGAAATAGCGGGTAGCTGGAAGGAAGAAAATGAATGTGTGGATGGGTGAAAGTCGACTGAGATGCTGAGGTGAGGGATAGATCCAAGGTGCTGGTGGATGTTTTTGATTTTTTCAGTAAAAAATGACATAATGGAGTTGCAGAAGGAGGTTGTATACAAGTGAGGGAGGAGAAAGTTCTGGGGTTGGGTAATATTGTTAAGTAGGGAAAACAGTGACTTGGCGTTTCCTTTATTAGCAATGATTATACTGGAGTAATAGTGGGTTTTGGTGCTAGCAACAGAGTCCTTATAATGTAAGATGTGGTTATTGTACATTTCTTTGTGAATAGTGAGACCAGTTTTTCTATAGAGACGTTCAAGTTGCCGACCTTTGGCTTTCAAGAGACGAAGATCGGGGGTGAACCAAGGGGCGGAGACAGAAAAAGAAACAGATCGGGTTTTTAACGGAGCAAGGGAATTTAGAATATTATGGAGTCCAGTGTTGTAGTGAGAGACCAGATCATCAGGGGTAGATAGATTGTGAGTGTCAGGGAGGCAGAAGAAGTGGATAATTGAAGTGAGTGTGGCGAGATTGATATTCTTTATATTCCGAAATGAGGCGTGATATTTTAGAGATGGAAAGAGTGAGTTCCACTGTAAATGAGAGGAAAAAATGGTCAGTTATGGGGAGTTCAACAGCTGTAAGGTCAGAAGGGGTGACACCAGAGCAGCAGATTAAATCCAGAGTATGTCCTTTGGAGTGTGTGGGAAAATTAATATGTTGCTGGCATCCAAAACTCTCTAAGCAGGAAGTGAAGTCTTTAGTAAGAGGCAGATTGATATTGTCCATGTGAATATTAAAATCACCCAGCAATATTATGTTTGGTGAGAGAGAAGATAACTGAGTGAGAAAAGCAGAAAAATCATTTAAAAATTCCCTATTCGGTTTAGGGGGACGGTAGACAGTAGCAATGATGGTTGGAGTGGGCCCAGACAACTTACAGACAGCAGATTCAAACGAGCTAGAGACAGGCACAGACACCGGCGAGACTTTCCACTTCTCACGATAAATTATCGCGAGACCTCCTCCCCGGCCAGAGTCACGGGGTTCGGGGTTGACAGATGTAAACAAACCCACTGGGAGTGGATTCATTCAGCTGAGAAAAGTCGTTGGGCTGTTGCCATGTCTCAGTTAAACAAAGAAAGTCTAGGTGACGATCAGTACATTTGACGATCAGTACATCTGTTGTGTCTATATTGATGCAGAAAATCTTACATTTTGGTGTTGATATTAGGAACAACTTGACTGACAAAGTTCTGAAAAATTGTGAGGATTGAATCAACCACCTTTGAGATATGATTTAAAAAATTGCTAGCTTGAGGGTTAATGAGGCCTTGGTTCTAAAGCCAAGCAAGCATGGCATTTAGAACTGCCAAATCAATTTTGACTGTTGTCTTAGAGCAATGATTTGTTCAATTGAGATCCTCCCAAGTGCAATTAATGCGGGTTTTCATGTCAAAGATCTCTGACACAATGGTCAAAAATATACTCAGGGGGGCAATAGAAAGAGCTTTCATTGGTACAACATCAAAGAGGGACATGGATAATTATTACAGAGACAAAATTATGCTAACAGCGCTACATTAACATATTAGCATCTAAACCGAACGTAAATGCATGACCAGTTTTGATAGCTGCTGGCTTTGATGCTTGGTTCTCTTGTTGTTAGATTAGAGTTAATAGTCCATGCTGCTGATTAAATGGGTTTTTGCTTAAAAAATATTGTACTGTAGTCCAAAAGACATTCTGATTTGATTAATATACAAATGTGTAGTGCCATGTCTTATTTACTCAGATTTTTATATGCCACATATTATATCAAATCTACATATCAAATGTATAATAGATGTGATTATATTCTATGATTTAGTTAATAATGTATAGGATCCCTTCCAAAAGGACCAGGGAAGTCATTTGTTAGATGATGAGTATAAGATCACAGTATCTCCCTGACAATCTCCTGCTGTCTCACAAACACACTTGGATTAAACCAATTTCCATGGCAATTATGTTATAATCATCCAATTACATGGCTTTCGGCATTTTGTATTTTAATCAAGACCGTAAGTGAATCTGGCCCTAAATGAATAGGAGACATACTAGCACTCATTAAAGATAGGGGGAGCTACACTGCAGGAACACACTCACACAGATACTCTAAGTCAATTTTTGGTGCTGCTAGCAGTACTAATAGGGACAGATTGTATCAGTCAACTGTGCACTGAAAAGCACAAAAACATCCCCAAAACAATATACAGTTGAAGTCGGAAGTTTACATACTCTTAGGTTGGAGTCATTAAAACTTGTTTTTCAACCACTCCACAATTTCTTGTTAACAAACTATAGTTTTGGCAAGTTGGTTAGGACATCTACTTTATGCATGACACAAGTAATTTTCCAACAATTGTTTACTGTCAGATTATTTCACTTATAATTCACTGTATCACAATTCCAGTGGGTCAGAAGTTCACATACACTAAGTTGACTGTGCCATTAAACAGCTTGGAAACTTCCAGGTAATTATGTCATGGCTTTAGATGCTTCTGATGGGCTAATTTACATCATTTGAGTCAATTGGAGGTGTACATGTGGATGTATTTTAAGGCCTACCTTCAAACTCAGTGCCTCTTTGCTTGACATCATAGGAAAATCAAAAGAAATCAGCCAAGACCTCCACAAGTCTGGTTAGGAAGGAGATGCGTTCTGTCTCCTAGAGATGAACGTACTTTGGTGCGAAAGTGCAAATCAATCCCAGAACAACAGCAAAGGACCTTGTGAAGATGCTGGAAGAAACAGGTACAAAAGTATCTATATCCACAGTAAAACGAGTCCTATATCAACATAACCTGAAAGGCCGCTCAGCAAGGAAGAAGCCACTGCTCCAAAACCACCATAAAAAAGCCAGACTATGGTTTGCAATTGCACATGGGGACAAAGATCATACTTTTTGGAGAAATGTCTTCTGGTCTGATGAAACAAAAATATAACTGTTTGGCCATAATGACCATCGTTATGTTTGGAGGAAAAAGGGCGAGGCTTGCAAGCCAAAGAACACTATCCCAAACGTGAAGCACAGGGGTGGCAGCATCATGTTTGGGGGTGCTTTGCTGCAGGAGGGACTGGTGCACTTCACAAAATAGATGGCTTCATGAGGAAGGAAAATGATGTGGATATATTGAAGCAACATCTCAAGACATCAGTCAGGAAGTTGAAGCTTGGTCGCAAATGGTTCTTCCAAATGGACCTGACCTCAATCCCATAGAAAATTAGTGGGCAGAACTGAAAAGGCGTGTGCTAGCAAGGAGGCCTACAAACCTGACTCAGTTACACCAGCTCTGTCAGGAGGAATGGGCCAAAATTCACCCAATGTATTGTGGGAAGCTTGTGGAAGGCTACCCAAAATGTTTGACCGAAGTTAAACAATTTAAAGGCAATGCTACCAAATACTAATTGAGTGTATGCAAACTTCTGACCCACTGGGAATGTGATGACAGAAATAAAAGCTGAAATAAATCATTCTCTCTACTATTATTTTGACATTTCACATTCTTAAAATAAAGTGGTGATCCTATCTGACCTAAGGATTAAATGTCAGTAATTGTGAAAAACTGAGTTTAAATGTATTTGGCTAAGGTGTATGTAAACTTCAACTGTATACAGCCACTGTATATATTGACCATGAATGACCTGAAGGTTGGATGTCCTAAAGCATTATTCTTCAATCCTTGTCTTGAAAAACGATGTACACCTGCAGAAGCTCTACTGCTTTTTTATTGTTTTATTGTAACTTTTTTTCATGGAAACAATTTGTATGGGGGACCGATGGCTGTACAGTTTGTTTGTTTGTTTTCTCATGGCAGCAATACGTTTGTGTGGATAAATGTGTACGATTTATATTTTATGAGGGCAATCATCATCAAAACCATGCAACATCTGCCCCGAATGTAAAGCAAACACTGCCTGTGTTTGTAAGGATACCGTAGATAGTTTGAATGATGGATGTGCAATCATATCTAGTCATTTTTGATTAATTAATCTCTTGATTAATCATAGCAGTTGTTTTACTGATATTACTCTGCATTTAATTAACATACCACACTGATATTACATGATCAGTGCAATGGCTTTATGTCTATCTATATACCACAATTAAATGAATTGCTCTCTACGTTTTCTCTTTTATAATATGCAGATAAGAATCTTCCAAACAGCTCGAATGTCGAGGTGGAAGTCACACCACCAATGAATGGCACTGCTGGACAAGAAGGGGAAGCTGCGGTAAGAAACCCATTTTAAGGACACATACACACACATACACCAACATAAACCCAACAGCAAACAAGTGGGCACACATAACTTCCTGCCAGCCTCTTGTGCACATAGTTACTAAGGTACTAGTCAGATACAGTAGAACTTCAAAGATACGAACCATAGAGTTACTGAATGACGAACCTGCACATTTATTAAATGCAAAAAAACTGAATTACTGTGGGTTAGAGACAAACTTAAATGTGGCTTTAATATACTTAGAACACCTCAGACATTTAAAGTACTGTAGGCAGATGCATGGTTAGGAAATATGTGAATACACAATTTATATTATAGACACAAAATGTATATTATAGATGCGAACGATAGTCGTTACATAATTAAAGTGAGTTTTCCCCCTCGTAAGTTCTCTGTCAATACTTCATATTACGGAACGAAATTTGGCACACCGGTTGAGAACTTAGTTCCCTAAATGGTCAGCAGATGACACTGTGATCTGCTTGCTAGTTTTCTTGCTGGAAGGATGGATAGAAATGTAGCGTTCTCCCGTAGGGATTCTCTAAGAAGACATTTAAGACATTCTACTAAGTTGTTAACAGTTGAACTTGAATGATAGACAAAGATTACATATCAAAAGTGCTTTCTGTTTGAGTATTCGAGAAAGGTGTTGTTTTCTCTGCTATCTTTTACTGCAAATCATGAAGGAAAACTAACTAATTACACAGGGGCTAACAGGCTAATATTTCATTTTTGTTGAAGGAGAAACAGAAAAATATAGACAGAATTAGGATTATAGATCATCCATATCATTCAAAGTTAGAATACAGCATGTATTGATTGGATATCTATTCAAGCTATATTAGGGGCTGTGACAAAATCGAAGCTACCTCGTTCTCCTGTCATTACTAGCTACATGGCACAGTTGCCTGGCAGCCAGTAGCTAGCTAGTGACAAAAGTTATTAGCTAGTTAGCTAGATAACACGTATCTTAAACCAGATAGCCGGCATGCTTTAAAATGGTATGTTTCTGCTTACATTGTAGCTAGGTGACATTAGTTAGCTAACTAACTATTAGCTAAGCAGGCTGCTGAGTAAATAACGTCCCATCCGAGTGACCAACGACAAGTATAACGTTAGCAATAACATTACCTAGGATACGAAGAAAGAAGAAGAAAAAACGCCGTAGCTATGACAGTTAGGTAACTAGCTAACTCTTTATATCCAAGGTTGAAACCCAACATACATTCTGTTTTTTTTTATTATCTCAGCCATATTCAAAATTGAGGCTGATGAAATAGAAATCGCAACCCAACCTCTCTATTGTAGCTAGCTACATTAGCTAGCCAATGTAATCAAATCAATGCTTGTCTAAAGTTACAAAGCTAGCTACAATAGCATAATACATCATTGAATCCCCCGACAGTTTGAGCAAACACACATAGGAGAATGTTAAAGGTACGTCCATATTCCCTTGATCGTTTGTATTAGCTTCTCCTGGCCATATCTCCAATATTATTTGGACAGTTTCATCACAAAATCGTACATAGGAAGGTGTCCAGCAATATCCGAGATGGCTGTGGACTTTTGTTGCATCTAACGGTAAGGTCCTTAGCCTGATATATCCTCAGTTTTCTGCCTGGCAATTGTGTAATTCAAATAACGTATTGAAATGCAAGAGGTTATGTTTTGACCAGTTACATAAAGTATAACAATATCAAAACATGCTAATCTTTCATTCAAGTCTTTATTACAACATTCTTGTAATTGAGTCATCAGTACAATCCATATTAACCTAGCTACTAGACCTTTTTTAATTACTTACATAGAGCATAATAAGAATACGAAACAAGAAAGATGATTCACTTTATTTAAAATGATGATGTAATGTAAATTAATCAAACATTGAATGACTTTGTGAAATGTGGAAGCTGCAAGCTGTCTGTGTTGTCATTCTTCTCAGTCCCCTAGTGCAGTGGGGCAATTCACAATCACCAGAGAGGGCTATAATAGAGAGAGGTTACAAAAGAGAGGGGTCTCCTTGGACTAGGTGGAGCTTCAGATCTCCTGCAGAACCTTCTTGTAGGTTATTGCTCAAACTCCAGTTGTAACTAACCTGATTCAGCTTATGAACCAGAGCCTGGTTTCCCGATAGCGATGGAACTTAGGCTTACGTGTGTTTTAACAATGCATCTTTCCTACAACGGACGAAGATGTAACATGCATTTCCTAAAACACTGCAAAGAGAGAACTGATAGGATCTTACCTACAATAATACACTAACTCAAGTTTTGATACATCATTGTGCACATGTTGTTACACATTAAATATATTGAGGCAAAAATTAGACAGTAGCCTACAATTAGCAAAATAGAACAACATTTAATGAACATTTTATTTTATTGAAACATTATTGAATTATATAGGCCTGTAGCCTATACTGTATTTTAATGCAGTCATCTCTGTTTTCATTTGAAGCATATTTTTATCCTTCGCTTGTTTGTAACAATTGTAAAGACATTGGCAACTTTGAATTTGTAATCTACTTCGTTGTGAAGTTATTGGTGGTCACAAAGAGACATGTAAACATCTTGATTCTATTTTTAGTGGAGGTCTTCCGTGTATAAAGTGATGCGGTAAGGAAAAAACGCATCTAACGATGCACTTAGCTGTTCTACGAGTGGTCTGAGACAGTCGGTAAATAACAAACGTTTTCAAATGCAACTTTAGTAACAATGGTTTTGGGAAACAGCTCAGAGATTTAATGATGCTGCTAAGAAGGTTCTAACAAAGAACTTAGATGCTTTGGGGAAACCGGGCCCAGCCAATTATTAGAATCAGGAGCACTAGATCAAGGTCGGAGCAAGATTCTACAAGACAGTAGCTCTCCAGGAACAGGGTTGGAAAGCCCAGCATCAGATACAAGTAATGCTGGATGACTGATTGAATCTGGATCTGGTCATCCTCATTGTGCTAAGTAGACTGTCACCATGATGACCTGAATTTTTAAAAATAATTTCACAATTAGTCTGTTTGCTAACTTTAGTAACACTCAAATTTAAAAAAAGATTAATGCTATCATATCTAACATGTCTGCTTGTGGTAAGCAAAGAATGCAACAGACATTCATTGTAGTATGGTCAATGTGTTCACAGAGTGGGATCATGTCTACATAGGGTGGCGGGATGCGAATAGTCTAGAACATGAGCTGTGTAAATATGGGTCTGTGCATTTTCAGACAAGGTGTGTATGTGTACCTGGCTGGAGGTGAGAACTCGGACCTTGGGGTGTGCAGAGTTCTGTTTGATCTTTACAGGTCTCTGGGCTTTGGGGGAAGCTATGGACAACAAACAGAGAAAGAGTGCTATGAATACTAGAGTAGCACACACAGACACAGATACAAACCCTCAGCTACGGGAAGAAGAGAAAATGTATATGATTTTATTGATAAGGTATCATTATAAATACAGGTATGCCAGCTGAAAATTGGGTGATTTCCAGCTGTCCCATAGTAATGAACGTGTCAGGAGCCGGGAGGAGACAGACAGGCAGGCAGTTTCTCAGCCAGTCGAAATTATGAATCAGTTGGCATCATTTTTGTGGATATATACAAATAAATGTCCATTGAAAAAAGGTAAAACCAAACAAAATGCAGCTAGTTTGCAGTCTTTCCAGCTTCAGTTTGAAGTGATTGTGTTAGCTGTGTTGTTGGCTAGCTCCTCTGTACTACAGGATCCTGACGAGTGAGCAAATGTTCAATGCCAGGTGAAATTCCTCATTATCTCATTGTTATGGATGTATCCAAATTAATTTCCCTAGAAAACAGCTTAAGCAAATGTGGCTACTTTGCTGTTATTCTGGCTGCACTTTTTGACGTGACTGTAAGTTAGCCATAGTTGGCTAGCAAGCAAGGGATAAGAATGTTGCCAGCCAGTTTGACAATGTAACATTTAGAAAGAACGACTGGGTTGCTTCCATAGATACAAAACAAAAAGACTGAACGTCTGGGTCGCGTCTCTAGCAACCAAACCGATAGAACGAATGACCAGCCGGCTTGAGTAGCAACCCTAGAATTGTGTCGGGACTATATCTTGTGGAAGGATGAAATAATATGAATAAATTAATCAAAATCAACACCCGTGCCAATATATCCTTCAAACACTGGCTACTCTGGCATTAATGCAATGCGCCCTGCTCTCGGTGTGACAATGTCCTACAGTGTGGATTGATTGTGCAACCCTCTCCCCTAACCAACTGTTGCAACTTGACTGTGTACTATTGGTGGAGAGTCGACTCCAGAATAGATGATTTCTATGGGCTTAATAAGCAGGCCTGCCTTCCCACCTTTGGGACAATGACTCCCATTGTTAGGGCGGAGACATGAGCATCTCATCATTATATACAGATGTCTGGTAGAGCATGGTGCTTGCAACGCCAGGGTTGTGTGTTCAATACCCATGGGGGACCAGTTTGAAAAAGTATGCAAATGTAGGCACTCACTACTGTAAGTCGCTCTGGATAAGTGACTTAAATGGAAATGTCCTGGTTGGTTAAGATCAGCTGGACATCTCTTGGCCTTTTCTAGAGAGATCAAACGGTCACCTGAACCCAAAAAACCCAATACCAAAACATGTTTACTTACTGTATATTGTTGTGTCTGTTGCTGACAGAAATCTGTGGTCACTCTCACTGACTCACTTGCGACTTGTCTCTGACAATGTAGCTACATCAAGCGATTATTATTAACCACACATTTAATTACCTACAGATTTTCACATAGCAAGCTAGCTCGGTTTAATTTACAGTTGCAGAACTCAGGAGGGCGAGAATCTATTGATTGATGTTGGACGAGGCTTTACTTTTCACGGCTAAGTTACCTAATGTGACTAATTAGCTAGCAAGCTAAATTATTTCCAAATCATAATTTAGGTCACGCAGGATATTAACTTCTGATATAGTATCTTCAGATCCACAGGCAGTAAACACTATCAACCCTGTTCTTAAAACAATGATTTCGACAGACAGTTTAAATAGATAGTCTGCAGCATTAATTCCAAAACATTTTTTTTCATTCACTCAGTACTGATTGAACGTTTATTTCTCTTGCTTGGTTAAAATACAATAGTCTAAAACAGTTGATTTGTTGAAAACAGACTCATATAATCACATAGCTAATCTAGTTTGCAAACATGTAATTTTCTTTTGACTACGGCACACAATTTAAGCAAGCAGAGAGGAGTTTTGATTTATCTGGCCCGTCATGTCATGAGGCGAAAAGCAGAGGGAAGGAAGAAAAAGCATTGTTACCAAAAGCAATCACTTGTGCATGTGAAAACACAGAATCCTACTCATTTCTAATTCAAATCAAAATCTAATTTTATTTGTCACATGCGCCGAATACAACCTTATAGTGAAATGCTCACTTACAAGCCCTTAACCAACAATGCAGTTTTAAGAAAAAAAAGAAAAAGTAAGAGATAAGAATAACAAATAGTTAAAGAGCAGGGTAGGGGGGCAATGCAAATAGTCTGGGTAACCATTTGATTAGATGTTCAGGAGTCTTCTGGCTTGGGGGTAGAAGTTATTTAAGAGCCTCTTGGACCTAGACTTGGCGCTCCGTTTCCGCTTGCCGTGCGGTAGCAGAGAGAACAGTCTAAGACTAGGGTGGCTGGAGTCTTTGACAATTTTTAAGGCCTTCCTCTGACACCGCCTGGTATAGAGGTCTTGGATGGCAGGAAGCTTGGCCCCGGTGATGTACTGGGCCGTACGCATTACCATCTGTAGTGCCTTGTGGTCGGAGGCCGAGCAGTTGACATACCAGACAGTGATGCAACCCGTCAAGATGCTTTCGATGGTGCAGTAAAAAAAAAATGGAGGATCTGAGGACCCATGTCAAATCTTTTCAGTCTCCTGAGGGGGGATAGGTTTTGTCGTGCCCTCTTCATGACTGTCTTGGTGTGCTTGGACCATGTTAGTTTGTTGGTGATGTGGACACCAAGGAACCTGAAGCTCTCAACCTGCTCCACTACAGCCCCGTCGATGAGAATGGGGGTGTGCTCGGTCCTCCTTTTCCTGCAGTCCACAATCATCTCCTTTGTCTTGATCACGTTGAGGGAGAGGTTGTTGTCTTTGCACCACACGTTCAGGTCTCCGACCTCCTCCCTATAGGCTGGTCTCATCGTTGTCGGTGATCAGGCCTACCACTGTTGTGTCATCGGCAATCCTAATGATGGTGTTGGAGTTGTGCCCGGCCATGCAGTCATGAGTGAACAGGGAGTACAGGAGGGGGCTGAGCACGCACCCCTGAGGGGCCCCCGAGTTGAGGATCAGCGTTGCGGATGTGTTGTTACCTACCCTTACCACCTGGGAGCAGCCCATCAGGAAGTCCAGGATCCAGTTGCAGAGGGAGGTGATTAGTCCAATGGTTCTTAGCTTAGTGATGCGCTTTGAGGGCACTATGGTGTTGAACGCTGAGCTGAGGTCAATGAATTCTCATGTAGGTGTTCCTTTTGTCCAGGTGTGAAAGGGCAGTGTGGAGTGCAATAGAGATTGCATCATCTGTGGATCTGTTGGTACGGTATGCAAATTGGAGTGGGTCTAGGGTTTCTGGGATAATGGTGTTGATGTGAGCCATGACCAGCCTTTTAATGCATTTCATGGCTACAGACGTGAGTGCTATGGGTCGGTAGTCATTTAGGCAGGTTCTACACGTGCTTAATTACGTCACTTTTGTTTTGAGCCAACTTGGCTTAACTTTCAGCAATTTAAATGAACCTCAATGATTCTGATGTTGTTTTACTTGGGTGCACCGTGTGCAGAACCCCCTGACTACTTTTTACTTGTGGGTGGCGACTTCAGATTTTCTGGGAACACGGAGAAAACTAACTTGACACTGTTATTCAGTCAGCACAAAATTGGATTAGAATAATCACAAGAAGGCAGGAGAGGGAGCGAATGCTGGAGCTGGAATGTATTCTACATGTTTGAAACAGCGAAGCTGTCAGTCGAGTCTGGTAAGTTGTCTGACACTAGCATGCATTTGCACACTTGCCCCATTGACTATACATGGGGTTCACAACTAGCTTTCCATTTCTTAACAAAGCAATTTATTTTCTTGGCTATGGTTTGTGTCGATGAAATGTAGCGTAGCTAACTGCAGTGTTTTTCCTGTCTGAAATCCGGCTACCTCGTCTTACCGTAGCTTGGTCTGTGCAAAGAAAATTAATGTGAGCAGCGTGGCAGTTTCCCCAAGTCTTTTTTTTTTTTTCACTAACGTAAATAACGCTAACTAGCTATGTTTTGTGTAAAAAAAGTATGATATATTGTGGTGCATGAACTGGATACACGTTAGCTAACGTAAGACTAGTTACCTAGTAGCTAACGTAAGACTACCAGTTACCTAGCTAGCTAAAGTTAACTGGCTATCATAGCAGCCAAGGATGTTCACTAGCCTATTTGTGAATACTTCTTTTTGCTCCGATTACACGCAAGTCTAGATCAGCAGTTTCCACATGATGACTTCAGCATTATATGAAAAGCAAAATATACCAAGCTAGTTTTCCTTGCTTGTTGGTTAGATACCTAGCCAACGTTAGCACTCATCTGACTGGTATAACATTACGTTAGCTAGCTAGCTTGTTAACTATAGTAGCTAATCAAAAATCAAAAATCACATTCATTGGCAAGCTACCTTTATTTGCCTGGTTGTTAGCTAGATAGCTTTCAGCTGACTGGTGTTAGCTAACTACAAAAGGTTAGCTGCTGGACTTTGTACAAGCAAACTAACTTTAGCTAGGTAATGTTAGCTAGCGACATAGCCAATCAATGTATCTGCTTGCATTGATTGATTAACATACACTACCGTTCAAAGGTTTGGGGTCACTTAGACATTTCCTTGTTTTTGACAGAAAAGCAATTTTTGTCCATTAAAATAACATGAAATTGATCAGAAATACAGTGTAGACATTGTTAATGTTGTAAATGAGTATTGTAGCAGGAAACAGCTGATTTTTAATGGAATATCTACATAGGCGTACAGAGGCCCATTATCAGCAACCATCACTCCTGTGTTCCAATGGCACGTTGTGTTAGCTAATCCAAGTTTATAATTTTAAAGTACTAATTGATCATTAGAAAACATTTTAGCAATTATGTTAGCACAGCTGAAAACAGTTGATCTGATTAAAGAAGCAATAAAACTGGCCTTCTTTAGACTAGTTGAGTATCTGGAGCATCAGCATTTGTGGGTTCGATTACAGGCTCAAAATGGACAGAAACAAAGAACTTTCTTCTGAAACCCGTCAGTCTATTCTTGTTCTGAGAAATGAAGGCTATTCCATGCGAGAAATTGCCAAGAAACTGAAGATCTCGTACAACGCTGTGTACTACTCCCTTCACAGAACAGCGCAAACTGGCTCTAACTAGAATAGATAGAGGAGTGGGAGGCCCCGGTGCACAACTGAGCAAGAGAACAAGTACATTAGCGTGTCTAGTTTGAGAAACAGACATCTCACAAGTCCTCAACTGGCAGCTTCGTTAAATAGTACCCACAAAACACCAGTCTTAACGTCAACAGTGAAGAGGCGACTCCGGGATGCTGGCCTTCTAGGCAGAGTTCCTCTGTCCAGTGTCTGTGTTCTTTTGCCCTTTTGCTCTTAATCTTTTATTTTTATTGGCCAGTCTGAGATATGGCTTTTTCTTTGCAAGCACAGCACTTACACATATGACTGATGATTGGCTGAGATTGATGATAAAAAGATTGTGGGGTTTGTTTTGTTAGACTTCAGTGTGGCTTTTGACATTATCGATCATAGTCTGCTGCTGGAACAACATATGTTTTATGGCTTTAAACCCCCTGCTATATTATGGATAAAGAGTTACCTGTCTAACATTACACAGAAGGTGTTATTTATTGGAAGCCTATCCAACATAATCCAAGGCAGCAGCTACTCTTCCTGGGGTCCAGCAAAATTAAGGCAATTATACAATTTTAAAACCTTACAATACAAAACTAGGGCTCGTAGGACCTGCCATGTTGATAGTGCTGTTTAGAAGGCAGACCAGCGCTTTATTATGGACACACTTCTCACTGTCTTAGCTACTGTTGTATCAATATGTTTTGACCATGGCAGTTTACAATTCAAGGTTACGCCAAGCAGTTTAGTCATCTCAACTTTCAAAATTTTGACATTATTCATTATTCATTAATGGGGATCCATGATAAATACAAATACAAACCTCAGCTTGAATACCACCACCATGTAAGCAGCTGTGTTGTTGCCGAGCAACAGACCCGGTTAGAACTCTGCACTTCGTCAAAAAAATATGTTAGCATTGTCAGAAATGCTAGGAAAGGATAGCACATCGTTGGTTCTTAATGGACAGAAATGAGCACGTGAGAGCGAATAATTATACATTTAATCAAAACGGTTGACCCTCCAAACTTATTCAGTCCGAAAGCTGGCAAGTCTAATGGACACTTTATGAATGCTGTAGTCTCGTTCTTATCCGACACCTAGATATTGAGCTAGTTCTGGGCAAGAATATATATATTTTTTTCCTAATGCTGTTTATAAACCGGTATGTGGTTCTCGGTAAGGAACGGACAGCTCATGACTAGAGTGTCAAAAGTTCTGGGTGTAGCTGGTGCAGGGGAGTCAGGCGCAGGACAGCAGAGATGAGTACCAAAGTAATTTACTTCAAAAAACGTACTCATTACAAATAGAAAATAACCAATCCTACAATAAACACAAAACAATCACGCACAAAACCATGAGGGAAACAGAGGGTTAAAATAATGAACATCATTATTGGGGGATTGAAACCAGGTGTGTAAAAACAAGTCAAAACAAATGGAACATGAAAAGTAGATCGGCGATGGCTAGAAGACCGGTGACGTCGACCGCCGAACGCCGCCCGAACAAGGAGAGGGACCAACTTCGGCGGAAGTCGTGACAGAGAGGCTGGGAGTGTGTTGTGTACCTCCGATCAAGTTGATTTGCACATTTTCATCAAAATTGGTGTCATATAGGAGATTTTAATTTGAGCTTCAATCAATACCTATATATGTGGGGACGATAATGGATGAATGCCTTTGAGATAAAGAATCCCACACTGGGAGATGTACTTCAACATAGTGAGAAGAGAAGTTCTGTGGGATTGATGCAAAGGTGGAAATGACCTCAGCGTGGGTCATTACTGTTGGTAATCTCCCAGCATGCCTGTGGGTGTATCCCTCCATCTTTAGCCATACCTGCCAAAGGCCCACTCCCTCCGCTGTGTCTGCAATTATACACCCCTCTCTCTCCCGCTGCCCACCACCTCAGGATGCGCGAAACTCAAACACACTCACAACAGTAGCACCGGCACAAGCAAGGAGACTTTCCATGCTTCACTATGCCGTGCCAGGTAGGCAGATGGCACAGCATGCTACCAGAGCGATCAGGCGCTCACTCAAAGTAGCACAGAGGAAGGGAAACAGCCTCACTGGCAAGACCATAATAAATGGCATTATGACCCATCCCATGGTGAATCCATCCTGTACATCGAGGACACTTTCGCGTGTTCAAGCAGAGCCAATGAACTTCAGTTGCACTTGTTTTTTAAAATGCTGTAAATATCTAACATTCACTCATGAAGATGTATTACCATTACCACTCTGTTATAACTTTCATTTTATTATTCAATTTTTTTATTATTATTATTATATATATTTTGTATATTAAAACATACAATCTACTTGCAGTGAAGCCGCTCAACATCTACATCACATTCAGTCATCTAACAGACTCCCATCTAAAGCGACCCACAGAAGCAACCAGGGTCTTCGCCCTGCTCAAGGGCACGTCGACAGATCTCCCACAATGTCACAAACGGGGACTCGAACCAGCGACCGGTCCACCGCACAGTTCCCCAAGAGCTGCCATCCGAGACCCCCAAGTAAAATAAAATAATTCCATTCCAAGACCCCTGTCCCCAAACCCCCATCCCCCAAAGCACCAACAACCAACAAAATGAACAACATTTAAAAAAAGAAAGACAAAGAAAAACAAAAAACAAAAGACATCAAGGACATGTTTGAGTGCATGCATGGCATTATTTACATGTGTGTGTGTGTCCCAGTGTGTGTACAGTTGAAGTCGGAAGTTTACGTACACCTCAGCCAAATATATTTAAACTCAGTTTTTCACAATTCCTGACATTTAATCCTAGTAAAAATTCACTATTTTAGGTCAGTTAGGATCACCACTTTATTTTAGGAATGTGAAATGCCAGAATATTAGTGGAGAGAATGATTTATTTCAGCTTTTATTTCTTTATCACATTCCCAGTGGGTCAGAAGAATTTACACTCAATTAGTATTTGGTAGCATTGCCTTTAAATTGTTTAACTTGGGTCAAACGCTTTTCGGGTAGTCTTCCACAAGCTTCCCACAATAGGTTGGGTGAATTTTGGCCCATTCCTCCTGACAGAGCTGGTGTAACTGAGTCAGGTTTGTAGGCCTCCTTGCTCGCACACGCTTTTTCAGTTCTGCCCACTAATTTTCTATGGGATTGAGGTCAGGGCTTTGTGATGGCCACTCCAAAACCTTGACTTTGTTGTCCTTAAGCCATTTTGGAAGTATGCTTGGGTTCACTGTCCATTTGGAAGACCTATTTGCGACCAAGCTTCCTGACTGATGTCTTGAGATGTTGCTTCAAAATATCCACATATTTTTTCCTTCCTCATGTTGCCATCTATTTTGTGAAGTGCACCAACCCCTCCTGCAGCAAAGGACCCCACAACATGATGCTGCCACCCCCGTGCTTAACGGTTGGGATGGTGTTCTTCGGCTTGCAAGCCTCCCCCTTCTATTTTTGTTTCATCAGAGGACATTTCTCCAAAAAGTACAATATTTGTCCCCATGTGCAGTTGCAAACCGTAGTCTGGCTTTTTTATGGTGGTTTTAGAGCAGTGGCTTTTTCCTTGCTGAGCGGCCTTTCAATATAGGACTCGTTTTACTGTGGATATATATACTTTTGTTCCTGTTTCCTCCAGCATCTTCACACGATCCTTTGCTGTTGTTCTGGGATTGATTTGCACTTTTTGCACCAAAGTACGTTCATCTCTAGGAGACAGAACGCGTCTCCTTCCTGAGCGGTATGATGCCTGCTTGGTCCCATGGTGTTTATACCCTCATACTATAGTTTGTACAGATGAACGTGGTACCTTCATGCGTTTGGAAATTGCTCCCAAGGATGAACCAGACTTGTGGAGGTCTACAATTTATTTTCTGAGGTCTTGGCTGATTTCTTCTGATTTTCCCATGATGTCAAGCAAAGAGGCACTGAGTTTGAAGGTAGGCCTTGAAATACATCTACAAGTACACCTCCAATTGACTCAAATGATGATCAGAAGCTTCTAAAGCCGTGACATCATTTTCTGGAATTTTCCAAGCTGTTTAAAGGCACAGTCAACTTAGTGTATGTAAACTTCTGACCCACTGGAATTGTGATACAGTGAATTCTAAGATAAATAATCTGTCTGTAAACAATTGTTGGAAAAATGACTTGTGTCATGCACAAAGTAGATGTCCTAACTGACTTGCCAAAACTATAGTTTGTTAACAAGACGTTTGTGGATTGATTGAAATACGAGTTTTAATGACTCCAACCTAAGTGTATTTAAACTTCCGACTTCAACTGTATATGCTTGTGTACAAACACCTGCGCTGCATCAGCCTCAGGCAAACAGGCATTAGCTGTAACAACACTGCCCCTCAGTGTCATTCAAACTTACTTGTAATTTTTAGACCTTTTTTTCTTCTTTTATCTTTGATCGTCATTCTATCCCTCGTCCAGCAACTGTTATAACTCTTGTTTCTACAAAGGTTTACCAAAACATAGATACCAAAGTTAGATATCATACCTACAAAATCTTTAACAAATTGAGCTCTATTACTCACAAAGGATATGTCGTGTTTTTGTTTACATTGGGATTAATTATTGATGAATCTTAAAGGGGCAATCTACATATTTGACATGTTTATTTAAAGCTGTTAAGTAAAATCAGCTTCACTTCGGATCTTATAATCATCTACAGATATCTTTGCCATCACTGGAAAAACAGTCCTTTCCCATTCCACAACCCACCAGTCACACTGAAAAATGCTCTGTGTAACAAAAGGGATCCCCTTGATTTTCAGCAGTCTTTTTAACACATGCTTGCCAGTGCTTTGAAATAATTCTTACTGGTTGTCGTCCATCAAACGCCAATACATTTTTGTATCTACCTAGTCTCTTTTGACTTTTTTATTTTGAACTCTATTATTATTACACATTGGGAACATAGGACAGTCTTAGAATAAACTACGGAAGGATTCTGGTGAAATTGAGCCTTGTTGGTAATATGGCCATGCACATCGATCAATTCAGCTGCACCCCATCAGTTTTTATTCTGATCTATGATCTATTGCTAATAATAGTAAACACCTTAACCCTCATCACTCATACTGTTGCTCAGATTAATAAAATCTATGGGCTAACTATTGTTTGCTCTAAAAAGAGAGGAAATGTTACCTTCAGCAAACAATTTTCCCAAATCAAACTTTGAGGTGCACGAAAACCAAACTCAACTTATGATTATCTTTTGGAATATAAATGATTTGATGGTTTCAACAAATCATTTCTACATGTTTCTAATTTTAGAGGACTACCTTTAACCAGAATCTCACCGTGTACCTGTCGGTGTCTGTCATCAAGTGCCTTAGAGCAGCTCACACCTTCATATGTCGCCATTGGCCCTGTCACACTAATTGTTCAATTCCTACAGGATGCCTTGGCAAACATGATTGGGGAATAGGGCGATTGTTAAGGTCAAATACTTAAAACACAGCAGGCTTACAGCAGAAGTTTCTGAAGGCTGAGACTGTGCGACCTAAGGCAACCGCACCGTTCCTCCCCCCTCCCACCCCCAGAAAGCTTCTTCCCCAGAGCTAAAGAACCGAATCCTGTTCTGCGCATGTTACTTTACGTACTTATCCCACTCCCTTCACATTTCTCACTTTACTAACCCTTTTCTGAACCCTTCCTATCAACCAATTTGATCAACATGATGATGTAGCCTACGTCTCTGCCTCATATTTCTGAACTGCAACATAAAACCTGCGGCGATTTGAATGAACATTCCAAAAATATATATATTTTTGGGGCTAATTTAGGATGTAGTCTACAACCTTCTCTGTCTGTTGGATATTGCAGTAGAAAAAAACAGGACACAATGCATTGGGGCAAAAACAATCTGTGATTTAACCAGGGGTGAAAGTAGATATAATTTCTTCCCAATATGGGACCTCCTATGTGTGGAATCGCTTAAATTTTTATGGGACTAATCCTAGAATTACATATATAATCCCGATTAATTCAATAGGATCTCTGTGGGTCTAGTCGGAAAGATTTGTAATTTAACTTTTAAAATGTATTACCTTTTATTGTGGCATAAACACAACCAGTCATGACGTTTTCATCTGATTGTCAAACAATCACTTCAAAGGGCTCCTTTTACTATGCTGTCTGCGGACATTCATCTACTCGCAACATATTTCCAGTCTTCAAACTATGGTGAAAGGAAAGAGACATCTTTTACACAAAACACCTAAAATGTCATTGGGACATCATTTATTTGTCTACTTCTGTCCGTGCGCGTCTCGGTGTCGGCCACTAATCTCTGCCTTGGTAAGATATCAGTGTTCTTTCGAATTGTATTGAATTTTACAGCGCAGGCTTTACCACCCGTTTTCAATTCAAGTTGCTAATTTTTCATGCCTCTGACATGTGGTAATGATTAATAATGGTGTAATAGCCTACAGTTATCTTGACATTTTGTTTTAAAAAAACTTTTGAGAAACAAAAATAAAGTGTTAACCAGTCCCATGGCATGCCTCTCGTGCCATCAATGCCGTGCAAACTTGCTGCATATGACTCGATGCTAAAGCAAGGTTTTCCTTTAAGAACAGAAAGCTAAAAAATGAAGAGATTGATAACCAACTAATTTTGCTAGTCATTTTTGGAGCAGCCCATACCTGGCACATCTGATTCAACTAGTAAAAGGCTTGATGATTAGATGTGTGTTCGTATCTGTGCTACAGTACACATGTGTAGTCTTGTGGTTACCTAGGTTTGGCAAAAGTGAAATGGAGCTCTTTCTAGGGTGTCATGGTTGCTGTCATGCTCATTTTCTTCCCAGGACTTTTCTGCCAAATACAGTGGAGAGACTCTCTATGTTCCACGTCAGCAGGTTGTGACAACTTCCTGTAATGAGCTGACGATATGTTCCGGCTATCTCCAAACAAACTTCAAAGGTTCACACTCCACCACAAGAGGCGATTTAGCTGCATTCCAACAATATGTACAGTGCATTCGGAAAGTATTCAGACTCCTTCATTTTTACATTTTGTTACGTTACAGCCTTATTGTTTTTTTTTTTATATATACAGTATACACTACCGTTCAAAAGTTTGGGGCCACTTAGAAATGTCCTTGTTTTTGAACGAAAAGCACTTTTCTTTTTAAATAACATGAAATTGATCAGAAATACAGTGTAGACATTGTTAATGTTGTAAATGACTATTTTAGCTTGAAACGGCAGATTTTTTAATGGAATATCTACATAGGCGTACAGAGGCCCATTATCAGCAACCATCACTCCTGTGTTCCAATGGCACGTTGTGTTAGCTAATCTAAGTTTATAATTTTAAAAGTCTAATTGATCATTAGAAAACCCTTTTGCAATTATGTTAGCACAGCTGAAAATTGTTGTTCTGATTAAAGAACCAATAAAACTGGCCTTCTTTAGACTAGTTGAGTATCTGGAGCATCAGCATTTGTGGGTTTGATTAAAGGCTCAAAATGGACAGAAACAAATAACTGAACTTCATCTACCCAAAGGTTAAATATATGTATATTTTTTTAAAGGACTAGGGAGTTTTTTTTAGGATAAAAGAAATGGAATAGAGCTAAGCACAGGCAAAATCCTAGAGGAGAACCTGGTTCAGTCTGCTTTCCAACAGACCCTGGGAGAAATTCACCTTTCAGCAGGACAATAACAACTGCAGTTGCTTACCAAGATGATATTGAATTTTCCTAAGTGGCCCAGTGACAGTTTTGACTTAAAGCGGCTTAAAAATCTATGGCAAGACATGAACATGGCTGTCTAGCTTGAAGAATTTTAAAAAGAATAATGTGCAAATATTGTAAAATCTAGGTATGCAAAGCTCTTAGAGACTTAACCAGAAAGAATCACAGATGTAATCACTGCCAAATTCTAACATGTACTAAGTCAGGAGTTTGAATACTTAGTGCCTTGCGAAAGTATTCACCCCCTTGGCGTTTTTCCTATTTTGTTGCATTACATCCTGTAATTTAAATTTATTTTATTTGGATTTCATGTAATGGACATACACAAAATAGTCAAAATTGGTGAAGTGAAATAAATGTTTTACGGAAAAGTGGTGCATGCATATGTATTTTGTTATGAAGCCCCTAAATAAGATCTGGTGCAACCAATTACCTTCAGAAGTCACATAATTTGTTAAATAAAGTTCACACCATGAAGACCAAGTAGCTTTCCAAACAGGTCAGGGACAAAGTTGTGGAGAAGTACAGATCAGGGTCGGGTTGTAAAAAAAAATATCTGAAACTTTGAACATCCCACGGAGCACAATTAAATCCATTGTTAAAAAATTGAAAGACAAACAAACCTGCCAAGAGAAGGCCGCCCACCAAAACTCATGGACCAGGCAAGGAGGGCATTAATCAGAGAGGCAACAAAGAGACCAAAGATAACCCTGAAGAAGCTGCAAAGCTCCACAGCGGAGATTGGAGTATCTGTCCATAGGACCACTTTAAGCCGTACACTCCACAGAGCTGGGCTTTACGGAAGAATGGACCAAAAAAAGCCATTGCTAAAGAAAAAAAAAAGCAAACACGTTTGGTGTTCACCAAAAGGCATGTGGGAGACTCCCCAAACATATGGAAGAAGGTACTCTGGTCAGATGAGACTAAAATTTAGGTTTTTGGCCATCTATGTCTGGCACAAACCCAACACCTCTCATCACCCTGAGAACACCATCTCACAGTGAAGCATGGTTGTGGCAGCAGCATCATGCTGTGGGGATGTTTTTCATTGGCAGGGACTGGGAAACTGGTCAGAATTGAAGGAATGATGGATGGTGCTAAATACAGGAAATTCTTGAGGGAAAACTGTTTCAGACTTTGAGACTGGGATGGAGGTTCACCTTCCAGCAGGACAATGACCCTAAGCATACTGCTAAAACAACACTCAAGTGGTTTAATAAGGGGAAACATTTAACTACTTAGGGAGTGGTGGGGCGCTAGAGCTAGCGCCTTACCGAACCATGTGCATAATTGGTTTATTAATAACTTTTCAAGTTCATAACTGTGCACTCTCCTACACTCCCGACACTACACGGTGAAATGCAGAATAGAAAAACTGCCAAGGGGGGTGAATACTTTCGCAAGCCACTGTGTGTAAATTTGTTTCTGTATTTTATTTTCAGTATATTCGTAACATTTCTAAAAACATGTTTTCATGTTGTCATTATGGGGTATTTTGTGTACAGTCGTGGCCAAAAGTATTGAGAATGACACAAATATTAATTTCCACAAAGTTTGCTGCTTCAGTGTCTTTAGATATTTTTGTCAGATGTTACTATGGAATACTGAAGTATAATTACAAGCATTTCATAAGTGTCAAAGGCTTTTATTGACAATTACATGAAGTTGATGCAAAGAGTCAATATTTGCAGTGTTGACCCTTCTTTTTCAAGACCTCTGCAATCCACGCTGGCATGCTGTCAATTAACTTCTGGGCCACATCCTGACTGATGGCAGCCCATTCTTGCATAATCAATGCTTGGAGTTTGTCAGAATTTGTGGGTTTTTGTTTGTCCACCTGCCTCTTGAGGATTGACCACAAGATCTCAATGGGATTAAGGTATGGGGAGTTTCCTGGCCATGGACCCAAAATATCAATGTTTTGTTCCCCGAGCCACTTAGTTATCACTTTTGCCTTATGGCAAGGTGCTCCATCATGCTGGAAAAGGTATTGTTTGTCACCAAACTGTTCCTGGATGGTTGGGAGAAGTTGCTCTCGGAGGATGTGTTGGTACCATTCTTTATTCATTGCTGTGTTCTTAGGCAAAATTGTGAGTGAGCCCACTCCCTTGGCTGAGAAGCAACCCCACACATGAATGGTCTCAGGATGCTTTACTGTTGGCATGACACAGGACTAATGGTAGCACTCACCTTGTCTTCTCCGGACAAGCTTTTTTCCCGGATGCCCCAAACAATCGGAAAGGGGATTCATCAGAGAAAATTACTTTACCCCAGTCTTCAGCAGTCCAATCCCTGTACCTTTAGCAGAATATCAGTCTGTCCCTGATGTTTTTCCTGAAGAGAAGTTGCTTCTTTGCTGCCCTTCTTGACACCAGGCCATCCTCCAAAAGTCTTCGCCTCACTGTGCGTGCAGATGCACTTACACCTGCCTGCTGCCATTCCTGAGCAAGCTCTGTACTGGTGGTGCCCCGATCCCGCAGCTGAATCAACTTTAGGAGACGGTCCTGGCGCTTGCTGGACTTTCTTGGGCGCCCTGAAGCCTTCTTCACAACAATTAAACCGCTTTCCTTGAAGTTCTTGATAATCCGATAAATGTTTGATTTAGGTGCAATCTTGCTGGCAGCAATATCCTTGCCTGTGAAGCCCTTTTTGTGCAAAGCAATGATGACGGCACGTGTTTCCTTGCAGGAAACCATGGTTGACAGAGGAAGAACAATGATTCCAAGCACCACCCTCCTTTTGAAGCTTCCAGTCTGTTATTCAAACTCAATCAGCAGAGTGATCTCCAGCCTTGTCCTCGTCAACACTCACACCTGTGTTAATGAGAGAATCACTGACATTATGTCAGCTGGTCCTTTTGTGGCAGGGCTGAAATGCAGTGGAAATGTTTTTGGGGGGTTTAGTTCATTTGCATGACAAAGAGGGACTTTGCAATTCATCTGATCACTCTTCATGACATTCTGGAGTATATGCAAATTGCCATCATACAAGCTGAGGCAGCAGACCTTTTTTTGTCATTCTCAAGACTTTTGTCCACGACTGTAGATGGGTGAGATTTTTTTGTTGCTTTAATCCATTTTGAATTCAGGTTGTAATACAACAAAATCTGGAATAATTCAAGGAGTATGAATACTTTTTGAATGCAATGTAGGTCTGTGTTTCTCCTCCTACATCTCTAATAGGAAGCAATACATCAATATTGGATAGTCCAGGTTGGAGGAGTCTGCAGTCACATGTGGCGTCCCACAGGGGTCAGTGTTGAGGCCTATCCTGTTTTTAATTTACATGCTCCCTCTCGGCCAAATCCCCAGAGATTATAACATCAACTTCACCTGCTACGATGACGATACCCAGATTTATATTAACACCAAACCGGACATTCAGCAGCTAGAAAACTCAGCAGCTGCATAGAAAGAGAACTTCCTCCAGTTGAACAATAGCAAGACGAAGGCTATGCTTATTGGGACACCCAAGCAGGTCATCAGTGGTGGAAACATCTGCCCTACAATCAACGGCCAAGCATTCCACCTGTCCTCTGTCATCTCCAACCCAGGAGTCAAGTGTGATCCTTCTCTGTCCTTTGATTCCCACATAAAACAAATATGTAAAACATAATTTTTCAATCTTAAAAACATGACTAGATGTTGTCAATATCTATGCAGATGAGCCAAAAATACCAAATGCCAATGCGCAGGTTCTTAAGCTTGTTCCGCTTGTTTTAGCTAGAGTAAATCACGCTTTTGATGGTGTGATTGATACCACTCTTTGACACAATAATGCAATATACCAGGTTACTGATGGATGGGTCTGGATTTTGCCAAGAAGAGGCCTGCTTGGATTAATGTCATGCAGTGAGCCACTTTTCAGTTGAAAAGTGAGCCACTACCTACTTCCATGTCACCTACACATTGATGCAGACTCTAATCTTCAGAAGTTGAGGTCTCTCACCTGTTTGGTATTCAGATGACCACACTGAAGGTCCAGCATGCCAGACATGTCATAGCGGGCCTTGTACCTGATAAGTAGAGTGTCAGACTCCTCCAGGCTTGGAGCAATCTTCCCAACCTCTGTCATCAAACACCACTCTCTCAAGGTCACAGAGAGTGGGGGCATGCTGACCAACTCTATCATCAATTCCTAAGGCCTTAGTTGTCAATATTATTTATCATCAACATCGTCATAATAATATTTTTCCCCCAGAAAGGCCTGTATGCACTTGGCCTTCTTGCTTATTGAATAGAGTTCAAGTGGTGATGAAATAAATCACAAGAGCCTTTGTTTCAATCACAGTCCAGGTGCCCATGGATGTGCCTGACTTGACTCCTTGGACATTTTGTTGTACTGTGTATTGTAGAGCTTTAAGATGGCTGATCCTGACTGCACCACATGACCCATTGAAAGTCTTTTTTAGCAACCAATTTCACATTAACTGTATCCATTCTGCGAGTTTCTCTTTTCTTTTAATCTATCACATTAGTTCCACGCACCTGCAACGAGAACTCAGATGTGCGAGTGCTTTTTTGAATTTTGAAACTGTATCCATACTGAAAGCTCTCTCTTCTTAGGCTGAGGATGAGGAGGATGAGGACCAGCCTCTGAGCCTGTCCTGGCCAGACACCATGCGCAAGCGTTTCACCTACCTCTTAATCATGCCCATCATCTTCCCTCTGTGGCTAACACTGCCTGATGTCAGGAAACCAGTAAGTGCTTCCCGTCCATTTCTATCTCTTACTGTTCCAGTTTGTCAGATAGAGAATTAGTGTCCCAAATGGCACCTTATTCCCTATGTAATGCACTACACCCTATGGGCCTTGGTTAAAGGTAGTATAGGGAATAGGGTGCCGTTTGTGACACAAACATAGAGAGAAAGACTAATGTTTGATATGAAGTGTATCTGTCTATTTATTTTTCTATAACTGGTAATTGTGTGGTGTGTTATTTGCTTTAGATACCAGTAATTCCATAGTATTGAGGCTTAATTTCTGTAATTTCCATCTTTATAGTAACTAAAGCTTTTTCCTCCTTTGTCTAACAGACTGCAAAGAAGTTCTTTCCCATCTCATTTCTGGGTTCTATCTGTTGGATTGCTGGATTCTCCTACTTAATGGTGTGGTGGGCTCACCAGGTACGTGAGGAGCAGTGGAGGCTAAATTAATTGAACCGTTTTTCACACTACTGAGCCTTACCGAACCAAGCCAAACCAAGCTGTAATAAGCTGGTCTGGTTATGCATAGGGCTGTGGCAGTCATAACATTTTGTCAGCCGGTGATTGTCAAGCAAATAACTGCCGGTCTCACGGTAATTGACTGTTAATAAATATAAACAAGTTTAGCATCTCCTGGCTTCCACGCATAGCCTACAAAGCCACTGATGCAGAACTTTGAAACTTCTACATTTAAAAAAGTTGAATAAATCAATTTAACATGGCCTACACCATCACAATAAATCCATTATTTATTTTTACACAGGTCTAAAGAAGCATGATATGAAGAAAATGCACTCTATTTCAGAAGAAATAGCTTTCCTAATGATAGGTCCTGATATGGCTATGCCATACAGCTGTGGGCTACACTAGTTAATTTAGCAGACAGGATTTGCTTAGAATTCCGAGGTATTAAAGTATGAAGAATACAATTGAACATAGCTTAATAAAATAGAAAGGAAGTGCGCACCTTCGGCTTTTCCTGTGTTGAGCGGTTAACAAAGAAACTGGTCCCACTATATGCTTACTTTAGAGTTATTTATTTAATTTGTTTCTTGTGCAAGCTGCACACACTTCATCAGTCTCTCATTCACAATTTGACAAGAACTTGATATTCACCAGGCCTTATTAGCCAATTCCCGTCACGTGATTGGGTCCTTCTCACAGGAATTTCAGCTAAAAAGTAAGCTACAAGTGAATGAAGACAGACACATTGGGGACGCAACTGCGCATGAGTGTTTTATCGAATTCCGAGGGAAATATTAAAGATGTTAGAACTGTCAACATTGAGCCTACTTTTCGTCAGCCAGAAAGTTATCTTGTCCATCCTTAAAGGGTTCTCCTAATCCTGTGAAAGTGGGCGGATTTCCTCATCTTTCTCGCCAGCCATGATTTTGGGCAGCTCCATGGTAAGAAATGTCACTGTTCCTGGTGCAAAAACACTCCTGTCCTGGAGCTCCTGTAAATTATATTACTAAGCTTCTCCAGAATGTTCTACGCCAGGACATGGAAATCAATTCTATTCTAATGATATGTGACTAACGACCTAGATTTGGTCCTATGTAGCAATATTTGAAATTGTGTTTCTGACATTGGATAAAAGTAGAGACTCAGAGCTACATAATGGTATATCATCAACTGCATTTTTGATCAACAATGGGAAATGTTGATAAACCCACTTTTGAGAAAATGGCCTTTGAATGTTTTGGTATGTAGGGAAGAGCTCTTCTTTGTCTACACACATTCAGCATCGTTCACACCCTCTTGCTTTAGCCCTACCCATCTTGTTTTGCTCTCAGAGCGTTCAGAGCGCACACTTGATGATGATTTGTTTACCTCTTGATAACATGAAAACAGCCTAACCAGTTCTGCTGGCAACAATTTCGTTATGCTTTTTTGCCAATGTTTACTGACACCGGCCATATTCAACAGGTGTTGTACACTTTACCTTAAGACATGTAGCTAGCTTGTTAGGTAAACAATGAACCTAGCTAGGTAAGCCAAGGGCTACACACGTCATGTAACGCTAGCAGACGAGCCAGCCAGCTAACGTTAGCTAGTTAAACAACAATGAAGATAATGCCACTTCTATTTGCCATATCTTCAATCTAAGCCTACTAGAAAGTGTGTGCCCTCAGACCTGGAGGGAAGCAAAATGAATTCCTTTACCCAAGAATAGTAATGGCCCCATTACTGGCTCAAATAGCCGACAAATCAACCTGTTACCAACTCTTAGTAAACTTTTGGAAAGAATTGTGTTTGACCAGATAAAATGCTATTTTACAGTAAACAAATTCACAACAGACGTTCAGCATGCTTATAGCGAAGGACATTCAACAAGCATGGCACTTACACAAATGACTGATGATTGGCTAAAATAAATTGCTGATAAAAATATTGTGGGAGCTGTTTTGTAAGACTTCAGTGCGGCTTTTGAAATTATCGATCATAGTCTGCTGCTGAATAAACGTCTGTGTTATGGATTTACACTCCCTGCTATATTGTTGATAAAGAGTTACCTGTCTAACATAACAGTTAGGTTGTTCTTTAATGGAAGCCTCCAACATTATCCAGGTAGAATCAGGAATTCCCCAGGGCAGCTGTCTAGGCCCCTTACTTTTTTTAAATCTTTACCAATGACATGCCACTGGCTTTGAGTAAAGCCAGTTTGTATGTGGATGACTCAACACTATACACGTCAGCTACTACAGCAAATGAAATCACTGCAACACTTAACCTGTTTAGGATAGGGGGCAGTCTTCAGAAGTATGTAGAGTCTGACGTGCCCAAAGTAAACTGCCTGTTACTTAGGCCCAGAAGCTAGGATATGCATATAATTGGCAGTATTGGATAGAAAACACACTGAAGTTTCTACAACTGTTAAAATAATATCTGTGAGTATAACAGAACTGATATGGCAGGCAAAAACCAGAGGAAGATCCAGATTTGAGCTCCCTGTCCATTCTTATCTTTCCCTTTTGAACAATGAAAAGAATAGCTCCCAGATTGTAGTACCTATGGCTTCCACTTAAAACATGTTTGACGAGGTTTCAGGCTTTTATTTTGAAAAATGAAGAAGTAGTTTAACTTCTTAGGGAGCAGCTCCCGAGGTGACGGTTTTGGAGAGTCTGGCCCAAAGTAAAATGCCTCCCACTCAGGCCCAGAAAATGGGATATGCACATAATTAGTACTATTGGATAGGAAACACTCTGAAGTTTCTAAGAGTGTTAAAATATTGCCTAAAAAAGCCTCCAAACACTGTCTAAAGACTGTTGACATCCAGTGGAAGCCATAGGTACTGCAGTCTCAGTCCTACATAACATAGAAATCAATAGGCAGCCTGGAGAAAAAGGTAATGTACAAAAAAAACAGCAAATCCGGATGGATTTTCCTTGGGTTTTCGCCTGCTATATCAGTTCTCTTATACTCACATACGTTATTGTAACACTTTTAGAAACTTCAGAGTGTTTCCTATCCAATATGTGCATATCCTATTTTCTGGGCCTGAGTGACAGGCATTTTACTTTGGGCATGCCAGACTCTCCAAAACCGTCACCTCTGCTGCTGCTCCCTAAGAAGTTAAATGTTATCGTTTATTTACATATTAGGGTAACTGAGGTACCTTGATTAGAAACGTTGTTTGACTTGTTTAGACAAAGTTTATTGATATATTTTTTAGGTTTCCTATGGCTGTATATTGAACGAGTGGAACGGGGGGATTACTGAACAAAACACACCAACCAAACAGAGTTTTTGGAATATAAAGAGGGACTTTATCGAACAAAACAACAATTCTTTGTGTTCCTGGGAACCGTGGGATTGCACCCAGAGGAAGATCTTCAAAGGTAAGTGATTTATTTTATCTCTATATTTCATTTTGTAATGCCTGTGCTGGTTTGAAATATATTTATATGCAGAAACTATGAGGGGTGCTGTCTTCAGATAATTAAATGCTATGCTTTCGCCGTAAAGCCTATTGTAAATCGGACAACGCAGTTCGATTACCAAGATTCTAAGCTAAAGAATGGTGTACTTATTTTCATGAATGTTTAATATTACTATTTGAAATTTGAATTTGTAATTTGAATTTGGCGCTCTGCATTTTACCGGATGTTGTCGTAGGTAGCGCCCCACCGATCACTAAGAAGTTAACAAAGAGCTGCAGTTAGTTTCAGAATTGGTTGCAAATAATATGTTTGTCCTAAATATTTCAAAAACTAAAAGCATCGTATTTGGGACAAATCATTCACTAAACCCTTAACCTCAACTAAATCTTGTAATGAATAATGTGGAAATTGAGCAAGTTGAGGTGACTAAACTGCTTGGAGTAACCCTGGAATGTAAACTGTCATGGTCAAAACATGATGATGCAACAGTAGCTAAGATGGGAAGAAGTCTGTATAATAAAGCGACGCTCTGCTTTCTTGACAACACTATCAACAAGGCAAGTCCTACAGGCCCTAGTTCTGTTGCACCTGGACTACTGTTCAGTCATGTGGTCAGGTGCCACAAAGAGGGACCTCAGAAAATTACAATTGGCTCGGAACAGGGCAGCATGGTTGGCCCTTAAATGTACACAGAGAGCTAACATTATTTATATGCATGTAAATCTCTCATGACTCAAAGTGGAGGAGAGATTGACTTCATCACTACTTGTTTTTGTAAGTGTTGACATGCTGAATGCACCGAGGTGTCTGTTTAACAATTGTGTTGTCTTAAGGGTAAAAAATTACCCGCCACTAAGTTTAACAGCAGAGAAAACCCCCTAAATTATAGTTTTTCAACATGAAATTTGATTACTTTTCCTAGAATGACCCCAACGTTAGAAAAAGTGAAACATTGCCTTTGTTTATATTTCCGTGAAAGCCGTACACTACCAGGGTACAACGATTGTCTTATACCCTGACTACACTGCTCGCGTCGCGATTGTTATTCAATTATTGCACCCACACTGCTCGTACACGCCAACGAGCGTCTGCGTTGCCAAGGGCTAAAATAGAAGTTTCTGATGCAGATCACTCTGCAAGTCCTGCCTCTCCCATCTCCTCATTGGTTTATAGAATCAGGTACCCACATGCCATCTCCTCATTGGTTATACCCACGTGGGTCACTGAAAGACGAACGAGGTCAGTGGCGGTAATGCACCTAATTTATGAAAGTTGCCAATCGCAATATAAAGTCAAGGGAAGAAAAAGCCTGGAAGGAGGAGAGATGACTAGAAACGATTCGGTTGACCATTTTATGTGTGGATTAATTGGCGGAGTAGAGGACCTTGTGCATTGAAGGTAAAATAACAACTTAATGTTTAACGTTATATCCCAGAACAAATTAGCTAGCAAGTGTAAGCTAGCTAAATTTCCATAACGTTACATGTTTACTGCTTTTTGACCTGTCCCCAAATTAATATAATTGGTTCCGAGTTTGTTTTGATATTTTAACCTGCGTGTCGTGATCACGTTTGGTGTAGGGGGACAAAATACATTTATGCATGATGGCGTTCCATGTTCGGGTCATTTTTGACCCGGGAGTTATAAAATCATTTACACAACACAAAAACCACAAAGACACACACACACACACACACACACACAATGAGAAATTGAGATTGTGTGTGCTACTGATTGAACTCACCCAGTAGCTGCTGAAGAGGAAGATCACTATGGTTGGCACAGTTAGAAAGAAAATGCCTGAGCTCCCCCTGCACTCCTTGCAACAAGGGGGAGCGAGGCCTTCTCATCAAAGTTTGCCTTCACCCCCACCACCACTCTAGTTTCTAACCTCCCAAAGAGGAACAAGAATGTGGTCCTCCTGAGCACACTGCACAAAACGGCTGAGATCAGTGATGGTGAGGACAGGAAGCCAGCCATCATCCTGGACTACAACCACAACAAATGAGGCATGGACAACCTGGACAAGGTGATTGGAAATTACAGCTGCAGGAGGATGACTGCCCGCTGGCCCCTGGTCATCTTCCATAACATCATTGATGTGTACAAATACAATGCCTTCGTGATATGGAACAAGATCAACCCTACCTGGATGCCTGATAAGCAGAACAAGAGGATGGTGTTCCTGGAGCAGCTGGGAAAGGCACTTGTAACCCTATACATTCAAAGAACGGAGCGCCTCGCCCGCACAGCAGCCTCTGCAGTGCTTGTGAAATCTGTTCATGAGGCAGGATCTTGTCCTGATCTACCTGAGGCTGCAGCTCGGGCAGGCAAGAGGAGGAGTTGCCAATTATTCCCCCCAAAGAAGGACTATAAACAAATACAATGTGCTGCACGTGAGAAATACATCTGCAATGTCCATGCACACACACTTGTATACTGTCCTACATGTGCTAATTAGAGTTGATTGATTTATGTTCTTCACGTTTTTGTTTTGTATATATAATCTTATTTTATTCTTATATATTGTTGTTGTTTATACACCTTGTGGGTGGGGGCAATGGAAGAATAGTGTTTTGTAGTTAAATTGAATTGTACAATATATACAAATATATCACTATGTTGCCAAAAAGGTTCAAGACTGTTGTGTCCCTTCAATAAAATGCATTCAAAACTACTTTCTGCACATACAGTTGAAGTAGGAAGTTTACATACACCTTAGCCAAATACATTTAAACTCAGTTTTTCACAATTCCTGACATTTAATCCTAGTAAAAATTCCCTCTTAGGTCAGTTAGGATCACCACTTTATTTTAAGAATGTGAAATGTCAGAATAATAGTAGAGAGAATGATTTATTTCAGCTTTTATTTCTTTCATCAGAAGTTTACATACACTAAATTAGTATTTGGTAGAATTGCCTTTAAACTGTCTAACTTGGGTCAAATGTTTCAGGCAGCCTTCCCACAATAAGTTGGGTGAAGTTTGGCCAATTCCTCCTGACAGAGCTGGTGTAACTGAGTCAGGTTTGTAGGCCTCCTTGCTCGCACACGCTTTTTCAGTTCTGCCCACTAATTTTCTATGGGATTGAGGTCAGGGCTTTGTGATGGCCACTCCAATACCTTGACTTTATTCTTAAGCCATTTTGCCACAACTTTGGAAGTTTGCTTGGGGTCATTGTCCATTTGGAAGACCCATTTGCGACCAAGCTTTAACTTCCTGACTGATGTCTTGAAATGTTGCTTCAATATATCCACATTTTTTCTGCCTCATGATGCCATCTATTTTATGAAATAGATCATTTTGTACCTGTTTCCTCCAGCATCTTCACAAGTGCCTTTGCTGTTGTTCTGGGATTGATTTGCACTTTTCGCACCAAAATATGTTAATATCTAGGAGACAGAACGCGTCTCCTTCCTGAGCAGTATGACGGCTGCGTGGTCCCATGGGGTTTATACTTGAGTACTATTGTTTGTACAGATGAACGCGGTACCTTCAGGCGTTTGGAAATTGCTCCCAAGGATGAACCAGACTTGTGGAGGTCTACAATTTTTTTTCTGAGGTTTTGGATGATTTCTTTTGATTTGTCTTGAAACATTTGTTGGAAAAATTACTTGTATCATGCACAAAGTAGATGTCCGAACTGACTTGCCAAACTATAGTTTGTTAACAAGAAATTTGTTGAAAAACGAATTTTAATGACTCCAACCTAAGTGAATGTAAACTTCCGACTTCAACTGTATCTTCTACTTTTGTCACGATCGCTGACAGAAGTGGACCAAGGCGCAGCATGCAGCACACTGTGTAGCGCAACTACACAACATAACATAAATATCCAACAACACAGGTGGGGGACTGAACAACTTAAATAGGATTCCCAATTAGAGACAACGACTAACAGCTGCCTCTAATTAGGAACCCAAACCAACCAACATAGAAAAATCAACAAATCAACAAAAACACACCCCTGATCACGTCCTGACCAAAACCACCATAGAGCAGCCAAAAGGGCTATCTATGGCCAGTACGTGACAGTACCCCCCCCCCAAAGGCGCGGACTCCGACCGCGACCAAAAGTCACTGGGGGGGTCTCTCGGGTGGGTCCTCGCCTTTGGCGGCGGCTCCCGAGAAGACGCACTGGAGGCCCGGTACGTGGAGCAGGAACAGTACGTGCCAGGCTGGGACGACACCCTAGCGGCCTGGTGCGTGGAACAGGAACATTACGTGCCAGGCTGGGACGACACCCTAGCGGCCTGGTGCGTGGAACAGGAACATTACGTGCCAGGCTGGGACGACACCCTAGAGGCCTGGTGCGTGGAACAGGAACAGTCCGTGCCGGTCTCTCGATGCGCAAGGGGGGCCTGGTGCGCGGAGCAGGTACAGGACGTGCCGGGCTCTCGATGCACACAGGGGACCTGATGCGTGGAGCAGGGACAGGACGTGCCGGGCTCTCGATGCGCTCAGGGGACCTGATGCGTGGAGCGGAACAGGCCGTGCTGGGCGCTCGATGCGCTGGGGACCTGGTGCATGGGGCAGGGACAGGGCGTGCCGGGCTCGATGCGCTGGGGACCTGATGCGTGAGCCGAACAGGCCGTGCGGACTCTCGATGCGCTGGGGACCTGGTGCGTGGAGCAGGGACAGGGCGTGCCGGGCCCTCGATGCGCTCAGGGGACCTGATGCGTGGAGCAGGGACAGGCCGTGCCGGGCTCTGAAGGCGCACAGGGGACCTGATGCGTGGAGCGGGAACAGGCCGTGCTGGGCGCTTCGATGCGCTCAGGGGACCTGGTGCATGGGGCAGGGACAGGACATGCCGGGCTCTCGATGCGCTCAGGGGACCTGATGCGTGGAGCGCGAACAGGCCGTGCCGGACTCTCGATGCGCTCAGGGGACCTGGTGCGTGGAGCAGGGACAGGACGTGCCGGGCTCTCCATGCGCTCAGGGGACCTGATTCGTGGAGCAAGGACAGGACGTGCCGGGCTCTCCATGTGCACAGGGGACCTGATGCGTGGAGCAGGGACAGGCCGTACCGGGCTCTGAAGGCGCACAGGGGACCTGATGCATGGAGCAGGAACAGGCCGTGCCGGGCTCTAGATGCGCTCAGGGGACCTGGTGCGTGGAGCAGGAACAGGACGTGCCGGGCTCTGAAGACGCACAGGGAGCCTGGTACATGGAGCAGGAACAGGCCGTACTGGGCTGTGGAGACGCACCGGAGATACAGTGCGCAGAGCCGGCGCAGGATATCCTGGTCCAAGGTGGCGCACCGGAGACCAGGAGCGCTGAGCCGACACCCTCCTTCCAGGCTGCACACTCCCCCTAGCTCGACAGATGCAGGAAGCTGGCATGTCGCGCACCGGGCTGTGAACGTGCACTGGTGACACCGTGTGCTTCACCGCCTCACACGGTGCCTTACCAGTGCGACCCTCCCTCTGGTAAGCACAGGGAGTTGGCCCAGGTCTCCAACCTGGCTCAGCCAACCTCCCTGTGCTGCCTTGCCAGACGTGTTCCCTCGTACTTCCTCTCATAGAAGAGCCGCTCTGCCGTCGCTGCCTCCAACTCCTCCCTGGAACGGCGATACTCCCCCCTCCTGGCTCCAGGGTTCCTGCACGGTTGCACGCTGCTTGGTCCTGGTGTGGTGGGATATTCTGTCACGGTCGCTGACAGAAGTGGTCCAAGGCGCAGCGTGCAGGGTTGAGTGAAACATATTTACTTTATTAGAATGCAACTCACCAAAACAAGAAATTCACAACGACCGTAACGCACTGTGTAGCGCAAACACAGCAACTACACAACATAACATAAATATCCCACAACACAGGTGGGGGACTGAACAACTTAAATAGGATTCCCAATTAGAGACAACGACTAACAGCTGCCTCTAATTGGGAATCCAAACCAAACCAACATAGAAAAATCAACATAGAACAAAAACACCCCCCCTGATCACGTCCTGACCAAAACCACCATAGAGCAGCCAAAAGGGCTATCTATGGCCAGGACGTGACAACTTTCTTAGGCTACACATAAGCAGTACCTTTAGCAATAATACAAATAATAATAATAATAAACCTCTACTTTAGTAAAGAATACAATTATGACAGGTGTGTTGTAATAAAAATGAGTAGTGTCCATTGATTAAATGCAGTCTTTCTGCACTGTGAAGAGGGAAAACCCAGAAATTCACAAAGTTTGTGATGAATGACAGGTTGTTTCTTAACGCAAAAAAGATTTGGGGTTTCAAATTCAATTAAGCTGCTTTATTTTATGGGTTTAGTGAAGGTGGGTCATTTTTTACCCTTAGGACAAGGGGAGGATACAGAATGTTAAGAATACACAAGGGTTAAACTACTAACACACAGTTCGGACACCTATGCATACCCCACAAGAAATGCCACCAGATGTCTCTTCACAATCCCCAATTCAAGAACAGACTATGGGAGGTGCACAGTACACATGCAAGCAGTAGGATCAGATTATTATTTATTTTTTAAATACACATTATGGAAAAGCGGGGACCGTGATGAAACACACACGCACAGACACATGCTTACACATACAAATGGATTTTGTATTTGTAGATATGTGGTAGTAGAGTAGTGGCCTGAGGGAACACACTTTGTTGTTGCCTTGGCAGCAGCTAATGGGGATCCTTAATAAATACAAATATAAATGAGTAGTTCTAACAAACAGCAAAAACACTAGCCCATGTCAATCTACTATCCCCCATAGTACAAAAGCTGAGCTATTCTATTGGTCAACTTCTCCTTCTGTGCAATAAATAAATATTTCAAACATACTCTGGGACAGTTGTGGGATGCGATAGATCCCAAATTAATAAAACCATACCATAAAAAAACCTTTAAAAGCAATGAAGCTGATGTAACAGATCAGAACATTCATCTTAAAATATTAATAAACTATAAAGCTATTTCTTCACATTATACGTGCAGCAATGCACACGCGGCAGTAAGCTATAAGCGCGAATGTTCTAAAATGCAATCAATTAACGGGAAAACACTGTTCTCGAAAATGCGATTATGATTATGCCAAGGCAGCAGCTACTCTTCCTGGGGTCCAGCAAAATTAAGGCAGTTATACAATTTTAAAAACCTTAAAATACATTCATAACAGATTTCACAACACATGTGTGCCCTCAGGCCCATACTCTACTACCACATATCTACAACACAAAATCCATGTCATGTGTTTGTATGCGTTTGTCTGTGCCTATATTTGTGTTGCTTCACAGCCCCCGCTGTTCTACAATCAAATTTTACTGCTTGTAAGAGTTACTTGATGTGGAATAGAGTTCCATGTAGTCATGGCTCTATATAGTAATGTGCGCCTCCCATAGTCTGTTCTGGACTGGGACTGTGAAGAAACCTCTGGTGGCAATGTCTTGTGGGGTATGCATGGGTGTCCGAGCTGTGTGCCAGCTGTTCAAACATGTCAGTACCTCTCACAAATACTAGTGATGAAGTTAATCGCTCCTCCACTTTGAGCCAGGAGAGATTGACCTGCATATTATTAATGTTAGCGCTCTGTGTACATCTAAGGGCCAGCTGTGCTGCCCTGTTCTGAACCAATTGCAAATTTCATAAGTCCCTCTTTGTGGCACCTGACCACACGACTGAACAGTAGTCCAGGTGCGACAAAACTAGGGCCTGTAAGGACCTGCCTTGTGTATAGTGTTGTTAAGAAGGCAGAGCATCGCTTTATTAGAGACTTCTCCCCATCTTAGCTACTGTTGCATCAACATGTTTTGACCATGACAGTTTTACAATCCAGGGTTACTCCAAGCAGTTTAGTCACCTCAACTTGCTCAATTTCCACATTATTCATTGCAAGATTTAGTTGAGGTTTAGGGTTTAGTGAATGATTTGTCCCAAATACAATGCTTTTAGTTTTTGACACCCATTCTGAAATTAACTGCAGCTCTTTGTTAAGTGTTGCAGTCATTTCAGTCACTGCAGTAGCTGACGTGTATAGTTTTGAGTCATCCGCATTCATAGACACACTGGCTTTACTCAAAAGTGGCATGTTGTTAGTAAAGAGTGAAAAAAAACTATAGAAATGTTGCGCAACATGAGCTCATGGGCTCTCTTGAAGTGTTTGATTAGATTTTCGTTTCCATTTGCATTGATGTCAGAGTGACAATAGAGTGCTTAGTACCAGGCAATTAGCACATTTGCTAATTGCTACTAATAAGCATCAGAGCTTGAAGCAGCATAATTACCGTGACCAAACGGTCACGTGGAATTTGACTGCCGTGACCGTCGTTGTGGCGGTAATACGGTCACCGTAACAGCCCTAGTTATTCATACATCATAGCTGCTGAAAAATGCAAGATGGTTCAGTAATACATTTCGTGAAATCATGTTATCTTTTGTGAAGACACTAAACCACCTCCTCACACAGAACAAAACACAAGCGTGTTTTCAAGCCAGTAGGTAATTAGAGAGACTAGTCAATGTGGAATGGGAAGGAAAAAAAATATATATATATGTCCAAAGTATAGCTCCTCTACTCAACCCCTCAGTGAAGAAAACAAATATTTTGTTTTATTTACCCAATTTATTTCTCTTTTCTATCTACAGGTTGGAGAGACCATTGGGATAACAGAAGAGATCATGGGCTTGACTATATTAGCAGCTGGTACCTCCATTCCTGACCTAATCACCAGTGTCATTGTTGCACGGAAGGGGCTGGGGGACATGGCTGTGTCCAGCTCTGTGGGCTCCAACATCTTTGACATCACTGTTGGGTACGCTGATGTCATCAGTACTGTGATCTCTCTTCTATTGAATGACTAATTTCTTTTAATATCTGTTAGTTTCACATTTTGAAAGATACGTTTATTCTCACAGTGCTGGGGGAAGTTCTTACATATTACACAGTAACAGTCATATTACTTTGTTCTTATCCAATAGTGAATTTGGGATTCACTAAAACCACAATAATTACACTTAGATACCATTTTCATAACAATTATTTCCATTTATATGTTAAATGCTTGCCAGATATAATATGATGTAAAAGTTCACTGAACTTTGTTTTATTCTCTAATTATTTTGATTGAATAAGGTTTGCCCATGGGTGACATGGAAGTTCCCACAAAAAAAAACACATCTAGTTGTTTCATCTAATTATCTTTAAGTAACTGGTTTACTCAAATTTTCGGTCAAAGTGTTACCTGAACTTAAAATGTTTAGTTGGACCAAACCTAGCTCCAACATGAGAAAAGGTCAATTTGTCTCATATGTTCATTCAACTGGAATGTATTTTTATATCTTACCTAAAAGAAAGGCTCTGGAACTAGTTACACACACAGTGCTGTTAACATACAATGTTTTAAACATATATATTTGACACACATGCTTACATTGTGCATGTTAATTTATACAGTAATTGTTATTTAACATGTCTTCAATTGGGATTTGACCTCACAACCTCTTGGTTCGTAGCTTTCCGATCTTCCTGCTACCCCACCCTGTCTGTGTCAATTATTAGTTAATCGGACTATTTTCTCATCATTGATTTAGCTATTTTAGTTTTTTCTGTATAGCTCTCTAATGTTGGTGGGGCATATACTCTGTTTTAATGCTGCTCCTTAATCATTGTGATAAATAAAATGTCTTTTTCTTGAGTGTACTTGCATTGAAGTGCAACGTTTAGCAATACTGTTGAGATCAGTTACCTGCCCCTTTCCATGACATAGACCATCCAGGTGAAAGCTATGATCCTTTATTGATGTCCCATGTTAAATCCACTTAATCAGTTTAGAGGAAGGGGAAGTGACACATTAAAGAAAGATGTTCAAGCCTTGAGACAATTGAGACATGGTTTCGTGTGTGGGTGCTATTCAGAGGGCAAATGGACAAGACAATATTTACAGTGCCGTCAGAAAGTATTTTTTCCACATTTTGCTGTGTTACAGCCTGAATTTGAAATGGATTACATTTAGATGTTTTTGTCACTGGCCTATACATAGTACCCAATAATGACAAAGTGGAATTATGTTTTTTTTTAAATGTTCCAAATGTATTAAAATCTGAAATCGCAATAAGTATTCAACCCCTTTGTTATGGCAAAACTAAATAAGTTCAGAAGTAAAACTTTGCTTAACAAGTCACATAATAACTTGCATAGAATCACTCTGTGTGCAATAATAGTGTTAACCATAATTGTTGAATGACTCTACCTCATCTCTGTACCCCAAATATGCAATTATCTGTATGGTCCCTCAGTCGAACAGTGAATTTCAAACACAGATTCAACCAAAGAAACAGGGAGGTTTTGTAATGCCGCAAAGAAGGGCACCTATTGGTAGATTTAAAAAATGCAGACATTGAATATCCATTTGATCATAGTGAAGTTATTAATTACACATTGGATGGTGTATTAAGCCACCCAGTCACTACAAAGATACAGGCGTCCTTCCCAACTCAGTTTTCAGAGAGGAAGGAAACCGCTCAGGGATTTCACCATGAATTGAATGGCTGTGATAGGAGAAAACTGAGGATGGATCACATGCATACACACACACATGATAATATACACACTGTACACACACACATATATATCTATTTTTTAACCCCTTTATCGTGATATCCAATTGGTAGTTACAGTTTTGTCCCATCGCTGCAACTCCCGTACGGACTTGGGAGAGGCAAAGGTCGAGAGCCATGCGTCCTCCGCAGTGGCGATTTTAGCATGTAAATCTTGGTGGGCAAAAAAATGAATATGTGGGATGCATGCCAGCAAAGCCACTAAACAATACATGAATTGCACTCAAACCTTGCCCACAAACGGCCTACATAAAGCTGTCCCAACAGCAGTCCAAACGTCTTACTATTGCTACACCTGGCTATCAGCGGAGTCTTGTCTGGCAGCGAAGCAGTTCATTTAGCCTCATTTACTGCCTTTTAAAAATCGCTGATATAGCTGACTTGCTTAAACAAATGTGGTTTCTAATGACAATTGACATGTACAAACTATGGCATAAGGGGACGACAAGTGGATAAGAGGCAATCCGAGCAATCCGAGGCAATATAACTATTTGTTTAGCACTTTTGAAATGTACAGCGACAGGATTCAGAACATGGGCTGTTCTTACAGTGTTCTCCCTGTACACCAAGTCAGAACCGAAGGATAAATAAAGGGGGCATATAAGCAGACATGGAAAGCTCTTACAATATTGGATGATTACATTTCTCTAAAACAGGTTATAGGCTGCATGTGCATCATCAACTCAGAACAGTAGTCCAAATTAAGAGAGGTAAATAGAGCAAATGATGGTGAGGCACATGGGCTTACTACACAACATACACTTAGTATTACATTCTTAGCTACAGTATACATATCTCCCTGGTATATTACATGATTTATGCAGCAGCATACAATACATTTTTGGACTCACCTTGTTGTGCTGTGCTCACTTGAACAGGAAGGTGGCTATTTTCCCAGTTGGAGCTGGTTTATTCCCGACTTCCCAGTTGTCTTGAACTCACTGAAGTGTAGTTTTCGCAGTTCCGAGTTAACAGTTGTTTTGAGCTCGGCACAAATCATGCTTCATTGACAGCATGGCCAATGTTGAATGTTTATCATTTTAAACTTGGAAAAGAGACACTTAATCACAGATTTGGGACCACACAGCCACTCCACTGAATAGCAGGCTAGTGATTGCTTTGCATTGCTTGCAGTTAACTTTAGCCACTGTCACTGATTCCCTCCAAACCACTCATTGTTGAATTTGCAATTTACAACTTGTGCAATGGTTATGTCCAATGGCCGATGAGCACCGATACGTTTTATCTATAATTTCTCTTCATTATTTCTCTTAATATGACAAGGATTAAAAAGGATTTGCCAGTATAGTCGACTTGATTCATGATGATGACTGAAAGCTATAATTTTGAAAGTATGATGTTGACATCATAAGTCTAATCAAAGCTACTGTACATATAATGTGATTTGTCGTCATTTTATCTGTGGCCAATGACCTTGAGCCTTCTTGGATGGGCACTTCTAATGTAACTCTATGGCAGCACCCAAGGGGCTAGAATTTTCTCCCCTTAGACTTGGCGGTGATGTAGTGTCCCCATGAGTGACTGAGTCAATCACGGCGCAACGCTGTGTATCTTCTGCTGGCTTGCCCCACCAGCACAGAAAGCACTGAGCTAGGCTGAAACACCGGCATTTTTGAGCTGCCTTACTCAAGAAAATAAAAAAGAGACCGTGTTTGTATGCGGCTTTATTAACTCAATGATATATTTTTTTTTACATTGTTAGCAAATTGATATGTGACACGTTTTCAAGCCAAAATAACATGCAAAACAGGCAGTGGTGCTCTGAAACACGACCCTGCCTAGCTGCACTGCTTCTTGTCACACTGCTCACTTAACCCGGAAGCCTACCGCACCAATGTGTCGGAAGAAACACCGTACAACTGGTGTCCACGTCAGCGTGCATGTGCCCGGCCCACCACAGGAGTCACTAGAGCATGATGGGACAAGGACATCCCGGCCGGCCAAGCCCTCCCCTAACCAGGACGACGTTGGGCCAATTGTGCGTTGCCTCATGGGTCTCCCGGTCATGGCCGGCTGCGACACAGCCTGGGATCGAACCCAGATCTGTAGTGACGCCTTAGACCGCTGCTCCACTCGGGAGGCCCCAGCAATTAACTTTTTGTCCTGAATACAAAGTGATATGTTTGGGGCAAATCCAATACAACACATTATTGAGTACCACTCTCGATATTTTCAAGCATAGTGGTGGCTGCATCATGTTATGGGTATGCTTGAAATCGGTAAGGACCGGGGAGTTTTTCAGGATAAAAAAGAAACTGAATGGAGCTAAGCTCAGGCAAAATCCTAGAGGAAAACCTGTTTCTGTCTGCTTTCCACCAGACACTGGGAGATAATTTCACCTTTCAGCAGGACAATAACCTAAAACACAAGGCCAAATCTACACTGGAGTTGCTTACCAAGACAGTGAATATTCCTGATTGGCCGGTTTACAGTTTTGACTTAAATCTACTTGAAAATATATGGCAAGACCTGAAAATGGTTGTCTAGCAATGATCAACAACCAATTTGACAGAGCTCAAAGAATTTTGAAAAGAATAATGGGCAAATGTTGCACAATCCAGGTGTGGAAAGTTCTTAAAGACTTACCCAGATAGACTCATAGCTGTAATCGCTGCCAAAGGTGCTTCTACAAAGTATTGACTCAGAGGTGTGAATATACATATGTAAATAAGATATTTCTGTAATTCATTTTCAAGACATTTGCAAAAATCCCTAAAAACATGTTTTCACTTTGTGTGTGTGTGCATGTTTATTTTGTGTGTTTCAGCCTGCCGTTCCCATGGCTCCTCTGGTCCATCATCAACAACATGCAGCCTGTGGCGGTGAGTTCTAACGGGCTGTTCTGCGCCATTGTGCTGCTGTTCATCATGCTCATCTTCGTCATCATCTCAATTGCTGCCTGCAAATGGCGGATGAGCAAGCTGCTGGGCTTCATCATGTTCGTGCTCTACTTAGTGTTCCTGGTGGTCAGCGTTATGCTGGAAGACAAGATCATCGCCTGCCCTATATCCATTTGAAAATCTGCAAGAAAGCATTCACCCCTAACACAAGATTCAAGAAGAATGGGGAGGGGATGGAGGAAAGACTCCCAAAAGAATGAGGCCGCAAGATATGGCTCGGCTGATTCATTGGTCGGAAGTAGATATTTATTATTATTTTATTTATTTGGGGGTGTGTAGATGGCTGGGGGTTTACATTTTGGGGGGGGGATGGTGGGTGGTGTATTAGCCAGGTAGTGGAGCAACTATGCCATCTTATGCATGTCACTTGTTTTCCTAGATCAGTTGATTCTGGACTACTCCTAGTAGATTGAGGATTCTGACCTCCTGTGGACTTTGAGGTCAGGAAGTACACAAGAGACTTCTGACAAAGCTGGCTGAGCTTGGCACAAAAGACCAGAGGTGCCACATTATTGTTCTCAGCTTCAGGACTGATTGTAAAAAAACCTTTTCAAATAACTCTTTGGATGACCCTCTTTAACTGACTTCACTGACTGACTAGATGACTTCACTCGACTTGTCACTCCAGTGTGTGTTGTTCTAGTGAGTTTGATAATGAGCAACCCTTGGATGAAGGAATGTTGCTGATGCTCCACACAAAGAACTGGTTTTACATAAGACTAAAATATGGTTTTGAGCCATTAACTTCTCCTCTCTTGTGTACTTAGTGACCAAGCATCAAAAGATGAAGCAGTCCAAGCAGTTTTGCATGCAGAGCTGGAGATAGGAACAGATTTTTACTAATTCATCTTGTGTTCTGTCCAAAAGTTAAAACTTTACATCCCCCCCTTCCAGATGTCATTGCTCACCATGTCTCTTTGATTGACACACTAGCTGTAATTACTGAAATAGTAGTAGCGTCAGTTGTACTGTCGCAGTAATATGTACTGTAGATGTTGGATTTTGACTCTTCCTGGGTCTTGATAGGCCTACTGATTATCTTATCCACATCTCCACCTGCCATTGGACATAGGAGTTCATATTGTACAGAGCTTGCCATGCTTCGCACGCCAATTGGTAAGGTAAACACTACTGGAAAATGTTAACTTGGAACCCAATTCAATCAATTTGCATAAAAGGAAAAACCACACCACGATTGACCCAATGTTTACTCTGCAAAGGACAGATGTGGTCACACATCAATATCCAATGACTACGGACCTTATTCAGAGTTGAGATAAGCGAATGCAACTGATACTTTTGCATGAATCATTCATTCAGATCTCAATTTAGAATAACGCCAACAGTCTGCAAGAAGAAAAGATGGTTTCTGAGTGAAACCACAGGGTAGTTTTCCTTTATCTGCACATGATTGAATCAGCCTTAATTGTAGCCTCTCAGAATATATAATAGCTTACCATGTTATTCATTCTGAATAAGCAAAGCATGTGTAGACTCAGATAGGACACTCATAACCAATATGTCTATGTCAAAATAAGGTAGTAGATAAAATAACTGGCACTCAATTTTTGAAAGAGTCATACAATGATCTATTTAGATTAGTGAATGTTTAGCACACTCTTGAAATTAAGACTTAAATATTCAGGCTCCTAGAGAAGTTCATAGTAGGAGGAAAATGCATGATAAAAAAATATCAGGCTGCATTGTGTTATACCTGTGAGAATTAAAAAAAAAAAAAAAATGAATTCTCAAATATTTAACATTTCGCTATTTCTTTGACACAATAGTATTAGGCTTCTATGTACAAAATGTCAACAAATATGTGTGGTTAATATCTATCAACCTTGTGCAATTTATTTTCAATTGAAAGATGTTTTTGTCTGCATATGTGCAGTCTGTATACTCTCTGTATACAGTAATAGCAAATCAATTGAGGTTATGTTACCAGTATTTTGCAGCCAACTGAAACATGCACACAGAATTATTGAATTATGTATTAAGTTAGCAATTCTCATAGTCATTTTCACAGTCACTCACGCTGTACTTTGAGTTAGTGTTCCTTCTTTTTATTACCATTTAACAATTGAGTGAATTTTATGAAGAAGTATCAATCAACAGTAGTGAGCATGATCCTCACACAAAAATCTGCAAAAATCCCTTTTTGTTTTGTTTATACAACAAAGTGATTAGATAACTCAACATACATTATCTTATGTCTTTGGTTTTGAATTAAAATTCGCTCCACCCAGAGGTAAAAGCCAATTCTGGCAAAGATCCTCCTCACAAGAAACAGTCAACTTCTAGAAACATGGACATCACAAAACCAACAGCAATATACTGTATGTACTGTATGTGTCAGGGTTAGGGTCAATTATTTTTTATATATATATATTTTTAAATGAAATTCCACTTCATAAGTATTTATTGAATATGGTGAAGAATTAGATGGGGAAGACAGGCAAGGAAGAGATAAAGTCTGCTTGGGCGAGGCAGGGATTAAATCCACGACTGTCAGCGCATGTGCTTTCTGCTGGGAGTATTATCATTGGACCACAGTGTCCAATTAAATTGTAAAATTGTATTGGCCACACCCCACAGGAAGCAGAATTTTTGTATTAGTTCAAATAGTTCAAATACTCCAGAATGTCAGTGAACAACAAAGTGTTAACATCTCTTGACAAAAATACACAAATAATACTGTTTGAGAACTATAAGTTGTAATCAAGCTTATTTGAAAAGGTATCTGTATTCTTTGCTGTAATAAGTGGCAGATGCTTTTGGTAAAATATTTGTCAAAGAAATTAGACTTTAATGTTTCATCTTAGTTTAATATCTTTGAATTGCTTTGAATTAAATTCTACTTCCTGTGAGGTGTGTCCAATTCAAATTTCAGTTCATAGGTTGAATTTAATTAAATGCAAAAATTCTGAAACGACCCCAACCCTGGTATGTGTCATTGAGAATTGCATTTCCATGCATTTGACTAATGTACTTGTCTGTCGTGACCTTACTATACCTACACATTTGGAAACTATTTCTTCTGAAATCCTCCAAAATCTCCACATGACTTACTTTCAGAGATCTTAACTGTCCAAACACACCTGCATTATCTCAGTTCAGTCTCTGTATCTTTGCAAGAATATACTGGAAAATATGAATAACTAAATAATGTGAATGTATGAGGAAAATGCATCTGAGCAATTTGGGCTGGTTACCCATGGGTGGCACACATGAAATGGAATTATGTTAAACGTATGCATAACTCAAAAAGAATAGGGGTACTCTTTTCTTTTGTAAATAGAAAATATATGCTTTTATAAGATTCTTCACTTGAACCAATCTAGAACAAAATTCCTTGGTCCATGTTTATATTGATTTACAATTTCATGTATATAATGTTTCAATGGTAGGAAAACGTTATCTTTCAGAATATTGATATAGTAAGCTTATATACACTACTGTTCAAAAGTTTGGGGTCACTTAGAAATGTCCTTGTTTTCCATGAAAACATACAGGAAATTAGTTGCAAAATTAATAGGAAATATAGTCAAGACATTGACAAGGTTATAAACAATGTTTTTTAATTTAAATAATAATTGTGTCCTTCAAACTTTGCTTTCGTCGAAGAATCCTCCATTTGCAGCAATTACAGCCTTGCAGACATTTGGCATTCTAGTTGTCAATTTGTTGAGGTAATCTGAAGAGATTTCACCCCATGCATCCTGAAGCACCTCCCACAAGATGGAATGGCTTGACGGGCCCTTCTTACGTACCATGCGGTCAAGCTGCTCCCACAATAGGGTTGAGATCCGGTGACTGTGCTGGCCACTCCATTATAGACAGAATACCAGTTGACTGATTCTTCCCTAAATAGTTACTGCATAGTTTGGAGCTGTGCTTTGGGACATTGTCCTGTTGTAGGAGGAAATTGGCTCAAATTAAGTGCTGTCCACATGGTTTGGCAAGGCGTTGCAAAATGGAGTGATAGGCTTCCTTCTTCAAGATCCCTTTTACCATGTACAAATCTCCCACTTTACCGCCACCAAAACACCCCCAGACCATCACATTGCCTCCACCATGCTTGACAGATGGTGTCAAGCACTCCTCTAGCATTTTTTATTTTTTCACCGTCTCACGAATGTTCTTCTTTGTCATCCGAACACCTCAAACTTAGATTTGTCTGTCCATACCACTTTTTGTCCAATCTTCCTCTGTCCAGTGTCTGTGTTCTTTTGCCCATTTTAATCTTTTCTTTTTATTGGCCAGTCTGAGATATGGCTTTTTCTTTGCAACTCTGCTAGAAGGTGGGCAAAAGAACACAGACACTGGACAGAGGAACTCTGCCTAGAAGGCCAGCATCCCGGAGTCGCCTCTTCACTGTTGACGTTAAGACTGGTGTTTTGCGGGTACTATTTAATGAAGCTGCCAGTTGAGGACTTGTGAGGCGTCTGTTTCTCAAACTCTAATGTACTGTGGCCATTTTGAGCCTGTAATCGAACCCACAAATGCTGATGCTCCAGATACTCAACTAGTCTAAAGAAGGCCAGTTGTATTGCTTCTTTAATGAGAACAACAGTTTTCCGCTGTGCTAACATAATTGCAAAATTATTTTCTAATGATCAATTAGTCTTTTAAAATGATAAACTTGGATTAGCTAACACAACGTGCCATTGGAACACAGGAGTGATGGTTGCTGATAATGGGCCTCTGTATGCCTATGTAGATATTCCATAACAAATCAGCCATTTCCAGCTACAATAGTCATTTACAACTTTAACAATGTCTACACTGTATTTCTGATCAATTTGATGTTATTTTAATAGACAAATAATTTGCTTTTCTTTAAAGAAAACAAGGAAATGTCTAAGTGACCACAAATGTTTGAATGGTAGTGTATATTATCATACTATAAAAAAAAAAACAATCAAAAATGAAGTCAACCTCATACACTTCAAGGATTGACTATTATGATTGATTGGTTTCCTGGAGACTTCCCCAGTGTGTTTGCCCCATTTATGCATTGTTTGCTGGTATAAAAGATGAGGGCTTTAGATACCACATTGCCTCCTGATAGTCTACAAGTATGCTACATTATACTGACGCTATTTATTTACTTGTTTATTACAAACAACCTGTCTTTAAAGTGTAGGCGCCAAAGTCAAGGGGCAGATTGGGCTATCACTCCCAATGGACCATTTCCTCTCCAATGCACGCAGGCGCACACATGAAAACACAAGTTAGAAAGCCAAGATATACATTTAAACACACCCTCATTCACATTCAGGTAATAAGATAATATGTTTTCCACACACACTTTTTTTTTTTCATCTTTGCTAAACAGTGCCCATTGCCTTATCCTGTAGTACGATCCAGAGAAAAAGAGAACTGTGTCTGTGTGGCTAGAATACAGTACACGAGTCAGGCATATTCTGTCATTGAGTCCCTCCTACCCACACTCTCATTAGTCTTGCCTCACCTCACCACTTGTTCATACCCTTTTTTCTTAGGTGGGGGTCGATTGCTTGAGTTCACACTTCCCCAACCTTAGCGAAACTGCCATTTCATGTTGAGCTTTTCATTCAGCCTCACTTTTCCAGCTCCCCTTATGTCTGCTGTCAAAGGTGCTGTATGCATAAAGTATTCTGAAAGGCTCCTGACAAAGAATATTGTATGAGCAAAGGCAAAGTTGTATGGTATATTTGTGTACAAGCATGAATGATGAGCTAAAAATGCAAAAACAATCGGTTTAGCATGTGAAATACATTGAGTGCAGATTATAGGGTTTAAATCGACCACTGATACACATTTTTGCACTGTAAATGGTAATGTTTTTATTTTATTGGTGTTAATGTAAGATTTCTTTATTTAAGGTGTACATAATATACAGACAAATTAACTATATAATCTATATGTGTAAAATAACAATGTAAAACTCTACTGTAAAACACAAAGTATCTATTACAATGAATAAAGGTAACAAAGAAATTATTCAAACTTGATGTCTGTTTTGTTTTCGAAAAACAACAAAACAGCCACCCTGCCACTTGTTTTGGTAAACAGCTGAGGGATGGGGGTGCAGAAATGTAACCATTCTCAAGTTCATAAATGGGTACCTAGATATGGTTCAGGCCACTGCATACGGCACATGAAGAGTCCCTCTGCCTGCGTAGGATCGAATACTGGCCCCACCGGCCTTCTCCTATCTATCTCCCCTTAATTAATTTATGTCACTGTCCCCACAAAAATATAATGAAAAAAAAGAAATCATAGATGGAGATTAAAATGATCGTTTTTAACCATGACCAGAATTCCATCAAAGGCGCACTGCACCAGGGTAAATTCCACCCTCATTAAAGTAAAAAAGAGAAGGTATTTATTTGAAGTTTTCCCATTTTTGAATTTCAATTTAAACTGAGCCCAACCGTGCACTGCACTGTCGACAATGTGACTTTCAAAAGTCCAGTGCAATGCACTTGTCGACAAAACTCCTTTTATTGAATCCCGGCCCATATTACATTTTTAGATATACAGTATAATACTATATTATTACTATCCTAGAGCGTGCAGATTGTTCTGCTTTTCCTTTTTAAGAATTAGACCAGCACAAATAACACAAAATGTAAAACAGCATATTGTGATTTTGGTGGGTGAGTAACAAATGGAAAAACTGGATTAGTAAGGTAGGTTTGATACAAAATATCAGGTCAACTCCAGCAGAATGAGAAACACGCTTAACAGACTCAAAACAAGGAAGCCATGCTTAACATCAGCTATATCAACACCCTTCTTGTCAATTTAACAGGTCCATGTTGCTGCTGTCAATTGTGAAGTTGTTTAAAGTTGTGAGCTTACCCAGCTTCACGGCTTCATTACTCCAGACCACCGCAAGGGGGAGTTAGAGCACTCATTATGCATTTGGGTCCCAAGGTTTTTATATGACCAATCATATCGAGTGGTTCCAATGACGAATTTGACAAGAGCCACCTGTCCCTGGTGACTTTCTTCAGCAAAGATGGCTGACAAAACATTATGGTAGAAGCAAATGTAAGTAATTATAACGTCATAACGAGTCAAGCAACAAATGTACAATTGAGAGGAATATGTTAGTTAATGTAGAGACAAACGATTGTGCATATTCTTTTGTCAAAATTAATTTACGAAAATTAACAAGCGAGCCACTCAGGCGGAGAATGAAGCGTAGAAGAGAGCGAGGAACGAGATGGGAGTAACAATTCGGACTACTTGCTCTGAGACTGGCATAATAATGTAATGTAACAAGCAGGGAGTCCAGCACGCTATCGACTGTGCCCAAATGTATTAATTGGGGTTCGGGCCGATAGTGGGTGACATTTAATCCTAGTAAAAATGTCCTGTCTTAGGTCAGTTAGGATCACCACTTGATTTTAAGAATGTGAAATGTCAGAATAATAGTAGAGAGAATGATATATTTCAGCTTTTATTTCTTTCATCACATCACACTCAATTAGCATTTGGTAGCATTGCCTTTAAATTGTTTAACTTCGGTCAAACGTTTCGGGTAGCCTTCCACAAGCTTCCCACAATAAGTTGGGTGAATTTTGGCCCATTCCTCCTGACAGAGCTGGTGTAACTCTCAGGTTTGTAGACCTCCTTGCTCGCACACGCTTTTTCAGTTCTGCCCACAAATTTTCTATAGGATTGAGGTCAGGGCTTTGTGATGGTCACTCCAATACCTTGACTTTGTTGTCCTTAAGTCATTTTGCCACAACTTTGGAAGTTTGCTTTGGGTCACTGTCCATTCGGAAGACCCATTTGGGACCAAGCTTTAACTTCCTGACTGATGTCCTGAGATGTTGTTTCAATATATCCCAAAAAAATTCCTGCCTCATGATGCCACCTATTTTGTGAAGTCCACCAGTCCCTCCTGCAGCAAAGCACCCGCACAACATGATGCTGCCACCCCGTGCTTCACGTTTGGGATGGTGTTCTTCGGCTTGCAAGCCTCCCTCTTTTTCCTCCAAACATAACGATGGTCATTATGGCCAAACAGTTCTATTTTTGTTCCATCAGACCAGAGGACATCTTTGTCCCCACGTGCAGTTACAAACCGTAGTCTGTTTTTTTTATGGCGGTTTTGGAGCAGCAAGTTATTCCGATATAGGACTCGTTTTACTGTGGATATAGATACTTTTGTACCGGTTTCCTCCAGCATCTTCACAAGGTCCTTTGCTGTTGTTCTGGGATTGATTTGCACTTTTTGCACCAAAGTACGTTCATCTCTAGGAGACAGAATGAGTCTCCTTCCTGAGCGGTATGACAGCTGCGTGGTCCCATGGTGTTTATACTTGCGTACTATTGTTTGTACAGATGAACGTGATACTTTCAGGTGTTTGGAAATTGCTCCCAAGGATGAACCAGACTTGGAGGTCTACAATTTTTTTTCCTGAGGTCTTGAATGATTTTTTTTTATTTTCCCATGATGTCAAGCAAAGAGGCACTAAGTTTGAAGGTAGGCCTTGAAATACATACACAAGTACACCTCCAATTGATTCAAATGATGTCAATTAGCCTATCAGAACCTTCTAAAGCCATGACATCATTTTCTTTAATTTCCCAAGATGTTTAAAGGCACAGTCAACTTAGTGTATGTAAACGTCTGACCCACTGGAATTGTGATACAGTGAATTATACGTGAAATAATCTGTCTGTAAACAATTGTTGGAAAAATTACTTGTGTCATAAACACAGTTGATGTCCTAACAGACTTGCCAAAACTATAGTTTGTTAACAAGAATTTTGTGGAGTGGTTGAAAAACTAGTTTTAATGACTCCAACATAAGTGTATGTAAACTTCCGACTTCAACTGTATAACCCACACCTACACACTCATGTATCAATCTGATTGATGGATTGTGTTGTACAGTAAGCAGGTGCAGGGGTATAACTGTGGCTCCTTCCACCTTCAAAGAATAGGCAAGAGGACCAACCAAGAATATTTCTATAACTACGCTATATTGTTTGTCCGTTCATGTTTTTCAGCATAAAGTACTCTGCAGCCACTTAGTGTGGTGTGGACACCAGGTGAGGCCACACACACAGATTCCTGTTGTCCCTTTAACTACCTTATTTTCTAAATAACTGTCTCTTTTCTTCACTTCATCCCTTTCTCCTCTTCTCCCTAAATCCTCTAGGTTATATGAGCTGTGTCGGTGAACCCCTCCCGCATCTGAACTGGCTACATAGAGGGCACAGCATGATCAGAGGGGAGAGGTCACTTGGTTGGGTCAACAGGAAGTATTATTAAAGAGATGCTTTACATTGAAATACAGATAGAGATGCAGTTGTCCCAGAGTTAATGATCCAAGGTCAGTTTTGCATTTCACCTCATGATTATTATGATGAGTAACAATGTTAAAATAAAAACACAAGGCTTAAACATGCTCTCTCTCTCCATCTGTCTCTCGTCTGCAGACATGTTTTGATGTGAGAGAGGATGCCAACCCCCAGGTCCATCATCGCCATCTCACCCGCTTGTAAGATACCCTTCGGGCCAACTAGAGACACTATTATGTAATTGTGATGAACTGAGAGAATATTTGGGTAGCACTGATTCATTAATCATATCCCTGCTCTTGTGTTCTTACCTCTTTCCCTTTGTCTTTTACACCTCTCTCGCCACCTCTTTCTTCCTCTGTTTTTATGATGCACAACAGATGTGCATTGAAGTACAGATTGAACTTGTATTTATAATATTACCATTACAATATTAATGCATGTATTTTAAACACTTGGAAAATGAACTTCTTTCAATAAAGTGTTTCACATTCTCTACTGGTTGAAATTAAGTCTCATTTGATGAAATACTACATCTATCAAGTGTTTATCAGTTTATTGCAAATCAAGGGCATTAGATATCGAAGTGAACCGGTTTTAGACTATTCACATGATGCATAGGAAGGGTAGTGTACTGTTTAAATTCTATTTCTGTATATATGAATTACAAATCAGCCTTTAATACTTAAATCCTGTTTCTAGTCTATTAGTTACAATGTGTAACCATTGATGTCCCAAGACCAGGATTGCTAAACACTGTTGAAGTGTATAATTGTAATAGATACATGCAGACACAGCATCATTCAAAGACTGGAATTTGATACTCCGGGTATTGGATATGACTGAAAAATAATCTGAAAGACATTCATTCCTGAACTACACCTTTATTTGCCAGGGTAGAGTACATGAATAGTGAATATATTAAATGTACAGGGTACAATGTGAGTTTCATGCATGGTAATAACTACATGTATATACACAACTTGCATCCTTGGCACAAAGTTATATTATATTCTACTCAATCCATAGGCTTCATTAATGTCATTCAGACTGTTTTAAAATTGATACAACTGGCTATGATAGCTGAGGTTCATAGCTATGTTCTGAACTAATATCTATACCAAACGTTTCAGGGTCCATACACAGATCGGCTAGATAGCTAGCTACACATCCATAGGCATACAGGTATTTTTATCCTCCACTGCACAATAAGCAAGAACATAGCTAGCTACTGTATTTCATCGATCTGCATTGCATGGAACATATAAGCAAGGCAAGGCAAGCTTTGCTTTTTCTTTTGCAGTAAATGCTTTAACTAGCTAGATTCCTTACATCCACTGTTTCACAAGACGACAGCCTGATTTGCTGGTTGTTTCAGGAGTCCCTAAAACAACAAATAATTGCCTTTTTCTCACCCACTCTAGGTTAAATTAAAACGACATCTCCAAAATATTGATACTTTTTAAACAAAGCGATTATTATTATTAATTAATTTAGAATTATATAAAACCCCCTTAGATTCAAAGATTCTCATAGATCCTAATGGATAATTCCACTTAGATATTAATATCCAATCCAGTTATTGGCGGAGAGTCACGTCATTGAAAAAAATATTTTAGATATACTGTAGGCCTACCATAGGCAAAATGAGTCTCAATAGTGTTGAGTAATATGCTGTTAAAAATGGTGTAGGTCTTATTTATTTAAAGAGCATATTGAAGTTAGAAGCAAAATCCTAAAACTATTATAGCACCGTTTCGCGCTGCTCTGAGACAAGCATGGGGACTGGTCTTGATAAATCAATTAGATTTTTATTTTGACTTAATCTCCGTTTGGTTATTGGTTAGACAGGAATTAGAGAATTACGGTGTAGAAATGTTATGCTCTTAGTGTAACCTTCATTTAATGAAGCTGCCAGTTGAGGCATCTGTTTCTCAAACTAGACACTTCTAATGTCTTGTTCTCTTGCTCAGTTGTGCACTGGGGCCTCCCACTCCTCTTTATATTCTGGTTAGAGGCAGTTTGCTCTGTGAAGGGAGTAGTACATAGCATTCTACCAGATCTTCAGTTTCTTGGTAATTTCTCACATGGAATAGCCTTCATTTCTCAGAACAAGAATAGACTGACGAGTTTCAGAAGAAAGTCCTTTGTATCTGGCCATTTTGAGCCTGTAATCTAACCCACAAATGCTGATACTCAACTAGTCTAAAGGCCAGTTTTATTGCTTCTTTAAAATCAGTACAACAGTTTTCAGCTCTGCTAACATAATTGCAAAAACGTTTTCTAATGATCAATTTGACTTTTAAATTATAAACTTGGATTAGCAACACAATGTGCCATTGGAACAAAGGAGTGATGGTTGCTGATAATGGCCCCTGCCATTATGCAGATTTTCCATAAGAAATCTGCCGTTTCCAGCTACAATAGTCATTTACAACATTAACAATATCGACACTGTATTTCTGATCAATTTGATGTTATTTTAAAGGACAAAAATCACTTTTCTTTCAAAAACAAGGACATTTCTAAGTGGCCCCAAACTTTTGAACGGTAGTGTATACAGTTGAAGTCGGAAGTTTACATTACAACTCGTTTTTCAACCACTCCACAAATTTGTTGTTAACAAACAATAGTTTTGGCAAGTCTGTTAGGACATCTACTTTGTGCATGACACAAACAATTGTTTACAGACAGATTATTTCAATTATAACTCACTGTATCACAATTCCAGTGGGTCAGAAGTTTACATTCACTAAGTTGACTGTGCCTTTAATCAACTTGGAAAATTCCAGAAAACTATGTCATGGCTTTAGAAGCTTCTGATTGACTCATGATGTCAGTTAGCCTATTGGAGGTGTACCTGTGTATGTATTTCAAGGCCTAACTTCAAACTCAGTGCCTCTTTGCTTGACATCATGGGAAAATCAAAAGAAATCAGCCAAGACCCCAGAAAATTGTAGACCTCCACAAGTCTGGTTCATCCTTGGGAGAAATTTCCAAACGCCTGAACGGAACCACGTTCATCTGTACAAACTATAGTACGCAAGTATAAACACCATGGGACCATGCAGCTGTCATACCGCTCAGGAAGGAGACGCCTTCTGTCTCCTAGAGATGAACGTACTTTGGTGCGAAAAGTGCAAATCAATCCCAGAACAACAGCAAATGACCTTGTGAAGATGCTGGAGGAAACAGGTACAAAAGTATCTATATCCACAGTAAAGCGAGTCCTATATCGGAATAACTTGAAAGGCCGCTCAGCATTGAAGAAGCCACTGCTCCAAAACCGCTATAAAAAAGCCAGACTATGGTTTGTAACTGCACATGGGGACAAAAATCGTACTTTTTGGAGAGATGCCCTCTGTTCTGATGAAACAAAAATAGAACTGTTTGGCCATAATGACCATCGTTATGTTTGGAGGAAAAAGGGGGAGGTTTGCAAGCCGAAGAACACCATCCCAACCGTGAAGCATGGGGGTGGCAGCATCATGTTGTGTGGGTGCTTTGCTGCAGGAGGGACTGGTGCACTTCACAAAATAGATAGCATAGCACCACGAGGAAGAAAAAGTATGTGGATATATTGAAGCAACAAGACATCAGTCAGGAAGTTAAAGCCTGGTCGCAAATGGGTCTTCCAAATGGACAATGACCCCAAGCATACTTCCAAAGTTGTGGCAAAATGGCTTAAGGACAACAAAGTCAAGGTATTGGAGTGGCCATCACAAAGCCCTGACCTCAATCCTATAGAACATTTGTGGGCAGAACTTAAAAAGCGTGTGCAAGCAAGGAGGCCTACAAACCTTACACCAGCTCTGTCAGGAGGAATGGGCCAATATTCACCCAACTTATTGTGGGAAGCTCGTGGAAGGCTTCCTGAAACGTTTGACCCAAGTTAAACATTTTAAAGGCAATGCTAACAAATACTAATTGAGTGTATGTAATCTTCTGACCCACTGGGAATGTGATGAAAGAAATAAAAGCTGAAATAAGTCATTCTACAATTATTCTGACATTTCACACTTAAAATAAAGTGGTGATCCTAACTGACCTAAGACAGGGAATTTCTACTCTGATTAAATGTATTTGGCTAAGGTTTATGTAAACTTCCTACTTCAACTGAATATATATATATATATATATATATATATATATATATATATATATATATATTTATACAGTACTGTGCAAAAGTTTTAGGCAGGTGTGAAAAAATGCTGTAAAGTAAGAATGCTTTCAGAAATTGACATGTTAATAGATTATATTTATCAATTAACAAAATGCAAAGTGAGTGAACAGAAGAAAAATTTACATCAAATCTATATTTGGTGTGACCACCCTTTGCCTTCAAAACAGTATCAATTAATATATTTTATATTTGAGATTCTTCAAATAGCCACCCTTTGCCTTGATGACAGCTTTGCACACTGTTGGCATTCTCTCACCCAGCTTCATGAGATAGTCACCTGGAATGCATTTCAATTAACTGCTGTGCCTTCTTAAATGTTAATTAGTGGAATTTCTTTCCTTCTTAATGCGTTTGAGCCAAACAGTTGTGTTGTGACAAGGTAGGTATACAGAAGATATGGCAAGAACAGCTCAAATAAGTAAAGAGAAACAACAGTCCATCATTACTTTAAGACATGAAGTTCAGTCAATACGGAACATTTCAAAAACTTTGAAAGCTTCTTCAAGTGCAGTCGCAAAAACCATCAAGCGCTATGATGAAACTGGCTCTTGTGAGGACCGCCACAGGAATGGAAGTCCCAGAGTTGCCTTTGCTGCAGAGGATAAGTTCATTAGAGTTACCAGCCTCAGAAATTGCAGCCCAAATAAATGCTTCACAGAATTCAAGTAACAGACACATCTCAATATCAATTGTTTAGAGGATACTGTGTGAATCAGGCCTTCATTAACGAATTGCTGAAAAGAAACCACTACTAAAGGACACCAATAATAAGAAGAGACTTGCTTTAAAATTGAACTTCAATGAACTGAATGATGATGAAAAAAGTGATTGAATATAGAACAATAGTGTAAGAATTGCTATTCCTCTGTCCTGCACACACACCTGGAAAAATACACGTTTTTTATTGTTCAATTATATTCCTGATATTGTTCAATTATATTCCTGATAGCGCAGTCATATAGCCTCGGCACCAACATAAAGCTGAGTGACTCACTCATTCATGTCTTTGTATCAAAATAAATGAGTACCAACATTCTTTCTGATAGTCTTTAATAAATACATGTTTTGGTTATCCTGACCTGGACACCATGTATTATAGTCTCTAAAAGGGAAAATATTACCAAATATTATTGTCTCTTGTGTATGTAATTTTCCATATGGATCCATAACGAATTACGATTGGAATAAATATCACTGAATTACAGAAATATTGGAACAAAGTAGACTAATGAAGGTAAACAAATTGTTACTTACTGGAAAATACTCTTTCAAATGAAAGGAAGAGGCAAGTGGAAGGGGGGAAAAGACAGCATTCAGAGGTCAAGACAGCGCTGCTCTGAGACAAGCATGGGGACTGGTCTTGATAAATCAATGAGATCTTTATTTTCACTGAATCTCCATTTGGGTATGGGTTAGACTACAATTATACAATCAGGGTGTAGAAATGTTAGGACTATTTTGCTCTTACTGTAGTACTGTAGCCTACTCCCGACCGGTCACGCTGTACAGTGCCATTATGGGTTATTAGCAGGACAATACTCTTGCCAAGAAGGAGGGTAAGGGGGGGAATTGTATCGTCAAATGTATTTCCTAGGTTGGCTTTATCACAAACAGGCCGTGATTGGGAGTCCCATAGGGCGTCGCACAATTGGCCCAGCATTGTCCAGGTTTGGCCGGTGTAGGCCCCCATTGTAAATAAGAATTTGTTCTTAACTGACTTGCCTAGTTAAATAATGGTCGCATTGTACAGTGTCAGATTTTCCAAACGGAAACCCTGAGGGTTTCGTTGTTAGTGTCTCTTGGAGAAGAAACACCATAATATTTATCAAATTAATTATGCTACATTTCTTAAAATCAATCCCATATACTATGTTCTTTCAAAAAAAGGGTTTAAAGTCTCCAGTACACCCAATAACTTTTGGTTATTTGAAAACAAAATAATCTCCAAAATATCGTTAATGTTTTCAAACACTTGTTTGTTTTTCACAAGGGCTATTAGCAGGACAATAGACCCGATGTGGTCCCAAAAACACCTCTCTGACATAGGGTCCAGCATATCTCTTGCTGATGTCATTGAATGTCTCTGTTTAAGTAGTATTTTGATACTTTGTGCATGGCAATTGATCAGCATTGAAAACTCCTGAGTGGCGCAGCGGTAGAAGCACGGTGATTAGGAAAAACTAGAAGGGCAGGAACCTAGGAAGAAACCTAGAGAGGAACCAGGCTCTGAGAGGTGGCCAGTCCTCTTCTGGCTGTGCCGGGTGGAGATTATAACAGTACATGGCCAAGATGTTCAAACATTCATAGATGACCAGCAGGGTCAAATAATAATAATTACAGTGGTTGTAGGTCAGCACCTCAACAGGTCAGCACCTCAGGAGTAAATGTCAGTTGTAATCACCAATGGGAGAGGATAACGGTATTTGGTAGTGTTCTCATTCAGGTTTCCGTAATCATTACACGTACGTAATCCTCCATCCTTCATCGCCACGAAGAAGAAACCTCCAGACGCAGGAGAGGTAGACGTGCTGATGAAACCTTGTCGGAGTGCATCATGGATGTACTCCTCCATGGCCTAGGTTTCAGCCACCGACAGAGGGTGGTCGACACGAAAAACAGCTAGTGTGATCGACACTAAAAAGGTTTTGGAAGAAAGTGGTGAAGATGGGATACCCACACCTGCCCCAGGAGGTGCAAGCAGGTTGATGGCACAGTCCCAAGGGCGATGAGGAGGGAGACAGGTGGCACAGGTTTTGGAAAAAAAACTCTTGCAGGTCCTGGTATACCTTCGGGATGTTGGGCTGAACGGCAACCACAGGACTCTCAACCGACGTGGAACCACAGGGGATGGGAAAGCAGGTCCTCCGGCATTCGGGTGTCCAGTCCGTGATTTTCATCCTCGACCATGAGCTGGTGGGATTATAGCGTTGGCACATGGGAGGCCGAGGATCATATGGTGCACTAATGATGAAGGGAATGTTCTTCTGATGGATGGACTCCACGGTGAGGGTGAGTGGTGCGGTGATGTGTGTGACCCTAGTGGCCGATATCAAGGGCTTGAACCGGAAACTGAGAGGAGAGCGGGTATGAGGTGATGTTCAATGAGGAGGCAAGGGTCTGGTCAATAAAGTTCCCAGCGGCACCCGAATCCACTAGCGCTGTAGAAACAGTACATGAGGGACAGCCAGCTAGTGTGATCGACACTAAAAAGGTTTTGGCAGAAAGTGATGAAGATGGGATACTCACACCTGCCCCAGGAGGTGGAAGATCACGTAACCTTCCTTCTGCTCTCGCGGATCCTGTGTTGGGACATATCGGACACTACTGAAGCTGGTGCCCCCCTTCACCACAATAGAGACATAGCCCCAGCTGTGTCCATCTGTTGAGACAGTATTCTGTAACGGAGATGCTGGTAGTCGAGAAGCAGGTGCAGAGTTTAATAATGCAATGAATATGGAACAATACAAAACAAGAGTCGCGTCTGGCCATGAAACACATAACCAATACTGCCTGGCGAATGAACCTAAGGGAGTGACAGATATAGGGCAGGTAATCAGTGAAGTGATAGAGTCCAGGTGAGTCTCATGATGAGGCGCAGGTGCGCGTAACGATGTTGCCAGGTGAGGATAATGATGGTTGTCAGAGCCAATGATTAGTAAACCGGCGACGTTGAGCGCCGGAGAGGGGATGCGAGAGTAGACGTGACAATAAAAAAACAACAAAATGACACAAACTAAAAAAATAAGTAGCACCCTAAGTAAAAGCTAAGGTAAAAACATGTTTTAAGATCTCTTTTAAATATGTCCACAGTTTCGCCCCCCCCGCCCCCAAATGGGGACAAGAGAGGTGAATTGTTTTGATCTCAAGGAAAGGGCGTCATTGAGAGGAGTGATTACTGGGGTAGGGGTAAATGTGAAAGTTAACCAACTGAAGGGGAAGATTCCCGGTGTTTGTGATGCTTGTCGTTTGGCACCTGCAAGTTCCAGGACATTTCTGGGGGGAATGGCCCTAGCCCTTTTTGTGTAAATTTCACAGATACCAGACTTTATTACAAAGTAACAGAGCAGAGCAATTCCATGGAACAACTAAATTCTTTTGCCACAGACCTCAGGCTTTATAGGTTTCCACCTTCAGATAACACACATGGTCACTCCCCTCTATGTAGATGATTAACACCCCTTGGCCTCTTGCCACCATTATCTTTCTGTCTCAATTCTTGCTTGTTTACCGATTCTGTTGGTGGTGTATCCATACACGAATGCAGGTGTCTGTCCAATGATACTCATAGGACTACACAATGGCTCTCCCCAAGCCTGTAATGGCACAGACATACATATACAATACAATCACGTGCCTTAAAGCTAGTCACAGGACCAGGTAATGACTTCCCTCAGGCCTATAACAGCACAGGCATACATTTTCTGCTTACGTTCTGTTTTTACATGTCTAGTGATTAACTCCTTGTTATTCCAGCTCTGTCCATTCACTTGAGCTCAGCCTTTTTTCTGCTTACACATGTTTATTAATTAACCCTATGCTTTCTGTCTCAATGCTTCTGGGTAGAACAGTCTAGATACTGGAAAATCATCCATGGTCATGAATTTTCACCTACACCCTCACCCTCCGATCCAACCGGTTCCAGACGTGCTCAATGGGATTGAGATCCGGGCTCTTCGCTGACCATGTCAGAACACTGACATTCCTGTCCTGCAGGAAATCACACACAGAACGAGCAGTATGGCTGGTTGTATTGTCATGCTGGAGGGTCATGTCAGGATGAGTCTGCAGGAAGGGTACCACATGAGGGAGGAGGATGTCTTCCCTGTAGCGCACAGCGTTGAGATTGCCTGCAATGACAACAAGCTCAGTCCGATGATGCTGTGACACATCGCCCCAGACCATGACGGACCCTCCACCTCCAAATTGATCCCACTCCAGTACAGGCCTCGGTGTAACGCTCATTCTTTCGAAGATAAACGCGAATCCGACCATCACCCCTGGTGAGACAAAACCGTGACTCGTCAGAGAAGAGCACTTTTTGCCAGTCCTGTTTGGTCCAGTGATGGTGGGTTTGTGCCCATAAGCGACGTTGTTGCCGGTGATGTCTGGTGAGGACCTGCCTTACAACAGGCCTACAAGCCCCCAGTCCAGCCTCTCTCAGCCTATTGCGGACAGTCTGAGCACTGATGGAAGGATTGTGCATTCCTGGTGTAACTTGGGCAGTTGTTGTTGCCATCCTGTACCAGTCCCGCGGGTGTGATGTTCGGATATACCGATCCTGTGCAGATGTTGTCCATTCTGTCTCTCTGTAACGCTGTCTTAGGCATCTCACTGTACAGACATTGCAATTTATTGCCTTGGCCACATCTGCAGTCCTCATGCCTCCTTGCAGCATGCCTAAGGCACATTCAGGCAGATGAGCAGGGACCCTGGGCATCTTTCTTTTGGTGTTTTTCAGAGTCAGTAGAATAGCCTCTTTAGTGTCCTAAGTTTTCATAGCTGTGACCTTAATTGCCTACCGTCTGTAAGCTGTTAGTGTCTTGTTAACGACCGTTCCACAGGTGCATGTTCATTAATTGTTTATGGTTCATTGAACAAGCATGGGAAACAGTGTTTAAACCCTTTACAATGAAGATCTGTGAAGTTATTTGGATTTTTACGAATTATCTTTGAAAGACAGGGTCCTAAAAAAGGGACATTTCTTTTTTTTCCTGAATTTAGATTACTTCAGAAGGGGCTTCACCACCAGCGACTAACAATAGCTTGCACTTCTTCAGATATGCAATTAAAAACTGTTTTGAAGAAAGTAGTGGGGATAGGATTGAGAAGGCAGGTAGAAGGCTTAAGTTGTGATACACTACCTGCTCATTGAACAATACATAAAAAAATGTATTTAACCTTTATTTAACTAGGCAAGTCAGTTAAGAACAAATTCTTATTCATAATGACAGCCTCCCGGGGAACAGTGGGTTAACTACCTTGTTCAGGGGCAGAACAACAGATTTTTACACTGTCAGCTCATGGATTTGATCCAGCAACCTTTCAGTTACTGGCCCACCACTTTAACCACTAGGCTACCTGCCGCCCCAGGGCACTAATATAGAGTTGGTCCCCCCTTTGCTGCTATAACAGCCTCCACTCTTCTGTGAAGGCTTTCCACTAGATGTGTCACACCCTGATCTGTTTCACCTGTCTTGTGCTTGTCTCCACCTGCCACCAGGCGTCTCCCATTTGTCCCCAATATCGTCTGTGTATTTATACTTGCGTTTTCTGTTTGTCAGTTGCCAGTTCGTCTTGTCCCGTCAAGTCCTACCAGCGTGTTCCCTGTGCTCTAGTGTTTCCTAGTCTTCCCAGTTCTGACTTTTCTGCCTCTCCTGATCCAGCCTGCCGTCATGGACCTGCCTGACTCTGATTTGGTTTACGACTCTTTGCCTGCCTTGACTTACCTTTTGCCAGCCCCTTGTACTGTAATAAACTCTGAGACTTGTACTATCTGCCTCCTTTTCTGCATCTGGGTCTTAGCCTGAGCTGTGATAAGATGTTGGAACATTGCTGTGTGGACTTGATTCCATTCAGCCACAAGAGAATTAGTGAGGTCGGGTACTAATGCTGTGCATTTAGGCCTGGCCCGCAGTCGGCGTTCCAATTAATCCCAAAGGTGTTCGATCAGGTTGAGGTCAGGGCTCTTTGTAGGCCAGTCAAGTTCTTTCACACCGATCTTGACAAACCATTTCTATATGGACCTCGCTTCGTGCACGGGGGCATTGTCATGCTGAAACAGCAAAGGGCCTTCCCCAAACTGTTGCCACAAAGTTGGAACCACAGAATGTTTTAGAATGTCACTGTATGCTGTAGCGTTAATATTTCCCTAAACTGGAACTAAGGGGCCTGACCCGAACCATGAAAAACAGCCCCAGACAATTATTCCTCCTCCATCAAACTTTAATGTTGGCACTATGCATGGGGGCAGGTAGCGTTTTCCTGGCATCCGCCAAACCCAGATTCGTCCGTTGGACTGCCAGATGGTGAAGCGTGTTTCATCACTCCAGAGAATGCATTTTCACTGCTCCAGAGTCCAATGGCGGTGAGCTTACAGCTGACGCTTGGCATTGCGCATGGTGATCTTAGGCTTGTCTGTGGATGCTTAGCCATGAAAACCAATTTCATGAAGATCCCGACAAACAGTTATTGTGCTGACTTTGCTTCCAGAGGCAGGTTGGAACTTGGTAGTGAGTGTTGCAACCGAGGACAGACAGATTTTTACACACTACGCGTTTCAGCACAGCGGTTTGGTTCTATGAGCTTGTGTTGCCTACTACTTCACGGCTTAGCTGTTGTTGCTCCTAGATGTTTCCACATCACAATAACATAACTTACAGTTGACCGGGGCACCTCTACCAGGGCAGAAATTTGATGAACTGACTTGTTGGAAAGGTGGCATCCTATGACGCTGGCATCCTAGAACCACAAGCAGTTCCAAGATGGCGTAGCAGTGCAGACGTGTTTTTGTTCGTCCCCTCGTGTACTTTTGTGTTTTTCATATTTTTTGTATATATTTCAAATTTATTTTCTATCTCTTTTCCATTTTATATTAAATATACATTCCGGTAACCTGCCTCAGCCAATGACCTTTTTAGACAGAACTCCATCGGAAGCTAGCCAGCTAATAAGCTACTAGCTATTTAGTCACTGTTAGCCACTGCTAGCGGCCTTTACCTTCTGCACAGACACCAGCCCTTTTTAGCCTGGATAATAATCGCCAGCCTACCACCATCGGACTGTTTCTCCACTACAACGCCGGATCCCTGCCGTAAACCCTGGACCACTACACCTGATCTCCACAGCTAGCTAGATGCCACCGAGTGACCCAGCCCTGAGCCAGGCCCACCTCCCGCCCTCCTCCCAAACACGGCTAGAACCCACTACTCCACCGGTTCCTTGCCATAAGCTCTCGACCCTGGCACCGGATTCATCTCTGCTACCGAGTGGCTATTGTGGCTAACGCCCCAGCCCCGAAGCTAGCACCAGTTAGCCGCGAGCCAGGCGCATCTCCCGGCTAGCAAAGGAAAGTACCACAACAACAATACCTCTCTCGTCAGCTGGCTTGGATCCCTTCTCGACACGACCACCTCGACTGGTCTGCCAACGATTACTCCATCAGCTGATGCCTGCTGGACTATTCATTAATCACGGTACTATTTTTTTTGTCTATCTGTCGGCCCCAGCCGCGTACTCAGGCCCTGTGTGTAGCTAACCAACCCTCTTTGCCCGTTCATCGCCAGTTTACCTGTTGTTGTCATCTTAGCTGATTAGGTGTTGTGGTCTTACCGGTTGTGTCTTAGCTAGCTCTCCCAATCAACACCTGTGTTTGCCTTATGCCTCACTTTATGTCTCTCTCAAATGTCAATATGCCCTGTTTACTGTTGTTTAGGATAGTTATCATTGTTTTAGTTTACAGTGGAGCCCCTAGGCCCACTCTAAATGCCTCAGATTCCTCCTTTGTCCCACCTCCCACACATGCGGTGACCTTACCCAGTATTACCTGCACGTCCAGAGATGCAACCACTCTTATCATCACTCGGTGCCTGGGTTTACCTCCACTATACCCTCACCCACCACACCCCTGTCTGCACACTATGCCCTGAATCTATTCTATCACACCCAGAAATCCGCTGCTTTTATTCTCTGTTCCCAACGTACCAGACGACCTGTTCTGATAACCTTTATCCATACCCTCATCCTACTCCTCCTCTGTTCCTCGGGTGATGTGGAGGTAAACCCAGGCCCTGTGTGTCTCCAGGCACTCTCATTTGTTGACTTCTGTACTCAAAAAAGCCTTGGTTTCATGCATGTTAACATCAGAAGCCTCCTCCCTAAGTTTGTTTTACTCACTGCTTTAGCACACTCCGCCAACCCTGATGTCCTTGCAGTGTTTGAATCCTGGCTTAGGAAGACCACCAAAAATTCTGAGATTTCCATACGCAACTACAACATTTTCCGCCAAGATAGAACTGCCAAAGGGGGAGGGGTTAGCCTGCAGAGTTTTGTCATACTTTCCAGGTCTGTGCCCAAACAGTTCGAACTTCTAATTATAAAAATGTATCTCTCCAGTAATAAGTCTCTCACTGTTGCCGCCTGCCATAGACCCCCCTCAGCTCCCAGCTGTGCCCTGGATACCATATGTGAATTGACTGCCCCCCATCTATCTTCAGAGTTCGTTCTGTTAGGTGACCTAAACTGGGATATGCTTAACACCCCGGCAGTCCTACAATCTAAGCTAGATGCCCTCAATCTCACACAAATCATCAAGGAACCCACCAGGTACAATCCTAAATCTGTAAACATGGGCACCCTCATAGATATTATATTGACCAACTTGCCCTTCAAATACACCTCTGCTGTTTTCAATCAGGATCTCAGCGACCACTGCCTCATTGCCTGCATCCGCTATGGGCCCGCGGTCAAACGAACACCCCTTATCACTGTCAAACTCTCCCTAAAACACTTCTGAGAGCAGGCCTTTCTAATCGACCTGGCCCGGGTATCCTGGCAGGATATTGACCTCATTCCGTCAGTCGAGGATGCCTGGTCGTTCTTTTAAAAGCAACTTCCTCACCATCTTACATAAGCATGCCCCTTTCAAAAAATGTAGAACTAAAAACAGATACAGCCCTTGGTTCACTCCAGACCTGACTGCCCTTGACCAGCACAAGAACATCCTGTGGCGGACTGCTATTGCATCGAATAGTCCCTGCGATATGCAACTGTTCAGGGAAGTCAGGAACCAATACACGCAGTCAGTCAGGAAAGCAAAGACTAGCTTTTTCAAACAGAAATTTGCATCCTGTAGCTCTAACTCCAAAATGTTTTGGGATACTGTCAAGTCCATGGAGAACAATAGCACCTCCTCCCAGCTGCCCACTGCACTGAGGCTAGGTAACATGGTCACCACCGATAAATCCAGGATAATCGAAAATGTCAACAAGCATTTCTCAACGGCTGGCCATGCTTTCCTCCTGGCTTACCCAACCCCGGCCAACAGCTCTGCAGTTACTTGTCCGAGCCTCCCCAGCTTTTCCTTCACCCAAATCCAGATAGCAGATGTTCTGAAAGAACTGCAAAACCTGGACCCGTACAAATCAGGTGGGCTAGACAATCTGGACCCTCTCTTTCTAAAACTATCCGCCGCCATTGTTGCAACTCCTATTACCAGTCTGCTCAACCTCTCTTTCGTGTCGTCCGAGATCCCTAGAGATTGGAAAGCTGCCGCGGTCATCCCCCTCTTCAAAGGGAGTGACACTCTAGACCCAAATTGCTTTAGACCTATATCCATCCTGCCCTGCCTCTCTAAAGTCTTCGAAAGCCTAGTTAATAAACAGATCATTGACCACTTCGAATCCCACCGTACCTTCTCCGCTGTGCAATCTGGTTTCCGAGCTGGTCACGGGTGCACCTCAGCCACGCTCAAGGTACTAAACGATATCATAACCGCCATCGATAAGAGACATTACTGTGCAGCCATATTCATTGACCTGGCCAAGGCTTTCGACTCTGTCAATCACCACATCCTTATCGGCAGACTCAACAGCCTTGGTTTCTCAAATGATTGCATCGCCTGGTTCACCAATTACTTTGCAGACAGAGTTCAGTGTGTTAAATCGGAGGGCCTGTTGTCCGGGCCTCTGGCAGTCTCTATAGGGGTGCCACAGGGTTCAATTCTTGGGCCAACTCTCTTCTCTGTATACATCAAGGATGTTGCTCTTGCTGCTGGTGATTCTCTGATCCACCTCTATGCAGACGACACCATTCTGTATACTTCTGGCCCTTCTTTGGACACTGTGTTAACTAACCTCCAAACGAGCTTCAATGCCATACAACACTCCTTCCGTGGCCTCCAACTGCTCTTAAACACTAGTAAAACCAAATGAATGCTTTTCAACCGTTCGCTGCCTGCACCCGCCCGCCCAACTAGCATCACTACCCTGGACGGCTCTGACCTAGAATATGTGGACAACTACAAATACCTAGGTGTCTGGCTAGACTGTAAACTCTCCTTCCAGACTCACATTAAACATCTCCAATCCAATATCAAATCTAGAATCGGCTTTCTATTTCGCAACAAAGCCTCCTTCACTCATGCTGTCAAACTTGCACTAGTAAAACTGACTATCCTACCGATCCTCGACTTCGGCGATGTCATCTACAAAACAGCTTCCAATACTCTACTCAGCAAACTGGATGCAGTCTATCAAAGTGCCATCCGCTTTGTCACCAAAGCCCCTTATACCACCAACCACTGCGACCTGTATGCTTTAGTCGGCTGGCCCTCGCTACATACTCGTCGCCAGACCCACTGGCTCCAGGTCATCTACAATTCCCTGCTAGGTAAAGCCCCGCCTTATCTCAGCTCGCTGGTAACCATAGCAGCACCCACCCGTATCACGCGCTCCAGCAGGTATATCTCACTGGTCACCCCCAAAGCCAATTCCTCATTTGGCCGCCTTTCCTTCCAGTTCTCTGCTGCCAATGACTGGAACTAACTACAAAAATCACTGAAACTGGAGACACGTATCTCCCTCACTAGCTTTAAGCACCAGCTGTCAGAGCAGCTCTCAGATCACTGCACCTGTACATAGCCCATCTGTTAATAGCCCAACCAACTACCTCATCCCCTACCGTATTCGTTTATTCATCTTGCTCCTTTGCACCCCAGTATTTTTACTTTGCACATTAATCTACTGCACATCTACCATTCCAGTGTTAAATTTCTATATTGTAATTACTTCGCCACCATGGCCTATTTATTGCCTTACGTTCCTTATCTTACCTCATTTGCACACATTGTATATAGATTCGTTTTTTTTCTACTGTATTATTGACTGTATGTTTGTTTACTCCAATGTGTAACTGTGTTGTTGTATGTGTCGAACTGCTTTGCTTAATTCTTGGCCAGGTCGCAGTTGTAAATTAGAACTTGTTCTCAACTTGCCTATCTGGTTAAATAAAGGTGAAATACATTATTTTTTTTTATGACAGTGCCACGTTGAAAGCCCCGTTGAAAGTTACTGAGCTCTTCAGTAAGGCCATTCTATTGGCAATGTTTGTCTATGGAGATTGTGTGACTGTGTGCTCGACTTTATACACCTGTCAGCAACGGGTGTGGCTGAAATAACCGAATCCACTCATTTGAAGGGTGTCCACATACTTTTGTATATATACAGTGCCTTGCAAATGTATTCACCCCCCATGGCATTTTTTGCATTATTTTCTTACAACCTGGAATTAAAATTACTTTTTTTTTTGGGGGGGTTGTATCATTTGATTTAAACAACATGCCTACCACTTTGAAGATGCAAAATATTTTTTATTGTGAAACAAACAAGAAATAAGACAAAAAAAATTACAACTTCTGTGCATTACTATTCCCCCTACAAGACTTTGTAGAGCCACCTTTTGCAGCAATTACAGCTGCAAGTCTCTTGGGGTATGTCTCTATAAGCTTGGCACATCTAGCCACTGGGATTTTTGCCCATTCTTCAAGGCAAAACTGCTCCGGCTCCTTCAAGTAGGATGGGTTCCGCAATCTTTAAGTCATACCACAGATTCTCAATTGGATTGAAGTCTGGGCTTTGACTAAGCCATTCCAAGACATTTACATGTTTTCCCTTAAACCACTCGAGTGTTGCTTTAGCAGTATGCTTAGGGTCATTGTCCTGCTGGAAGTTGAACCTCCGTCCCAGTCTCAAATCTCTAGAAGCCTGAAACAGGTTTCCCTCAAGAATTTCCCTGTATTTAGCGCCATCCATCATTCCTTCAATTCTGACCCGTTTCCCAGTCCCTGCCGATGAAAAACATCCCCACAGCATGATTCTGCCACCACCATGCTCCAATGTGGGGATGGCGTTCTTGGGGTGATGAGAGGTGTTGGGTTTGTGCCAGACATAGCATTTTCTTTGATGGCCAAAAAGCTCAATTTCAGTCTAGTACCTTCTTCCATCTGTTTGGGGAGTCTCCCACACGCCTTTTGGCGAACACCAAACGTGTTTGCTTATTTTTTTCTTTAGCAATGGCTTGTTTCTGGCCACTCTACCGTAAAGCCCAGCTCTGTGGAGTGTACGGCTTAAAGTGGTCCTATGGACAGATACTCCAATCTCCGCTGTGGAGCTTTCCAGCTCCTTCAGGGTTATATTTGGTCTCTTTGCTGCCTCTCTGATTAATGCCCTCCTTGCCTGGTCAGTGAGTTTTGGTGGGTGGCCTTCTCTTGGCAGGTTTGTTGTGGTGCCATACTGTAGGTTTGCGGGGGTAGGATTTATCAGGCCATCAATGGTTGAGTAGAGCACTCTCAAATTATTCTGATTAGTAATGATCAATTTGGAAAAAATTAGCCCGTCTGGCATTTCTAATTACCTGTTTATACTGTATATTCCAAGTTGATCTTTCAGAATATGATAATGTACCTGCAACATTTTGCTATTTTTCCATTGACTATAATGGAGGATCCTTCTTTCTTTATATAGTGCATTCGAAAAGCATCAGACCCTTTGACTTTTTCTACATTTTGTTACCTTCCAGCCTTATTCTGAAATTGATTAAATTGTTTTTTCCTCCTCTTCAATCTACACACAATACCCCATAATGACAAAGCAAAAACAGTTCATGTTTTATTTTATCACATCACATTTACATAAGTATTCAGACCCCTTACTCAGTACTTTGTTTATGCACGTTTGGCAGTGATTACAGCCTCAAGTCTCATTGGGTATGACGCTACAAGCTTGGCACACCTGTATCTGGGGAGTTCCACCCATTCTTCTCTGCAGATCCTCTCATGCTCTGTGAGGTTGGATGTGTTGCTGCCCAGCTATTTTCAGGTATCTCCAGAGATGTTTGATCAGGTTCAAGTCCGGGCACTGGCTGGGTGCACCTAAGGACATTCAGAGACTTGTCCTGAAGCCACTCCTGCAGACATGGTTGTCCTTCTGGAAGATTCTCCCGTCTCCACAGAGGAACTCTGGAGCTCTGTCAGAGTGACCATCGGGTCAAGCCCTTCTCCCCTGATTGCTCAATTTGGCTGGGCAGCCAGCTCTAGGAAGAGGCCACTGTGTTCTTGGGGATCTTCAATTTTGCAGATTTTTTTGGTAACCTTCCCCAGGGCTGTGCCTCGACACAATCCTGTCTCGGAGCTCTACGGACAATTCCTTCGACCTCATAGCTTGGTTTTTGCTCTGACATGCACTGTCAACTGTGGGACCTTTATATAAACAGGTGTGTGCCTTTCCAAATCATCTCCAATCAATTGAAATAGACCACAGGTGGACTCCAATGAAGTTGTAGAAACATCTCAAGGATGAGCTCAATTTCGAGTCTCATAGCAAAGGGTCTGAATGCTTATGTAAATAAGGAATTTGTTTTTTATTTGTTATAATTTTGCACACAAAAAACGTTCATTATGGGCTATTGTGTTTAGATTGATGAGGATTTTTATTTATTTAATCTATTTCAGAATAAGGCTACTACGTAACAAAATGTGGACAAAGGTAAGGGGTCTGAAAACGTTCCCGACTATACAACAGCCCGCAGTACACCCGTTTGAACTTCAGCGCTTCAATGAGAATGGGCAGTAGATCTCCATCCAATCGGAGGCGATGTTTTGTGTTTTTGGGCTCGCCATCCGCTGATAAACACAGAAGAAGAAAACTCGGAAGTAGAATTCAAAACGTGACAGAAGGAGATCTGGTTTTTGACAGTGAAACTAGCTATAAAGGTAAGGCAGATTAAACAGAGATAAACAGTACAATAACCAGTAGCCAAATCAAGATTAGCATAAACGGAGCTGAGCGTTACTTTGATTCGGCATTAGCTCTGAATACGCCACTCGTTAGAAGGTTGGACTTTAGTACACGTTTCTACTGACTATTATGGGTGGAATTGCATATGCTAATCTACTCTTATCTGTTTAACAGCACATGTTGAGATGAATAGTGAAAACTTTTCCATAAGTGAGAAGATTGTGTCGGCATCCTACATTCGCCAGGGGTCACAGGCACGTCGCAGTCATGAGCAACTGATTAGACAGCTTTTGGACCAGGTAATATCCGAATAACATTCCTTCGAAATCTATTATTTCGATCAGATGAACAGATCAGATGCGCATTTGCCAGGTAACTACATCAGGGAACCAAACAGTACTAGGAAGCAAACGAAACGGGGAGGAATCTACCTGAAAACGCAAATATTTTCCACGGTTTTGGACTAATTATTACACCCCATGATGTAAGATGTGAATGGAGAAAGAGCGAACATCAACCATAACTTAGATTGATACCTCAAATAAATTTGTTTACAGTTCTATTTAGTCTACATAATTCAGATGTTGTGACAGAACCTACTGGGTATTGTAGTGCCTATCCTTTTCTCTACCTTAAAGGGCAAATGTCCTGAGGAGGGATGGAACGAGAGCACAACAGAACTCTTCCTGAATGAACTGGCTGTGATGGACAGCAACAACTTCTTGGGAAACTGTGGTGTTGGCGAGAGGGAGGGCAGAGTGGCCTCTAGTTTGGTGGCCCGACGACATTACAGGTTCTTATAAACTGTTGCTTTTCAATGTAAAGGAATTTTCTATTGCTTTGTTAAATTCCAAGTAGCCATCCGTTTAGTCATACATGTTCAGTGGAGTCATGATCATGAGATCTGTGTGTTGCTTTATACAGGTTAATACATGGGATAGGACGATCTGGTGACATCGCTGCAATTCAACCCAAGGCTGCAGGTTCTAGTCTGCTGAACAAGCTGACTAATTCAGTTGTGCTGGACATTTTAAAGCTCTCAGGTGTGTAACTAAGATTGCATTTAGCCTACTGATAACTGTAGGACAGTGATGGATACCTCCAGTTCTGTAGTAGAGCTACACTATGTGCACACTTTTGTTCCTAGCTTGTTTGTTGTTGTGTATGTTTGCAGGTGTGCAAAGTGTGGCCAGTTGTTTTGTAGTTCCAATGGCAACCGGGATGAGCCTGACACTGTGCTTCCTAACACTTCGCCACAAGAGACCAAAGGCGCGCTACATCATCTGGCCCCGCATTGACCAGAAGTCCTGCTTCAAAGCCATGATCACTGCAGGTTAAGTACTAGCATGACCGTTTTCAATACCACTCTCTGTAACATTATACAATTATGTTATGCAGCTAAAAACCGCTACCCCAGTGTAGCTCCCCTGCAAGGCAACTCTTGTCCAACCCCAACATTGACCACTCTCTTGCTCGTTGTAACCATGAACAGGGTTTGAACCAGTGGTGGTTGAGAACATTTTGGAGGGCGATGAGCTGAGAACAGATCTGGAGGCGGTGAACCGTAAGATGCAAGAGCTGGGAGCAGAGAACATCCTTTGTGTCCACTCCACTACTTCTTGCTTTGCCCCACGTGTCCCCGACAGGTATACCTAGTCCTTAAGCCATTCAATCATGGTTAAATAGAGCTGTAACAAATTAAATGTCCATGTCCAATTATCATGATTATCTTGTGCTATTATAACTGGTATCACTGGAAACAAATGTAATTTGTATAATCTGCATACTGTTTATTATATAGTCTACTTCATGACATTACTGTCAGAAGCATACTTCCACATTATTAGTATATGTTGGGTCAAGATTACCAGGGCATTATTTGATAATGACTTTCCTCTGTTCTGGCAGATTGGAGGAGCTAGCCACTATGTGTGCCAAATATGACATCCCCCATGTTGTCAACAATGCTTATGGAGTGCAGTCATCCAAGTGTATGCACCTTATTCAGCAGGTACTACTGCTCCAACTCCTCTTTCATCAATCCTACAAAATCATATTTTTCCTTTCCATAGGCATAGCAAAGATTGGTTATTTCCATAATCTCTTTAGGGGGCTCGTGTTGGAAGAATCGATGCCTTTGTACAAAGCCTGGACAAAAACTTCATGGTTCCAGTAGGTGGTGCCATAATTGCTGGTTTCAATGAGTCTTTTATTCAGGAGATCAGCAGAATGTATCCAGGTTAGTGCTGTTTCATATCACTAAGGGCCATATGTGTTTGAACCAAGCCTGAAACATTTTTGTGTAAAGTTGCTATTATCTGGATTAGCTACTAGTTTACTGTTATCATAGGGCTCATCTAGTGTAATTGTTCCACCAGCCCTCAGTGTCTCTGTGTTCTGTTGTATTCCTGTGTGTCTGTATTGTCTCTGTCTGTCGCATGCTGGTGACACATTCCATTTCCCCTCTGGAATATCGGAAGTTTGTTCATTTTGGTAGCTCAGGGTCTCGATCTAACGCCTGTCCTGGGGAAGCTACTTGGTGTGCTGGATTATATTCCAGCCCAGCACTAACACTAGTTTCAAGTAATCAACATGTCATGAAATCAGGTATGTTAGTGCTATGCTCCAATAAAGACCTGCATGTGGCTAGTAGTAGGATATGTTGCCTAAAAGATGAGAATAAAATAAGCAAAAATGTCAATTTGCAACTATATCAAGTGAGTGCTGGTCCCCTTTTTTCCTTGTTATGTGATTGACTGTTTACTTCAAGCGTCCTTTCTCTGTTTTTACTTAAATATAGAGTTGAGTGCATTCCTTTCCTTTTAGCTGTAGTAAAGTTCTCTAGGATTGGAGTTGGAGACCACTGGGCTAGATTTGAAGCATTCAAAGCCATAATAACTATCAATTCATTTATATGAATTGGAACCATTTTTAAGGAAACAAATAATTGAAATGAATCAATATTGGTACTGAAATCGATACAGTCCTAATTAGGGTTCAGGTTAGAAAGTGTTTGTGCCCTTTAGTAATGATGCTGACAGCCCTCTGTCTCCAGGTCGAGCATCAGCCTCCCCCTCCCTGGATGTGCTCATCACCCTGCTCACCCTGGGGACCAGCGGCTACAGGAAACTCCTGGCAGAGCGGAAGGTAAGACCGCTACACCACTGAACAGGGTTGGGGCCCAATTCGGTATTCATTCAGTTTAGGAAATGAAATGAAACTCATTAGCATGTATTTAGTTGCACGTCTTTGTAAACGGCTGATTTCCGGCCCTGTGTATCCTCTACTTGAATAGTAGTTTTGTCTCCAAGTTTACATGTAGAGGGGGAGGGCGACAGACAAATCCATCCAATTGAAGCTGAGGAGTTTCCAAAATAGTCCCTGTTGGCTCCTTTTACAAAAGTAGAGCTAAAAATGCAGTCCTTTTTTATTTAACCATTATTTAACTAGGCAAGTCAGTTAAGAACAAACTCTTATTTACAATGACGGCCTACCCCGGCCAAACCCGGACGACGCTGGGCCAATTGTGTGCCGCCCTATGGGACTCGCAATCACAGCCAGTTGTGATACAGCCTGGATTCAAATCAGGGAATGTAGTGATGCCTCTTGCACCGAGATGCAGTGCCTTAGACCGCTGCGCCACTCAGGAGTATACTTAAACACGCTATATACTGCACCATTCCCAGACATTCCAAGGCAATAGATGTGGAAAATCAGACTTGCAAAGGTGATGAAAATAGCTCTTGTCTTTTGTACTGGAAATGCTGAGCTGGTCTCCCTAGCCAGTACTCGGGTACTTCAAGCAGGGTTCTTTTGTGTCAGTTCCCAAAGGTAACTGTATGCACCATAAAAGGTTGCTTCCTATGGGATACAATACAATGCCCAGAATGCTATCAGTGTAATGTTTGCTCAAATCCACCCAGGAAATACCTCTTGCCTGTAACATGACCTGGCACTGTCAGACTTTACTGATTTTTCAATTGGTCCTGATCATGAATATTTGAAGTTTGGACCAGATTATGGCCATGTAGGAGAGCATCAAAGCCTTCCAAAGTCAGCTGCAATGTTGAATGCTCTTATTAATACCATCTGCAGCTTAATGATTTCATAACATCCCCTTGCGAGTCAACAGCTTTGAATAATTCATGTCATGAAAGGACTCTTAATCCATTAAAGGGTAACTCTCAAAGCCAATTTCAGCCTTTGCCCAACCCCTTCAATAAAAAACAAACAAATGCGTTGTTGGTGGGGGGAATTCAATCGAACCCGCATTGCAGTATTTATGCAGTAGCTCTTTTTCCAATGATCAAATTAACTCACAAATTGGTCTTGGGTACTGTATAAAAACCTACAACTACTACCAGGGCGACCGCGCTCACCGGTATGCTTTCACTTTTCAGAATTAGAGGTGTGTGGGCACGGGATGAATATTGTAAATAAAAAGATCTGCCCCATGTGGGATTAGAACTCCCAACCATTGAACTATGAGCCAATTATAGTGGACTACGCCACCAATAAATTGTAGCAGTTGAGAAAAAATGGTCACTGAAGATCCCATGGCACTTATCGTGAGAGTAGGGTGTTAACCCCGGTGTACAGGCTAAATTCCCAATCTGGCCCTCATACCATCATGGCCACCTAATCATCCCCAGCCTCCAATTGGTGCATTCATACCCCCTGCTCTCCCATTATCTATTCCCCAGGTCATTGCTGTAAATGATCATGTGTTCTCAGTCAATTTACCTGGTAAAATAAGGGGAAAAGAAAAAGCTACATACATACAGTTGAAGTCGGAAGTTTACATACACTTAGATTGGAGTCATTAAAAGTTGTTTTTCAACTTCTCCACATTTCTTGTTAACAAACTAGTTTTGGCAAGTCGGTTAGGACATCTACTTTGTGCATGACACAAGTAATTTTTCCAACAGTTGTTTGCAGACAGATTACTTCACTTATAATTCACTGTATCACAATTCCGGTGGGTCAGAAGTTTACATACACTAAATTGACTGTGCCTTTTAAACAGCTTGGGAAATTCCAGAAAATGATGTCATGGCTTTAGAATCTTCTGAAAGGCTAATTGACATCATTTGAGTCAATTGGAGGTGTACCTGTGGATGTATTTCAAGGCCTACCTTCAAACTCAGTGCCTCTTTGCTTGACATCATGGGAAAATCAAAAGAAATCAGACAAGACTTCAGAAAAAAAATTGTAGACCTCCACAAGTCTGGTTCATCCTTGGGAGCAATTTCCAAACGCCTGAAGGTACCACGTTCATCTGTACAAACAATAGTACGCAAGTATAAACGCCATGGGACTACACAGCCGTCATGCCGCTCAGGAAGGAGACGCGTTCTGTCTCCTAGAGATGAACGTACTTTGGTGCGAAAAGTACAAATCAATCCCAGAACAACAGCAAAGGACCTTGTGAAGATGCTGGAGGAAACCGGTACAAAAGTATCTATATCCACAGTAAAACGAGTCCTATATTGACATAACCTGAAAGGCCGCTCAGCAAGGAAGAAGCCACTGCTCCAAAACCGCCATAGAAAAGCCAGACTACGGTTTGCAACTGCACATGGAGAAATGTCCTCTGGACTGATGAAACAAAAATAGAACTGTTTGGCCATAATGACCATCGTTATGTTTGGAGGATAAAGGGGGAGGCTTGCAAGCCGAAGAACACCATCCCAACCGTGAAGCACGGGGGAGGCAGCATTATGTTGTGGGGGTGCTTTGCTGCAGGAGGGACTGGTGCACTTCACAAAATAGATGGCATCATGAGGTAGAAAAATTGTGTGGATATGTTGAAGCAACATCTCAAGACATCTATCAGGAAGTTAAAGCTTGGTCACAAATGGGTCTGGATGGACAATGACCCCAAGCATACTTCCAAAGTTGTGGGAAAATGGCTTAAGGACAACAAAGTCAAGGTATTGGAGTGGCCATCACAAAGCCCTGACTTCAATCCCATAGAAAATTTGTGGGCAGAACTGAAAAAGAGTGTGCGAGCAAGGAGGCCTACAAACCTGACTCAGTTACACCAGCTCTGTCAGGAGGAATGGGCCAAAATTCACCCAACTTATTGTGGGAAGCTTGTGGAAGGCTACCTGAAACATTTGACCCAAGTTAAACATTTTAAAGGCAATGCTACCAAATACTAAATGAGTATGTAAACTTCTGACCCACTGGGAATATGATGAAAGAAATAAAAGCTGAAATAAATCATTCTCTCTACTATTATTTTTACATTTCACATTCTTAAAATAAAGTGGTGATCCTAACTGACCTAAGAGAAGGTCAGTTTTTTACTCTGATTAAATGTCAGGAATTGTGAAAAACTGAGTTTAAATGTATTTGGGTAAGTTGTATGTAAACTTCTGACTTCAAGTGTGTGTGTGTGTGTGTGTGTGTGTGTGTGTGTGTGTGTGTGTGTATATACACACATCTTATAATCCTCATAGACTACATGTTTTTCTTTCTTCGTAAAAGCATATGCAGTGCATTCGGAAAGTGTTCAGACCCCTTGACTTTTTTCTACATTTTGTTACGTTACACCCTTATTCTAAAATGAATTAAATTTATAAAAACTCTTCAGTCTACACACAATACCCCATAATGAAAAAGCGTTTTGGAAATGTATTACAAATAAAAAAACCTTGTTTACATAAGTATTCTGACTATGCTATGAGACTTGAAATTTAGCTCCGGTGCATCCTGTTTCCATTGATCATCCTTGATGTTTCTATATCTTGATTGGAGTCCACCTGTGGTAAATTCAATTGATTGGACATGATTTGTAAATGCACACACCGGTCTTTATAAGGTCCCACAGTTGACAGTACATGTAAGGACAAAACACTCCCTATCCAACCTGACAGAGCTTGAGAGGATCTGCAGAGAAGAATGGGAGAAACTCCCCAAATACAGGTCTGCCAAGCTATTAGCGTCATACCCTCTTCAGATGGCGCCGGAGGGTAGGGCTGCCGTCTTATCGGCTCTCAACCAATCATACTATTTCTTTTTTTTCGCTTTGTTTTGTACATAATGTTGCTGCTACCATCTCTTATGAACTAAAAGAGCTGGGATTATTCACCTCAAATTGGACGAGGAGTTCTTCAATGAGTTGAAGATGCAGTGCTTTAGGGATCTACTGCAGACACCCGACCAGGCCCCACTCCCAGTGATTCGCTGGAGAAGGGAACAGAGATATTTCTAGGCAAAGGATCAGGCGACGAGTGGCTTATCTGCCCTTGCCTTCCGTTCTGCCAGCTAACGTTCAATCACGGGAAAATAAATGGGACTAACTGAGAGCACGTATATCCTACCAACGGGACTTTAAAAACTGTAATCTTATGTTTCACCAATTTCATGGCTGAACAATGACATTAAGAACATACAGCTAGCGGGTTATACACTCTATCAGCAAGACAGAACAGCAGCCTCTGGTAAGACACGGGGCGGGGGCCTTTGCATTTATGTAAACAACAGCTGGTGTACGATATCTAAGGAAGTCTCGAGCTATTGCTCGCCTGAGATAGTGTGGTCTACAGCTTATCATGACATACTCTATCTACCTAGAGAGTTTATCTGTATTTTTCTTAGCTGTCTACATACCACCACAGAGCGAGGTTGGCACTAAAACTGCACTAACTGAGCTGTATTCCACCATAAGCAAACAGGAAAACACTCATCCAGAGGCGGCGCTCCTAGTGGCCGGGGTCTTTAATGCATGGAAACTTAAATCAGTTTTACCGACTTTCTATCAGCATGTTAAATGTGCAACCAGAGGGAAAAAAATACTAGGCCACCTTTACTCCACACAGAGACACGTACAAAGCTCTCCCTTGCCCTTCATTTGGAAAATCTGACCATAACTCTATCCTTCTGATTCTTGCTTACAAGCAAAAATTAAAGCAGGAAGCACCAGTGACTCGGTCTATAAAAAAAGTGGTCAGATGAAGCAGATGCTAAACTACAGGACTGTTTTGCTAGCACAGACTGGATTATGTTCCAGGATTCTTCCGATGGCATTGAGGAGTACACCACATCAGTCACTGGCTTTATAAATAAGTGCATTGAGGATGTCGTCCCCACAGTGACTGTATGTACATATCCCAACCAGAAGCCATGGATTACAGGCAACATTCGCACTGAGCTAAAGGGTAGAGCTGCCGCTTTCAAGGAGCGGGAGTCTAGTCCTGAAGCTTATAAGAAATCCCGCTATGCCCTCCAACGAACCATCAAACAGGCAAAGCATCAATAAGGGACAAAGATCGAATCGTACTACACCGGCTCCGACGCTCGTCGGATGTGGCAGGGCTTGCAAACCATTACAGACGACAAAGGGAAGCACAGCCAAGAGCTGCCCAGTGACACTGAAGACCGCTTGTCTGTCGAAACGTTGGATATTAGGTTATTAAATGATTGCATCTGAGCTCCTAGAGTGTGTGGCTCTCCTTTACTTTTAAGTGTTCTACTCCGCTATCCAGCACCTCGCCTAAATAGGTATGCGTTTCTTTCGCCTCCTGTGACACAGGTCTACCAGACGAGATCAATTACTTCTATGCTTGCTTCGAGGCAAGTAACACTGAAACATGCATGAGCTGTTCCGGAAGACTGTGTGATCATGCTCTCCGCAGCCGACATAAGACCTTTTAACAACAGCCGCAGGGCCAGACATATTACCAGGACATGTACTCTGAGCATGCGCTGACCAACTGGCAAGTGTCTTCAACCTCTCCCTGTCCAAGTCTGTAATACCAACATGTTTCAAGCAGACCACCATAGTCCCTGTGCCCAAGAACACTAAGGTAACCTGCGTAAATGACTACCGACCCGTAGCGTTCACGTCTGTAGCCATGAAGTGCTTTGAAAGACTGATCACAACAGTGGTAGGCCTGATCACCAACAACGATGAGACAGCCAATAGGGAGGTCAGAGACCTGGCCGTGTGGTGCCAGGACAACAACCTCTCCCTCAATGTGTTCAAGACAAAGGAGATGATTGTGGACTACAGGAAAAGGAGGACTGAGCATGCCCCCATTCTCATCATTGGGGCTGTAATGGAGCAGGTTGAGAGCTTCAAGTTCCTTGATGTCCACATCACCAACAAACTAACATGGTCCAAGCACACCAAGACAGTTGTGAAGAGTGCACAACAAAACCTATTACCCCTCAGGAGACTGAAAAGATTTGGCATGGGTCCTCAGATCCTCAAAAAGTTATATAGCTGCACCATCGAGAGCATCCTGACTGGTTGCATCACTGCCTGGTATGGCAACTGCTCGGCCTCCGAACGCAAGGCACTACAGAGGATAGTGCGTATGGCCCAGTACATCACTGGGGCCAAGTTTCCTGCCATCCAGAACGTCTATACCAGGAGGTGTCAGAGGAAGGCCCTAAAAATTCGTAGACTTTTTTTCTCTGAGCGCCAAGTCTGGGTCCAAAAGGCTTCTTAACAGCTTCTACCTCCCTAAGCCATAAGACTCCTGAACATCTAATCAAATGGCTACCCAGACTATTTGCATTGCCCCCCTCTCGTTTACACTGCTGCTACTCTGTTATTATTGATGCATAGTAACTTTAACTGTACCTACATGTACACCCCCTGTATATAGCCTCACTATTGTTATTTTACTGCTGCTCTTGAATTATTTGTTTTATTTATTATTAATTTTTTAAAACTGCGTGGTTAGGGCTGGTAAGTAAGCATTTCACTGTAAGGTCTACTACACTTGTTGTATTTGCCGCATGTGACAAATTTTTTTTTTTTTTTTTTTTCACCTTTATTTAACCAGGTAGGCAAGTTGAGAACAAGTTCTCATTTACAACTGCGACCTGGCCAAGATAAAGCAAAGCAGTTCGACACACAACAACACAGAGTTACACATGGAATAAAACAAACATACAGTCAATAATACAGTAGGAAAAAAAGAAATCTATATACAAAGAGTGCAAATGAGGTAGGATAAGGAAGGTAAGACAATAAATAGGCCATGGTGGCAGAGTAATTACAATATAGCAATTTAACACTGGAATGGTAAAAGAAAACTGTGCAGTAGATGAATGTGCAATGTAGAAAAACTGGGGTGCAAAGGAACAAGATAAATAAATAAATACGGTAGGGGATGAGGTAGTTGGTTGGGCTATTTACAGATGGGCTATAAACAGGTACAGTGGTCTGTACACTGCTCTGACAGCTGGTGCTTAAAGCTGTTGAGGGAGATAAGTGTCTCCAGTTTCAGAGATTTTTGAAGTTCGTTCCAGTCATTGGCAGCAGAGAACTGGAAGGAGAGTCGGCCAAAGGAGGAATTGGCTTTGGGGGTGACCAGTGAGATATACCTGCTGGAGCGTGTGCTACGGGTTGGTGCTGCTAAGGTGACCAGCGAGCTGAGATAAGGTGGGACTTTACCTAGCAGGGACTTGTAAATGACCAGGAGCCAGTGGATATGGCGGCGAGTGTAAAGTGAAGGCCAGCCTACGAGAGTGTACAGGTCGCAGTGGTGGGTGGTATATGGGGCTTTGGTAACAAAACGGATGGCACTGTGATAGACTGCATCCAGTTTGTTGAGTAGAGTATTGGAGGCTATTTTGTAAATTACATCACGAAGTCGAGGATCGGTAGGATGGTCAGTTTCACGAGGGTAAGTTTGGCAGCATGAGTGAAGGAAGCTTTGTTGCGAAATAGGAAGCCAATTCTAGATTTAATTTTAGATTGGAGATGTTTGATGTGAGTCTGGAAGGAGAGTTTACAGTCTAACCAGACACCTAGGTATTTGTAGTTTTCCACGTAATCTAAGACCGAACCGTCCAGAGTAGTGATGCTGGACGGGGGGACAGGTGCGGGTAGCGATCGGTTGAAGAGCATGCATTTAGTTTTACTTGCGTTTAAGAGCAGTTGTAGGCCACGGAAGGAGAGTTGTATGGCATTGAAGCTCGTCTGGAGGGTAGTTAACACAGTGTCCAAAGAGGGGCCAGAAGTATACAGAATGGTGTATGCGTCTGCATAGAGGTGAATCAGAGACTCACCTGCAGCAAGAGCGACATCATTGATGTATACAGAGAAAAGAGTCGGCCCAAGAATTGAACCCTGTGGCACCCCCATGGAGACTGAAAGAGGCCGGACAACAGGCCCTCTGATTTGACACACTGAACTCTGTCGGAGAATTGGTGAACCATGCTTGAGGCAGTCATTTGAGAAACCAATGCTGTCGAGTCTGCCGATAAGGATGCGGTGATTGACAGAGTCGAAAGCCTTGGCCAGATCAATGAAAACAGCTGCACAATAATGTCTCTTGTCGATGGCGGTTATGATGTCATTTAGGACCTTGGCGTGGCTGAGGTGCACCCATGACCAGCCCTGAAACCAGATTGCATAGCGGAGAAGGTGCGGTGGGATTGAAATGGTCGGTAATTTGTTTGTTAACTTGGCTTTCAAAGACCTTAGAAAGGCAGGGAAGGATGGATATAGGCCTATAACAGTTTGGGTCAAGAGTGTCTCCCCTTTGAAGAGGGGATGACAGCAGCTGCTTTCTAGTCTTTGGGAATCTCAGGCGTCACGAAAGAGAGGTTAAACAGGCTAGTAATAGGGGTTGCAACAATTTCGGCAGATAATTTTAAAAAGAAAGGGTCCAGATTGTCTAGCCGGCTGATTTGTAAGGGTCCAGATTTCGCAGCTCTTTTAGAACATCAGCTGACTGGATTTGGGAGAAGGAGAAGTGGGGAGGCTTTGGCGAGTTGCTGAGGGGGTGCAGGGCTGTTGACCGGGGTAGGGGTAGCCAGGTGGAAAGCATGGCCAGCCATAGAAAAATGCTTATTGAAATTCTCAATTATTGTGGGTTTATCGGTGGTGACAGTATTTCCTATCCTCAGTGCAGTGGGCAGTTGGGAGGAGGTGCTCTTATTCTCCATGGACTTAACAGTGTCCCAGAACTTTTGGAGTTTGTGTTACAGGAGGCAAATTTCTGCTTGAAAAAGCTAGCCTTGGCTTTCCTAACTGCCAGCGTATATTGGTTCCTGACTTCCCTGAAAAGTTGCATATCACGGGGCTGTTCGATGCTAATGCAGAGCATACAGGATGTTTTTGGCGCTGGTCAAGGGCAGTCAGGTCTGGAGAGAACCAAGGGCTATATCTATTCCTGGTTCTAAATTTCTTGAATGGGGCATGCTTATTTAAGATGGTGAGGAAGGCACTTTTAAAGAATAACCAGGCATCCTCTACTGGCGGGATGAGGTCAATATCCTTCCAGGATACCTGGCCAGGTCAATTAGAAAGGCCTGCTCGCTGAAGTGTTTTAGGGAGCGTTTAACAGTAATGAGAGGAGATCGTTTGACTGCAAACCCATTACGGATGCAGGCAATGAGGCAGTGATCACTGAGATCTTGGTTGAAAACAGCAGGGGTGTATTTGGAGGGCAAGTTAGTTAGGATTACATCTATGAGGGTTCCGTGTTTACGGCTTTGGGATTGTACCTAGTAGGTTCAAATATGATTTGTGTGAGGTTGAGGGCATCAAGCTTAGATTGTAGGATGGCCGGGTGTTAAGCATGTCCCAATTTAGGTCACCTAGCAGCACGAACTCTGAAGATAGATGGGGGCAATCCAGTTCACATATGGTGTCAGAGCACAGCTGGGGGAGAGGGTGGTCTATAGCAAGCGGCAACAATGAGAGACTTGTTTCTAGAAAGGCAGATTTTTAAAAGTAAAAGTTCAAATTGTTTGGGTACAGACCTGGAAAGCAAGACAGAACTCTGCAGGCTATCTCTGCAATAGATAGCAACCGCCCCCTTTGGCCGTTCTATCTTGTCTGAAGATGTTATAGTTAGGGATGGAAATTTCAGTGTTATTGGTGGTCTTCCTAAGCCAGGATTCAGACACGGCTAGGACATCCGGGTTGGCAGAGTGTGCTAGGGCAGTGAATAAAACAAACTTAGGGAGGAGGCTTCTAATGTTGACATGCATGAAACCAAGGCTTTACGGTTGCAGAAGTCAACAAATGAGAGGGCCTGTGGAATAGGAGTGGAGCTAGGCACTGCAGGGCCTGGATTAACCTCTATATCACCAGAGGAACAGAGGAGGAGTAAGATAAGGATACGGCTAAAGGCTATAATGACTGGTCGTCTAGGGCGTTCGGAACAGAGAGTAAAAATAACAGGTTTCAGGGGTGATAAAATAGATTAAAGGCATAATGTACAGACAATGGTATGGTAGGGCGTGAATACAGTGGAGGTAAACCTAGGCATTGAGTGGTGATGAAAGAGATAATGTCTCTAGAAAGATTTAAACCAGGTGATGTCATCGCATGTGTGGGTGGTGGAACTAAAGGGTTGGATAAGGCATATTGAGCAGGGCTAGAGGCTCTACTGTGAAATAAGGCAATAAACACTAACCAGAACAGCAATGGACAAGGCATATTGACAATGAGGAGAGGCATGCTTAGCCTAGTGAACATAAGGGTCAAGTTAGTAGTGAGGCTGGTTGGGGACAAGGCGATTCAGACAGCTAGCCGGGGGTAACAAGCTAGCAGCGTCTAGCAGGCCGGCTAACAAAGGCGGAGGAAGTCTGTTTATAGCCTCCTCACGCGTTTCCGTCCAGTAGACCAGTTGTGATGGGGTTTCGTGTGGTGAAGGGGACCAGGCCAGTTGGCACAACTAGGTATAGTGGCACAAGAAATTGTCCGATGGACCTGAATTAGCTAGCAGCCGATATGCTCTGGACAGCGAGGCGTTAGCAGGCCGCAGTTAGCTGATGGGCGTTCAGGTGACGTCGCGTCGGAGGGCCGGTTGAAATATCTCCCTCGGGCAGATAACGTCGGCAGTCCACTTGAGAAGGCCCGGTAGGTCTCCACACCGGCAGTAGAAGCGGGTCGGATAGGAGTTGTAGCCCAGCAGCGTGCTGAAACTCCTCAGTCAGCGGAGAAGGGCTAGCTTCAGGCTGATTGGTGTGTTGCTATGAGACCGACGTTAGCCGATGGCACTCAGGTAGCAGCTAGCTGCAAGATCCAGTTGAAAAATGTCCAACTTGCGGTAGGGATCCGGGGATATGGAGGGAAAAATAAATAAAAATAGGTCCGGTAAGCTCAGGTTTAGTCGTGTTATCTGAGGCGAGAGCTTTTCCGAGCTGAAGGTTAGCTGATGCCCGCTAGCAATAGTAAGCTAAATACTAACGTTAGCTAGTTGTTATTTGACCAGATTCGGAAAAAAACAACAACAAAAAACCACAGATCCGCACCACATTGGGTGAGGCAGGTTGCAGGAGAGTGTTTTGAAGTTGGATTTTAGAGAGCACATATAAAAAGATATGTGAAGAAAATATATAAAAATATTATAAAGACGATATTTACACAGGACAGGACGGGACAAGACAAATACACGTCTAACTGCTACGCCATCTTGGATTTAAACAAATACAATTTGAATTTGTGTTTCACTATAACTAAGCCTGACACGTCAGTTTTTCTATATATTTTTTTCATAAATGTTACTCATTAAGAGCTGCTATTAAAAAAAAATGGACCATTGCACATAGTACCCGGGTTTGTGTTCGACACCATTGCCAGCAGTTGGCTGAAATCTGCTGATTTCAACAATCTTGGTTAGCATTCGGTGTGGACAGTCAGACAAAAATCATCTAGTCCAACCAGTACTCCATCCTTTTGGTCTGTTCGCCTTTGTTAATTTATTTGAGTTTTATCACTGTGTCATTATTGACAGTCTTTAGTAGCATTATTGCCATGACCGATAGGTTAGTGTTATAGCAGCTAAATAGCTGTAATTGAATTACTTTTTATGATAATGGTATTGACTGACTATGATTGGGCAGTACAGAGACTGTTGACGTGACCATAAGTCTTTCAATAGACTTTCCAGGCACATCAACAGGTGGGGCTGTTAAATGGAGTAACTCAGAGAACAAATCAGATGAAAGTGCTAAATATAATGCATACTGTACATATAAATGCATTTAAGGACCACTGCTAACTCCAAGCGGGCTGTCATGTGGCTTTTTACTGAGGAATAGCTTCCGTCTGGTCACTCTACCATAAATGCCTGATTTGGTGTAGTGCTGCAGAGATGGTTGTCCTTCTGGAAGGTTCTCCCATCTCCACAGAGGAACTCTGGAGCTTTGTCAGAGTGGCCATCGGGTTCAAGGCCCTTCTCCCCCGATTTCTCAGTTTGGCCGGGCAGCCTGCTCTAGGAGTTTTGGTGGTTCCAAACTTCTTTCATTTAATAATGATGGAGGCCACTGTGTTCTTGGGGACCTTTTTAATGCTGCAGACATTTTCTGGTACTATTCCCCAGATCTGTTCCTCGACACAATCCTGTCTCGGAGCTCTACGGACAATTCCTTTGATGTCATGGCTTGGTTTTTGCTCTGACATGCACCGTCAACGGTGGGACCTTGATATAAACAGGTGTCGCTTTTCAAATCATGTCCAATCAATTGAAATGGACCACAGGTGGACTCCAATCAAGTTGTAGAAACATCTAAAGGATGGTCAATGGAAACAGGATGCACCTGAGCTCAATTTTGAGTCTCATAGCAAAGGGTCTGACTACTTATGTAAAGGTATTTCAGTTGTAAATTTGTAATAAATTAGCTACTGTGTGTAGATTGGTGAGGATTTATTTATTTAATCATTTTTAGAAATAAGGCTATTTTAACAAAGTGTAGAAAAAGTTAAGTGGTCTGAGTAGTTTCTGAAGGCACTGTACATCATCCATTTATATTAAGGGTAACGGTGTAACTTATTACTAGGGCCCAGCATTTTGCGTTCTTTTCTACCCCGAATTTCGATCATCCCACATCAAGAGGTTGATGTAACACCTTGTGTGAACAATGTTGATGTTTTCATACCATAATCATCTTAAGTACAAAATAAGTTATCAACCATATATTTTGACTTTAAATATGTCTGCCGATTTACTGTCGTCATTTGTATTTATTAGGGATCCCCATTAGCTGTATAACTTTTCTGGTTTTCAGCTCTGGGTTTGCCAAACCAACAGTGGTCACCTGGTTCACTTGAGGTCCAGTTGGAGGTAATGGAGGTTGAGGTAGAAAGGCAGCAGCTTCTCTTAACTGGGGTCCAAACACATTAATAAGGCACTTACATTACATATAAAACAAAAGATAAGAGTACATCATGTAACATTTATACCACTACATATCTCCAATCCAAAATGTATAATACAACAATATTACAATGTACGTGTGTGTAGAGTACCTGATGTGGAATAGAGTCCCTTGTACTCGTGGCTCTATGTAGTACTGTGCGCCTCCCATAGTTGGTTCTGGGCTTGGGGATTGTGGAGAGACCTCTGGTGGCATGTCTTGTGGGGTATGCATGGGTGTCCCATCTGTGCTAGTAGTTTAAACCGACAGCTCGGTACATTCAGCTTGTCAACACGTCTTACAAAAACAAGTAGTGATGAAGTCTATCACTCTTCCACTTTGAGCCATGAGAGATTTACATGCCTATCATTAATGTGAGCTCCGTGTACTTAAGGGCCAGCCGTGCGGCTCTCCTTGTGGCACCTGACCACACGACTGAACAGTACGAGGTGCGACAAAACTAGGGCCCGTAGGACCTGCCTTGTTGATAGTGTTGCTTAAGAAGTTAGAGCAGTGCTTTATTATGGACAGACTTCTCGCCATCTTAACTACTGTTGTATCAATATGTTTTGACCATGACAGTTACTCCAACTTGCTCAATTCCCACATTATTCATTACAAGGTTTAGTTGAGGTTCAGGGTTTAGTGAATGATTTGTCCCAAATACAATGCTTTCAGTTTTTGGAAATATTTAGGACTAACTACAGCTCTTTGTTAAGTGTTGCAGTCATTTCAGTCTTTGCAGTAGCTGATGTGTATAGTGTTGAGTCATCCGAAAACCTAGACACACTGGCTTTACTCAGTGGCATGTCGTTAGTAAAGACAGCTGCCCTGGGGATTTCCTGATTCAACTGGATTATGCAGAGGAAATAGCGAATGCAGGGGAAACAGTCTCACCCTTGCATAACAGTATAGAAGAAAAAACATATGAAAATCAATCACTCACTTAGGTGAGCATGTTGAATTTGCATTGTTATTTCTTTTACAGCTTCTTAAAGCGATTGCCATTGGTGAGTGAAGACTTGTACGCATGAAGAAACACTTACCTGCTGCTCCAGAATTAGGAACGCAAAGATGTACTGTAGTTTAGCTATTCTGGTCACATTAGGAAATAACCATACGTTTTTCAGGATTCATTCAATCTCATTTCGCTCCCCTTTTTGCTTGGTGCGTCTTATTGATCCACTTCTGTGTGACATTCTTTGTTGAAAACAGGGATAGAAGAGAACGGGAGGGTGCTTACTTTCAAACTGACCACTTATTGCCTTGGTGAGCTGGTTGAAACAAATGTTATTTTTGGACCGATCTGGGTGGTAATATGAGTTGCGTTTTATCTATGACCTAAATAAATGCATCCACACAATTACGGTTAACTGTCTGGTCTGTGTGCCAATGATTGGTATTCTTGTATTAGTGTATTGACTCCATTGTAGGAGAGGTGAATTCTGGATTTGTGGCTCTCAAACCACTGGATGAGGTCTATTAGGCTCTTTGCAATAAGAGACAGTTGTTTCTGCAAACCCTCACAGTTAACCAACAACTTCTCCAAGTCTGTTAAGACCACAGTATTTGGAGAGATCTGCTTCTTTGCCTCCACAAAGCACACGTGAACACACAGGTACTCTGAATGGTATGTGACCGCTTTGTGCCACGTTCACAATTGGGTTGTAAATGGAAAAACTTGTTTCTGTGTCTGAGATGATTTTTGTATCTGATCTTTCTGCCTGGGTAATGCTTATTTTCTTGTTGGTTGCAACAAGCAACTTATTTTCCCAGCGATTACAAAGTCAAATGTGGACCCCAGGAAGAGTAGCTGCTGCTTTTGCAACAGCTAATGGGGATCCTAATTTTTTTAAATTAAACTATTTCAACGAATTTGCCAACAACCCCCGCAGAATGTCATTGTATGCTTTGACCATGAAGCTTACATTGTCTCACACAAATTCTGTTATTTTTTCACTCAATATGTTCTAACTTTCCAACACTGTTTAACTTCCAGTAAAAACACTGTATTAGCCAGAACAACTTACTTATTCACCCAGCTCTCTTTGCAAGACAAAGTATGAAGAACATATTGGTCTTGTGCATCAATGGATTTGTCTGTTATTATAACTGTAAAATAAATATGATCATATTTAGTGACACCGCTCTGCATGGACTGGATTGCCAGATTAGCTTCATCATTGCTTATTGAGGCATCCATGTTGGTTTGTTCATCTGAATTAAGACGGGGGATGTCTAGAAATGCATGCATACGAGATGTGTCAGGAAGAGCCTCTGACGAGTAAAGGGCAGAGTCGAATTGCTTAAATTGATTGTTGATTTTCTTTGGGATTGGTAGAAGTTGAATTGGCTGCAACACAGATTTCAGGTATGGTGCTGCTGGCAGCGGATTGTCGAAGCTGGTGAGAACTTACCAGCTTTCTCTCCATGTTCATAAAATGTCTGCCTCAACTTAAACAGAAGCTGCTCCGTTTGTTTAGTGGAGAGATTGCTACACCAATTGGAAAGTCTCTCTTTGTAGAGTTCAGGAGTCGGAAGAGGCATATCTGTTGTCCACATCTAGAATGAGTTGAGAGCTCCGATAAGCGCTTAGTGTGCCGTTTGTTGTCATACGCTATGTATGAAATAATTTGGCCCCTTAGATATGCTTTTAACGACTCCCACACAGTAGTGAGACACGTCAGGGGTGCAGTTGATCTGTAAAAAGACATCAATATGAGATTGTATTTTTTTTAAACACACTACAGGGTAGTAGTAGCAGCAGTGGGATTGCTCCTCCTCCATGGATCAGACAAATTATAGGATTCTACAAATGAGTTGATTACTGCGCCTGATTTTGAAATTACATTGTTGGGCTTCGGTCTGGATCTATCTAGACTTGGATGCAATACACAATTGAAATCTCCGCCCAGTATCAAGTGATGACAGTTAAGGTTGGGTAGTGTTGCAATGAGGTCAGAGAGAAATTGAGCGTCAACCCAATTAGGACCATAGAGGTTAGCCAGAATAACCTGTAATGCTAAACAATTTCCCATCACTATAATATATCTGCCATTAGTATCTGAAATTACTTTGGGAGGAGACAAACGGGGTGCCTTTTCTGATAAGGATGGCCTTGGCACCAAAGTTGGAGTGAAATATTTTGTCTACCCATCCTCTCTTCAGTTTATCATGGTCGCTGGACCGGAGGTGGGTCTCTTGGAGAAAAACAATGCCCGGACCTAGGGACTTAAGATGAGCAAAGACTCGGCTATGCTTGACCACATGGTTAATTCCTTTTAAGTTCCAGCTGATAACACAAGTGAAGCCTTGAGTATGTGAATTAGGCATAGTCATAGTAATTAGAAATGAATGTTCGTATGATCACATGGCTAGTGTGCTGAAAGGTCAGAAGAATAAAATATAAAGAAGAAAAATGACCCAGAAAACCTTGGAGCCCTATGCCCTGGTCTTCCCCCTGTTGGAAGGCAGCATCTACCTCTCCTAGACTAGAGCAAAATGCTACCATGTTAAACTGAACCTCAGTAGAGCTCTATCCAGGGCGAACATAATCATGTTTACACCTAGGGAAGGGATTCTGTAGGGAACCACCTCAGTTCTCTAATGTATCTTATGCATATTTGAAGGATAGTAAAACAATGTATAAAAAATGAGGGATATGTGTCCCACCAACCTCATCTGCTTGGGATGACTTAAGAAAAAAAATATATAGAAAAAAACATTTAAATAAGTAAATAGGAAAACTAACCCAGTATAATTCAACATTTGTATAAATTTTAACTTTGGTTGAACATCCTAACAAGCCAGAACACCAAAAAAAGACTGGCAAACGCGTGGTAATTAATGGCCGTACTGCTGTGTTCGCTCGGCTATATAACCTGCGCTCCCGTGCCAGCCGCCACTAAGCTCCAAGGCGGCCCAACCAGTCAAATAGTAAAGAATAATACACGTGGTCCTTTGGGAGTATGTATTAAACATGTTATTAGGGTATCCTATAAAGGCATGGAAAGAGAGCTCAGTGGCTAGCCTTAGGTAACAACTAGGCTAATTAGTGCCGCACCTGTACAGCCACTGCTAGTTGGTAAAAGCTACAGTTTAAGTCGGAAGTTTACATACACCTTAACCAAATACATTTAAACTCAGTTTTTCACAATTCCTGACATTTAATCGTTGTAAAAATTCCCTGTTTTAGGTCAGTTAGGATCACCACTTTATTTTTAGAATGTGAAAGAATAATAGTAGAGAGAATGATTTATTTATTTCAGCTTTTATCTTTTTCATCACATCCCAGTGGGTAGTCCGGGTGGCCATTTGAGTAGTTGTTCAGCAGTCTTATGGCTTAGGGGTAGAAACTGTTAAGGAGCCTTTTGGTCCTAGTCCAGTACCACTTGCCGTGCGGTAGCAGAGAGAACAGTCTATGATTTGGGTGAACTTTAATTCCTTAAATTTTAACTTACTCTGACACCGCCTAGTATATAGGTCTTGGATGTCACGAAGCTTGGCCCCAGTGATGTACTGGGCCATATACACTACCCTCTGTAGCGCCTTACGGTCAGATGCCGAGCAGTTGCCATACCAGGGGGTGATGCAACCGGTCAGGATGCTCTCGATAGTGCAGCTGTAGAACTTTGAGGATCTGGGGACCCATGCCAAATCTTTTCAGTCTCCTGAGGGGGAAAAGGTGTTGTCGTGCCCCTAAGGGGCCCCAGTGTTGAGGATCAGTGTGGCAGATGGTTTTGCTTACCGTTACCACCTGGGGGCGGCCTGTCAGGAAGTCCAAGATCCAGTTGCAGAGGGAGGTGTTTAGTCCCTGGGTCCTTAGCTTAGTGATGAGCTTTGTGGGCACTGGTGTTGAATGCTGAGCTGTAGTCAATGAACAGCATTCTCACATAGGTGTTCCTTTTGTCCAGGTGGGAAAGAGCAGTGTGGAGTGCGATTGAGATTGCGTCATCTGTGGATCTGTTGGGGCGGTATGCGAATTGGAGTGGGTCTAGGGCTTCTGACATGATGGTGTTGATTTGAGCCATGACTAGCCTTTCAAAGCACTTCATGGCTACCGATGTGAGTGCTACGGGGCGGTAATCATTTAGACAGGATACCTTCGCTTTCTTGGGCACAGAGACTATGGCGGTCTGTTTGAAACATGTAGGTATTACAGACTCAGGGAGAGATTGAAAATGTCAGTGAAGACACTTTCCAGTTGGTCTGCGCCTTCTTTGAGTACACGTCCTGGTAACACGGCTGGCCCCGCGGCTTTGAATGTTGACCTGTTTAAAGATCTTGCTCACATCGGCTATGGAGAGCGTGATCACATAGTCGTCCGGAACAGCTGGTGCTCTCTTGCATGCTTCAGTGTTTCTTGCCTCGAAGCAAGTATAAAAGGATTTGAGCTCATCTGGTAGGCTCGCGTCACTGGGCAGCTCGCGGCTGGGTTTCCCTTTGTAGTCCGTAATAATTTTCAAGCCCTGACACATCCGACGAGCGTCAGAGCCGGTGAGACCACACAAAGGAAATTATTGCATACAGTATAAAGAGTCACTTCGGGGGCTGGGCTGCAAATTTCCAGAAGATCCCTGCATTTTTTCAAACTTTGTTTTTTAAATGTGTTTCTTTTTAAGCTCCTTTGAGATTCTGTTTGTAATAAAAGCACTATATAAAATATGTATTATTCTTATTACAATGATAGCACAGTTGCGGAACAGGAACTGAATCTCAAAGTGAACTAGCACTTAAGAACTGACAATCAGTCTCTTAACCATCTGAGGTTGAGAAACACTGGTCAACGTGGAGGAAATCTCTCTCTCTCTCTCTCTCTCTCTCTCTCTCTCTCTCTCGCCTGTAGGAGATGTACACCTACCTGGCGCAGGACCTGAAAAGTCTGGCTGAGGCTCATGGAGAGAGACTACTGCACACCCCACACAACCCCATATCACTGGGTAAGATGTAGCCACACACAACCCTATCACCAGGTAAGATACGGCGTATACAACCCCAAAACACTGGGTAAGATATCTGTACAGTTGGGGACTCATGAAAGTGAAAGATCTACATTTCCTGTGAATGCCAATGTTGATGACCTTCTGTTTGTGCCTGTTTTCATGTAGCCATGTCTCTGGATGGCCTCCAGGCACAGAGTGACAAGGCTGTGACTGAACTGGGCTCCATGCTGTTCACCAGGCAGGTGTCTGGGGCCAGGTAATCATCACCATTGGCTGAATGCCAGAGTCTGCTTTAAGGAAGATGGGGATAAGAGTGCATCTCAATAGCCTGTGCTTGACGCCCAATCCCAAATTAACCCTTGCCCAGAAATAAACCCAGTTGTAGTTGTTAATGTTCAACACATTATTTAACCTTTATTTAAACAGGGAGTCAACATTGAGAACCAATGTTGTATACCTTTTCAAGTATACAACATACAGCCCTGTAAATACATACAAAATGCATGTAAATAAAGAAAACAAGTACTAGCACATACAACAGTCCAAATTAAACTCTCAAGACAACAGACATATTTGAAAATTAATTAAAAGAAATGCGTACAAACCTCTGAACAATTACTAATGTCTTGAAGTGACCAAACAGCTCTGATTTTAGAGTATTTTGAAATGAATTTCAGGTATGGGAACGGAAAAACTAAAAGCCGTTTTACCTAGGACATTAGAGACAAAATGCTGCTCTTGGGAGCGAGTGAGGTATTTCTTTCTTCTGTATGTCAGGAGCAATGTAAGGTATTTTCAGCAGGAGAGCTTTGTAAATTCACAGAAGGCAATTCTGCGTTGCCAGAGATGGCCAGCCCACTTTCTGATACAGATCACAATGATGCGTGCAAAATCGGTCACCTGTAATGAAGCAGAGGGCCCTATGATGAAGTGCATCCAGGTAGTGGGAGCTGCGTTCATATAGATTATCTCCCAATAGTTAAGGCCTGACAGGAAAGTCGACTGGACAATGTTCTTCCTACTATGAAGTTTAAAGCACAACTTATTATTATTATTATTATTGTCTGTAAACTGCTGCCTTAAATTTCAATCTAAAAAGGATTACCTTAGTAGGAAAATCAATCTACACAACCTATTCCACATTTTCAAAGTAAAGGGACTTTTATACTTTTTCAGTAATTACTTTAAGATTGTAAATAGAGAGAACCTGCCGCAAAAGGTAAAATGTATTCTGTATTAAATTATTGCAACGAGTACATTCAATCTCAACTTTTGCTGCATTTTCTTTTCATTCTTCTGGTCCCACCTAATACTTTGATGCAAGGAAGGCATAAATATTTTAAATATCCTCATAAATGATTAATTGTCTTTCTGCTATGATTTTTTTCAAAGCACATTCTCATATTACCACAGTTACCCTCTATTTTCCTGGAAGTTAACGCATACGTTTTCAATATTTGTCGTACATTAACTGTATAGCCTACTACTGCTGCAATAGTTTTTGCCTTTGCAAATATGAATTAGCTTTGTATAGCTCCCTGTTCGTTTAAACGGGAAGCATTTTTGTATTATGGTATCACCTTACTTTCCCTTTTCCCCTTTGTGGGTGTTTCTTCCAAACAGCATGTTAAACGTGTGGTAATGGTAATGTCTGTTTTCAGGGTGGTTGCCCTTGGCAATGATCAGATGGTGAGTGGTCACATGTTCTGTGGCTTTATGTCCCACTCTGAGGCGTACCCAAGCCCCTATCTCAACGCCAGCTCAGCTGTGGGAATCACACGGAACGATGTGACACTGTGTATCAGGAGACTGGACAAGTGCCTGAAGAGCCTAAAGAAGAAAAGCAGTGCAAGAAGTGGTTCACCATTGGCTCTCACAGGCCAGGAGGGCCATGCTGGGGAGTGAAACAAATGCTTATGGATGTTTTCAGTAAAAACCTTACCCTGTTTTCAAAGTGAAAGAAAAATTATTGAAATGTTAAAGCAATTAAAATGAAAATAAAGTTTAATTGTGTAGGTCTTCACACCCCTTGCTGTGGCACATGTAAGTTCAGGAACCCATTTTATTTCATTCACACAATTTGTTGAATGGGATCCATCAGTTTGCCAAAGTAGCGGTTCTTATTCTTAAATCTTAACTTCCCCTGTCTCTGTGAGGTCCCTCACAAACAATGATTTAATCTCAGAGCCACCAATGAGCTTTAAAAACATGTCAGAGATACATTTTTAGGCACAGAAAAGTATTGTCATTAATCTGTGGCTGTTGTAGCTTATCACCTGGCACTGAGAGGATCTGGCTATCCTTCCTAACTGAGCTGCAGGAGAGAATGGAAACTTCATGGATATCACTATGAAGCCCAAGATAATTAAGAGTTCAGTGGCTGAGCTGAAATAACAGTGCATGGATCAACAACATTGCATTCACTGCATATTACTGGCTTGAATGAGAGTGAAAAGAAGGAATTCCTAAATGAAAAACATTAGGTTTGGGGCAATTCCAACATCACAGACTGAAACGCTCTACATTTTCAATTATTGTGGTGACAGCATCATGTTATGGGTATGCTTGTCACCAAGAAGGACTGGTGGGTTTTGTCAGGACCAAAATAAATATAAATGTGGCAAAACCCACACATGTAAAGGAACACTATTTCAGAGGGACAATTACACGTTAAAGCCAAATGCCTCTAACGACGTGCCCTTGAGCAGGGCGTTGACCCTGGTTGCTTCTGTCTACCGCTCTGGATGTGAGTCTGTTTAGATGACTAATACAATGTAGTTGTTGAGTGGCTTCACTGCAAGTATATTGTAAATATTAAATAAAAAATTAAATCCAAAGACACACTTGAATGGCTATCAGAGGTGTTTTATTTAACCTTTATTTTGACAGGGAAGTCATACTGAGACCAGGGTCTGTTTTACAGATGAACCCTGCATAAATGCACCAAACACACAATATTAGCGCTGTCCCAAAATTAAAAAAATATATAAACTTTGTCTACCAAGACTACTGTTCTTTTGACCAATCGAATGGTCGAAATTGTAAAACCTGTATTTTTCCATATATAGACACATCCAATGTGTTTTAATCAAATCAACTATATGCTCCCCACTGCTCCCTAAGTTTAATATTGCGGATAGATTGTAGCCTCCAATGTAATTGCATCATTTACAATCCCATATATATATATATATATAGTTGAGTTGCAAAGAAATAGCCATATCTCAGACTGGCCAATAAAAATAAAAGATTAAGATGGGCAAAAGAACACAGACACTGGACAGAGGAACTAATATATATATATATATATATATATACACATACATACATACATACCACACACACACTTGCCAAATATGTTTAAACTCAGTTTTTCACAATTCCTAACATTTAATCCTAGTAGAAATTCCTTGTCTTAGGTCAGTTAGGATAACCACTTTATTTTAAGAATGTGAAATGTAGAAATAATAGGAGACTGATTTATTTCAGCTTTTATTTCTTTCATCACATTCCCAGTGGGTCAGAAGTTTACATACACTCAATTAGTATTTGGTAGCATTGCCTTTAAATTGTTTTATCTTGGGTCAAATGTTTTGGGTTTTCCACAAACTTCCCACAATAAGTTGGGTGAATTTTGGCCCATTCCTCCTGACAGAGCTGGTGTAACTGAGTCAGGTTTGTAGGCCTCCTTGCTCACATTCTTTTTCAGTTCTGCCCACAAATCTTCTATAGGATTGAGGTCAGGGCTTTGTGATGGCCACTCCAATACCTTGACTTTGTAGTCCTTAAGCCGTTTTTCCACAACTTTGGAAGTATGCTTGGGGTCATTGGAAGACCCATTTGTGGCCATGCTTTAACTTCCTGACTGATGTCTTGAGATGTTGCTTCAATATATCCACATAATTTCCCATCCTCATGATGCCATCTATGGGAAGGTGTTCTTTGGCTTGCAAGCCTCCCACTTTTTCCTCCAAACATAACGATGGTCATTATGGCCGAACAGTTCTATTTTGGTTTTATCAGACCAGAGGACATTTTTCCAAAAAGTACGATCACTGTCCCCATGTGCAGTTGCAAACCGTAGTCTGGCTTTTTTATGGCGGTTTTGGAGCATTGGCTTCTTCCTTGCTGAGCGGCCTTTCAGGTTATGTCGACATAGGACTCGTTTTACTGTGGATATAGATACTTTGGTACCTGTTTCCTCCAGCATCTTCACAAGGTCCTTTGCTGTTGTTCTGAGATTGATTTGCACTTTTCACACCAAAGTACATTCATCTCTAGGAGACAGAACGTATCTCCTTCCTGAGCGATATGACGGCTGCGTGGTCCCATGGTGTTTATATTTGCGTACTATTGTTTGTACAGATGAACATGGTACCTTCAGGTGTTTGGAAATTGCTCCCAAGGATGAACCAGACTCGTGGAGGTCTACAATTTTGTTTCTGAGGTCTTGGCAAATTTCTTTTGATTTTCACCTGCAAGTTCCCTGACATTTCTGGGGGGAATGGCCCTAGCCCTCACCCTCCGATCCAACAGGTCCCAGACATGCTCAATGGGATTGAGATCCGGGCTCTTCGCTGGCCATGGCAGAACACTGACATTTCTGTCTTGCAGGAAATCACACACAGAACAAGCAGTATGGCTGGTGGCATTGTCATGCTGGAGGGTCATGTCAGGAATAGTCTGCAGGAAGGGTACCACATGAGAGAGGAGGATGTCTTCCCTATAACGCACAGCGTTGAGATTGCCTGCAATGACAACAAGCTCAGTCAGATGATGCTGTGACACACCGCCCCAGACCATGACGGATCCATCTCCAAATCGATCCCCGCTCCAGAGTACAGGCATTGGTGTAACGCTCATTCCCTCAACAATAAACGCAAATCCGACCATCACCCCTGGTGAGACAAAACTGCGACTCGTCAGTGAAGAGCACTTTTTTGCCAGTCCTGTCTGGTCCAGCGACGGTGGGTTTGTTCCCATAGGCGACGTTGTTGCCGGTGATGTCTGGTGAGGACCTGCCTTACAACAGGCCTACAAGCCCTCAGTCCAGCCTCTCTCCGCCTATTGCGGACAGTCTGAGCACTGATGGAGGGATTGTGCGTTCCTGGTGTAACTCGGTTAGTTGTTGTTGCCATCCTGTAGCTGTCCCGCAGGTGTGATGTTCAGATGTACCAATCATGTGCAGGTGTTGTTACACGTGGTCTGCCACTGCGAGGACGATCAGCTGTCCGTCCTGTCTCCCTGTAGCGCTGTCTTAGGCGTCTCACAGTAAGGACATTGCAATTTATTGCCCTGGCCACATCTGCAGTTCTCATGCCTCCTTGCAGCATGCCTAAGGCACGTTCACACAGATTAGCAGGGACCCTGGGCATCTTTCTTTTGGTGTTTTTCAGAGTCAGTAGATTGGCCTCTTTAGTGTCCTAAGTTTTCATAACTGTGACATTAATTGCCTACCGTCTGTAAGCTGTTAGTGTCTTAACGACCGTTACCCAGGTGCATGTTCATTAATTGTTTATGGTTCATTGAACAAGCATGGGAAAGTGTTTAAACCCTTTAAAATGAAGATCTGTGAAGTTATTTGGATTTTTACGAATTATCTTTGAAAGACAGGGTCCTGAAAAACATTTCTGAAAAGAACTCACACAAATAGCATGAGTTCGAAGACGCATGGATCGAAAGTAATACTTGTAGAATAATAGTGATGACATAAGAACTATGAAATAACACATGGAATCATGCAGTAACCCAAAAAGTGTAAAATGTCATGATGCTTGGTTGAAGGTATGGTTTAGTAAGGGGACTTACTCACTTTTTTTAAGTGGGGATAAATGTTGCAGAATTTAAGAATCAATTTCAAATTAGATTTTTCTCTGTGTCATAATTTGGGCACTGCAGTTAAAACCAAAATGAGAAGCGAGAAGTGTGTTTGCAGAGGACCATTCTCACCTTTAAGGTGGCAGGGACTGAAGTGCAAACGTGAGTGTCATTAATATGATTAGAATAGGTGGCTATCAACAAGAAATTGCATCATAGGCTAAAGTTGCAATTTCCTATACACTCTACCTTCATCCATCTGTTCAACCATCCCTCAACATGTTCATCTACCAACACACAATGGTTCTCATCTAATATTCAATATTTTCCCTAACATCTTTTAATATTCTGCCTATAAGCATGGGAAACAGTGTTTAAACCCTTTGCAATGAAGATCTGTGAAGTTATTTCGATTTTTTTTTAATGAGTTTGTGGCTCTTTATATGCCCCCCAACCATCATCTGGGAAGATATTAAATTCAGACTACACATGGATACATACAAATTCCATCTAGGTAGTGCTAAGTCTTCCAAAAAGGGCAACAAAAAAAAATAACCAGATGAAACCTGGTTGTCTAATATGTACCGGTTCATGAGGGTTGTCTAATCACACGTATGGAATTTTAGAAAGGTGTGATCTTGTTAACCCTTCGAAACAGCCCCTATGACCCCAATTTAAGGCACTTGTCGCAGGAAGCTGAAAGTAAACCCATATCCTCATTGGGGCAGGCTTTTACAGAATTCCTAGTTACAAGTCTTTATGTTAAAGAACTGACTGATTTACCGAGAGTTGAAAGTGTTAGAGAATTTCCAGTCATCTGGTGGTTTTCAGTACCAATACTGTTCTCTTTGAAGTAGAAAGAAGAATCAATATAAGTTTAAATATTAGACATGTGTAAGCAGAATGAAGGCTGAGCCCATGTGAGTGTACAAAGCTGGATCAACATCGAGTTAAACATTAGACATGTAAAAAACAGAACGTAAGCAGAATCCGTGTGGATGAGGCAAGGTAGACCAACACAAGATGTGACTGGTCTGGGCCATATCTGATCTTGTGAAGGCTACTGGACATGCACATAGGTTAATCATTCATAGACAACATCAGCCTGAACTTGTGAAGACCTTTGGACAGGAGCATTAGCTAATCAGTTATAGACACTATTAGACCTGCAGTAGGAGTGTGCATGTCTGTGTGTCACACCACCAATAGAATCTATGCCCTAATGTCTGAGCCAATAAGAAAGGCAGCAAGATTAGTGTGGCCAAGGCTAGAAGGTATCAATAATTTACATAAAAGTGGGGTGACAATGTTATGTAAGGGTAAGACTGTATAAAAGCAAAGTACTAAGAATGGAGAGTATGTTGTTCCATGGAATTGCTCGACTTGTTACTTTTGTAATAAAGTCTAATTGAATTTACAAGCTCCGGTATCTAAGAAATATTTGATTCAACATTTTCCCGACAAATGCAGTGTTTTCTTTTAACTGTAGGTTGTGAAATTTAAACCACTTTTAGGGTCAATTAAACCACTTCCGCTTGCTCCAGGAAGCTTCAAATCAACACAGGTCATCCTCATAGTGGCCTGATGGATTGTCATTGAAGACAGTCTTATGTTAAAGAACTGACTGATTTACCAAGGGTTGAAAGTGTTAGAGAATTTCCAGTCATCTGGTGATTTTCAGTACCTATACTGTTCTCTTTGAAGTAGAAAGAATCGATATAAGTTTAAATATTAGACATGTGTAAGCAGAATGATATGTCAATTATAATCCACATAGGAATCAGGTTGTAAGTTAGGGCAGCAGGCAATGTATTTCTATGGGGAGAGATGTCAATGTAAACTGTTAATAGTAAAAACAGGGTGTTTTCTTCTAAGGGTTAATTCCACACGGTCAAGGTTAAGCTTGCACAGACCGGGAGTACCTTAGGAACGTTCCTGTGGTTGAATTGTGTATCTAGCCTCAACGGTTCTGCCGCTGTCACCCAAAAGCACCTCAAATTTAGGTCGGACTTCATTTAGGCCCACTCTTTTGCACGCTCGCTGCGGTCAGACCGAGCGAGCTACCGTCAAGTGGGGCATCTCGTTGAACTCGGCACGGCCTAGAGACTATGGTGATGCCATTTGTTTCTCTTTCTGTGATGATTTAAGCCTACCCATTTTGGGACTTCAGCCCTATTTGATGGTAAAGTTCAAACTTCCCCTTTAGGATATGAAGGGGACCATTCAATATTTTCCTGTTGATATCTGTAGAGGGACATATGACCCTGAACACTTGGCAAAAGGAATTTTGAATATTGCCTGCACAGAAGCAGAGTTAGAGAAAATGCTGTAAACCCAGGTCATGCTTAGGGAGAAACTCGGATGTGTCAGACTACATGAACCGGCAAGCGTAGATAGAATAACTCTGTGGCTCATCCACCCCAACCTCTCCCTGATGAGCCCATCGAAAACGGCGTCCCTGTGTGACCCAGAGGCCGCAATATATAAAGCATGTTGAACTCACTACTAGTCAGGCTTCATTCTGGGCCTACTTTTTGCACGGTCGCTGCGGTCAGACCGAGCGAGCTACGGTCAAGTGGGGAATCTCCTTGAACTCGGCACGGCCTAGAGACTATTGTGATGTAATTTGTTTCCCTTTCTGTGTGTATTGCGGGATGAGCAGTGTGCTGTCTCTTATTGCAGGACTTTTACTGTGAGAAATCACCTCCCTAGTCAGTTTATTGTGTGTATTGGACATTCACATTGCAGTGTACAGCCTTACATATGAAGTGTGCACCAATGAAATATGGAATCTGCCTAATCAACAGATTACAATTTCAAAGAGTTTACACAATTATTAGCATCATAGCTGTTCTTGCAGGACTTTGAGTGAGGAATCACCTTTCCAGTCAACGTATTGTGAGTATTGAACATTGGACTATAAAGTAATATCTATGATGCTAATATGTGTAAACTCTTTGAAATTGTAATATGTTGATGTCACTGATTATTAGGCTGATTCCCCATTTCATGCATACTCTAAAAGGTAAGGCGGTACAATCCAAAATGTATATTCAATATGCACAAAAGGCATAATAGTGAGGTGATTTCTGACAGTTAATGAAGACAATTAAGTGTGCACTTATGTCAGGCTCTCGAAACTGCTTTAGTTGATCAAATTACAAAAAAAATGAACTACCCTGAACACATTTTGTATCAGTACAATTATAATGACAGCACATTTAACATCTTGGGCGAATGGGTCAAAACTGCTGAATTCTCATAGTATGCAGCTGGTTTCAATTGTGACAAGTTACAAGGGAGTGTGTAATTCTGTGCCACGCTCTTCAAACTGCTTTGATAAAGTTACACATAGATAAAGTACGTACACTGAGCCATGCTAGTGCTGATAATAGTATCAATATTACTGCACAGCTAACATCTTAGGTGAATGGTTCAAAATGGTCCAATTATCATTGTATACTGCAGGCTTACTATATAGGATGAATTCTCAATATTGAATATCAAAAAGGACATGCATGTCTGAAATAGGGTTGATAAAGATGGAGTTGAGGTTATACACAAACCTGTCTAAAACATGGGTTAGGAGGCCTCATCAAATCATACATGAGTGGCATGTGTAAAAGGTGGTTTATGAGTACATACACAGAAATCTGTTGAAAGCAACAAGCAGTGAGAGTTCAGCAGGTCGTGGGAGAGGTGCAGCGTTTCAGAAGAACACCACATCGCAACATACAAAATCTACACACATGTAGTTGTTGAATAGACAATACATTTTTATATTTTAAAACGTTTTATTGAACCAAGTTCACCATCTTTATATTTTAAAACGTTTTATTGAACCAAGTTCACCATCTTTTCATTCTGGACATTTTATTTTAGGGATACTTAGGGATTTTGGCAATGAGGCCCTTGATCTACTTCCCTAGAGCCAGATGAACTTGGGAATACCATTTTTATGTACATCGCATTCGGAAAGTATTCAGACCCCTTCACTTTTTCCACGTTGTTACATTACAGCCTTATTCTAAAATGGCTGAAATTATTTACCCCCTCAATCTACGCACATTACCCCATAATGACAAAGCGAAAACAGTATTGATGCAAATTTATAATAAAAAAAAATGTTCCAGAGCGCTCAGGACCTCAGACTGGGGCAAAGGTTCACCTTTCAACAAGACAATGACCCTAAGCACACAGCCAAGACAATGCACGAGTCTCAATGTCCTTGAGTGGCCCAGCCAGAGTCCGGACATGAACATCTCTGGAGAGACATGAAAATATCTGTGCAGCAAAGCTCCCCATCGAACCTGACAGGATCTGCAGAGAAGAATGGGAGAAGCTCTCCAAATACAGGTGTGCCAAGCTTGTAGCATCATCCAAGACGACTCTAGGCTGTAATCACTGCCAAAGGTGCTTCAACAAAGTACTGAGTATAGAGTGAATACTTATTTAGAAAGTGAAATTTCAGTGTTTTATTTTTATAAGATTTCTAAAAACCTGTTTTTGCTTTGTCATTATGGGGTATTTTGTATAGATTGATGGAAAAAAACGATTTAATGAATTTTAGATTAAGACTAACGTAACAAAATGTGGAAAAAGTCAAGGGGTCTGAATACTTTCCAAATGCACTGTATGTCTTCCAGTATGATGGAAGTTTAGGTAATTTCGTGAGCCAATGCTAACTAGCATGCTAGCAGATGCCCATAGACTTCCAGTCACTTTGCTAACACATGTTAGCATTAGCTTGTAAATTACCTACATTTACATCATACTGGAAGACATAAAAATTGTAATCACAAGTTCATCTGACTATGGGGAAGCAGATGGGAGTTTTTCAATGAGGCACAAATAATCACTTTAATGAAATAACCAAAAGCAAGGCAATAGAACAAATCTGCAATTTTAGCATAAAATTACTCAAAATAAGTGCAGTTATCTACAAAAAAAGCAATCCTGGCCTAACTTGACCTAAAACTGCCTGGTGACTGAAAATTCACTAAGTAAGCTCATGTCATGTCAACATATTTTGGAACATAAATGGTTAAAAAAAAAAAGATGAGTAATATTCTTAAAAAAAAAAAATACAGATCTAGACAATTTACTCAATTTACTCAGATCTAGACAATTTAGTTAGAAAACATGAGTTAATTTAAAACTAAAATATAATTGGATAAGTCTCCACCCCAGTTAATTTAAAATCATTTTGTCAAATACATTGTATAGGTGCAGTAAAATGTGCTGTTTGGTGGAAGCACATTTGGCAGCAATTACAGCTGTCGATCATTTTCTTTGAGATAGGTCAGGTTCAGTAAAAGTTGTTGGGGATTATTGATGGACAAAACATCTGATTTTTATAAGCAGATTTAAGTTAGGATTGGGAAATAATACCCAGGAACACGCAACACCTCTTGGTGAGTCTTTGGCACTTACGTTTAATTGTCTTGCTGAAAATTTGTACTATCCCAGGGTTTGTTTTTCAGAAGACTGAGGCGGGGTTCCGCTAACTTTTTACCTGGAATTTACTCCTTTTATATTTATTTTGATCCTGACAAACTCCCCAGTCCATGCCGATGACAAGCATATCCATAACATGCTACCACCACAATACTTGGAGGGTTTCAGTTATGTATCGAATTTGACCCAACCCTGTATGTTTTTGTTTAGGCCAGAAAATTAATTTGCAGTGTTGTCTTGCAGTATCAGTCAAAGGTTTGGACACCTACTCATTCAAGTGTTTTTATTTTTTCTCTTTTTCTACATTGTAGAATAATAGTGAAGACATCAAAACGATGAAATAACATATGGAATCATGTAGAAACCAAAAAAAGTGTTATACAAATCCAAATATATATTTTAGATTCTTCAAAGTAGTCACCTTTTGCCTTGACAGCTTTGCACAATCTTGGCACTCTTTTCCAACAGTTTTGAAAGAGTTCCCACATAAGCTGAGCACTTGTTGCCTGCTTTTATTTCACTCAGCGGTCCAACTCATCCCAAACCATCTCAATTCGATTGACGCCCGGTGATTGTGGAGACCAGGTCATCTGATGCAGCACTCCATCAATCTCCTTCTTGGTCAAATAGCCCTTGCACAGCCTGGAGGTGTGTTTGGACATTGTCCTGTTGAAAAACAAATGATAGTGGGACTAAGTGCAAAAAATATGAAATGGTGTATCGCTGCAGAATGCTGGTTAAGTGTGCCTTGAATTCTAAATAAATCACTGAGTGTCACCAGTAAAGCACCCCCACACCCCCTACTCCATGCTTCACGGTGGGAACCACACATGCAGAGATCGTTCACCTACTCTGCGTCTCACAAAGACATGGTGGTTGGAACCAAAGATCTCAAATTTGGCCTCATCAGAACAAAGGACAGATTTCTAAAGGTCTAACGTCCATTGCTTGTGTTTCTCGGCCCAAGCAAGTGTCTTCTTATTGGTGTCCTTTAGAAGTGGTTTCTTTGGCTTGATTCACGTAGTCTCCTCTGAACAGTTGCTGTTGGGATGTGTCTTACTTGAACTCTGTGAAGCATTTATTTGGGCTGCAGTCAGATGCTGTTAACTGTAATGAATGCATCCTTTACAGCAGAGGTAAATCTGGGTCTTCCTTTCCTGTGGCGGTTCACATGAGAGCCAGTTTCATAATAGCGCTTGATGGTTTTTGCAATTGCACTTGAAGAAACTAAGTTCTTATTTTTCTGGACTGGCAGCCCTTCATGTCTTAAAGTAATGGACTGTTGTTTCTCTTTGCTTATTTGAGCTGTTCTTGTTACAATATGGACTTGGTGTTTTACCAAATAAGGCTATTTCCTGTATATAACCCTTACCTTTGGGGCGGCAGTTGCAAAAAAGATGGTGAACTTGGTTCAATTAAAACGTTTTAAAATATCTTGTCTATTTTTCAAAAACAGTACTTTCCACTGGCAGCAGTTCCCACACCCACCTTCTTTTGGGGCAAATTAGTCTTGTCCGTCTGGGTCCTCTCCAGGTCCAGGATAACACGATCCAGATCGGCCTGGAGCTTGGTCAGGGAAGCTTCCTGATCCGGCCTCTACTCCCCCTGAGCATCTCCAGCAGCTGCTGCTTCCTCTGGGTGTGAAATGATCACAGTACCACCACTTGCAGGACCCAGGGACGAACATTCGTCCTCACTCATCAGTATCTGTGTCATCTGCAGAGTGCACTAACAGAAGTTATGCAAAAAATGCATAACAAGAAAATTAAGATCAACATTGTTAACAAGATCATGTCCACAACACAGTGGTAGTACTATCCCTTAAAAAATACAGTTATATAGTTATGCCTGAGCCTCCCTGACAAATTGAGAAACAGACCCTTTGTTTGATAATCTTTTGTTAAAGGGATACTTTGGGATTTTGGCAGAGGCCCTTTATCTAATTCCCCAGAGTCAGATGAACTTGTTGATACCATTTGTAGTTCTCTGCATCCAGTATGAAGGAATTTGGAGGTAGTTTCACAAGCCATTGCGAACTTGTGGATACCATTTATGTCTCTTTAAACTCAGTCCTACTGAAATGATTGCAGAGCTTTTGTTCAAAGGGCGATAGCCCCTGTAAGATGTCTTGTGGTACTCCCGACTGATCTCGCTCGAGAAAAGTCAAGGGGAATCTTTGAGACTTCTCCTTCTTTTCGTCTATTGAATAAGATTACCCATGGTAATGTTGATTTTGCAAGAGTCTTGTATTATTTAACACTTCCCGTGCTGTTAAAGATTCCATTGTGGAAAGGTGTTCAGTCAGTTTCTTGACATCTTCTGTTTTGGGTAATGATGTTGGTTTATTGTACTTGGCCTCACTGATTGTGGAACATGAAGCATGTGATACACTTCCAGACCATGCCTTAGTATAGAGCGTCACAAAGCCCTTGGCATTCCTTATCAACTCATCATCGTCAACCATTATTTCACGGCATGCCAACATTTCTGCCACGTCTTTCAGGGAACTGCCTAACTTCACAGCAAGCGTAGGAATTCTGTAGGGATTTTCACTTTCATTGAACTTGGCAGTTTCTTTGACAGCTCAATTAACTATATCAAAATTGGCTGGCTTGGCTTCTGCTACAGTGATAAGTGACGTTGACTTTCTTAAGGTGTTCAACAACCTCTCAAGTTCCCTGATTTTTTGTCTAATATAATTGTGCTGTGTCGTATCATTACAAGCCTCTTGAATAAGAACTTTGCATACTCTAAAATGCAGTGATCATTTTTGGCAGCATCCGTTATCTCGTCAGGTCTCATTGTGTTGAACATCTTGACAAGTCTTTCAGGCATAGCTCTTGGGAGCTGAGCTACATCAGCCATGGCCAAAACCCTTTGCCTCCTAAATGGCCCCTGACCTACTGATTTGGTGACACATCTTCTCGTATGCCTCCATAGCTCCAAGCGGACAAACATGCCTTTGCAATGAGGGCAATATTCAGATTTTCCTGTTTTCTTGTATGTTCATAAATGTTTAATATTATGATTATTTATTTGAATTGCTCACCCTCCAATTTCACCGGATGTTGTCGACTGGTGTTCCGCTAGCGGGATGCCGAGCCTTAAGTTAAAAAAACATTACAATACATTCACAACAGATTTCACAACACATTAAGTGTGTGTCATGTCCTTCTCCTGAAATATGATCCTGCATTAATCCCAGTCATCAGAAACAGAGCATTAGGGTAGGTGCATGTCTTGTGTGCCAATTATAATGATAATTTAATTTTGTCAATTTCAGAAAATGTTATATAACTTAAACATGTAGGCTATGGTGTAATATGTGTTGCAGGTTTTCTGGGTTTTGACACTTATGGAAGTGTCATAACCAGCCATAGAATATTGCAATATATGTCGTCATTACAGTGGAATGACCATATTATGACAGGTCATGACAAGTTATGTCAGCTGCAATGACATTATGACATGGTTATGACTGTGTCATAACATGTTATGATGCTTGGTGTCAAGTAAAGTGTTACCAATTTAAGTACATTTTTTCATATTTGTACTATGTACTGTATTTGAGCTTGTGTCCTCAAAAGTGAGTACACTGCAGCAAATTAATAACAATTTTGTACCAGAAAAGTGATTTCCAGATCTTTCTTAAACTATGCAACATTACCAGTTATTATACTGAACACAAATATAAGCGCAACATGCTACAAGTTCAAAGATGTTACGAATTTAAAGTTCATAAGAAAATAATTCAAATCAATTAATTGGGCCCTAATCTATGGATTTCACATAACTGGGAATACAGATATGCATCTGTTGGTCACAGATAACTTGTGGAATATTGTCCTACTCCAGCACGGTGCCAGGGGTTTCTATTACAACTGAACCTATACCTGGCCACCGTTCACCCAGCTCCCTCAGAAGGGAGAGGGTGTCCGCCCTCGTCTCGTGCCTCTTGGGGAGAGCTCTGGAGTGGGCAAACGCCGTGTGGGGAGAAGGAGACGCGGCGTTGGACCACTTCAAGGAGTTCACCCACCACTTTCGGGCCGTCTTCGACCATCCGCCCAAGGGTAGAGTGGCGGGGGAAAGACTTTTCCACTTGGTGCAGGGGACGAGGAGTGCACAGGAATTCGCTCTGGAATTCCAGACTTTGGCCGCTGGATCAGGATGGAACGACAGGGCCCTGATCAACCACTAAAGATGCAGCCTGTGCGAGGATGTCCAACGGGAGTTGGCCTGCAGGGATGCCACCATCACTTTTGACCAACTGGCGGATCTTTCCGTCCGGTTGGATAACCTGCTGGTCACTCGCGGACGTCCAGAGAGGGCTCTGTTGGTTCCATCCTCTGGACTGCACGTAGGGAGGCTGGAGGAGAAATCTTCACGTGCACCATCTGTGGCCACAGAGGGCACACTGCCGGTCGGTGCTGGGTTGGTTCCTCTGGGGTTCGAAGCGGCAGGCAGGGCACTCTAGCGTCACCCCAGGTGAGTTTGCACCACACTCATCCAGAGTCCTCTGTTGCTCAACTGTTTGTACTTGTTTGTTTCCCTGAGTTATCCCCGCATAAGGCGCTCGTTGATTCAGGCGCGGCTGGGAATTTTATTGACAGAGCGCTCACCCTTAGTTTAGGGATACCCGTTATTCCTGTGGTTAGACCTTTTCCGGTACACGCTCTGGATAGTCGACCATTAGGGTCCGGGCTAATCAGGGAAGCCACCATCTCACTGACCATGGTGACACAGGGGAGTCACGAGGAGAGGATCAGTCTCTTTCTCATTGATTCTCCTAAGTTTCCCGTGGTACTAGGCCTTCCCTGGTTAGCTCGTCATGAACCCACCATTTCATGGCAACAGAGGGTTCTCAAGGGGTGGTCGTAAGAGTGTTCGGGGAGGTGTGTAAGGGTTTCCGTAGGTGCTACCACAGTGGAAAGACCAGGTCTCTACCGTGCACATCCCCCCAGAATATGCCTATTTGGCTATTGCCTTCTGTAAAAAGGCGACTCAATTACCCCCCCATCAACGGGGGGATTGTGCGATAAATCTCCTGGTAGACGCTGCACTTCCCAGGAGTCACTAGTATCCCGTTACAAGCGGAGACGGAGGCTATGGAAACATATGTCTCCAAACTCTGGGGCAGGGGTACATTCGGCCCTCCACTTCACCTGCCTCCTCAAGTTTATTTTTTGTGAAGAAGGATGGAGGTGTGCGCCAATGCATTGACTATCAAGGTCTCAATAAAATCACGGTGAGGTACAGTTACCCGCTACCTCTTATCGCCATGGCGATTGAGTCAATGCACGGGGCGCGCTTCTTCACAAAACTGGATCTCAGGAGTGCGTACAACCTGGTGCGTATCCGGGAGGGAGACGAGTGGAAGACGGCGTTTAGTACTACCTCAGGGCATTATGAGTACCTTGTCATGCCGTACGGGTTGATGAATGCTCCAGCAGTCTTCCAATCCTTTGTAGACTAGATTTTTTAGGGACCTGCACGAGCAGGGTGTAGTGGTGTATATCGATGACATTCTGATATACTCCCCTACACGCGCCGAGCATGTGTCTTTGGTGCGCAAGGTACTTGGACGACTGTTGGAGCATGATTTGTACGTCAAGGCTGAGAAATTACTGTTCTTTCAGCAGACCGTCTCCTTCCTAGGGTATCGCATTTCCACCTCAGGGGTGGAGATGGAGAGTGACCACATTTCAGCCTTGCGTAATTGGCCGACTTCTACTACGGTAAAGGAGGTGCAGCGGTTTTTAGGGTTTGCCAATTACTACCAGAGATTTATCCAGGGTTTAGGCCAGGTGGCTGCTCCCATTACCTCACTGCTGAAGGGGGGTTCTGTGCGTCTGCGGTGGTCAGCTGAGACGGACAAGGCTTTTGGGAAACAGAGCTTTGTTTACCTCTACTCCGGTGCTGGCCCATCCAGATCCCTCTTTGGCATTCATAGTGGAGGTGGACGCGTCCGAGGCTGGGATAGGAGCCGTGCTCTCTCAGCGCTCGGGTACGCCACCGAAACTCTAAGAAGCTTAGTCCGGCGGAGCGGAACTATGATGTGGGGGACCGGGAGTTGTTGGCTGTGGTTAAGGCTTTGAAGGCGTGGAGACATTGGCTTGAGGGGGCTAAACACTGACCACCGCAACCTGGAGTACATCCGGGCAGCTAGGAGACTGAATCCTCGTCAGGCAAGTTGGGCCATGTTCTTTACCGTTTTGTGTTTACCCTGTCCTACAGACCAGGTTCCCAAATAAGAAAGGCAGACGCACTGTCCCAGCTGTAATGACACAGCGGAGCGGCTCATGGATCAGACTCCCATTCTCCCGGCTTCCTGCCTGGTAGCGCTGGTCGTGTGGGAGCTGGATGCGGATATTGAGCGGGCATTGCGTACCGAGCCTGCTCCACTCCAGTGTCCTGTCGGGCGTAGGTACGGTCCGCTTGCTCTCCGTGACCAGTTGATCTATTGTGCCCACACGTCACCCTCCTCTGGTCATCCGGGGATCGGTCGGACGGTGCGCTGTCTCAATGGGAAGTACTGGTGGCCCACCTTGGCAAAAGATGTGAGGGTCTATGTTTCCTCCTGTTCAGTGTGCGCCCAGTGTAAGGCTCCTAGACACCTGCCCAGAGGTAAGTTACATCCCTTACCAGTTCCACAACGGCCTTGGTCACACCTGTCGGTGGATTTTCTGTCTTCTTCCCCTGCCCGGTCTCCCTACGGCCGTGCAAACTGTGGAGGCCTTATTTACACACGTCTTCCGGCACTACGGGGTGCCAGAGGATATAGTCTCTGATTGAGGTCCCCAGTTCACTTCGAGAGTCTGGAAGGCGTTCATGGAACGTCTAGGGGTCTCGATCAGCCTTACCTCTGGTTTCCATCCCGAGAGTAATGGGCAGGTGGAAAGAGTTAACCATAATGTGGGCATTTAAAGTCCTGAGGAGAGTGAATGAGGTATGTTACAGGTTACAGCTTCCTCCCGATTACCATGTTAACCCCTCATTCCATGAGTCTCTCCTCAGGCCGGTGGTGGTTGGTCCGCTCCAGGAGTCTGAGGTGCGGGAGGTTCCTCCACCCCCTCTGGACATCGTGGGGGCCCCAGCGTACTACGTTCGTTCCATCCTGGATTCGAGGTGTCGGGCGGGGGGGCCTTCAGTACCTCGTGGAGTGGGAGGGGTCCGGTCCGGAGGAGAGGTGCTGGGTTCGGTGGCGGATGTGTTGGACCCTGAACTGCTGCGGGAGTTCCACCGTCGCCGGCCGGATTGCCCTGCGCCTCGTCATCCGGGTCGTCCCCAAGGCCGGTGTCGGCGCGCGTGGGTACGGTCACGACTTCAGCCGAAGTCGGCTCCTCACCTTGTCGATCGCCGAACGCCGCTCGAACGTCACCGGCTTTCTAGCCATCGCTGCTTTTCATTGATACATTTGTTTTGTCTTGTTCCCTGCACACCTGTTTCTCATTTCCCATTCATTACTGCATGCATTTATTCCTCTGTTCCCCATCATGTCTTTGTGTGCAATTGTTTTGTGTTATGTGTCAGTTTGTAATTTTTTTACGCGTTAGACTAGTGTGCTTTTCCGTGTTTGTATTCAAAGTGGTTTATTTGCTTACACTTTGTATTAGTGGATTTCAGGCCTTTTTTGCACCTTTGGACATATTTTATGGAGGTATTTGACGCAGTTATTTATTCTGTTTGTTTTTCCTCCGGTCTATTAAAGTGTGTGCCTGTTCACTACTCTCTGCTCTCCTGCACCGGATTTCGTTCCAGTACGCACAAAATCTTGACACCGTGGAAGCTTTATTGCTGGCAAAAGTGTCCATAACCAGAGGTAATTAAACTGTTCTGTGTTATTTTTCCTCTCTTCCTCTCTGCCTGCCTTGTTGTACATGGAACCTATCTCACATGCACAGTTTGGAGGAAGAAGGATACCTTGACCTGCCGAATTCTATCCATCTCTTCTTTGTGGGATATGTGTTCCTACCTCGTCTGCTGGCAGATCTGTAGCATTTCACAGAGAGTTGGAATAATCACCGTTTAAGCACAGAGGCGAACCTGACACCTCACCAGCTGTGGCATATCGGAACGCTCCAAACACATGTGCACAGGCTTAGGCTTTACGGGGAAAGCAGAACATTCGATTGTCTGAGGACAGCACCCCACTTCCAACATATTATTCAAACCAGCACAGGCGTTACAAAATCAAAAATAGCGATAAAATAAATCACTTACCTTTGAAGATCTTCCCCTGTTTGCAATCCCAATGGTCCCAGCTACACAAAGAATGGTTGTTTTGTTCGATAAAGTCCTACTTTATATCCCAAAAAGTCTGTTTAGTTGGCGCCATTGAGTTCTGTAATCCAGTCAATCAACATGCAGACAAAGGAATCCAAAAAGTTACCGGTCAAAGGATGTTTCTAATTAATCCTCAGGTTGTCTAATATATAAATAAATTATAATATTTCAAACGGAGAATAGTATGTTCAATAGGGAAGAGAAATAATGAAGAGCGCGCACCTCATAAACACGCGCCAAAACATGAGCCACCTGGAGAAACTACAATTTCTTGTTCGTTTTTCAAAAAACAAGCCTGAAACCATGTCTAAAGACTGTTGGCATCTAGTGGAAGCCATAGGAACTGCAATCTGGGAGCTATTGTCATGTATAGTCAATAGGGACTCATTGGAAAACCCTGTGTCCTCCATTTTCCTCTGTTTTTGCCTGCCATATCAGTTCTGTTATACTCACAGACATTATTTTAACAGTTTTAGAAACTTCAGAGTGTTTTCTATCCAATACTATTATATGCATATCCTAGCTTCTGGGCATGAGTAACAGGCAGTTTACTTTGGGCACGTCAGACTCTCCGTACACTGCCCCATCGCCTTAAGAGGTTTTAAGAAGCCCTACACCACTTTCATCAGAGTCTTGTCCAGCTGGCCGATCACTGCTGACAGGACAAGCCCATCGCCATAAACAGAGTCTCAGCTTCTCCAGCCCACCATGCCAAACACAACTGAGTGTACCGAAGCCGGATAAAGGACTATGGCTACATTTACACATGCAGCCCAATTATTTTGACCAATCAGATAAAAAATATCAGAATTGGGCTACCTGTGTAAACGCAGCCAGTGTGGCTCAGCATCAGACCACGTAGAACACACAGGAGGCCGCCGAGGGGAGGACGGCACATAATAATGGCCAGAACGGCGCAAAAGGAATGGCATCAAACACACGCCATGCATTTGATACCATTCCACAAATTCCACTCCAGCCAATTCCACGAGCCCATCCACTCCAATTAAGGTGCCACCAATCTCCTGTGGTATAACAGGGGTCTCCAACCCATTTCCTGGAGAACTACACTCCTGTAGTTTTTCGCTCCAACCCCACTTGTAACTAACCTGGTTCAGCTTATCAACCAGCTAATTATTAGAATCAGGTGTGCGTCATCAGAGTGCGCAGCTGAACACTGTATGCTGGTAAAACACTTGGTTTGATTAAAACGAAACCGCTATTAATTAAAAAAGTGTTTCTGCGTGGATTCCACGAGTGCTAGCTGGCTGTACTACAGACACCTGTCGTCATCCTGGACAAGACTCATTGTTATCTTTTTGTAAAACAACTGGTTACAGTAAAGAGCCAACCTGGATACTAAGGAGATCCTGAGGGAAAATCGATGCGTACCAACAGCTTTACGCTATGGAGGAACAACATACTCCATCATGGAAAGATCCGACTACCTCACAATAGAACTTTAACCCAACAAAAAAAGAAAACGATTAATCTACAGACACGGACGATTTACTTACCGTTGAAGTGGAGGCTAGTGCTCTGGCTGGAATCCATACAACACTGGAACGTTTGTGTGAGGAGGTAGCCGGTTCATACTCTGCTGCAGTGGAAAAGGAAGAGTAACAACAATTTTCAAAGACAACAGCGTTACCTTGTGAATATTGATTTATATACTTAGCAGCTGTGGGCGTTAATTTGACGTGTGCAGGGCCGCTTGCAGCCGTTTATTTAGCACATGTTGGACAGCCTGAAAGCACTCACTTATTTGAAGCGTGTAGGAGTTAATTTAGCGCGTGAAGGCGTTAACTTAACTTGTGAACACGTTCATTTAGCGCCTGCACCTGCTTACTTTACACGTGTAGCATTAAAAAGATTGCGCTTTGACCACGTGCTTGATGACCCAAACGGCGTTCCGTATTGTTTACAACCATCCAGCGCAATATCGGCCTCATTGTTCTATCTGTTGTTACAGGGTGTGTTAAGTGGTGGTGTCCTATTCTTTCAGGCTGTAGATTAGATTTAAACAGCGTGGCCTTTTCTTGTGAGAGTAGTGTTAGATGGTAGGGTATTTGTTGTATTATTGTGTTGGTATAAATCAGAATTAAGCAAAGTATAAGGGAGTTATACTCCAGTCTAGTAGGTGGCGGTAATGCAACAATTCATTGGATGCCAGTCGCTGTTAAACCTCACCGAAGAAGAAGCTTTATCCTAGTAGTAGTCAGTATTTATGTCTAATGTTAGAGAGCATTGGCTGCATTTCCAATGTCTTCACCACAGCGTCGCTGTACTTAGCTTGTTAGGTAGCTGTTGTCAAAGTGTGTGTGACTTCACGGGGTGTCTGGTTGCCTGATATCACATTACGGACACGTCAAGGTAAACAAATGTGATAGCTAGTCCATTAGCCACTCGCTAGCATGACCGGGTTAGTACATTGTCAGTTACGTAAACAGCTTGCTACAATAACATTCTTCAGATATCCAATGCTTGAAATAAAATCAAAATATATCTAATGTAGCTATATAACTAGCTGTACATGGTCGATGAATTAGCCAGCTAGCTAACGTTCGGTGTGTGAACGTTAGTTAGCTTTCTGGTCAACCCGGACGCCATACCCTCCACCCCCTTTAGTTTTTAGCACAGTTTCTGTTAGCTAACGTTACTGATTCAATATAACGTTACATTTCCAATCATAGTGGGATTTAGCTAGGCACTGTAATGTTTCTGCTTTCATTTGCTATCTAACTAACATTAGAGACATTAGCTGCCTACATCAATTTTCTCCACTACAGAAGGATACCTTTTTGGTATGATTTACAATAAATGCAGTGTAACGCAATACAAATTGACGTGACGCTAGCTAACTACATTGCTATGTTGTAAATTAAATGTTTCAATGTTTGGTGTGCTTGTAATCTACAATAGCTAGTAGCTACTAACGTTTGCTTGTTAGCACGTTATTATTTTTTTACTGCTTTTGTGATGTAACACTGACCCTTGTCCTTCGGTTAGCTAGAATAAGTCAACACCGTGGAACTTTAACGTTAATGCGATCACTGACATTAAATCAGTACAGTACAATAAATCAGTCACGTCTGATATGATTCCTAGCTAGCTAGCAAGATGGCTTAATATGAACACTTATTCATTATTGTCTTTACTTCCCATATGTCATTTACATTAGGTCCCCATCTGAATCTTAATTTTGGCGACTGTAATGTCAGAGCTCAAGACCCCCCCTCCAACCCCTGCTGGAGACACTTACAAAGGCTGGGTGTTCAAATGGACAAATTACATTAAAGGATACCAGCGAAGGTGGTTTGTCCTGAGCAATGGCTTGCTTTCCTACTACAGGTAAGATTGGATATTATGCAGCATTTTATCTCTGTGAGACTCTAGATATTGTAGCGCAGTTCAGGGAAGCGAACCCTGGTGTCAGGCGTGAAAGGCAAACACGCCAATACAGTTAACCCACATGGTTTGTTTTGCAACGTGGCTCATGTAGCGAGGATCACTACACTTCCCCAAGAACGGAAAGGCACTCAGCCCCCTCACGCATCCGGTCCGTGCTTTCCGTGGCCTCACAGCCGCCATTCCACTTCTGAGACCAATGTAGCGAACAGCCAGCGGGGCAGGGAAGTGAACCTGTGTTTCTGGCATGAAAAGCAAACACACAACATGTTGCACAAATAGGGTTAACCCACTTGGTGGGAATTGTAACGTGGCTCATATAGTGAGGTTCGCAACCATATTGATGATGCAGTAAGTGTAGTGGCTTTTGTAATTACTATGGCATCCGTTTTTCGTCCCAACCTACTGGTTGTTGCTCTCACAGCGCTTCATTGCAAACTAGCCCTTATTCATTACTCACATTCCATTGCATTACATGAGCAATTGAATGACCCCTTTAGCCTGGTGAGGGAAATGCCCTGACGCTGTCTAAATGCAACTACGCCTTGCACTCGAATACAGTTTTAGAAACATTTGGAACTTTAATATGAATGAGAAAAAAAATGTGAATACAGAAGATACACATACTGAATGCTGTTTAGCAAAGTTGCACCCGGCTGTGTTTTGAGTTGCACCTGTTGCGGACAGGAAATGTTGAATGGAAGGGTATGGTCTAATGGAAATCCGAGCACAAGGTGAGAGGATGTGTCCTACCTCGGCCGGAGGCTGTGTTGTGGCCGGGTGCAACGTTGTTAAACTGCGTACAAGTAAATATGTTTAGTATTTGAATGATTGTTTCTCATTGGTATGAAAGTTAAGTTCCAAAGCATGCCCACCCATAGACTTCCAGTCATTGCGCTAATGCAAATTAGCATTGGCGTGCGAAATTAACTTCCTTCATACTTGACAGAGACTTAATGGTATTCACCAGTTCATTTGACTCTGACTCATTGCCAAAATCCTGAAGTTTAACGTTTCTAAACATTAAAACCGAGTGTCGGTATTTGTAGTTAACATAGATCCAGCTGTGGTCGATACCTTCACCTGAGAACCCAAAATGGGGCTCGGCTATAAGCCCTCCTCCTGGTGCTCCTTGGGTTTCCGAGAGCTGATTGCAAACCAGTCTATAGATTCAACGGTAGGAGTCAAAGCTCAGTAATGTTATTGGTACCAAACGCACACATGTAGATTATAAAGCTTGTAACTTTGGAGACTTCAGCACATTTTGAATGATGCCTTGTTTTCATGCTTTCCAGAACCCAGGCGGAGATGGGGCACACTTGTCGAGGCACGATCAACCTGGCCACGGCAACCATCGCTGTGGACGACGCTTGCAACTTTGTTATCTCCAATGGCGGGGCACAGACGTACCATCTGAAGGCCAGCTGTGAGGTGGAAAGGCAGCGTTGGATCACTGCCTTGGAGCTGGCCAAAGCGAAGGCTGCACGAATGCAGGCTGAGTCTGGTAAAATGCTGAACGAGAAAGTCATTGTTCAAGATCTCTTACAGGGGAGATTTATTGGGATGTAGTGGAAACTGCATGTTTTTAGCTGCTACACTGGACATGTAACTTAAAAGCAGAGAGTGACTTGATCAAGTGTTCTTGAGCGGAAGCCGTGGGTCAAATTATTGAAAGTGGAACTGCAAGATTCTCTCATGGAGCTGTGTGACTTATGCCCAGGTTTAATTGAAATGAATTGGAGTGTCTCAGGCTCTGCAATAGTACACTTATCTTTTGTTTTATATGTAATGTAAGTGCCTTAATGTGTTTGGACCCCAGGAAGAGTAGCTGCTGCCATGGCACAGGGACTATCACTAATACATACAAATAGCCCATCATAGGATAGGAGTTAGTATATCACAGTACTTTATATACTTCATAATAGCCATATTAGTTCTATTAAAATTTTATTTATCACATGCTTTGTAAAAACAACGGGTGTAGACCGTAACCTAACATAAACCTAAATAGAAACTGATAATTGTGCACGACTTCAGTATTACTTACTAAAACTGTTGTTACTCTAAAGTTTGAATTTTATTTTGTTAGGATTATTTTGGTTTTACTGTAGGCCACTCCCGACTGGTCACATTGTACAGTGCCTGAGTGGTGCAACGGTCAATGACACTGCAAGCTGGTTCAATATCTGTGCCAGCCTCGACTGGGAGACCGATGAGATGACTAAGTTTTCTCCCTCTAAAAACATACATAAATATTTGTAAATAACAAACTGGCTTCACCCCATGTTCAAGAATGGCCTTTTTCTCTCTCATTTTACATTTATTTAAAAAATACATAATCTCTAATATATTTAAGGTGCATTGCACTAATAATGGCGCTGACTAAGGAAACGTTCCCGCTGTTCTGTTCTTAGTGCCAGTCTGCACGTTCAAACTAAAACAATATAGCTAATAATGGCATATTCATGCTTTCATTAATAAAATGATAAAAATACTATTTCAAAATGCTGATGTTTATTTAGTTATGGATCCATAACGAATTACTATGGGAATAAATATCACTGAATTACAGAAATATCCTTTATGGATATTTGTAATTATTGGCAGAGTCACATTTTTCGATATACTGTAGGCCTACCGTAGGCAACATGAATCTCACTGGTGTTGAGCAATGTGCTGTTAAAAGTGGTGTATTTTTTTTTATGGACTCTCGGAACATGAAAAACAAGATTTCTGGTCTGATGAAACCAACATTGAACTCTGGCCTGAATGCCAATCGTCACGTCTCTCTGAGCTCTACGGACAATTCCTTTGACCTCATAGCTTGGTTTTTGCTCTGACATGCACTGTCAACTGTGGGACATTTTTATATAGACGTGTGTACCTTTCCAAATCATGTCCAATCAATTGTATTTACCACAGATGGACTCCAATCAAGTTGTAGAAACATCTCAAGGGTGATCAATGGAAACAGGATGCACCTGAGCTCAATTTTGAGTCTTTTAATTTTTTTCTATACATTTGCACCCCCCAAAAAATCTGTTTTCGCTTTGTCGGAATGGGGTACTGTGTTTAGGAAGGGGTCTAATTATTTTCCGAATGCACTTTAAGTATGTCATTGTTGTTTGTTCCCTTTATCTAATATTAGGTTTTGGTTAAAGATCTGATAACACTGAGTATAAAAAATATGCAAAAATTGTGAATCTGAAAGAGGGAAAATACATTTTTCACAGCACTAACTTGAGCTCTTCCTCCATCTCATTTTCCTCAGATGACTCTGGGGATGACTTCCCTCTAAACTCGCCACCGGGACAAGTCGGTAGTGCCCAGAGCTTGGATGTCCAGTCCACTCTCAGGACACTAGGCAGCAAGGTGGACGATCTGAGCACATGCAATGACCTCATCTCTAAACATGGCTCCGCACTGCAGAGGTCAGTACACGTTCTTCTCCTCATTGGTCAAACGGTTGCGCTTTTGAAGTGATGAGTTTCTCTTCTCTGAGTGTTAAAGTATATATATTTTTGTATTTTAGCCATTATTTCAATTTCTTCATGTTTTCTTTAAGGACACTGCTTAGAGAAAGACCTTTGCTTAGTACTGCTACTTACTTTATTTATTATCCCAAAAAGTGTTGTGTGCTATTGTCAACCTTGTGAACGAGAACCAATCACAATACAGGAAGTAGTCACAGTAAAAAAGCACATTTCTAGTGTCACACAGCATTCTATAAGCCATGTTTCACTTTTGTGGATTGCCTTTCCATTAAATCTAGTATGTAGTTGACATTTAGCGCTAGTTGCAAGTGGAAATGTCTGTTAAATGCATAACATTTAACACTAGACTCGCCACAGAGGTTGGAGGCATCAGGTGCTTTTAAGAAATCGAATAACTCTACCATTGCGAAAGATAAGTGTATTTATGACACTGACATTGTTTGGTTTTTAATATCACTGACCGTAGCCTATTTTTTGTTTTGAGCTCTTTTAGGAGGACATGTAATTTTGAATGTTTTTTTCCCCCCTCTGCCCCTTCTCCTGACAGTTGCATACCCAGTGGATAATACCCCAACAAAACTACACCTACCAAAACCAACTTCACACTTATAATAGATTGAGAAATTAAATTGAGAAAATGCTGATGGGTGAGAATTTTTATCAATTGTCAAATTGTGAATGAAGAGGCCAGCGTGTTTAATTGACACTGGTGAGGCAAGGTTTTCTATAGATACTACATGACCAAAAGTATGTGTGCTCATTGAACATCTCAATCCAAAATCATGGGCATTAATATGGAGTTGGTCCCCCCCTTTGCTGCTGTAACAGCTTCTACTAAGGCTTTCAATTAAATGTTGGAACATTTCTGTGGCGACTTGCTCCCATTCAGCCACAAGAGGATTCGGGAGGTCTGGCACCGATGCTGAGCTTGGTAAAGCTTTCATAGTGTCCGTTGAGTTTTTTACTCTGAGAATTAGAACCTAACACACAGAATCGTCTAGAATGTCATTGTATACTGTAGCGTTATTTCCCTTCACTGGAACTAAGGAGCCTTATATCATGAAAAACAGCCCCAGACCATTATTCCTCCTCCCCAAAACTTTACAGTTGGCACTATGCATTGGGGCAGGTAGCGTTCTCCTGCCATCCGCCAAACCCAGATTCGTTCGTCATACTGCCAGATGGTGAAGCGTGTTTCATCACTCCAGAGAACGCATTTCCACTGCTGCAGAGTCCAATAACACTCCAGCCGACACTTGGCATTGGGATCTTAGCCTTGTGTGCAACTGTTCGGCCATAGAAACCCATTTCATGAACCTCCCGATTTACAGGTCTTGTGCTGACGTTGCTTCCAGAGTCAGTTTGGAACTCTAGTGAGTATTGCAACTGAGGACAGACTATTTTTACATGCTTCTGCACTTGGCGGTCCCGTTCTGTCAGCTTGTGTACCACTTTGCGGCTGAGCTGTTGTTGCTCCTAGACTTTTTCACAATATCAGCACTTACAGTTTACCAGGGAAGCTCCAGTAGGGCAGAAATTTGACGAACTGACTTGTTGGAAAGGTGGCATCCTATGACGGTGCCACGTTGAAAGTCAGAGATCTTCAGTAAGCCATTCTACTGCCAACGTTTGTCTATAGAGATTGCATGGCTGTGTGCTAGATTTTTATATACCTGTCAGCAACAGGTGTGGCTGAAAAGGCAGAATACACTAATATGAAGGGGTGTCCCCATACTTTTGTGTATATACAGTTGAAATCGGAAGTTTACATACACCTTAGCCAAATAAATTTAAACTCTGTTTTTCACAATTCCTGACATTTATTCCTAGTTAAAATTCCCTGTCTTAGGTCAGTTAGGAACACCCCTTTTTTTTAAACCTGTTACGTATCCAATCCCGTGAACGGGATCGATTTTGACAACATCCGGTGAAATGCAGAGCGCCAAATTCAAATTACAAAAATACTAATTTCAAACATTCATGAAAATTCAAATGCAACACACCCTTCAAAAGCTTAGACTCTTGTTAATCTAACAGCATTGTCAGATTTCAAAAAGGCTTTACGGCGAAAGCAGAACATTTGATTGTCTGAGGACAGCGCACCACTCAAACTCAATTAACATAATAACATAACCAGCAGAGGTGTCACAACTCAAAAATAGCATAAAATAAATCGCTTACCTTTGATCTTCCTCTGATGGCATATCAAAGCGTCCAGGTTACACAATAAAAGGTCCTTTTGTTCGATAAAGTTCCTCTTTAACACTATATAATATTTCAGATGGAATATAACCTGCTGAATAGAAGAGAAAAAGAACTGAACGAGCATTCCCTGTTACGCGCAAAATCCAAAACAGTACACTTGACGTGAACCCAGGAACTAGGGGTCTTAGTCCCTTGATTTTCAAGATTGAACGTTCCAACCTTTTTCTAGACTGTTGACATCTAGTGGAAGCCATAGGAACTGCAATCTGGGGGTTAATCTATTAGGCTTTGAATAGCTGGCCTATTGAATAGCTGGCCTATTAAAAACAGTGTGACGTGACTGATTCAGACATCCCGGATGTATTTTGCTCGGGTTTTTGCCTGCCATATCAGTTCTGTTATACTCACAGACATTATTTTAACAGTTTTAGAAACTTCATTGTTTTCTATCCAAAGCTAATTATATGCATATCCTAGCTTCTGGGCCTGAGTAACAGGCAGTTTACTTTGGGCACGTTTTTTTCATCCGAACTACAAAATACTGCCCCCCTAGCCAGAAGTTAAGGTGAAATGTCAGAATGATAGTAGAGTGTGATTTATTTCAGCTTTTCTTTCATCACATTCTCAGTGGGTCAGAAGTTTACATATACTCAATTAGTATTTGGTAGAATTGCCTTTTAAATTGTTTAACTTGGGTCAAACGTTTCCACAAGCTTTCCACAATAAGTTGGGTGAATTTTGGCCCATTCCTCCTGACTGAGTCAGGTTTGTAGGCCTCCTTGCTCGCACAGGCTTTTTCAGTTCTGCCTACATGATTTCTATGCGATTTGGGCTTTGATGGCCACTCCAGTACCTTGACTTTGTTGTCCTTAAGCCATTTTGCCACAACTTTGGAAGTATGTTTGGGGTCATTGTCGATTTGGAAGACCCATTTGCAACCAAGCTTTAACTACTTACGGAGTGGTGGGGCGCTAGCAAATCCCTTACCTTTTGAAGAACTTCTGCTGAGGGCTTCCCAATTGTCCAACGAAACATTCAATGGTTCTTTTGTTAGAAAAAGTAATTTATTATATCCATAAATCTCCGTTTGGTTGGCGTGTTATGATCATAAAATACAGTGTCCACTCGCCCATTGAACCGTGAAGAGAACGCGTTCAACCTATACCTATACACTTGTCCAAGAACAATGAAACATCATTGATAATGTATCCTTAGGAACACTTTTCTGTATATTTACTATAATATTTCAACCGGATTATAAACTGGACAATATAGGAAAGGAAAAAACCACAGCGCACGTGAGCCCGTGAACGCGCATCCTCTTCTGTTTACATCCGATGACCAGTTCGAAATTCTTCTTCTGTTACCATCCAGAGCAACTATAACATCACCAAACACTGTCTAGAGACTGACATCCAGTGGAAACAATAGGTACTGCAATCTTACTCCCAGAAATGGCTGTTTTCAATAGGGAGGGGTTCAAAATGAAGCAATGTGTCAAACACTTTTTCCAGGACAGAAATTCCTTGGGTTTTCGCCGCCTGCTATATCCGTTCTGTTATACTCACAGACATTATGTTAACACTTAGAAACTTCAGTGTTTCCTATCCAATAGTACTAATTATGTGCCTATCCTATTTTCTGGGCCTGAGTGGGAGGCATTTTACTTTGGGCACGCCAGACTCTCCAAAACCGTCACCTCGGGAGCCGCTCCCTAAGAAGTTAAAGGCAGAGTCAACTTAATGTATGTAAACTTCTGACCCACTGAAATTGTGATACAGTGAATTATAAGTGAAAAAAACTAAACAATTGTTGGAAAAGTTGCACAAAGTAGATGCACAAAGTAGATGTCCTAACCGACTTTCCAAAACTATAGTTTGTTAACAAGAAATATGTGGAGTGGTTGAAAAACAAGTTTTATTGACTCCAACCTAAGTGTATGTAAACTTCCGACTTCAACTGTATGTCTTGTGTATTCATGTTTGTCGCTTCACTTCCATAAAAAAAAAACACCTCTGTTTTTTTATGTCTAATTTTACTGCTTGCATGAGTTACTTGATGTGGAATAGAGTTCTGTGTAGTCATGGCTCTATGTAGTCCTGTACTTCCATAGTCTGTTCTGGACTTGGACTGTGAAGACCCCTTGTGGCATGTCTTGCGGGGTATGCATGGGTGTCCGAGCTGTGCGCCAGTAGTTCAAACAGACCGCTCGGTGCATTCAACATGTCAATACCTCTCATAAATACAAGTAGTGATGAAGTCAATCTCTCCTCTTCTTTGAGCCAGGAGAGATTGACATGCAAATTATTAATATTAGCTCTCTGTGTACATCCAAGGGCCAGCCGTGCTGCCCTGTTCTGAACCAATTTTCCGAAGTCCTATTTTGTGGCACCTGATCGCACAACTGAACAGTCGTCCAGGTGCGAGAGCTAGGGCCTGCTGGACCTGCCTTGTTCACAGTGTTGTCAATTAGGCAGAGGAGCGCCTTTATCATGGACATACTTCTCCCCATCTTAGCTACTGTTGTATCAGTATGTTTTGACCATGACAGTTTACCATCCGTGGTTACTCCAAGCAGTTTAGTCACCTCAACTTGCTCAATTTCCACATTATTTATTACACGATTTAATTGAGGTTTAGAGTTTAGTGAATGATTTGTCCCAAATACAATGCTTTTAGTTTTAGAAATATTTAGGACTAACTTCTTTCTTTCCCCCCATTCTGAAACAGTCATTTCGGTCGCTGTAGTAGCTGACGTGTATAGTGTTGAGTCATCAGCATACATAGACACTGGCTTTCCTCAAAGCCAGTAGCAATTCATTAGTAAAGATTGAAAAAAGTAATGGGCCTAGACAGCTGCCCTGGGGAATTCCTGACTCTATCTGGATTATGTTGGAGAGGCTTTCATTAAAGAACACCCTCTGTGTTCTATTAGACAGCTAACTCTTTGTCCACAATATAGCAGGGGGTGTAAAGCCATAAACCAAGTTTTGCCAGCAGCAGACTATGATTGATAATGTCGAGAGAGCAAGCATAATAATAATGCTTGTTCTGTAGACTTTTTCTGCAAGCATTGTCCCTGCTACTGCAACTGTTTATCTTTGTCGGCTGTAGAAAGTTACTTTCCACTTCCTCTCTCTCTAGTAATGTCATTTGAGAGGGCGGGAGTTAGCGCTAAGACACCTTGCCTAGAAGGCCAGAGCAGCGTTGGGCCAAATCCCTTGTTTTTGTTCAAATGTGAAAACGCAACAGTAGAAGTGGGGCAGCATGGGGGCACCCACAGCCTGCAGATTTCAGCTTCAAAACAAAATAATGTGTTGATTTGTAATAAGGACACGCAAATATAAGGGAGTCTTGTCTGCTAAATGAAGGAACAGTAGGCTACACCACTGGCATTGCTCAAAATATGCTATTCTGTTCTTTTGAAATACAATTTTGTTGTATCCTAATGTTTCCCAAGACATTCCTAAACACAAACAATATATTGTTTTTGGGATGGTATACAGTGCATTTGAAAAGTGTTCAAACCCCTTGACTTTTTCCACATTTTGTTACGTTACAGCCTTGTTTTAAAATTCAAGAGGAAAAAATTTAAATCTGCACACAATACCTCATTGACAAAGTGAAAACCCTTTGCTATGAGACTTGAAATTGAGCTCCGGTGCATCCTTTTTCCTTTGATCATCATTGAGATGTTTCTACAACTTGATTGGTGTCCGCCTGTGGTAAATTCAATTGATTGGACATTATTTGGAAAGGTGCACACCTGTCTATATAAGGTCCCACTGTTGACAGTGCATGTCAGAGCAAAAACCAAGCCATTGGTTGAAGGAATTGTCCGTAGAGCTCAGACACAGGATTGTGTCGAGCCACAGATCTGGCGAATGGTACCAACACATTTCTGCAGCAATGAATGTCCCGAAGAACACAGTGGCCTCCATTCTTAAATTGAAGAAGTTTGGAACCACCAAAACCCTTCCTATAGCTGGCAGCTTGCTCAAACTGAGCAGGGGAGAAGGGCCTTGGTCAGGGAGGTAACCAAAAACCCGACGTTCACTCTGACAGAGCTCCAGAATTCATCTGTCGAGATGGTCGTCTATCTGGAAGATTCTCCCATCTCGGCAGCACTCCACCAATCAGGCCTTTATGGTAGAGTGGCCAGACGGAAGCCACTCCTCCTGCAAAAGGCACATGACAGCGCACTTGGCATCTAAAGGACTCTGAGCATGAGAAATAAGATTATCTGGTCTGATGAAACCAACTTTTTGGCCAGAATGTCAAGCGTCACGTCTCAAAGCAAAGATGAACAGAGCCAAGTACAGAGAGATCCTTGATGAAAACTTGGTCCAGAGCACTCAGGACTTGGGCCACGGTTCATCTCCCAACAGGTCAACGACCCTAAGAACACACAGGAGTGGCTTCGGGACAAGTCTCTGAATGTCCTTGAGTGGCCCAGCCAGAGCCCGGATTTGAACCTGATCAAACATCTCTGAAGATAGCTGTGTATTAACTCTCCCCATCCAACCTGACAGAGCTTGAGAGGATCTGGGCGGAAGAATGGGAGAAATTCCCCAAATAGAGGTGTGCCAAGCTTGCGTCTGTAATTGCTGCCAAAGGTGCTTCAACAAAGTATTGAGTAAAGGGTCTGAATACTTATGTAAATGTAATATTTCACTTATACAGTTTTTATACATTTGCTAACATTTCAAAATCTGTTTTTGCTCGTGTGTGTATGTGCGCGTAGATTGATTGGGACAAAGAACAAATCAATTTTAGGCTGTAATGTAACAAATTGTAGATAAAGTCAAGGGGTCTGAATACTTCACGGATCTACTATATATTACATTGACTGTTTTTAAATATAGGCTAGATGTTCAAAAGGCATCATTGGGTGCTTCTTGAATGCCTCAACTCCTGCCGGATTTAGTGTTATTGGAGAGATCTGAAACATTTCTGATCCTCGCATATTCGCAAGCAAATAAACACCATATCAGAATCATGAATTTGTCCAGATTGGTTTTATAACCATTGATCAGCTTATTTTTCAAACAGACCTTGCTCAGTATTTGACTGATGAGGATTTTTCCAATGTTCACAAAGGTCATTTGATGATTTAGAGATGCACTGAAGGATTGAAGTCATATGATTGGTTGATTTTTAAAGGGACTTCCACTCATTGTACTGAGTTGGCTTTTCCATCAGGTCCTTGTCTGAGTTGGATAGCTTGCGCCTCACCGGAGAGGCCGGAGATAAGATCCGACAGGTGACGGAGAGAGCTACGCTTTTCCGCATCACCTCCAACGCCATGATCAACGTGAGTGTCAGCTTGTGCCACCATCTTTACCCAAACTGACATTTTGAGAGACACTTGGTGCACTTAAAGGGGCAGTGCAGTCAACGGGATTTTCCTGTTTTATGTATCCACACTTAGGTTGGAATAATATTGTGAAAATGACAATGCCCTTTTAGTGTAAGAGCTGTTTGAAAAGACCGCCTGAATATCTGCTTTGCCCTCCTCTGCCAATAACAGCTAGTTTTCAGGTTACACATCCCTCTCATTAGGCACCTCCAATTCTTGCTTGAGAAATTGCATTTTGCTTAAAGCTGCTGTTTAGTTTTGACCATTTATTAATTTAAAACAATCACACTAAGGTACTTAATTGTTACCCAGAAATGAATGTTTGTGCCAGTACCTTTTGAGATTTGGTAATGCTCTTGGTACATTTCATCCCTTGGGCATACAGGGGCTTTCACTGGCCAAGGCCTAGTGTAAAGCAGTGATGGAGTGTTGTAGTAATATTTGGGTAACGTTTCTTCAGACATGCAGAGACTTTTTGGCTCTGGCCCAAGTCCACAGTAAGCGCTGGCAGAAGGCCCTGCAGGCAGAGCGGGGCCAGAGGGTGCGACTTGAGGAAACCCTGGAGCAGTTGGCCAAGCAGCACAACCACCTGGAGAGGGCCTTCAAGAGCACCAGTGCTGCAGACCGCAAGGGTAAGACGGAACAAGTGTGCATTTCATGAAAGTAACAAAGACATTAAAAAAATTATGAAATAACATATGGAATCATGTAGTAAGCAAAAAAGCTTTAAACAAATCAAAATGTATATTTGACATTTTTCAAAGTAGCCACCCTTTGCCCTGATAACAGCTTTGCACACTCTTGGCATTCTCTCAACCAGCTTCATGAGGTAGTCACATAGAATGCATTTCAATTAACAGGTGTGCCTTGTTTAAAGTGAATTTTGTGGAGTTTGGCTCAAAAGCATTGAGGAAAGAATCAGTTGTGTTGTGACAAGGGGTGGTATACAGAAGATAGCCCTATTTGGTAAAAGACCAAGTCCATATTATGGCAAGAACAGCTCAAATATGCAAAGAGAAATGACAGTCCATCATTACTTTAAGACATGGTCAGTCAATGCGGAACATTTCAAGAACTTTGAACGTTTCTTCAAGTGCAGTCACAAAAACCATCAATCGCTATGATGAAACTGGCTCTCATGAGGACCGCCACAGGAATGGAAGACCCAGAGTTACCTCTGCTGCAGAGGATAAGTTCATTAGTTACCAGCCTCAGATTGCAGCCCAAATAAATGCTTCACAGAGTTCAAGTAACAGACACATCTCAACATCAACTGTTCAGATGCGACGGTGAATCAGGCCTTCCTGGTCAAATTGCTGCAAAGAAACCTCTACTAAAATACACTAAGAAGAGACTTGCTTGGGCCAAGAAACACGAGTAATGGACATTAGACCGGTGGAACTCTGTCCTTTGGTCTGATGAGTCCAAATTTTTGGTTGCAACCGCCGTCTCTTTGTGAGACGTAGAGTAGATGAATGGATGATCTCCGCACGCGTGGTAACTGCATTGTTGGTTAAGGGCTTGTAAGTAAGCATTTCACTAATGTTGTACCTGTTGTATTCGGTGCACGTGACAAAATATAAAAAAAAATTAAACCGTAACTAAACGGTCAAGTGGAATTTGACTGCAGTCATGACTCGTGACTGCTGGTGTGTCGGTAATATGGTCAACGTAACAGCCCTAGTGGCAAGTTATATGGCTACAATTTGATTGAAGTGTGAATATTTTTTTTTATGTATGATAGATTTCATAAGCTATTGTTTAAACACCCTAAAAAGCAATTTTTAAAAACCTTTTTTTATATTTCTAAATACATAATGTCTGTTCGGCCCTCCACTCAAATTATATTTTTGAAAAAAATAATTTAGAGCTCCCCTGGTCTAGACTCTACAGCCTACCCGTTTACGGTCAGTTCCGTGTGAAGTTCATTGGCGCATGTCAAATGAAACCTAAGTCTTTTTATTTTTGAGAAATTAAGGCATATATACAATTTAACCATTTTCCATCCTAAAAAGGAGGAATAAGCAAAGGCTTTGATTTCTTGTCCAAGAGCGGGATAAGGGGTCTTAGTAAACATCTACCAGAAAGTCTTAAGGTATTAGAAAATACATCACAACACAATAATGTTGACATAAAGACCCCTGCCAACTAATATCAACAGTTCTATTTAGTTTAGAATTTCTGCCATCTCTAAGTTTCAGAAACATGCCCCTGTGCCTCAATTCCGTGACATGAGGGAGGATAATGAAGGTTCACGGAAGTAACAAGGAAAGGTAGACATCAATTAGTTAGTGTTTTTACTGATATGCATTTTGTTTATGAATTAAGTGATTTAAAACTTGAAATTCTGTTTCAATATCAGTGACAGAATTTCCCAAAAATGAATTGTCTACAATTGTAGCTCATAATAGTCACAAACCACAGTTGGGTCACCTGCTACTGTCCTCCCTTACACTGGCACACTTATGTTCAGCTGGTAAAGTTTTTTTCTTTCTTTCTATCGTCTGGTTAAAGCAAGTGTGAAAAGTCTGGACAACCTCTCGCTCTCGCAGACCAGAATAAATATGAACCAATCAAAGATTGGTTCAGATTTATGTTTCTCAAGTTTGGGACAACACAGTAGAGTACAGTAAAACAAAGTTGAGTATAGTACAATCATGTAGAGTTCAGTATGGTACACAATAGAGCACACGAGTTGAGTACACTAATGTACTGAACTACAGTGCATTCGGGAAAGTATTTAGACCCCTTGACCTCCACATTTTGCTACGTTACAGCCTTATTCTGAATTTGATGAGGGAAATATTTTTTTTATCCATCTACACACACTACCCCATAATCACAAAGCGAAAACAGAGGAGTGGCTTCCGTCAGGCCACCAAAAAGGCCTAAATGGTGGAGTGCTGCAGAAATGGTTGTCCTTCTGGAAGGTCCTCCCATCTCCGCAGAGGAACTCTGGAGCTCTGTTAGTGACCATTGGGTTCTTGGTCACCTCCCTGACCAAGGCCCTTCTCCCCCGACTGCTCAGGTTGGCCGGGCGGACAGAAATAGGAAGATTCTTGGTGGTTCCAAATTTCTTCCATTAAAGAATGATGTTCTTGGAACTTCAATGCTGCAGAATCTTTTTTTGGTACGCTTCCCCAGATCTGTGCCTCGACACAATCCTGTCACGGTCAACAATTCCTTTGACTTCATGGCTTGGTTTTTGCTCTGACATGCACTGTCAACTGTGGGACCTTATATAGACAGGTGTGTGCCTTTCCAAATCATGTCCAATCAATTGAATTTACGACAGGTGGACTCCAAGCCAAGGATGAGCAATCTTTATGGGGTATTGTGTGTAGATTACTGAGGATTTTTTTAAATTAATTTAATCAATTTTAGAATAAGGCTGTAACGTAACAAAATGTGGAAAAAGTCAAGGTCTGATACTTCCCATGGCACTGTATATAGTTATACTAAAAACGTGCTCAAGTTAGTCAGTTTCCAGCAATCTCTCATCTGGAAAAATTATCACTCACATGTTCCACGCTGCGGCAGTGTGGTGGCAAGTAGCCTAGTGGTTAGAGCTTTGGACTTGTAACCGGAGGGTTGCAAGTTCGAATCCCCGAGCTGACAAGGATCTGTCGTTCTGCCCCTGAACAAGGCAGTTAACCCCACTGTTCCCCGGGCGCCGAAGACGTGGATGTCGATTAAGGCAGCCCCCCGCACCTCTCTGATTCAGAGGGGTTGGGTTAAATGCGGAAGACACATTTCGGTTGAAGGCATTTGGTTGTACAACTGACTAATAATGGTGACTTTGACTTTGACATGGGGACAAAGATTGTACTTTTTGGAGAAAAGTCCTCTGGTCTGATGAAACAAAAATAGAACTGTTTGGCCATAATGATCATCGTTATGGGGGAGGCTTGCAAGCCGAAGAACACCATCCCAACCGTGAAGCACGGGGGGTGGCAGCATCATGTTGTGGGGGTGCTTTGCTGCAGGAGGGACTGGTGCATTTCACAAAATGAATGGCATCATGAGAAAGAAAAATTGTGGATATACTGAAGCAACATCACAAGACGTCAGGAAGTTAAAGCTTGGTCACAAATGGGTCTTACAAATTGACAAAGTTGTGGCAAAATGGCTTAAGGACAACAAAGAGATGTTGCTTCAACATATCCACACAATTTTTCTACCTCATGATGCCATCTATTTTGTGAAGTGCACCAGTCCCTCCTGCAGCAAAGCACCCCCACAACATAATGCTGCCACCCCCGTGCTTCACGGTTGGGATGGTGTTCTTCGGCTTGCAAGCCTCCCCCTTTATCCTCCAAACATAACGATGGTCATTATGGCCAAACAGTTGTATTTTTGTTTCATCAGTCCAGAGGACATTTCTCCATGTGCAATTGCAAACCGTAGTCTAGCTTTTTTATGGCGGTTTTGGAGCAGTGGCTTCTTCCTTGCTGAGCGGCCTTTCAGGTTATGTCGATATAGGAACTTTTGTACCCGTTTCCTCCAGCATCTTCACAAGGTCCTTTGCTGTTGTTCTGGGATTGATTTGCACTTTTCACACCAAAGTACGTTCATCTCTAGGAGACAGAACCCGTCTCCTTCCTGAGTGGTATGGCGTCTGCGTGGTGTTTATACAGATGAACGTGGTACCTTCAGGCATTTGGAAATTGCTCCCAAGGATGAACCAGTCTTGTGGAGGTCTTGGCTGATTTCTTTTATTTTCCTATGATGTCAAGCAAAGAGGTACTGCGTTTGAAGATAGGCCTTCAAATACATCCACAGGTACAGCTCCAATTGACTCAAATGATGTCAATTAGCCAGAAGCTTCGGAAAGCCATGACATCATTTAGTGGTGATCTTAACTGACCTAAAACAGGGAATTTTTACTAGGATTAAATGTCAGGAATTGTGAAAAACTGAGTTTAAATGTATGTGGCTAAGGTGTATGTAAACGTCCGTTCAACTGCTGGGGTGGCAGGGTAGCCTAGTGGTTAGAGCGTTGGACTAGTAACCGAAAGGTTGCAAGTTAAAATCCCAGAGCTGACAAGGTACAAATCTGTCGTCCTGCCCCTGAACAGGCAGTTAACCCACTGTTCCTAGGCCGTCATTGAAAATAAGAATTTGTTCTTAACTGACTTGCCTAGTAAAATAAAGGTTAAAAAAAAAAAAAAAAAACTGTGTACTAATTACCAGCATTAACTTTTCTTATCACAGTCCTGGTCTTAGACTGTCGCGAGAGATTGGTATCGCAATGCATTTTCTGTCTAAATTACTATACATTTCCCAGTGTGCAAACCCCCACAATCAACCTGATACCCCAAATAAAAAATAACAGTTTAGGGCAACTCTAAGTCAATTACGAGCACTGTTGACCACCCCCCTCTTTCCAGACACTCATTCTTCTGGTGTCTCTTCATTTTCTTCTTCAGATAGCATTACAGTTCATCCTCCCAATGGCACACGTAACTCATACCTGTCAAAGTTGATCGGCCTTGATAATGTCCCAATTTTCCATATCTGGGGAATAACCTGATTTTTCCCAAGCAAACATATCTCTCACCTGAGCCTCCACCACCATTTTGTACGGTCCATTCTCCGACCAGTGCACCAGCAGCATGAGAGGAGTTTGGACTTGATCTCTCTCCATGCTCACTCCACATGCACGATCTCAGGACTCATGCCACACTCCTGCCTCTCTTACACAGGTTGCTGGCTCCGACTCAGGTCTCAGATAAAGTGGTGCAGGTCTGGGCCGTAGTGAACGTCATTGTCGCCATTATTTTTGCCGGTTAGAGGGGGTGAGGCTCTCACTGTTCTATGTCAAATGATCCCTTCCATGCATATAGATACCATCTGAAGTCACTATCGCCATAACTTCGAGAGAGGACAGACAACAGTTTAGGGCATTTCTGATTCAGGAAATCCAGACCAACTATTCACCGTATGACAAATGTATTACATTCCCTATTTTCTTAATACAACATTTCTAAGACAAATGCTGAAGAGCATAACACACTGTTGAAACTATTTAGCAAATTGGCTTACACTCCCGTATCATATTGGCAACCTCACTGCAGAGTTACAGGGTCAGGGAGTTGGAGGGCTAACCCCAAGGGTTAATCCATTCCATACAGTAGAACAATCTTGGTGAGATTTGTATTGAAGCAAAGACAAAAACAAAACAACAACACTACTTCATATTATACTTAAATCTCACCCAATGTCTCTAGCCTTTCTGGCAAGGGTGTTCAGGACATTTAACACCATTAAATTCTTACAGACTGGTAGGTCACAGGCCCGGAAAAATGCAGAGCTCCAAATTCAAAATACAAAAATAGTAATATTAAACATTCATGAAAATACAAGTGTTGCACACCATTCAAAAGCTTAGAATCTGATGGCAAACCAAAGGGTCCCAGCTACACAAAAAATTGTCCTTTTGTTTGATAAAGTCCCTCTTTATATCCCAAAAGCACCGTTTGGTTGGCGCGTTTTGTTCAGTAATCCACCGTTCCACTCCAGTCAACATACATACAAACAAAACCGAAAAAAGGTACCCTAATATGTATATAAACGATAATATTTCAGACGGAAAATAACCTGCTCAATAGAACAGAAAAAAAACGAAGAGCGCACTGTCACGCGTGCCAAATAGTAGAGTCCTCTCCAGAGTCCACTGGCAAAAACAGCTCTTACTTGTTGGTTTTTCAAAAACAAACCTGAAACCTTGTCTAAAGACTCTTGACATCTAGTGGAAGCCATAGGAACTGCAATCTGGGAGCTAAATCCCCCTGTATTGAATAGCTTGTCAAATGGAAAAGTGTCACATCACAAAATCACATTTTCCGGATGGATTTTCCTCGGGTTTTCGCCTGCCAATTCAGTTCTGTTATACTCAGACATAATTTTAACAGTTTTAGAAAACACTCTGAAGTTTCTATCCAATACTACTAATTATGTGCATATCCTAGTCTCTGGGCCTGAGTAGTAGGCATTTTACTTTGGGCACGCCAGACTCTCAAACTCTGAACACTGATGCCGCTCCCTAAGAGGTTTTAACTACTTAGGAAGCAGTGAGGCGCTAGCGCTCCCGACACTACCCGGTGAAATGTGAGGCGCCAAATTCAAAATCCAAAAGTTGAATTATTAAACATTCATAAATATACAATTGTTGCATAGTCATCAAAAGCTCTGATTCTTGGCAATATCACAGCGTTGTCAGATTTCAAAAAGGCTTTACATCGAAAGCACAACATTTTATTGTTTGAGGGTAGCACCTCTAATATTTATGCATTAGCATAAATCCATAACCCAACACTGGTCTCACAAAACACGCATAAAAGCGCAATTATAAAATCGCTTACCTTTGAACTTCTGCTGAGGGCTTCCCAAGTGTCCAACGAAGACAATCCATGCTTCTTTGGTTAGAAAAAGTCATTTATTATATCCATAAATCTCCGTTTGGTTGGTGCGTTATGATCATAAAATCCACCGTTGAGTCGCCCATTGAACCGTGAAGAGAACACGTTCAAATTATACCTATACACTTTCTACAAACAAATCAATTTTTTTTATGTATCCTTTTGTGTATATTTGCTGTAATATTTCAACCGGACGATAATGTGAACGATAGGAAAGGAAAATAAAGTGGTGCGTGCTCACAATCTTGCGCACGTCAAACCTTGTTTCCAAAAGTGGTCACCTGACAATTCTCTCCCTATCCGTTCTGGTCCCAGTCTTTGACTGTTGACATCTAGTGGAAGCCGTATAGGTACTGCAGTCTCAGTCCTACATAAGATTGTATGCAATATGCACAATGGAGAAGATGGGCATTTACAAAAAAACTGCAAATCCGGATGGATTTTCCTCGGGTTTTCGCCTGCTATATCACTTCTGTTATACTCACATACATGATTTTAACACTCTTAGAAACGTCAGCGTTTCCTATCCAATAGTACAAATGATGTGCATATCCTATTTTCTGGGCCTGAGTGGCATGCATTTTACTTTGGGCGTGCCTGCGGCCACCTCCGCCCTTCCGTCGGCCCAGTCTCTCGTTGAATAAAAAACTGCCACTGGAAGCCGATGAGGCACTGGTTGTAGAGTGTTGATCAGACGGGGGTGGATCGAAGTAAGTGGCATTCCTCCTGCGTCTGTCATGGAGAGGAGGAGCAAGACCTCTTGTCAGGGTTTCTCCAGAAGTAGACTTTGTCCTCGGCCTTGTCTCTTGGTTGAATTTCTTGATTTTAAGTTCCTTTATTTCTGTAGACAACTTGTCCTGGAGCGCTTGGTTAGTTTTCATCAGTTCATTGAATATGCCGTCATCATTAACAGCTCCTCGCAGAGATGTGCGTTTTCTCTTTTAATAGTTTTATCCATTTCAATAAAATCCTTTTTCACCTGGTCAATAATTAATGTCATTAAATCAATAGAGCATTTGTTCAGGATGGCACACCAGCGCTCCCAGAAATCATCTGTGCGCTGTCCCAATGATGGTTCTTTTTGCCACCTGAGTCCCCATGGAATAATGCCTTGACGCACATAATCACTAAGAGTGACTATATGTAGATGCGTTCTAGTCTGGCGCTTAGATAAATGTAACAGTTTTTTCAAGAGGTCAGAATTACCCCCCCGGCATGTCAAAAAAGGGACTCGGATACAAAAAAAAGGGACCCTTTGGCTATATTCAAAGGAATCTCATTTGGGTCTATGACCAGTGTCAGGAAAATAATGATCATTGGGCATCGTTTTAGAGCTTTTTGTCGGTAGGGTGCTGTTTACTGGGTAACAGCTCCTAGAGTGTGCGGCTCTCATTTATTTTCAACTTTACGGAAGAGTGGCCAGATAAAAGCCATTGCTTAAAGAAAAAAATGTGCGAACACGTATGGTGTTCGCCAAAAGGCGTGTTGGAAACTCCCAAACATATGGAAGAAGGTATTTAGTTTTTTGGCCATCAAGGAAAACACTGTCTGGTGCAAACCCAACACCTCTCATCACCCCGAGAACACCATGTTTTTCCATCGGCAGGGACTGGAAACTGGTCAGAATTTAAGGAATTATGGATGGCGCTAAATTACAGGGAAATTCTTGAGGGAAACCTGTTTGTCTTCCAGAGATTTGAGACTGGGACGGAGGTTCACCTTCCAGCAGGACAATGAACCTAAGCATACTGCTAAAGCAACATTCGAGTAGTTTATCTTGTTAGGGATGCGCGCTAGTGTCCCGCCTACAACAATATCCGGTGAAATGCAGAGCGCCAAATTCAAATTACAAAAATAGTTATTAAACAATCATGAAAATACAAGTGTCATACACCATTCTTTAGCTTAGAATCGCGTTGTCCGATTTACAATAGGCTTTACGGCGAAAGCATAGCATTTGATTATCTGAGGACAGCGCCCCACATACTTCCTGCATATAAATATATTTCAAACCAGCACAGGCATTACAAAATCAAATTTAGCGATTAAAATAAATCACTTACCTTTTGAAGATCTTCCTCTGGTTGCAATCCCACACATCCCAGGAACACAAAGAATGGTAGTTTTGTCCGATAAAGTCCCTCTTTATATCCCCAAAACTCAGTTTGGTTGGCGCGTTTTGTTCAGTAATCCACCCGTTCCACTCGTTCAATATACAGACGTAGAAAACCTAAAAAAAGTTACAGATAAACTTTGTTCAAACAATAAGCAATATTTCAGACGGAAAAGAAAAATAACAGAGTGTGCGCACAGTCAAAGTCCTTTTCATGAGCCACCGGGAAGAACTTCTATTTCTTGTTCGTTTTTCAAAAAACAAGCAAACACAAACCTGAAACCATGTCTAAAGACTTGACATCTAGTGGAAGACATAGGAACTGCAATCTGGGAGTTAAATCCCTCTATAGTGAATAGCAAGTTAATGGAAAAACTGTGACATAAAAAAATATACATTTTCCAGATAGATTTTCCTCTGGTTTTTGCCTGCCATATCACTTCTGTTATACTCAGACATTATTTTAACAGTTTTAGAAACTTCAGAGTTTTCTATCTAATACTATCCAATTATATCCTATCCTAGCTTCTGGGCCTGAGTAACAGGCAGTTTACTTTGGGCACGTCAGGCTCTCCGTACTTCCGAACACTGCACCCTATCCCAAACAGGTTAAGGGGAAGCATTTAAGTGTCTTGGAATGGCCTAGTCAAAGCCCAGACCTCAATCCAATTGAGAATCCGTGGTATGACTTAATTGCTGTACACCAGCAGAACCCATCCAATTTGAAGGAGCTGGAGCAGTTATGCCTTGAAGAATGGGCAAAAATCCCAGTGGCTAGATGTGCCAAGCTTATAGAGACATACCCCAAGAGACTTGCAGCTGTAATTGCTGCAAAAGGTGTCTATACGAAGTATTGACTTTGTGGGGTGAGTAGTTATGCACACAAGTTGTCTGTTTTTTTGTTGTCATATTTCTTGTTTGTTTCTCAAAAAAAATATTTTGCATCTTCAAAGTGGTAGGCGTGTTGTGTAAATCAAATAATACAAACAAACAAAATAGGAAAAATGCCAAAGGGGGTGAATACTTTCGCAAGGCACTGTAGGGGACTAAACCCTCCTGAACACGCTGTTCCCACAATGCTCCAGTCTAACCTATTAGGGGGCTAAACCCTCCTAGGCATGCAGTGCCTTGTCTAACCTTCAGGGGCTTAACCCTTTTAGGGGCCCCAACCCCTAGGTCAACCAGTATTATGTACAGTGGGCCTACTGAATAAACTCAGGCTCTCTAGGTCCGTATCCTATAATTGGTTCAGCCATTACAGAATCTGTAATGATACCTCTAGCACTGAGATGCAATGCCTTAGACCGCTGCGCCACTCGGGAGCACATCCAGACAGCCAATACATATCTGTTGCTTGTCAGGAACTTAATTGGTTCCTCTCACTGGTGTAGTGGCCGTGGAAAAATATGTGTGACAGGACTGACTTCCTCCTCACTTCAACTGACCTGACCTTGGACCGAATTCCTCACTCCTCCGTAATCCACAGCTGTCTTACCTTATCGGTGTCTGAAACAAGACTTGCCTTTTGCCTGACCTTAGGAGTCATGAGATTTAACAGTATAATGTTTTAACAGAATGTAAACTTTCTGCACTCCCCCTTCCTCACTCAGTAACTTTCCATACACCAGGTTCTTATCCACCCTCCATTGATATACATTCATTATACATGTAAAGTAATCAACTAGTTATTGTATGGTAACATGAATAATTATATTTCAAACTAGAATCAAAAACACAAACTGCCTTTATTATAATTTTCACAATTTGTCTCAACCTCATCAGCTAGGTTTCCATTTTCCCACCAGTGGTGTGTTTCCATCAAACGGACTGGTTGCGGATAACAAATCAGTGCGTGATGAGGTAGAGCACACAATGTACTTTTTGCTCAACTTTTCATGTACCGAATAATTATCTAAAGTTCAATTTGTTTCCATCGTGTTTTCAACTCTACTAAATGGTTCGTCACAAACTTCTGCGTTTATATAGCAAATGTGCCTACTCGGGTCTTGGCACGTGCGCTCTAACCAACAGCTCGCAGATACAGTGTGGTTAGCCTAGTATGATGAGATTTATTATGGATAAGAGCGAGAATATTTGTATTTGTCAAACTGCAGTAAAATATTGATCATGTCACCAGAATAAGACCCTCAATCAATTGGAAAGGAGCATCAAGCTCATCACTGTGCACTTCATGATAACATACACTACATGACCAAAGTATGTGGACACCTGCTCGTCAAACATCATTCCAAGTCATGGGTATTAATATAGTGTTGGTCCCCCCCTTTACTGCAACAACAGCCTCCACTCTTCTGGGAAGGCTTTCCACTAGATGTTGGAACATTGCTGTGGGGACTTGCTTCCATTCAACCATGAGCATTAGTGAGGTCGGGCACTGATGTTGGGTGATTAGGGCTGGCACGCAGTCGGCGTTCAAATTCATCCAAAAGGTGTTCGATGGGGTTGAGCTCAGGGCTCTGTGCAGGCCAGTCAAGTTTTTCCACACTGATATCGATAAACTATTTCTGTATGGACCTCGCTTTGTGAACGGGGGCATTGTCATGCTGAAACAGGAAAGGAAAACTGTTACCACAAAGTTGGAAGCACAGAATCGTCTAGAATGTCATTGTATACTGTAGCGTTTATTTCCATTCACTGGAGCTAGGGGCTTAGCCCGAACTGCTCCAGAGTCCAATGGCGGCGAGCTTTACACCACTCCAGCCGATGCTTGGCATTGTGCATGGTGATCTTAGGCTTGTGTGTGGCTGCTCAGCCATGGAAACCCATTTCATGAAGCTCCCGACGAACAGTTATTGTGCTGATGTTGCTTCCAGAGGCATTTTGGAACTCTGTACTGAGTGTTGAAAGGACAGACTATTTCTACACGCTTCAGCACTCGCCGGTCCCGTTGTGTGAGCTTGTGTGGCCTACCACTTCCAATGCAGACAGCCAATACTCCTAGATGTTTCCACTTCACAATAACGGCACTTACAGTTGACCGAGGCAGTTCTTGCAGTGCAGAAATTTGACTAAATGACTTGTTGGAAAGGTGGCATCCTATGACAGTGCCTTGCTGAAAGTCCCTGAGCTCTTCAGTAAGACCACATTCTACTGCCAATGTTTGTCTATGGAGATTGCATGGCTGTGTGCTTGATTTTATACACCTGTCAGCAATGGTTGTGGCTGAACTAGCCGAATCCAGTATATTTGAATGTGTCCACATACTTTTTGTGTGTGTGTATATAGTGTATTTCAACTGTAGCATAATAAACTACATGGTTTCCTGAGTCATAGTGGGAAGGCCCCACACTGTCATTGCATGACTCCAAGTGTACTTTGATATGATTGCCTTTTCTCGCCAAATGTATTATACAGACACAAAAAGATCCCATAGTGTCGAACAAACAAATTATCCGCTGTTTATAAAATTGGATCTTAACTTCCTGTTTCCATCACAGCCGTCTTGGGTTTTTAATAATACAGTATAACTTTACTTGCATAAAATCTCTGGATGGAAACGTGGTTAGTGAGTGAAAATATCATGATATTTTTTAAAAATAAGGAAATCACATTTTTGACTGCACTGCCCCTTTAAATAACCTTGTAACCCTGATCTGTCAGAGCAGCATGTCAGTGACACCACCATAGTCTGAAGAGTTCAGAGTAGAAATCTGGAGAAGAAGACAGGCAAGGGGGAAAAGCCAGTTATGGATGAATGTAATCATGGGTGGAGGGGTATTGATATCTTAGTGATCTGCCCCTTTCCTCTCAGGTTCTGCCACAGCCAAAGGAGAAGGGAGCGATGAGGACGATGAAAACGAGTTCTTTGACGCTGTGGAAGAGGCCCCCGAGTTCATCACTGTGCCTGCAGACCCCCAGTTCCACAAGTCTGTGTACTCTTACATCACTGTTTTCACTCTCCTCTACTTCTGATTGGTCAACCCGGTTGCTCTTGAAGTCATCAGTTGTTCATGTCTCTTATTAATGGAGAGAACTGAAGCATCTCTGATCAGCATATTCACAGGCAAATAAACACCATACCAGCTTCCCGGAACTTGCTGAGATCAATTCACTACGGTAAAGGTGCATGAAGACGTCAGAATTCATATATGAAATCATTGTTTTAGCACTATCGTCAGGTTTTACTACATGGTCCAATGCACCAATAAATTAGAACAATCAAATGTTTTTATTTTTCAAATTTCCAGCGTTTTGGATATAAAATTGGGATCATGTGGGGCGGCAGGTAGCCTAGTGTTTAGAGCGTTGGGCCATTAACCGAAAGGTTGCTAGATTGAATCCCGAGCTGACTAGGTAAAAATCTGTCGTTCTGCCCCTGAACAAGGCAGTTAACCCACTGTTCCTAGGCCGTCATTGTAAATAAGAATCTGTTCTTAACTGACTTGCCAAGTTAAATAAAAGTAAAAAAAATCTAATGCCAATGTAAAAGGAGAGCAATGTACAGTCGTGGCCAAAAGTTGAGAATAAGTCTGCTGCCTCAGTTTGTATGATGGCAATTTGCAAATACTCCAGAATGTCATGAAGAGTGATCAGATGAATTGCAATTAATTGCAAAGTCCCTCTTTGCCATGCAAATTAACTGAATAAAAAAAACAATTTCCACTGCATTTCAGCCCTGTCACAAAAGGACCAGCTGACATCATGTCAGTGATTCTCTCGTTAACACAGGTGTGAGTGTTGACGAGGACAAGGCTGGAGATCACTCTGTCATGCTGATTGAGTTCGAATAACAGACTGGAAGCTTCAAAAGGAGGGTGGTGCTTGGAATCATTGTTCTTCCTCTGTCAACCATTGTTACCTGCAAGGAAACACTTTCCGTCATCATTGCTTTGCACAAAAAGGGCTTCACGGGCAAGGATATTGCTGCCAGTAAGATTGCACCTAAATCAACCATTTATCGGATCATCAAGAACTTCAAGGAGAGTGGTTCAATTGTTGTGAAGAAGGCTTCAGGGCACCCAAGAAAGCCCAGCAAGCACCAGGACCGTCTCCTAAAGTTGATTCAGCTGCGGGATCGGGGCACCACCAGTACAGAGCTTGCTCAGGAATGGCAGCAGGCAGGTGTGAGTGCATCTGCATGCACAGTGAGGTGAAGGCTTTTGGAGGATGGCCTGGTGTCAAGAAGGGCAGCAAAGAAGCAACTTCTCTTCAGGAAAAACATCAGGGACAGACTGATATTCTGCTAAAGGTACAGGGATTGGACTGCTGAAGACTGGGGTAAAGTCATTTTCTCTGAATCCCCTTTCCGATTGTTTGGGGCATCCGGAAAAAAGCTTGTCCGGAGAAGACAAGGTGAGCGCTACCATCAGTCCTGTGTCATGCCAACAGTAAAGCATCCTGAGACCATTCATGTGTGGGGTTGCTTCTCAGCCAAGGGAGTGGGCTCACTCACAATTTTGCCTAAGAACACAGCCATAAATAAAGAATGGTACCAACACATCCTCTGAGAGCAACTTCTCCCAACCATCCAGGAACAGTTTGGTGATGAACAATGCCTTTCCAGCATGATGGAGCACCTTGTCATGGGGCAAAAGTGATAACTAAGTGGCTCGGGGAACAAAACATTGATATTATGGGTCCATGGCCAGGAAACTCCCCAGACCTTAATCCCATTTGAGAACTTGTGGTCAATCCTCAAGAGGTGGGTGGACAAACAAAACCCCACAAATTCTGACAAACTCCAAGCATTGATTATGCAAGAATGGACTGCCATCAGTCAGGATGTGGCCCAGAAGTTAATTGATAGCATGCCAGGGCGGATTGCAGAGGTCTTGAAAAAGAAGGGTCAACACTGCAAATATTGACTCTTTGCATCAACTTCATGTAATTGTCAATAAAAGCCTTTGACACTTATGAAATGCTTGTAATTATACTTCAGTATTCCATAGTAACATCTGACAAAAATATCTGAAGCAGCAAATTGTGTAAATTAATGTTTGTCATTCTCAACTTTTGGCCACGACTGTACAGTGTGGCGACCAGGCATTTGTGGTAAGTGCACCTTTGCTTTTGATCAGCTTATTTTTCACTCAGACCTTGTGTATTGAATGGTTAACATTGTCAAATAACCACGGTATATCACCTCTATGTCATGGTGATATATTATTTATTATTTATATATATATACACACACACACACACACACACACACACACACACACACACACACACACACACACAGTGGGGCAAAAAAGTATTTAGTCAGCCACCAATTGTGCAAGTTCTCTCACTTAAAAAGATGAGAGAGGCCTGTAATTTTCATCATAGGTACACTTCAACTATGACAGACAAAATGAGTAAAAAAAATCCAGAAAATCACATTGTAGGATTTGTAATGAATTTATTTGCAAATTATGGTGGAAAATAAGTATTTGGTCACATACAAACAAGCAAGATTTCTGGCTCTCACAGACCTGTAACTTCTTCTTTAAGAGGCTCCTCTGTCCTCCACTCGTTACCTGTATTAATGGAACCTGTTTGAACTTGTTATCAGTATAAAAGACACCTGTCCACAACCTCAAACAGTCACACTCCAAACTCCACTATGGCCAAGACCAAAGAGCTGTCAAAGGACACCAGAAACAAAATTGTAGACCTGCACCAGGTTGGGAAGACTGAATCTGCAATAGGTAAGCAGCTTGGTTTGAAGAAATCAACTGTGGGAGCAATTATTAGGAAATGGAAGACATACAAGACCACTGATAATCTTCCTCGATCTGGGGCTCCACGCAAGATCTCACCCGTGGGGTCAAAATGATCACAAGAACGGTGAGCAAAAATCCCAGAACCACACGGGGGGACCTAGTGAATGACCTGCAGAGAGCTGGGACCAAAGTAACAAAGCCTACCATCAGCAAGGGCATTGAAGATGAAACGTGGCTGGGTCTTTCAGCATGACAATGATCCCAAACACACCGCCGAACAGCGAAGGAGTGGCCGTAAGAAGCATTACAAGGTCCTGGAGTGGCCTAGCCAGTCTCCAGATCTCAACCCCATAGAAAATCTTTGGAGGGAGTTGAAAGTCCGTGTTGCCCAGCGACAGCCCCAAAACAAAATACCAGCAACAGTGTGTGAAAACCTTGTGAAGACTTACATAAAACGTTTGACCTCTGTCATTGCCAACAAAGGGTATATAACAAAGTATTGAGAAACTTTTATTGACCAAATACTTATTTTCCACCATAATTTGTAAATAAATTAAAAATCCTACAATGTGATTTTCTGGATTTCTTTTTCTCATTTCGTCTGTCATAGTTGAAGTGTACCTATGATGAAAATTACAGGCCTCTCATCTTTTTAAGTTGGAGAACTTGCACAATTGGTGGCTGACTAAATACTTTTTTGCCCCACTGTGTATATGTATACTTTTTATTTTATTTTTAAATAAGTACAATGACAACACTTAAGCAATAAGGCATGTGAGGCAGTGCTGTATCAGAAATACAGTCGTAGGGAAATGGCGTCCGGCCCAACGCAATAGGGGAAGGCCAGTCAACCCATTTACCTTTGACTGTATTCCTGATACAGCATTGCCTCACGTGCCTTACTGCTTTTATAGAACTGTTACCAACATAAAATATGCAATTCATTGTTATTCTAAGTAAATCAATGCAATTTCATTTTTCCTTCAGAAGATATAGTCCGGACAAAAATCTGGTTCTTTTGGACATGTTGCTACAGACGCAACCCAGTCCTTAATTATTTTGCTTAGTTGCTATGTGAAAGGACTGATTGTCCATTCCAAACAAATGGTTAACGTTGTCGCTTATTAGCTAACTATCCAGCCAACTTCAGCTAACTCAGTCATGTCTAACATTGAACCTGGAATGACAGTACACTAGCTATATATTTATTTGGCAATGTAAAACATTATACAACCATACGTGGATAATGAATTTTAAATCATTGAGGATGACACAAGTTTGGAAAACTTATTTTCAGTGTTGCCCTCTTAATTGTTTAAAAAAATCTATGAACAACATCGTAGGCCTACGCTACACAGTAGACCTACCCTAATAGGTATACTTTGGTAAATGTCTTGACACACAACAAATGATAGGGAAGACATTGTCATAGCCTTAGAGTATGACTCCCTCAGTAGATCAGCAATCTCAGGCTGCTAAACTGAGTTAGATGATGGTGATGCAGTTGATGCCAGATGATGGTGATGCTCGGCCTCTCTGTAGTTTGTGATGGGGTTGGCTTGCTGGGCCTGATGTTGTCCTCCGATCAGTTTCTCTGTTAGCCTGGACTTCATACTCCTCTACAACTAACGTGTAGCACCCACTTGGGTGATGCCTCTGCTGCTGCTACAGTGCAAAAAAGCCCACCACACATCTGCCCAGAGCAGTAGTCATCCTCACTACGACCTCGCTGACATTTTCATAATGCAGTCAGGTCTCATTGATCGAGATGCAATTTTTAAATGCAAACTTTAGCCAGCTAGCTAGCTAGCCAAACCAGACAAATAAAATTTGATTGGTCGCGTACACATATTTAGCAGATGTTATTGCGGGTGTAGAGAAATGCTTGTGTTCCTAGCGCCAACGGTGCAGGAATATCCAACACTACACAACAATACACTAATCTAAAAGTAAAAGAATAGAATTCAGAAATATAGAAGTATTAGGGCATGCAATGTCGGAGTGTAAATGTATGTATGTATGAGATGTACAGTTGAAGTCGTTAGTTTACATACACTTAGGTTGGAGTCATTAAAACTAGTTTTTCAACCACGCCACAAATGTCTTGTTAACAAACTATTGTATTAAAATATGCAAATGAAGCCATAGTTTACTTTCCAGACAGTTCTTGATTATGGTTACACCATTTACCAGATTGCAGCAGCACCTACTCTTAAACCTTTGGATGCAGTCTACCATAGCGCCATTCGTTGTATCACTAGTGACAGTTTTAATACTCACCAATGCATCAAAAAAGTTGGCTGGTCCTCATTAAAGTCTTGTAGATCAATTCATTACTCCCTTTTTGTTTACAAAGCCCTACTACACAAGCTTCCAACTTACCTAACTCAAAAAATAATCAGATACCAAACCTGTTCACAGGGTTGGTTAACTTCTCAGATTCCTCTGGTCTCTACGGAATTAAGTATTTCCACTTTTAGTTCACGCTCCACATGTTTGGAATCACTTACAAAATTAGGGCATTTAAAAATCCTGATAAATGAGTTCAAAGAGGTGTGCAATTGTTTTATTTAATAACTTGTTTATGACAGTGATGTTCTAATGTAATTGACTTGTTATTGTATCTTATTTATTTATTTATATATATATATATATATATATAGTTGAAGACAGACGTTTACATACACTTAGGTTGGAGTCATTAAAACTCGTTTTTCAATCACTCCACAAATTTCTTGTTAACAAACTATAGTTTTGGAAAGTCGGTTAGGACATCTACTTTGTGCATGACAAGTAATTTTTCCAACAATTGTTTACAGACAGCTTATTTCACTTATAATTCACTGTATCACAATTCCAGTGGGTCAGAAGTTTACATTCACTAAGTTGACTGTGCCTTTATTCAGCTTGGAAAATTCCAGAAAACTATGTCATGGCTTTAGAAGCTTCTGATAGGCTAATTGACATAATTTGAGTCAATTGGAGGTGTACCTGTGTGTGTATGTATTTCAAGGCCTACTTTCAAACTCCGTGCCTCTTTGCTTGACATCATGGGAAAATTGTAGATCTCCACAAGTCTGGTGCATCCTTGGGAGCATTTTACAAACTCCTGAAGGTACCACGTTCATCTGTACAAACAATAGTACGCAAGTATAAACACAATGGGACCACACAGCCGTCATACCGCTCAGGAAGGAGACGCGTTCTGTCTCCTAGAGATGAACGTACTTTGGTGCGAAAAGTGCAAATCAATCCCAGAACAACAGCAAAGGACCTTGTGAAGATGCTGGAGGAAACGGGTACAAAAGTATCTATATCCACAGTAAAACGAGTCCTATATCAACATAACCTGAAAGGCCACTCAGCAAGGAAGAAGCCACTGCTCCAAAACCGCCATAAGAAAGCCAGAATACGGTTTGCAACTGCACATGGGGACAAAGATGGTACTTTTTGGAGAAATGTCCTCTGGTCTGATGAAGCAAAAATAGAACTGTTTGGCCATAATGACCATCGTTATGTTTGGAGGAAAAGGGGGAGGCTTGCAAGCCAAAGAACACCATCCCAACCGTGAAGCACGGGGGAGGCAGCATCATGTTGTGGGGGTGCTTTGCTGCAGGAGGGACTGGTGCACTTCACAAAATAGATGGCATCATGAGGTAGGAAAATTATGTGGATTTATATTGAAGCAACATCTCAAGACATCAGTCAGGAAGTTAAAGCTTGGTCGCAAATGGGTCTTCCAAATGGACAATGACCCCAAGCATACTTCCATAGTTGTGGCAAAATGGCTTAAGAATAAAGTCAAGTTATTAGTGTGGCCATCACAAAGCCCTGACCTCAATCTTATATAAAATTTGTGGGCAGAACTGAAAAAATGTGTGCGAGCAAGGAGGCCTACAAACCTGACTCAGTTACACCAGTTTTGTCAGGAGGAATGAGCCAAAATTCACCCAACTCATTGTGGGAAGCTTGTGGAAGGCTACCCGAAACGTTTGACCCAAGTTACACTCAATTAGCCTATAAATAGTTTATGTAAACTTCTGACCCACTTGGAATGTTATGAAAGAAATAAAAGCTGAAATAAATAATTCTCTCTACTATTATTCTGACATTTCACATTCTTAAAATTAAGTAGTGATCCTAACGGACCTAAGACAGGTCATTTTTACTTGGATTAAATGTCAGGAATTGTGGAAAAACTGAGTTTAAATGTATTTAGCTAAGGTGTATGTAAACTTCCGACTTCAGCTGTACCTGCCCTCCAGGACACCTACAGCACCCGTTGTCACAGGAAGGCCAAAAAGATCAAGGACAACAACCACCCGATCACTGCCTGTTCATCCCGCTACAATCCAGAAGGCGAGGTCTGTACAGGAGCATCAAAGCCGGGACCGAGAGACTGAAAAACAGCTTCTGTCTCAAGGCCATCAGACTGTTAAACTGCCTTCATTAACACAGAGGCTGCTGCTTACGTACAGACTTGAAATCATTGGCTACTTTAATAAATAAATCACTAGTCACTTTAATAATGCCACTTTAATGTTTACATATCTTGCATTACTCATCCCATATGTAAATACTGTGTTTTTATACCATATATTGCTGTGTCATCGCTCATCAATATATTACTATGTATACATTCTTATTCCATTCCTTTACTTAGATTTGTGTGTCTTAGGTAGTTGTTGTGGAATTGTTAGATATTAATGCACGAGCATTTCGCTGCACTCGCAATAACAGCTGCTAACCATGTGAATGTATACAATTTGACTTGATTTGAACCTGCTATCAGTCCTGCAACTCTGGGGGTAAAAACAACCAGATATTTCCATTCAACTACTTAACAAAAAAGCAGATTTTAGAAACAAGAAAACATATAAAATAACATCTTAAATATGTACAGCATTCTCAGAGGTCTTTGTTTAGTCTGCTTTACAGTGTAATGGCAACCACCACCAGCTGCATTTATTTGTTTGACCTTTTTTTGTATTGGCATTTACTAAGATTGACATCCATGATTATGATGTTGTGTGGTTTCGCCCGGCAATTTCGAAACATTGTTTCCAAGGCAGACAGCGAGGCTTCTATTATCCCACGCTGTACCAATTTAAATGCTAGGCTGAAAGCAAGGGGAAATAATGTGCGAGTTGCGATCAGTACAAGTGATGATTCGGACAGCAACATGAAAATGATATTCTTCTGAGGCGCAGTGATAATTTTCTGATGGAACTGTTAGCAGGCATAGTGTGCCTGTGACGGCCAATGGAACGCTTCTTGTCCAATCAGCATTCAGGATCCAAACAACCAGTTTTATAATACATAATAATGTAGTAATCTTTTCTTGAGCACTGTACACTTATTCAGAATCCTCCGTTTTTAATGGGATTTCTATTTTCTCTGTCTCTATCAGAAGGTCAAGCAGTAATGTCAGCGGCTTCAACAGTGAATTCTGTCCTGATGATCAGTCGGTACGTCTCTCTCTATTCCCTGTCTGATTCTGTTGAGTCAATATCTGATAGTCTAGTTTTACTGTCCACACATTGTTTTGATTCATCGTCCCTTTCCCGTCCTCTCACCATTTATTTGTTTATTTACAGCTTGACGAGCAGCCGCTAACAATCAATCTCGAGTCTCAGTCCCAGGAGTTGGAGCCAGTGAGAAAGAGGCGCACCCAGATCCCAGACAAGCCCAACTATTCGCTCAACCTGTGGAGCATTATGAAGAACTGCATTGGAAAGGAGCTGTCTAAGATCCCCATGCCTGTAAGTACAACTCTCTTTGTTTCTTATCCGTCATATGGCCTCCAGTCTACAGAATGCTAGCAACAACCTGACATCAGTATTAATAGACTTTGTAAGAGGTATTATAAATGAGCACAGCATCTTTAGCGGTGTTAGACCAACTGTAGTACTTTTAGTTGGGGATTTCCATTGCATATTTTTTTTTAATGGTCTGTACACATAGCATGCGGCAAACACACAGAGAAGTCATTTTTATTGGAGCCAGTGAAAGCCAATTAGAGCCACTGAACGTCCCGGCGTTTTCTGTGCATGTGATGTGACGGGTCTCAAGACTCAGTATATGTGTGAAATTAGTTTTAATTTAGAATGGACCACTATCATGCACGTGTCAGAACAGGGCCAGGGGGAAAAAATACATGTGGTCTATGCACTTAAATAGCGAATGGAGGATGCTTTTCCCGCGTGTTCATTTTCATGCCAGCCAAGTAGGCTGTACTCTTGTATGTTGAAGCAATAATATTAATATTAGGAAAGTTGAGAAATACATTTAGTAGGCCTAGCATGTAGACCTCTGATATTTTTAACAAAGGCCATCAAAACTCCAGTTTTCTCACACAATTCCATAGTCTGTTGCACAACATGAGCTTATGATTTTCGATTGCATTTGCATTGATGTCAGAGTAATCACTGAGTACCACGCCATTAGCGAATGGCACTTATCAAGTTTGGTAGGCTGTTAATGACCATCAGCATCAGAGCGCAGTTTTGGAGAAGCCTAGTTACCGTGACAAAACAGTCACGTGGAATTTGACTGTGGTCATGACACGTAACCGCCGGTGTGGCAGTATTACGGTCACTGTAACAGCCCTAGTCTCAGTTAAGATAACTTATGCTTAATATTACCCCCTTTCTGTCCCCAGGTGAATTTCAATGAGCCCATCTCCATGCTCCAGCGTCTCTCTGAGGACTTAGAATACTATGAGCTCCTGGACAAGGCAGCGAAATGCCAGAGCTCTCTGGAGCAGCTGTGCTACGTGGCAGCATTCTCCGTTTCCTCCTACTCTACTACAGTCCACCGCACCGGCAAACCCTTCAACCCCCTACTGGGGGAGACCTATGAACTTGACCGCCGGAGAGAGAGCGGCTACAGGTCACTGTGTGAACAGGTGAGAGGGAGTGCAAGGTGGAGGGATGGAAGGAGTGAAATGGGGTGGGGTGAGATGAGAGAGATGGATACATAGGGGGTGAAAATGTGTTAACTTCTTGCCGCACGGATCCCGTCAGTGGGATCATTTTAGGTAAAAACAAAGCACACCAAATTCAAAATAAGAATTTGTAATATTTAACATTCATGGAAATACAAGTGTTGCACATGGTTACGAAGCTTAGTGTCTTGGTAATCTAAATCTGTTGTCAGATTTCAAAAAGGCTTTACGGCGAAAGCGAAACATTTGATTATCTGAGGTCAGCACCTCACAAAAATAGCTTTTTCAACCAGCACTGGCGACACAAAATCACAAATTAAAGATATAAAAACTCACTTACTTTTTAAGATCTTCTGATGTTTCCAACCAAGAGGGTCCCAGCTACAAAACTGCTGTTCGTTTTGTTCGATAAAGTGCATATTTATATCCGAAAAATGCCGTTTAGACGGCACCATTGAATTCAGAAATCCACAGGAAACACCTCGACAGAAAAGTCAAAATTGCTCCCGGTAAACTTTGTCTATTTTTTGTCAAACAAAGACTATATAATCCTTAGGTTGTCTAAAATTTAAAAAGACGATAAAACACGCGGAAACAACTATGTTCAATAGACAAGACAAATTCCCTCGCAAGTGCTCTCCCCAGAACTTTCCCAAACACTGTTTTTCTTCCGGCTCACTCTTCATGTGAAAAAACATATTCATTTTTCAAAATACAAGCCCAAAGCCATCAATAGTAGACTGTTACCATATAGGGGAAGCCATAGGAATAGGAAAATGGTGGATGGATTCAATGCTTTTCAATAGCTTTTCAAAATAAGAGCATGGGAGCAGAGTTTTTTTATTAGTTTTTTTTCTGGTCGGGTTTACGCCTGCCAAATCAGTTCTGTTATAGCCACAGACATAATTTTAACGGTTTTGGAAAATTCTGAGTCTTTTCTATCTAAAGCTACTAAATGATATGCATATCCTAGCTTCTGGGCTTGAGTGACAGCCCGTTTACTTTGGGCACGTCAGACGGGCGGAAACTAGGAATTCTGCCCCCTAGCTGTAAGAGGTTAATCTGATCCTCACATCCCTAACCCCCAGCCCTTACCTACATCCTAAGCACCAGTGGAGACTCAAAATGTGTAAGCAATATCATGGCTACACTTCAGCTGGCCTATCAGAGGGCAAGATTGAGGACAAGAAGAGTTTTAGTCTATTGCTTTCCTCAAGAAAATGGTCCTAATGTTGCAAATAAGTATCCTTCTGTTGTCAGTCAATTGTTTATTTTCCAAGCTATAGCACACAATATTTAGCATAAACCATGTTTTTAAAGGGCCATAGAGCAGTGGTTTCCAACCTTTTTTTAACTGTGGCAAATCTTGATGGGATTACAAAAATCTATGGCACACCTAACATTTCCCTATGAATGTATTTAGTGATAATAATCATCTCCATACTGCAAATCATCTATTTTCTGTCAAAAAGTTATTTATGGATAAAGGTGAGGCTGAAATGACATTTTTTCATATACTTAACCCGAGTGGCACAGCGGTCTAAGGCACTGCATCTCAGTGCAAGCGGTGTCACTGCAGTCCCAGGTTCGAATCCAGGCTGAATCACATCTGGCCGTGATTGGGAGTCCCATAGGGTGGTGCACAATTTGGCCCAGCTTCGTCCGGGTTTGGCCGGGGTAGGCCGTCATTGTAAATAAGAATTTGTTGTTAACTGACTTGCGTAGTTAAATATATTTTAGTAACATTTTGTGATTATTTATTTTTTTGTATTTTGGTCCCTTAGTATTAGTTACTTTAAAAAGTGAACATAAAAATGTCAAACTTGATGTAAATGTACACTACTAGTCAAAAGTTTTAGAACACCTACTCATTCAAGGGTTTTTCTTTATTTTTTACTATTTTCTACATTGTAGAATAATAGTGAAGCCATCAAAACTATGAAAAAACACATGGAATCATGTAGTTACCAGAAAAGTGTTAAACAAATCAAAATATATTTTGATATTCTTCAAATAGCCACCCCTTGCCTTGATGACAGCTTTGCACACTCTTGGCATTCTCTCAAGTAGCTTCACCTGGAATGCTTTTCCAATAGTCATGAAGGAGTTCCCACATATGCTGAGCACTTGTTGGCTACTTTTCCTTCACTCTGCGGTCTGACTCAAAGCTGGGGCCAAGAGACTAAAAGACAGCTTCTATCTCAAGGCCATCAGACTGTTAAACAGCCATCACTAACACAAAGAGGCTGCTGCCTACATACAGACTCGAAACCATTGCCACTTTAATAAATGGATCACTAGTCACTTTAATAATGCCACTTTTTTAATAATGTTTACATATCTTACATTACACATCTCATATGAACAGTTGATGTCGGAAGTTTACATACACCTTAGCCAAATACATTTAAACTCTGTTTTTCCTCAGTTTTTCACAGTTCCTGACATTTAATCCTAGTAAACATTCCCTGTCTTAGTTCAGTTAGGATCACCACTTTATTTTAAGAATGTGAAATGTCAGAATAATAGTAGAGAGAATAATTTATTTCAGCTTTTATTTCTTTCATCACATTCCCAGTGGGTCAGAAGTTTACATACACTCAATTAGTATTTGGTATCGCTGCCTTTTAATTTGTTTCACTTGGGTCAAACGTTTTGGGTAGCCTTCCACAAGCTTCCCATAATAAGTTGGGTGAATTTTGGCCCATTCCTCCTGACAGAGCTGGTGTAACTGAGTCAGGTTTGTAGGCCTCCTTGCTCGCACATGCTTTTTCCGTTCTGCCCACACATTTTCTATAGGATTGAGGTAAGGGCTTTGTGATGGCTACTCCAATACCTTGACTTTGTTGTCCTTGGCCATTTTGCCATGATTTTGGAAGTATGCTTGGGGTCATTGTCCATTTGGAAGCCCCATTTGCGACCAAGTTTTAACTTCCTGACTGATGTCTTGAGATGTTGCTTCAATATATCCACATAATTTTCTTTCCTCATGATGCCATCTATTTTGTGAAGTGCACCAGTCCCTCCTGCAGCAAAGCATCCCCACAACATGATGCTGCCACCCCCGTGGTTGGGATGGTGTTCTTCGGCTTGCAAGCCTCACCCTTTTTCCTCCAAACATAACAATGGTCATTATGGCCAAACAGTTCTATTTTTGTTTCATCAGATCAGAGGACATTTCTCCAAAAAGTACAATCTCTGTCCCCATGTGCAGTTGCAAGCCGTATTCTGGCTTTTTTTATGGCGGTTTTGGAGCAGTGGCTTCTTCCTTGCTGAGCGGTGAAATGGTGAAATGCAGAGCCCCAAATTCAAATTACAAAAATTCATGAAAATACAATTGCAGCACACCCTTCAAATGCTTAGACTCTTGTTAATCTGACAGCATTGTCAGATTTCAAAAAGGCTTTACGGCGAAAGCAGAACATTTGATTGTCTGAGGACAGCGCCCCACTCAAAAACTCAATTAGCATAATAACATAACCAGCAGAGGTGTCACAAAACTCAAAAATAGCATAAAATAAATCGCTTGCCTTTGATGATCTTCCTCTGATGGCATACCCAAGCGTCCAGGTTACACAATAAAAGGTCCTTTTGTTCGATAAAGTTTTTCTTTATATCCATATAGCTCCGTTTGGTTGGTGTGTTTTGTTCAGTAATCCACCTGTCCAAAGGCTTTCATCCATGCAGACAAACGATATCCCAAAAGTACCCGTAAAGTTCGCGGAAAAAAGTCAAACAGCATTTGTAATCAATACTCAGATACCCTAAAATGAATATAAACTATAATATTTCAGACGGAATACAACTTGCTGAATAGAAGAGAAAAAGAACTGAGCGCGCATTCCCTGTTACACGCAAAATCCAAAACAGTACACATGACGTGAACTCAGGAACAAGTGGTCTTACTCCCTTGGTTTTCATGATTGAAGCTTCCAACCTTTTTCTAAAGACTGTTGACATCTAGTGGAACCCATAGGAACTGCAATCTGGGGGTTAAACTTTGAATAGCTGGCCTATTGAAAACAGTGTGACATGACTGATTGACATCCCTGATGGATTTTGCTCTGGTTTTTGCCTGCTATATCAGTTCTGTTATACTCACAGACCTTATGTTAACAGTTTTAGAAACTGTGTGTTCAGAGTGTTTTCTATCCAAAGCTACTAATTATATGCATATCCTAGCTTCTGGGCCTGAGTAACAGGCAGTTTACTTTGGGCACGTTTTTCATCCGAACTTCAAAATACTGCCCCCTACCCCTAAGAAGTTAACAAGAAATTTGTGGAGTGATTGAAAAACGAGTTTTAATGACTCCAACCTAAGTGTATGTCAACTTCTTCTGTCTTCAACTGTGTATATATATATATATATATTACAAGATACAATAACAAGTACATTTTGTTAGAACATCACTGTCACAGCCATCATAAACAAGTTATTAAATAAAACAATTGGACACCTCTTTGAACTCATTTATCAGGATTTTTAAATGCCCTAATTTTGTAAGTGATTCCAAACATGTGGAGCGTGAACTAAAAGTGGAAATACCTAATTCCGTAGAGACCAGAGGAATCTGAAGTTAACCAACCCTGTGAACAGGTTTGGTATCTGATTATTTTTTGTTAGGTAAGTTGAAGCTTGTGTAGTAGGGCTTTGTAAACAAAAAGGGAGTAATGAATTGATCTACAAGACTTTAATGAAGACCAGCCAACATTTTTGAGGGATTGGTGAGTATTAAAACTGTCACTAGTGATACAACGAATGGCGCTATGGTAGACTGCATCCAAAGGTTTAAGAGTAGTGGCTGCTGTATTCTGGTAAATGGTGTCACCATAATCAAGAACTGTCTGGAAAGTAAACTATGGCCTCATTTGCATATTTTAATACAATATTTCAGAAATTGTTAATGCAAAAAGTATTTATTTTTCTATGGCAGAGGCTGTGGTAAAGTTAAGCCTTATCAGACCTGCCTGTGTTAATGTTCTCACAGGAAAAGTCAAATGATACCAATGAATGATACAACAGCCTGAACGCACTGGACCTAAAGCAATTTTTAAACCTTAGTCAGTTTGCTGCGACCCACCGGGTTGAAGACCACTGCCATCGAGTTTTGTTTGCTTAATGTTTTCTTTTTTGATATGACAAATCAAATGTTGTATTGTGATGCTGGTATCGTAACAACCCTAATGCTAACACCTAGCCAATCCTCTACAGAATTGCCTAGGGGGGTAGGGGATAGTGGTTAAAATTTGAGAAAATGGGAGTAGTGATTTAAGAGGGATCGGAGGTTCCTCGAGGTAGAGAGAGCGAGAGACTGACTTACGTGACTCACTTGACACACTCCTGTAAGGAGCATATGTATGTCCTCCATCTCAATCAATTCGAGGAACATTCTTCCAGGTCACAGTGGAGACCTCTTTCCATCATCTCAATCTGGACGTCTCTTCTCCAGGTGTTTCTAGATTGATCCCTCTTTTCTCCCGAGGGTTCCATCTCAGTGACTGGCGAGTGCTATTGTTGGCTGGTTTTCGTACGGTCCAATACCCCCAAAATTATTATTTAAATTTTTTTTGTAATTCAGTAGGTTCCTCTCCAGTTTTTCCCCCACCGTTCCAAGTTTTTGACTGTCAGTCCATGTTTCTGATCCATTGTTTTTTTGAGCCCCAGAATTTTTTGTAAGGGTGTAGATCACCCTGGCTTTGTTTTCTGCTTCATTTGTCAGCATCTGTGCCTCCAGCAGTGTCCACCACTCTTCCTAGGTACATGAATGACTGCACTTTCTCTAGGTTAGTGCAGAGCATCAGGATGGGGTTGTTCTACTTGCAGTGGATCTTAATCACTTGGGTGTTTGTTGTGTTGGGTGTTAGTCCTACTTTTATAGCTGATGGTGTGACACTGTCTGGGTATGTGACAGGAGGGCAATGTCATCTGTTTAGGTCATCAAGTTGGTTCCATATTCTCCACTGGAATCAATTCCTTTCCCCCTCTGTTGTTCCTTGCGTGACCCAGTCTATTGCTAGGAAAAATAGGAATGGTGACAATAGGCAGCCCTGTTTGACCCCTGTCTTCATAGTGAAGCTCCTGAAAAGTTGGCCTGCTTGGCATTAAATTTTGTCATGGCGCGGGATGTTCCCCAATGATGGAAGGGGGACCTGAGTGAAAACAGTTGGGAACCACTGGGGTACATTATCGGTCTTTCCTGAACCTGGAGAGAGAAGAAAAATGTTTGATAATCCAGTACCATCTATGAAATTATCTAGTCCTGTGATGGTAAAGATAATCATAAAGCCACTGCCAGGCTATGGCATCAAGCTAGCTGAGTTCTACTCAGACAGTAATTTGTCTGAGATGAGATTGACATCTCTCCACTCCAAGCTGCTGGATTTGATTTTGTTTTTGTATGTTGTTTATCTCTGTTCAGGTGAGTCACCATCCCCCAGCAGCTGCACATCACGTGATCTCTGATCGAGGCTGGATCCTGAGGCAGGAAATCGCTGTTGCCAGCAAGTTCAGGGGCAAATACCTGTCAATCATGCCTTTAGGTAAGATGTAGTGGTGTTTATTTAAGACAATCATGCCTTTAGGTGAGAGTGGGGTTTAAATCAATCACGTACGCCTAGGGTTGGTAACTTTCCCAGGTTTCCCAGAAATCCTGAATGGAGTATTCCAGATGTCCTGCTTATTGCCTCCAGGTTCTGGAAATCCTATTTTTAGATTACCAGGAAATTGAGAATGTTACTGGAATTTTCCAACCCTAATCAAACCTTTAGGTGAGAGAGGGTGCGGTGTATACCTGTCAATCATGCCTGTAGGTAAAAGAGAGAGTGGGGTCTTTACCTATCAACTAGGCATGGTTATTCAAATATCTAAACAGACTATTTAGGGCACATTTGTAAAGGAGACCTAGCTCTCAATATGTCTTCCCTGTTAAAATAAACAATAAATCAATTAAATAAATACAAATTGTACTCAAAGCCTTTAGGTGAGAGAGGGTATTATTAGTGATGGGGGGGGGAGTATTGAAATTTACATGTCGCAATATTATTTTTGGGCTGTATATTGTATCAATATTTGACTCCAAGTATAGATTTGTAAAAAATGTAAATATTTTTTGCTACTGTAAAGGTACAGCGCTAGTCAGCTGTCTGTGCCTAAATTCTAGTATTTTTCATCCTATAGTTTGTACTCCATCTTTTTAAATGGTGAGAACATATTTTCAGCCCTGACTGATAAACTTGTTTTCTCATCCTCTCTCTTGTCCCTCTGTGAGCAATATGTTTGGAACAACAAATCGCAATAAAATCGTATGGAATCACAATACATGTAGGACCGTGAGAATCGCAATGCATATCATATCGTGAGGTCTCTAGCAATTCCCAGTCGATCATTCAGTGTAGTATCAATTTGCCTTTTAGATCATCATGAATACGATGACATGGACATTTAGTAAATTGTTAATGGATCTTTGAATGGATTGAGTTCTGGGGCCGTATGTATCAATCGTCTCAGAGTGCTGATTTAAGATCAGGTACCCCCTGTCCATGTAATCCTATTCATGATGATCTAAAAGGCAAATTGATACTACACTGAACATAATATAAATGCAGTTCATATAAGGAAATCAGTCAATTGAAATAAAATGATTATGCCCAAGTCTATGGATTTCTCATGACTGGGAAAACCGATATGCATCTGTTGGTCACAGATGCCTTAAAAAAAAGAATTAGGGGCTTGGATCAGAAAACCAGTCAGTATCTGGTGTGACCATTTCCCTCATGCAGCGTGACACATCTCCTTCGCATAGAGTTGATCAGGCTGTTGATTGTGGCCTGTGGAATGTTGTCCCACTCCTCTTCAATGGCTGTGTGAAGTTGCTTGATATTGGCGGGAACTGGAACAAATGACACAAATGAGAGAACAGCTCTGAGGTCACCCTCAGGTGAAGAAGCTGGATGTGGAGGTCCTGGACTGGCGTGGTTACACTTGGTCTGCAGTTGAGGCCGGTTGGACGTACCACTGAATACTTTAAAACTACATTGGAGGCGGCTTATAGTTGAGAAATTGACATTCAATTATCTGACAACAGAACTGATGAACATCCCTGCATGTTTCAAAACTTGAGACATCTGCGGCATTGTGTTGTGACAAAACTGCACATTTTAGAGTGGCCTTTTATTGTCCCCAGCACAAGGTGCACCTGTGTAATGATCATGCTGTTTAATCAGCTTCTTGATATGTCACACCTGTCAGGTGGATTATCTTGGCAAAGGGGTGTAACAGGGATCTGTCATGACTGTCCACAAGAATCCAAATAGGTCAGATCAGGTTTGCAATGAATAACTTCAATCAGTCCACCTCTCACCCGTAGAGGTGAGAGGTGATTTTAATGGTCACGTACACGTATTTAGTAGATATTATTGCGACAGTGCAGCAATATTGAACAAGTAATATCTAACAATTTCACAACATATACCCAATACAAACAAATCTAAGGAATTCAATTAAGAATAAACATATGAACGTGCAATGAGCGGCATTGACTAAGATACAGTAGAATAGTAAACAATACAGTATATACATATGAGATGAGTAATGCAAGATATGTAAACATTACTAAAGTGACTAGTGTTCCATTTATTAAAGTGGCCAATGATTTCAGGTCTGTGTATAGGCAGCAGCCTCTCTGTGCTAGTGATGGCTATTTAACAGTCTGATGGCCTTGAGATAGAATCTGTTTTTCAGTCTCTCGATCCCAGCTTTGATGTGCCTGTATTGACCTTCGCCTTCTGGATGATAGCGGGGTGAACAGGCAGTGGCTCATATGGTTGTTGTCCTTGATGATCTTTTTGGCCTTCCTGTGACATCGGGTGCTGTAGGTGTCCTGGAGGGCAGGTAGTTTGCCCTCGGTGATGTGTTGTGCAGACCGCACCACCCTCTGGAGAGCCCTGCGGTTGTGGGCGGTGCATTTCCTGTACCAGGCGGAGATACAGCCCGAACAGGGTGCTGTCAATTGTGCATATGTAAAACTTTGAGGGTTTTAGGTTAAAGCCACATTTCTTCAGCCTCCTGAGGTTGGAGAGGTGCTATTCCGTGATTGTCTGTGGACCCTGCCACATACGTCTCTTGTCTGAGCCGTTTAATTGCTTTGTTTCTATACTGACGTTTTGCCTGTTTTGACTTCCTTGTGGAGGGAATGACTACTCTATTTGTATTCTGCCATATTCCTAGACACCTTGCCATGGTTAAATGCTGCCATCTATCCACAGTTTCTGGTTAGGATAGGTTTTAATAGTCACAGTGGGTACAGCATCTCCTATACAGTTCCTGATGAACTCAGTTACCATTTCAGTGTATTTGTCAATATTATTCTCAGAAGCTACCGAAACATATCCCAGTCCTGGTGATCAAAACAATCTTGAAGCGTGGATTCCAATTGGTCAGACCAGCGTTGAATAGTCCTTAGCACGAGTACTTCCTGTTTGAGCCTATAGAAAAGGAGGAGCAAAATGGAGTCGGGGTCAGATTTGCCAAAAGGAGGGCAGGGTAGGGCCTATGCATCCCGGAGGTTGGACGAACAGTGGTCTATTGTTTTAGCAGCCCGAGTACTACAGTCAATATTCTGATGGAATTTGATAGCTAAAGAGTTTAACCTCTTAGGCGCCCCACTCCCGACACTACCCGGTGAAATGTAAAGCGCCAAATTCAAAATCCAAAAGTTGAATTATTAAAAGTTCATCAATATACAAGTGTTTCATAGCCATCAAAAGCTCTGACTCTTGGCAATATCACAGCGTTGTCAGATTTCAAAAAGGCTTTACGGCGAAAGCACAACATTTGATTGTTTGAGGGTAGCACCTCTAATATTTACGCATTAGCATAAATCCATAACCCAACCCGGGTCTCACAAAACGCATAAAATCGCTAATATAAAATCGATTACCTTTGATGAACTTCTGCTGAGGGCTTCCCAAGTGTCCAACAAAGACAATCCATGCTTCTTTGGTTAGAAAAAGTCATTTATTATATCCATAAATCTCAGTTTGGTTGGCGCGTTATGTTAATAAAATCTACTGTCGTAGTCGCCCATAGAACCGCGAAGAGAACGCGTTGAAATTATACCTATCATATTTCCTTAGGTATCCTTTTATGTATATCTACTATAATATTTAAACTGGATTGTAGCCTGAACGATAAGAAAGGAAAAAACAGTGGAGCGCGCACTCGGTTGCGCGCCTGCAAAAGCTTGCTGACATCTGAGCTCCCTGGACCATATTCTTTCCCTATCCGTTCTGGTCAGTGCTAACGTTTCCTGGTTTTGTATAGAGACTGTTGACATCTAGTGGAAGCCATAGGTACTGAAATCTCGGAGCTGCTTGCCTTTGAAATAAATAGGGAGACTGTCAAACAGAGCCAATGTGACAAAAAAACAGTAATTCCGGATGGATTTTTCTCGGGTTTTCGCCTGCTATATCTGTTCTGTTACACTCACAGACATTATGTTAACACTTTTAGAAACTTCAGAGTGTTTCCTATCCAATAATACTAATTATGTGCATATCCTATTTTCTGGGCCTGAGTGGGAGGCATTTTACTTTGGGCACGCCAGACTCTCCAAAACCGTCACCTCGGGAGCCGCACGCTAAGAAGTTAATTGGGGAAATGGTAACTCTTTAAAGAACCGCTCTCGTGGTGCCCCAGATCCTAATGAGTTAATTGTTACATGATTAATTTAATCGGGTAACAATTAAACATAGTTAGGTAATTAGATAAATAAGTGTTCAGATCAATGTTATAGTCAAGTCACGACAGATGTAAATACATTCGTGCATTACATTTTAGAGAAACTTATCTGGGGTCTTTTATTTCAGCTCATGAAACATGGGACCAACACCTTACATATTGTGTTCATATTTTTGTTCTGTATAAATTGGCACTCCTTCTCTGAGACACTTGATACATATGGCCTTTAATTTCAGCACTACAGGTTTTTTTATTTGTTGACTCTCTCCCGTAGGGACGATCCATGCCATCTTTGAGAAGAGCAACAACCACTACACATGGAAGAAGGTCACCACCACCGTGCACAACATCATAGTCGGCAAACTGTGGATTGACCAGGTGAGTTGAACTTGGAGGAAAAAAATACACAACCTACACTACCGGTCAAAAGTTTTAGAACACCTACTTACTCAAGGGTTTTTCTTTATTTGTACTATTTTCTACATTGTAGAGTAATAGTGAATACATCAAAACTATGAAATAACACATATGGAATCAAAAAAACAAAGTGCTAAACAAATCAAAATATATTTTATATTTGAGATTCTTCAAATAGCCACCCTTTGCCTAGATTACAGCTTTGCACACGCTTGGCGTTCTCTCAACCAGCTTCATGAGGTAGTCACCTGGAATGCATGTCAATTAACAGGTGTGCCTTCTTAAAAGTGAATTTGTGGAATTTCTTTCCTTAATGCGTTTGAGCCAATCAGTTGTGTTGTGACAAGGTAGGGGCGTATACAGAAGATGGCCCCATTTGGTAAAATACCAAGTCCATATAATGGCAAGAACAACTCAAATAAGCAAAGAGAACCGACTGTCCATCGTTACTTTAAGACATGAATGTCAGTCAATACGGAAAATGTCAAGAACTTTGAACGTTTATTCAAGTGCAGTCGCAAAAACCATCAAGCGCTATGATGAAACTGGCTCTCATGAGGACCGCCACAGGAATGGAAGACCCAGAGTTACCTTTGCTGCAGAGGATAACTTCATTAGTTACCAGCCTCAGAAATTGCAACCCAACTAAATGCTTCACAGAGTTCAAGTAACAGACACATCTCAAAATCAACTGTTCAGAGGAGACTGTGAATCAGGCCTTCATGGTCGAATTGCTGCAAAGAAACCACTACCAAAGACGACTAATAATAAGAAGAGACTTGCTTTGGCAAAGGAACACGAGCAAAGGCCATTAGACCGGTGGAAATTTGTCTGGAGATCAAATTACAGATTTTTGGTTACAACCTCTGTGTCTTTGTGAGACGTGCTGTGGATGAACGGATGATCTTTGCATGTGTATTGCCCACCGTAAAGCATGATTATTTAGAATTCAAGGCACACTTAACCAGCATAGCTACTACAGCATTCTGCAGCGATACGCCATCCCATCTGGTTTGCGCTTAGTCCCACTATCATTTGTTTTTCAACAGGACAATGACCCAACACACATCCAGGCTGTGTAAGGACTATTTGACCAAGAAGGAGAGTGATGGAGTGCTGCATCAGATGACCTGGCCTCCACATTCCCCCGACCTCAACCAAATTGAGATGGTTTGGGATGAGTCGGCCGCAGAGTGAAGGAAAAGCAGCCAATAAGTGCTCAGCATATATGGGAACTCTTTCAAAACTGTTGGAAAAGCATTCCAGGTGAAGCTGGTTGAAAGAATGCCAAGAGTGTGCAAATCTGTAATCTAGGCAAAGGGTGGCAATTTGAATATATTTTGATTTGTTTAACACTTTCTTGGTTACTACATGATTCCATATTTGTTATTTCATGTCTTCACTATTATTCTACAATGTAGAAAATAGTCAAAATAAAGAAAAACCCTTGAGTAGGTGTATTTGTTTCATGATTATTTGCCAGTGGGTATTGGTTTATTCCCAATTTTCTCTCTTCAATTCTAGTCTGGAGATATTGATGTGGTAAACCACGAGACGGGAGATCGCTGCCATTTGAAGTTTGCTCCTTACAGCTACTTCTCTAGAGATGTGGCCAGGAAGGTAGGTGTACACATTTGACGATTAAGTGACAGACTAAAAAGAAGACATAAATCTGTACCTTTCCTTGGTTCCTTTGCCTTTTCTCTAACACTCTCCCTCTCTCCGTCCAGGTGACGGGTGTGGTGATGGATAAGGATGGGAAGGCCCACTATGTGCTGTCCGGGACCTGGGATGAGAAGATGGAGTTCTCCAGGGTCATGCAGAGCAGCAAGGGAGAGAACGGCACCGAGGGCCAACAGAAGACTGTCTACCAGACGCTCAAGGCCAAGCAGCTGTGGTGGAAAAACCCTCTACCGTGAGTGTCTGACTTGTTTTGTGTGTCCTCTTTTCCTGCCAGCCACCATAAGCTACAGCACAATACAGTACTGATATTTAGCTGTAAATGGAATGTTTATAAAGTCTCCACAAAAATTTCACCAATTAGAGACAATTGATGCATGGCACGACTCTCTCCCGCTCTTTTTCCGAACAGCAAATAACTTTCTGTATTGTAGTCCAATGGCACTGCATAACATAACCATAAACAAACTGAAGTTGCATCCAATGAGTCACATGCTTGATGTAGTCATTTGCTAGGAATATGGGACCAAATGTTAAACTTTTGACTACACTATAAGTGAATTTGTCCAAATACTTGTGACTTCTTCTCATGCGGGTCTAGATCCATAAAGTCGAATCGAATAGCCCCCGCGATATGCAACTTTTCAGGGAAGTCAGGAACCAATATACACAGTCAGTTAGGAAAGCTAAGGCTAGCTTTTTCAAACAAAAATGTGCATCCTGTAGCACTAATTCCAAAAAGTTTTGAGACACCACCAAGTCCATGGAGAATAAGAGCACCTCCTCCCAGCTGCCCACTGCACTGAGGCTAGGAAACACTGTCACCACTGATACATCTACGATCATCGAGATTTTCAATAAGCGTTTTTCTACGGCTGGCCATGCTTTCCAACTGGCTACCCCTACCCCGGCCAACAGCTCTGCACCCCCCACAGCAACTTGCCCAAGCCCCCCACACTTTTCCTCACCCAAATTCAGATAGCTGATGTTCTGAAAGAGCTGCAAAATCTGGATCCCTACAAATCAGCTGGGCTGGACAATATGGACCCTCTCTTTCACAAAATTATCAGCCAAAAAATTTTGCAACCCCTATTACTAGCCTGTTCAACCTCTTTCGTATCGTCTGAGATCCATAAAGATTGGAAAGCTGCCGCGGTCATCCCCCTCTTCAAATGGGGAGACACTCTAGACCCAAACTGTTATAGACCTATATCCATCCTGCCCTGCCTTTCTAAAGTCTTCGAAAGCCAAGTTAAAAAACAGATCCCTGACCATTTCGAATCCCACCGTACCTTCTCCACTATGCAATCTGGTTTCCGAGCTGGTCATGGGTGCACCTCAGTCAAGCTCAAGGTCCTAAACTATATCATAAACGCCATAGATAAAAGACAGTACTGTGCAGCCATTTTCATCGACCTGGCCAAGGTTTTTGACTCTGTCAATCACCACATTCTTATCGGCAGACCCATAGCCTTGGTTTCTCAAATGACTGCCTCGCCTGGTTCACCAACTACTTCTCAGATAGAGTTCAGTGTGTCAAATCGGAGGGCCTGTTGTCCGGACCTCTGGCAGTCTCTATGGGGGGTGCCACAGGATTCAATTCTCGGGCTGACTCTTTTCTCTGTATATAGGGCGGCAGGTAGCCTAGTGGTTAGAGCGTTGGACTTGTAACCGGAGGGTTGCAAGTTCGAATCCCCGAGCTGACCAGGTAAAAATCTGTCGTTCTGCCCCAGAACAAGGCAGTTAACCCACTGTTCCCCGGGCGCCGAAGACGTGGATGTCAGCCCCCCGCACCTCTCTGATTCTGAGGGGTTGGGTTAAATGCGGAAGACACATTTCAGTTGAAGGCATTCGGTTGTACAACTGACTAATAATGCTGACTTTGACTTTTTTTGACTTTGATATCAATGATGTCGCTCTTAATGCTGGTGATTGTCTGATCCACCTCTACGCAGACGACACCATTCTGTATACATCTGGCCCTTTTTTTAGACACTGTGTTAACTAACCTCCAAACGAGCTTCAATGCCATACAACACTCATCCGTGGCCTCCAACTGCGCATAAATGCTAGTAAGACTAAATGCATGCTCTTCAACCGATTGCTGCCCACACCCGGCCGCCTGCCTAGCATCACTACTCTGGACGGTTCTGACTTAGGTATTTGTAGTTGTTCACATATTCTAAGTGTCTGGTAAGACTGTAAACTCTCCTTCCAGACTCACATTAAGCATCTCCAATCCAAAATTTAATTTAGAATCAGCTTCCTATTTCGCAACAAAGCCTCCTTCACTCATGTTGCCAAACATACCCTCGTGAAACTGACTATCCTACCGATCCTTGACTTTGGCGATATCATTTACAAAATAGCCTCCAACACTTTACTCAGCAAATTGGTTGTAGTATATCACGGTGCCATCCGTTTTGTCACCAAAGCCCCATATACTACCCACCACTGCGACCTGTATGCTCTCGTTGGCTGGCCCTCGCTACATATTCGTCGCCAAACCCACTGGCTCCAGGTCATCTATAAGTCTTTGCTAGGTAAATCCCTGCCTTATCTCAGCTCACTGGTCACCATTGCAGCACCCATCTGTAGCACGCACTCCAGCAGGTATATTTCACTGGTCATCCACACCTCCTTTGGCCGCCTTCCAGTTCTCTGCTGCCAATGACTGGAATAAATTGCTAAAATCACTGAAGCTGGAGTCTTATATCTCCCTCACTAACTTTAAGCATCAACTGTCAGAGCAGCTTACCGATCACTGTACCTGTACACAGCCAGTCTGTAAATAGCACACCCAACTACCTCATCCCCATGTTGTTATTTATTTTTTATGCTCTTTTGCACCCCAGTATCTCTACTTGCACATCATCATCTGCACATCTATCACTCCAGTGTTAATGCTAAATTGTAATTATTTCGCCACTATGGCCTATTTGTTGCCTTACCTCCCTAATCTTACTACATTTGCACACACTGTACATAGATTTTTCTATTGTGTTATTGACTGTATGTTTGCTTATCCCATGTGTAACTCTGTGTTGTTTCTTGTCGCACTGCTTTGCTTTATCTTGGCCAGGTTGCATTTGGGAAGGAAAACTTGTTCTCAACTGGCCTACCTGGTTAAATAAAGGTGAAAAAAAAAAAGTGCTTTCATTTCTAAACGGTAGAACAGATATGTATGGAATAAATAAAAGATGACATTCTGTAATGTCGCCCCAAATGAAACATTTAATCTTTAATCCAAAATGCTGGAGCATAAAGACACATTTTTAATGTTAGCTTCACTGTCCAAATATATACAGTTGAAGTCGGAAGTTTACATACATATTGTTTTGACATCGCTCCTAATATCACTCCTATTGGTTTGTCATCACTCACAATGTCATTGGTTCTATACATAGCTAAATACCTAATATTGTTGTGAGCCTCTTCCAGAATCCTGGAGTTGGTACTACCTGGCACTGTGTTATGCATCCTGTCATAAAACATGATAGCCCTGGCCTACTTCTTCACGATGATAGCCTTTTGGCTTTAAGTTGTATAAAATATGATGATGAGATGATTACGATAACAACTTGGCAACTTCACTTGAAATACGCAGAAAGACCATAGACAAAAAAATATGGACAAAGCCATCGATGACATCACCCCATTGTTTCCTATCGGAACGCTCAGTGGCGCATTTGAAAACCAGGAAGTGTCGTTGATGCACGTCGCCCATTGAATTCTTAATGTTATTATTTATTAGTTTTGGGTAAGAGAAGATATGTCCAACACAAGCCATGACTAGCTTACCTTGGTAAATGGCTGCAAGCACTTTTCATTTTCGTATGTATTGTTGTGATTGCGTAGACAGACAATTAAAAAATCTGCATAAACAATTACAGTTGAAGTCAGAAGTTACACCTTAGCCAAATACATTTAAACTCAGTTTTTCACAATTCCTGACATTTAATCCTAGTAAAAATTCCCTGTCTTAGGTCAGTTAGGATCACCACTTTATTTTAAGAAGGTAAAATGTCAGAATAATAGTAGAGAGATCCCTTTATTTCTAGGAGACAGAATGCGTCTCCTTCCTGAGTGGTATGACGGCTGCGTGGTCCCATGGTGTTTATACTTGAGTACTATTGTTTGTACAGATGAACGTGGTACCTTCAGGCGTTGGAAATTGCTCCCAAGGATGAACCAGACTTGTGGAGGTCTACAATTGTTTGGGGATTTCTTTAGATTTTCCCATGATGTCAAGCAAAGAGGCACTGCGTTTGAAGGTAGGCCTTGAAATACATCCAAAGGTACACCTCCAATTGACTCCAAATTATGTCAATTAGCATATCAGAAGCTTCTAAAGCCATGACATTTTCTGGAATTTCCCAAGCTGTTTAAAAGGCACAGTCAACTTAGTGTATGTAAACTTCTGACCCACTGGAATTGTGATACAGTGAATTATAATTGAAATAAGCTGTCTTAAACAATTGTTGGAAAAATTGTGTCCTAACCGACTTGCCAAAGCTATAGTTTGTTAACAAGAAATTTGTGGAGTGGTTGAAAAACTAGTTTTAATGACTCCAACCTATGTATGTAAACTTCCGACTTCAACTGTACCTAAAAGCTGGCAGAGAAAGTTAAAACACTTGAGAGCTCTTAGCTAAAGTTTTAAAAATAATAAAAACCTTGGGGCTCCCCAGAAATAATATAATAAATTCTGGTCCTTGTCTTTGGACAAAGAGGGGTTAAAACACTAAAACACATTACCGTCCTTCCAGTGAAGAGAGGATAACCGGACAGAGGGAGCATAGGAAGCTAGCATCCGTCAACAAGAAGGTCAAGGATTCCACGGGATTTAACAGGTGGAAGAAACAACCGGAGAGCTCCATCGGTGCCGAGAGGTTACTTGTAGAACAACTGGAGGCAGCCGGTGATGATGAAGTGGTAGAATGCTGCTGGTAGAATAGCTAGCTAGCTTAGCTACCTGAACCGACTGGCCAGCAGTTCGTTTGTCCGTCCTTCAGGGATGATGAGGTATCCAGTGAATCACATAATTAAAAGAGAATAGCAGGTGAAAAGGAGCTGACTACACTCATACTGACTATTTAACAAAAAGCAAATTGAACAATAAACTTCGGTGTCACAACACTCTTAGCGAACTCTGTCGTTGTTCCCCAAGATCACCTCAGACCAATCGTGTACTCGGCCAATCTACTTTGCGCCACACTGTACATGGACCGTTTCAGAATGCAGACATTAGCATTGCCACACATAAAAAAAATCCAGTCTTTACAGGGGGTTACATTTGCATTTAATGTTTGAATTTCAGCGAGGGAGCAGAGACTATGTACTTCTTCACCGACCTGGCACTGACGCTTAACGAGCCTGAAGAGGGCGTGGCGCCCACGGACAGCCGTCGACGACCCGACCAGAGGCTTATGGAGGTGGGCCAGTGGGACGAGGCTAACGCAGAGAAACAGAGGCTGGAGGAGAAGCAGCGTAGTGTCCGCCGTGAGAGGGAACGGGAGGCAGCCAGCCAGCGTACCGCCAGCGAGTCAGAGGAAGGTAACTGAGAGAAGGCTTTTCCTCGAGTCCTGTAATTTTACATCTGTCTCAATCGGAACAAATGTTATACTGTAAGACTTGAAACTGAAGGCCACTTTCGTGACCCTTTTTCTTCTCCCACAAGCTGTCGATGAGGACTCTCTTACTGACCCTTCTCTGAAAAGCAAGTGTCCCTCTTTTGCCTGTTTTTTTGTGCTTCTATGTCTGTTTTTGTCTCACACTTTCAACATTGTTTTCAATTAAACACGTTTCTTGGAAGCAGTTTAACTGAGTGGTCACTTTCTAAATCAGCTTCTCTTTTTCACAGGTCCAAATCACTAAATATCTAATTCATTTTTCCATCAGGCACTCACCAAGATAACTACACGGCGCAGTGGTTTAAACGCTGCGAGGACCCCGCCACGGGTGAATCCACTCACATTTATAAGGGAGGCTACTGGGAGGCTAAGGAGAAAGGCAGCTGGGAGTCCTGTCCCGAAATATACTGACCTCATAATGGCTGTCTTTGACTAGAAAGTTTCCCCGGATGTAGCCTACTTCATTGGACCCTACTAATGAACAGCTACACTCCTCCCCATGAGTGGATGTTTCACTCCACTGGCTCTCTGTTCTAAGAGATCTAGAGGCTGCAGTCTGATCCAATGGGTGAATGGGGTATTCCTAAGACTTGGTTCCATTTTAGTCCCTAGCCCCTCTTTCCTCAGCTTCTACCCCGTCAGTGTTCACAGATCTGAAGGGTATCCTAGGTGAAGGCAACATGGCGGAAACCTCAGTCTTTCTATAAGAGGGCTAGGATGAGCATTCTTCATACTGTGTACTCCTATCCAATCCCTTCACATTTGCAAAAAGTCATAGGGTGTGAGGAAAAGGGACTAGAAACTGAAATGGAACTGGGCATAAGTTTTTAATAAAAAGTAATCTCCTCTGTCTTTGTGGCGTGGGCCCAGAGCAGATGAGGTTAGATTGACAGTGACTACCTACCATGTTGTGCCGATAGCGCTCTCTGTGAAGCTATATACTAATGTTCCTCTCTTCATCAAGAGCCTTGCGGTTGGGGGAAAACGTTTTTTTATTAAATGGAATGAAACTCTGTTAATATAGTCATTAAAACAGTGATTGGTGGCCTTCAAGAAGTTGAAGAAGGTTTCTTATTTTTTATTTTCTGTTGATTAGTTTATTTAACTAATGAACTAAAGGTTTCGGGGTGTCTGCATGTATGATTGTATTTGTTCATCCATCGGAAGCTTTATGAAAACGCATCGTTGTGCAGTACTGCCATCATGCAGTATCAACACAAATCAAAAAGTGGGTGCCCAGAATACTGTATGTCCCTTCTCTTAAATAGTAGTTCATGTACTGGATCGGTTTTCTTACCAGGGCCTTGTCTTTCTCATAGTCTATGGTCATGGAAATTATGAGATGGTGAAATTAACTTGTTTTTTTTCATAGTGGTGCTCTTGGGTTGAAGTTGTTAGAATTAGACCTCATGTCTGGTTCTTGGCTGGCTCATCCCTACTCTCATCTCCAATGAGTGGACACACTCAGATAATGTAAGATTTCTTGAAAAACAATCAGCAGAACATAATCAAATCCACTGAACGACAAACCCATTATCCAGAAATGAATGAATAGCATTACTTTTTTTTTCGCAGTTTAGGAGCAATGGTTTCTACCCACAGTATGTGTTTGATGGGAAATAATAGTAGCCATGAGCTACACATGGTATTCACAGTTGTTAAAAATGGTTCTGGTAAATGCTTAGTGTCTATTTGTGTAGTTAAGCGAGCAAGTCTGACATCAAAGGGGTAATCAAGGGGAAATCAATTCTGAGGTGAAAAACTATCGCTTAACTGTATACATTTCTGTTCTGAAGAGTACATATGCAAGTGTGTTGACACCAAAAAATATGGGATTTACTTTGTTTGTTAACAATTTTGTTTAAGTGTACTTAAAATGAAGAATAAATGAAGACTTTAAAATCTTTGCAAATAACTATGATTTATATATGTATAGAAAATGGATTACTATATAGTAATGATGATAATGGTATGGTTTTTTGTATTTGGTTTTGGTGTTATTTTTGTTCTGAAGCGGAATGTCTTCATTTTCATGAAAGGGAGATCCCTTTCAAAACAGTAATTATCATGTGTGTGAAAGGACATATGCCACTATTGTTTTTAAGATAAAACAATCTGTCTAAAGCAATTACTACCAGAATGTCAAACAAGTTGCTGTAATGTGTTTTTCATACTTTTGTCCCTCATTTATTTAGTTCTATTTGGAATATTTTCCACTGTTATTAATTGGATAACAAAAAAGGAAAGTTGGTTGCCAAATAAATTCAATAGAAAATAAGATATCTGTCTTGTTTAATGCAAAGTGTGCAACATTGATGGAGATTAAGATGTGATGGAGATTAAGATGTGCATCTGGATATATTTATTTGCAATTTGGATCAAGCTTGATCTTAATATACCTGGTTCCTCAGTCTCAATCTCTCTCAGGGTGTAGCCCCGCCCTTTTGTTTGTTTCACAGCGTTTCAATTGATGGGTGTTGTGCTAGTTGCATCAAAACCATTTGTGGTTATAATGGGAAGACATCAAATGTTGGTACTGTTCAAATGGGTTGGATGCTGGGATGTGTGATGTCAGTCATCTCTGCTCATACACTAATGATTCCTCACGCTATCTTACAAGTCTCTCCAATTATACACCTGACCTGAGAATCGGTTATCCCCCCTCCATGGTCTGGTGGTTGGCAAAAAAAGCTATTTGTTTCTATTTCATTTTATTGAACATGATTATAGTAATTAACTTGATTTTTAATTATGTCCACTGTCCACAACCTTTAAAAAAACACTTGATTAAGACACCATTTATTTAGAGGTGTGTAGCCTTTGCAAAGATAAGTTATCATTAAAACAATTTAATTCTTCAGAATGAACTTTGAATGACTATTCTCTATTAATTTTCTTTTTACAGGCTCACACCTATGTCTTTGTATTTAAATTACACTTTAGGATAAAAAGCTAGCAATCTCTCCCGACGTGTACTATACAGTATGTAATTCTCGCCTCTGTCATGCCAATGGAGCAGATTTGCTTTGAGCCAACATTTGAAAGGGCTGACTGGAACCTACCATCCTATACATTGGACAGTGTGTGAGAGACCCTGCTTGGCGAGGGGCTTTGGAGCAGGCTGACTGGACAGAGCCGTTGGGACCGAGGCTGTGTGAAAGGAAGGGTGGAGTTTCCACATCGCATTGAGTACACACTGCTGTCTGCATCACTGTGCAGTATCGCCAGTCCACTGGAGAGGAGTGACATAGAAGAGGAGGGAGGGAGGGGGGGTTGCACAACAGCATACAGGCCAGCACAGGCTACATTACTATTGAGAGGGAGGGATGAGAATGCTGAATCAGTGAAACTGCATGAAAGCCAGGGAGAGGGTGGGAGAGGGTGAACCGCAGGAGAGAGGGAAGGGAAAGATAGCCGTAAGGGTAAGAAGTGTGATATCCTTTAAAAAAAAAAGAGTAGTTAAGTGTACCGTTGTGAAGGGCAAATCTAAACACAGGTTTACCATGCATCTAAGGTTTCAATATCTGTAAATCTCAATCAAGGTCCAGATATTCAGTTAATTTCCAACCATTCAGTGAAGGTGTGTTTGGTGTTTTTTTGTATAGGGGAAAGTTCAAAGGTTAAACGTTCACGGTGAGCTTGAGGTGGCTGTACACCTTGCTGCAGACCAGGATAGGAAGCCAAGGTAAGAATTTGACAACATGATTTCTTATGGATTTTTGCCGCAATGGTGTTTACTGGTATTGTTTACCCGCTGTGTCAGCAACCGGAAGTCTTTGATACCTCCAATTAGAGAATGGATGAGAGCTGGGAATGACCGAACTAGACGTCACTATGGGGTGTGGGTACAATATGCGTCAAGGCAGCCAAGTTTATTTGAACTCGTCATAATGTTAAAGCTAAGCTAGTGAGCTACTGTATCAAGAAACAGAATGCTAGTACAGGTGACATTTCTATCCGTGTGATACTGTTAAAATGACATACTGTTATGCTGTAACTCGGATTGCCATCCCATAGATAGATGGAAGGAAGGGAGGTGGTGTTGCCGACTGTGTCCCGCGTTGCACTGTGTGGTGGTACCCATGGCAATGAGCTGTCAGGAGTGTACCTGGTGAGAGAGCGGCTGAAGAGGAAGGTGGAAGAGGAAGACCACATCTCCGTGGTGACCGTGATGTCTAACCCGCGTGCCGTCCAGCAGTGTCGGAGATACACAGAGACAGACCTGAACCGCTGCTTCACCCATGCCACCCTCAGGTTTGATGATTATGATTATATGATCAAGTAAAATGGAGAAGGCATGGTCGTGATGATAGTGAGTATGAGTAATGTAGTAGAAAAGAGATGACCATGATGACATTTATGTCAAAAGGTATAATGTTGTTGATCATGATGATGGTCTATGGGAGTTGGTAATGGTGAAAGTGAAGAAGGAGATGATGAGAATGAGCGGGATAAAGAGCATGATGATGAAGTTGGAGACAAAAGTTGTATTAGTGTTGATGGTAACGACCATCCATTCATCCTTCTCTCTCTCCCTATTAGTGGGCCTGTGACAGACAAAACGCCCTATGAGATAGTCCGGTCCCAGGAGCTGAACACCCTGCTAGGTCCTAAAGGCAGTCCAGAGGCCATGGACCTGGTGTGTGACCTCCACAACACCACCGCTAACATGGGCCTGTGCCTCATTGCCTACTCGGACTGCGACTGGATCTCTCTTCACATCTACAGATACCTGCAGGCAAGAGAAAACAATCATCACATGCATTTTCTCATTAGAGTAGAGTTGCGCTGATTGAAAATATGGGATAGTTCAATCTGATCAATATGGATGAAGGAAAGTTAACGAGGTATACAATGACTTTTTAGATTTTCAATTAATTTAGGAACTTAGTAGGGTAGAAAATGAGGTTGGCCTTAACTAGTCTGCTTCCAACAATTTGGAATGATCTTGGAATAGTAGCCTAAATTGTGCTAAGAACTTTGAACCAGATATATTTTGAGGATACACACAATCATTGTGAAAAAAAGATCTGATCCATGATCTCACCCACATTGTTATCTTGAGATGATTTCTGTCAGGTTACCACTGGGGGATTTACTTTTGTTTTCCAGAGACAAATGTCTGACATACCTGTGAGGTTCATTCACTTCGACCTTCCCCTCAATGAAGCATATTCCCTCGATTCTGTAGGCAAACATGGCTTTGGTGAGTTAGTAGGGAGGTGGGCTTCTTTACTACCAGTACATTTTTCAGTTTTTTTGCCATTGTAGTCAAACATGCTTAGTAGTCTGATGATGCACATCTCTCTGCATTTAGATTTAGTTCAGACTTTCAAAATGGAACCTTCTTTTCCATTTTTAATGGTGCATAGTTGATTAAGTTTGTTTTGACAATTTAAAAAACACATATACAGCTAGTACATACTGTACATGAACAAATATATATCAAGGATAGCACAATAAAGTCAGTCACGTATTTCCATTGTGGTCATTTTGGCAAGATTAAGGCAGGAATTGTAAAACTAATGTTGCAATACATGCTATAATTGCATACAATGTAAAGAAATCATATATCATATGTATATTTGAAATGCAATTCAGTTAAATGTGTCTTTTTTCCTCTGCAGCGATTGAAATTGGTCCTCAGGCCCATGGAGTAGTCAGGTCCAATATTTTATCCACAATGCAAGAAGGGGTCCAGCACATGCTAGAATGGGTTCGCCTTTTTAACTCAGGTACATGGCCTACAGAATCCTTTCCAACATTCAATTCAGATTGAAATAGTTCACTGTCCCACATGCTTGCATTGTAAACCCTCATTCAGATTCCTCCCACAGAGCTTTCTCTTCCCCTCTTTCTCTTCCCCTCTCACTGTCTCTCTCTTTCACAGGTACCCCGTTTGAAGGAGGAAAAGTCGACGTGTACACCATGGTGAAAAATGTGGACTACCCAAGAGACTTTGAGACACGCGGTATTACAGCCGCCATTCATCCTCAACTCCAGGTATGCAATGCACTTGAAACTTTAACAACTGGACACTCACTCGGTATGGGATGCACAATAGTTCCTTGCTAAGTAACAGCAAAGCAATCTCTGGGTCAGGATTTGGTATACCCACAAGTGGAACCCTCCTCCACTCTTTAACTCCTCTGTCTCTCTCCCTCCCTCTCTCTCAGGATCGTGACTTCTGCCTCCTCCGCCCCAATGACCCTGTGTTCCAGACTTTCTCTGGAGAGACACTAAAGTACACAGGGACTGAACCACTCTATCCATTCTTCATTAACGAATGTGCGTACTATGAAAAGGGCATAGCTCTCTCCCTTGCAAGACAGAGGAGTGTGGGGATACCATCCATCCGATCGGAGAGAGAAGGAGAACAGGGAAAGAGGAAAAGTTCAGCAGAAGAAATGGAGGAGGAAGAAGAAATTAAAGGGGAAATGGAGGAGGAAGGCTATCAGAAGCTAATGGAATATGGAGAGGAGAGTGATTCACTAAATGGACAATACAAATGAGAGCTAATTTCAAGTTCCTGGTATGAATGGTGGATTTAAAAAAAAGAAATGTAAAATGAGACACGTTGATCAAATGTTATGAACTTCAAATAATAATAAAAAATCCTTTATTGAAATGACAGCATTTGCTGATATACGCTAACACACACATACCTCACCTTGTGAGGATAACGGCACTGAGCCTTTTTCTAAATGTTTTATGAGATTGGAGAACACATTGGGAGGGATCTTATACTATTCCTCCATACAGACTCTTTCCAGATCCTTGATATCCTTCATCTGCGCTTATGGACTGCCCTTTTCAATTCAAGCCACAGGTTTTCAAAGGATTTCAAGTCTGGAGACTGAGTTGGCCATTTCAAAATGTTGATTTGTGGCCAATTAACCCCACTGACATGAAAATAGAGCTCTTTGGCCAGACACCAGTGGTGGGTTTGTTATCGTAATGAGAATTCATGAGCAGAAAATAACCCCATACCTACTGAAAAATATGGTGGTGAATCTTTGATGCTATGGGGCTATATTGCTTCCACTGGTCCTGGGGCCATTGTTTAGGTCAACGGCATCATGAACTTGACGCCAATAGACATCCTAAGCAACTTTGCAGTATATATAGATTTTTGGGGGACTTTCTTACATTACTAGCCCAGAACATTTTCTGTGTTATTACATACAGCCGGAAATAACTTTTGGATATCAGAGCGTCGGTAACTCACCAGCATTCCGACCAGAAATACGACTTTGCCGAATTGGATCCTTTGTTCCTACCCCCCAAGGCAATTGAACTTATCCCAGAGGCTGGTCCAATACGCCCTAGAGGAGAAGAGGTATTCGGAGTGGACTTCTAGTCTTACTCAGGTGGTGCGCACACCATCCACTGCTTCCGAGTATATTACTTGCTAATGTTCAGTTCCTGGACAATATAGTAGACAAGCTCCGGGGGAGGACCTCCTTCCTGAGAGACATCAGGGACTGTAACATACTCTGTTCAACCAAATCAATCACAGCCGTGTATATTCCCCCTCAATCCGATACCACGACAGCCATCAAGGAACTACACTGGAGTTTGTGCAAACCAGAAACCACATATCCTGAGGCCACATTTAACAAGTAAATACTCTACTGAAGCTCTATCAACACATTGCCTGTAGTACTCACGCTTCAAAAACTCTCTCCCATTGTTACTCGCCCATCCGGGATGGCTACAAGGCCCTCCCCCGCTCCCCGTTCTGCTAATCAGATCACAACTCTATTCTGCTCCTCCCTTTCTATAGGCAAAAATTCAAACAGGAAGTACCTGTGCAAAGGTCTATTCAACGCTGGTCTGACCAATCGGAATCCATGTTGAAGATTATTTTGATCACGCGGACTGGGATATGTTCCGGGTTGCCTCTAAGAATAACATTGACATATACACTGACTAAGTTAATCAGGAAGAGTATTGGTGGTTGTTGTTACCAACGTGACTATTAAAACCTACCGGGAAAAAAAAGATGGCAGCACTGAAAGCGCAAACCACCACATTTAACCATGGCAAGTTGACTAGGAATATGGTTGAATAAAAACAGTGCAGTTATGCCCTTTGTAAGGCAATCAAACAGGGAAAATGTCAGTACAGAGTAAAAGTGGAATCGCAATTCAATGGTTCAGGCACGAGACATATGTGGCAGGGACTCCAGACAATCATGGATTACAAAGGGAAAACCAGCCACGTCGTGGACACCGACGTCTTGCTCCCGGACAAGCTAAACACCTTCTTGAGAATAACACAGAGCCACTGACGCGGGCCGCTCTCGAGGACTGTGGGCTCTTGTTCTCCATGGCAGACGAAAGACATTTAACCCTAGCAAAGGCTGCCGGCCCAGGCAGCATCCCTGGCCATGTCCTCTGTGCATGCGCAGACCAGTTGGCTGGAGTGTTTATGAACATTTTCAATCTCTCCCTATCCCAGTCTGCTGTCCTCACTTGCTTCAAGATGTCCACCATTGTTCCTGTACCCAAGAAAGCAAAGGTAACTGAACTAAAGGACTATAGCCCCGTAGCACTCACTTCTGCCATCATCAAGACCCACTTCAATTTGAATACCACCCAAATCGATCCACAGACGATGCAATCGCCATCGCACTGCACACTGCCCTATCCCATCTGGACAAGAGGAATACCTATGTAAGAATGCTATTCATTGACGACAGCTCAGCCTTCTTACAGAAGGCGAGAGCCAAATCAGCATATTCTGAGGGGATGTGCACGGTGGAGACCTGGTCTGGACTCTCCACTGTAGTCGCACCGATTGAAACACCTACACACCTCCCAGAGCACTTTCATGACCATCCCTTGAGAGCCCTTGGTTGCCACGAATACCACCCCAATTGATCCACAGACTGTAGTCGCACCGATGGAAACACTTACACACCTCCCCGAGCACTTTCGTGACCATCCCTTGAGAGCCCTCTGTTGCCACGAAATAATGGGGTCATGATAGATAGTCGCCCATTAGGGTCAGGTTGGCCTAAGGCATGCACAGGGAAGGGCATATCAACAGAAACAATGGGGATCCCTAAACTATGGGCAAATTAATGATCAATAAAGTTCCCAGCTGCGCCTGAATCTACGAGCGCCTTATGCTGGGAATGCAGGGAAAACTCTGGAAATTCTATACACACAAACATGTGAGCAACACGGGGCTCTGGGTGAGTCTGGTGCCTACTCACCTGGGGTGACACGATAGTGCCCTGCCTGCTGCCTCGACTCCCTGAGGGACCCCCCCAGCACCGACCAGCAGTGTGTCCTCTGCGGCCACAGATGGTGCAGGGAATGGCCCCTCCTCTGATCACCCTAAGCGCAGCACCTCCCTGCTCCATGGGGGTCGGAGCGGAGGTGCTCGGGGATGGAACTGACGGATCCCGATCCAAACGTCCGCGGGTGGCCAGCAGGTTATCCAGCCAGATGGACAGGTCCACCAGCTGGTCGAACGTGAGGGTGGTATCCCTGCAGGCCAGCTCCCGACGGACGTCCTCACGCAGACTGCGGTAATGGTCGATCAGGGCCCTGTCATTCCATCCCGCGCCGGTGGCCAGGGTTCGGAAGTCCAAAGCAAAGTCCTGTGCGCTCCTCGTCACCCTGTCATAGGTGAAACAGGCATTCACCCGCCACTCTACCCTCAGGTGGATGGTCGAAAACCGCCCGGAAGCGGCGGTTGAACTCCTCATAGTGGTCCAACGCCGCTTCGCCCTCTCCCCATATGACGTTGGCCCACTCCAGGGCTGTCCCTGATAGACAGGAGACGAGGGCGGACACGCTCTTGCGTCCCGAAGGAGCCAGGTGGATGGTCGCCAGGTAGAGCTCCTGCTGGAGTAGGAACCCCTGGCACACGGCAGCCGTCCCATCATATTCCCACGGAAGCGCGAGTCTTATCCCACTGGGACCAGGTGAAGGAGAGGTGGACAGCGGTGGGGGTTGTTGAGGTGATGGTGGAGGCGCTGGAGACCTCCTCTCTCCCATCGCTCCATTGTTTGCAGCACGCGATCCATGGCTGTGCCGAGACGTTGCAACATTTTTGCGTGCTGCTGGACGCGCTCCTCGACTGGCAACAGAGGGCTGTGTGTTCCTGCTGACTCCATTTCTTGGTGCGTGTTTCTGTCAAGGGTCTCAGTGTAGCAGGTAAAGCGGAGTCAGGCGCAGGACAACAGAGATGAGTAGTCATGTAACTTTACTCAAACAACTACAAGTTTCAAGTAGTTACAAAAAAAATACACGCTCACATAACAGACCAACTTCACAAATAACAAACACGCACAAAACCATGGGGGAAACAGAGGGTTTAAATAAGGAACATGTAATTATGGGAATAGAAACCAGGTGTGTATAATGAAGACAAAACTAACGGAAAATGAAAAATGGATCCGCGGTGGCTAGAAGACCAGTGACGTCGACGGCCGAACGCCGCCCGAACAAGGAGAGGGACCGACTCCGGCGGAAGTCGTGACATTTGATAACTTCTACAGTGCTATTTAGGATGTTAATCGGATTGGTCCCGCAGTTCTTGATTTCTTGTCTAAATAAATAATTGTTTGACACTTTAATGCATTGTTAGGAGCTAGTAACATAAGCATTTAGCTGCACCCACTATACCACCTGTTAAACTGTGTACACAAGCAATTTGATTTGGAACAAACAAATATTTCCATTATTGTATTACTTTATGAAGAATAATATCCACCGCACATAGAGGTTACATAAAACAATATATGAACAAATTACAAACTATACTGGCATATTCCACAACTTCAGACTCTTTCAATGCTGACAGTGCTCTTGTTTTAAAAATTTTTTTCCTACATACGCTACCGAACCAGGATTTTAACAGTTTTGAATTGCCTAAATGAAGGACAAAATGCAGTCAAAAGTAAGCTGTCTTTTCAATTACACTTTTGAGGCGCAGTAGACCATTAGTATTATCCATGGTGCTGGTCAACGTTCAACGTTCATAAGTAGCCTACACCAGGGTTTTAAAACTCGATCCTGGGGTTCCCCCTGGGTGCACATTTTGCTTTTTGCCTAGCACTACACAATTGATTAAAAAAAAAATGTTTTTTTATTTAACCTTTATTTAACCAGGTAGGCTAGTTGAGAACAAGTTCTCATTTACAACTGCGACCTGGACACAAACAACAACACAGAGTTACACATGGAATAAACAAGCGTACAGTCAATAACACAATAGAGAGAAAAAAGAAAGTCTATATACAGTGTGTGCAAATGGCTTGAGGAGGTAAGGCAATAAATAGGCCATAGTAGCGAGGTAATTACAATTTAGAAAATTAACACTGGAGTGATAGATGTGCAGATGATGATGTGCAAGTAGAAAAACGGGTGTGCAAAAGAGCAGAAAGGTAATAAAAACAATATGGGGATGAGGTAGGTAGATTGGATGGGCTATTTACAGATGGGCTATGTACAGCAGCAGCGATCGGTTAGCTGCTCAGAAAGCTGATGTTTAAAGTTAGTGAGGGAAATATAAGTCTCCAGCTTCAGCCATTTTTGCAATTCGTTCCAGTCATTGGCAGCAGAGAACTGGAAGGAAAGGCGGCCAAAGGAGGTGTTGGCTTTGGGGGTGACCAGTGAGATATACCTGCTGGAGCGTGTACTACGGGTGGGTGTTGTTATCGTGACCAGTGAGCTGAGATAAGGCGGAGCTTTACCTAACATAGACTTATAGATTTGTAAGGCGACGAATATGTAGCGAGGGCCAGCCGACTAGAGCATACAGGTCACAGTGGTGGGTGGTATATTGGGCTTTGGTGACAAAACAGATGGCACTGTGATAGACTGCATCCAGTTTGCTGAGTAGAGTGTTGGAGGCTACTTTGTAAATGACATCGCCAAAGTCGAGGATCGGTAGGATAGTCAGTTTTATGAGGGTATGTTTGAGGACGTTTGAGGACGAGGCTTTGTTGCGAAATAGGAAGCCGATTCTAGATTTAATTTTAGATTGGAGATGTTTAATATGAGTCTGGAAGGAGAGTTTACAGTCCAACCAGACACCTAGGTATTTGTAGTTGTCTACATATTCTAAGTCAGAACCGTCCAGAGTAGTGATGCTAGTCGGGCGGGCGGGTGCAGGCAGAGAACGGTTGAAAAGCATGCATTTAGTTTTACTATCGTTTAAGAGCAGTTGGAGGCCACGGAGGGAGTGTTGTATGTCATTGAAGCTCGTTTGGTAGGTTTGTTAACTACTTACGGAGTGGTGGGGCGCTAGTCATCAAAAGCTCTGCTTCTTGGCAATATCACAGCATTGTCAGATTTCAAAAAGGCTTTACAGCGAAAGCACAACATTTGATTGTCTGAGGGTAGCACATCCAATATTTTTTCATTAGCATAAATTCATAAACCATCGCGGTTCACACAAAACACATTTCACAGCGAAAACAAATCCCTTACCTTTTGAAGAACTTCTGCTAAGGGCTTCCCAAGTGTCCAACGAAGACATCCAATGGTTCTTTTGTTAGAAAAAGTCATTTATTATATCCATAAATCTCTGTTTGGTTGGCGCGTTATGATCATAAAATACAGCGTCCACTCGCCCATTGAACCGTGAAGAGAACGCATTCAACCTATACCTATACACTTGTCCAAGAACAATCAAACATCATTGATAATGTATCCTTAGGAACACTTTTATGTATATTTACTATAATATTTCAACCGGATTATAAACTGGACGATAGGAAAAAACCACAGCGCACGCGAGCCCGTGAACGCACATCCTCTTCTGTTTACATCCAATGACCAGTTCGAAATTCTTCTTCTATTTACCATCCAGAGCAACTATAACATCACCAAACACTGTATAGACTGTTGACATCCAGTGGAAGCAATAGGTACTGCAATCTTACTCCCATATATGTCTGTTTTCAATAGGGAGGGGTTCAAAATGAGGCAATGTGTCAAAAACACTTTTTCCAGGACAGAAATTCCTCGGGTTTTCGCCTGCTATATCCGTTCTGTTATGCTCACAGACATTATGTTAACACTTTTAGAAACGTCAGAGTGTTTCCTATCCAATAGTACTAATTATGTGCATATCCTATTTTCTGGGCCTGAGTGGGAGGCATTTTACTTTGGGCACGCCAGACTCTCCAAAACCGTCACCTCGGGAGCCGCTCCCTAAGAAGTTAACACAGTGTCCAAAGAAGGGCCAGATGTATACAGAATGGTGTCGTCTGCATAGAGGTGGATCAGGGAATCACCCGCAGCAAGAGCAACATCGTTGATATATACAGTGAAAAGAGTCGGCCTGAGAATTTAACCCTGTGGCACCCCCATAGAGACTGCCAGAGGTCCGGACAACAGGCCTTCCGATTTGACACACTGAACTCTATCTGAGAAGTAGTTGGTGAACCAGGCGAGGCCGTCATTTGAGAAACCAAGGCTGTTGAGTCTGCCAATAAGAATACGGTGATTGACAGAGTCGAAAGCCTTGGCCAGGTCGATGAAGAGTACTGTCTTTTATCTATGGAGGTTATGATATCGTTAATACCTTGAGCGTGGCTGAGGTGCACCCGTGACCAGCTCGGAAACCGGATTGCACAGCAGAGAAGGTACGGTGGGATTCGAAATGGTCAGTGATCTGTTTATTAACCTCTTAAGGAGCAGTAAGGTGCTCTGTGGTGCTAGCCCCCTACTCCCGACACTACCAGGTGAAATGCAAGGCGCCAAATTCAAAATCCAAAAGTTGAATTATTAAACATGCATCAATATACAAGTGTTTCATAGTCATCAAAAGCTCTGCTTCTTGGCAATATCACAGCGTTGTCAGATTTCAAAAAGGCTTTACGGCGAAAGCACCACATTTGATTGTTTGAGGGTAGCACCTAACATATTTTTGCCATTACCATGAATTTATTAGCCTTCACGGTTCACACAAACACATTTCACAGCAAAAACAAATCAATTACCTTTTGAAAAACTTCTGCTGATTGCTTCCCAAGTGTCCAACGAAGACAATCCATGGTTCTTTTGTTAGAAAAAGTAATGTATTATATCCATAAATCTCCGTTTGGTTCGCGCGTTATAATCAGAAACTACAGCCTCCACTCGTCCATTGAAACGTGAAGAGAACTCGTTCAACTTATACCTATAAACTTGTCCAAGAACAATCAAACATCATTTTAAATGTATCCTTAGGAACACTTTTATGTAGAAATAGCATAATATTTCAACCGGAATATAAACTGGGCTATAAGAAAGAAAAAAAACTGGCGAGAGCGAGCGTCCTCTTCTATTGACATCTCTGGGGACACTTCCTGATTCCTCTTCTTCTCTGCTCTAATGCATCTAAAAAAAATCTGAACAGTGTCTCGAGACTGTTGACATCCAGAGGAAGCGATAGGTACTGCATTCATATGCCCTTATAGGGGCATTTTCATAAGGGAGGAGTTCCAAATGAGGACAGAAATGCCTCGGGGTTTCGCCTGCCATATCCGTTCTGTTTTACTCACAGACAAATGGTTAACACTTTTAGAAGATTCAGAGTGTTTCCTATCCAATGGTACTACATATGTGCATATCCTATTTTCTGGGCCTGAATGGGAGGCATTTTACTTTGGGCACGCCAGGGTCTCCAAAACGGTCACCTCATGCGCTGCTCCCTAAGAAGTTAACTTACAGTGAGGGAAAAAAGTATTTGATCACCTGCTGATTATGTACGTTTGCCCACTGACAAAGAAATGATCAGTCTATAATTTTAATGGTAGGTTTATTTGAACAGTGAGAGACAGAATAACAACAAAAATATCCAGAAAAACGAATGTAAATTTTTTTAGAAATTGATTGGCATTTTAATGAGCGAATTTATTTGTATTTGACCCCTCTGCAAAACATGACTTAGTACTTGGTGGCAAAACCCTTGTTGGCAATCACAGAGGTCAGACGTTTCTTGTAGTTGGCCACCAGGTTTGCACACATCTCAGGAGGGATTTTGTCCCACTCCTCTTTGCAGATCTTCTCCAAGTCATTAAGATTTCGAGGCTGATGTTTGGCAACTCGAAACTTCAGTTCCTTCCACAGATTTTCTATGGGATTAAGGTCTGGAGACTGGCTAGGCCACTCCAGGACCTTAATGTGCTTCTTCTTGAGCCACTCCTTTGTTGCCTTGGCCGTGTGTTTTGGGTCATTGTCATGCTGGAATACCCATCCACGACCCATTTTCAATGCCCTGGCTGAGGGAAGGAGGTTCTCACCCAAGATTTGACGGTACATGGCCCCGTCCATTGTCCCTTTGATGCGGTGAAGTTGTCCTATCCCCTTAGCAGAAAAACACCCCCAAAACATAAAGTTTCCACCTCCATGTTTGACGGTGGGGATGGTGTTCTTGGGGTCATAGGCAGCATTCCTCCTCCTCCAAACACGGCAAGTTGAGTTGATGCCAAAGAGCTACATTTTGGTCTCATCTGACCACAACACTTTCACCCAGTTGTCCTCTGAATCATTCAGATGTTCATTGGAAAACTTCAGACGGGCATGTATATGTGCTTTCTTGAGCAGGAGACCTTCTGCGGCGCTGCAGGATTTCAGTCCTTCACGGCGTAGTGTGTTACCAATTCTTTTCTTGGTGACTATGGTCCCAGCTGCCTTGAGATCATTGACAAGATCCTCCCGTGTAGTTCTGGGCTGATTCCTCACCATTCCTATGATCATTGCAACTCCACGAGGTGAGATCTTGCATGGAGCCCCAGGCCGAGGGAGATTGACAGTTCTTTTGTGTTTCTTCCATTTGCGAATAATCGCACCAACTGTTGTCACCTTCTCACCAAGCTGCTTGGCGATGGTCTTGTAGCCCATTCCAGCCTTGTGTAGGTCTACAATCTTGTCCCTGACATCCTTGGAGAGCTCTTTGGTCTTGGCCATGGTGGAGAGTTTGGAATCTGATTGATTGATTGCTTCTGTGGACAGGTGTCTTTTATACAGTTAACAAGCTGAGATTAGGAGCACTCACTTTAAGAGTGTGCTCCTAATCTCAGCTTGTTACCTGTATAAAAGACACCTGGGAGCCAGAAATCTTTCTGATTGAATGGGGGTCAAATATTTATTTCCCTCATTAAAATGCAAATCATTTTACAACATTTTTCACATGCGTTTTTCTGGATTTTTTTGTGGTTATTCTGTCTCTCACTGTTCAAATAAACCTACCATTAAAATTATAGACTGATCATTTCTTTGTCAGTGGGCAAACGTACAAAATCAGCAGGGGATCAAATACTTTATTCCCTCACTGTAGCTTTCGAACACTTTAGAAAGGCAGGGCAGGATGGATATAGCTCTATAACAGTTTGGGTTTAGAGTCTCACGCACTTTTAAGAGGGGGATGAACACAGCAGCTTTCCAATCTTTAGGGATCTCGGACGATATGAAAGAGAGGTTGAACAGACTGGTAATAGGGGTTGCAACAATGGCGGTGGACATCTGCTATCTGGACTTGGGTGAAGGAGAAGCTGGGGAGGCTTGGGCAAGTAGCTGCGGGGGGTGCGGAGCTGTTGGCCAGGGTTGGGGTAGCCAGGAGGAAAGCATTGCCAGCCGTAGAGAAATGCTTATTGAAAATTATCGTGGATTTATCGATTATCGTGGATTTATCGGTGGTTACAGTGTTACCTAGCCTCAGTGCAGGTGCTCTTATTCTCCATGGACTTTCCAGTGTCCCAGAACTTTTTGGAATTAGTGCTATAGGATGCACATTTCTGTAAAAGCTAGCCTTAGCTAGGGGGGCAGGACCAAGTTTGGAAACCCTAGCGTAGGCTACCTATGAACGTTGACCACTCATCTAACACATCTAGGCTATGAGATGTAATATTTCCTGTCTCAGTCTCAAGTATAAAGCTCTGCCATCATTTGTATTGGCAGGTGGATCAATCCGTTTTCCTGCATCAAAATACAGCAAAGCTAATAGTTTCAGTTGAGTTGGGATGGATCCATAACGGCAAACAGGTTAGGACCAGAAGTGGTGGAGGAATTTGGCCTTGTAACTGATGGTGATTACACCTCCAAAACCACTGTTTAACACAAGTAACAATTCTCCTCCAGACATTCCCAGGTACTCATTAGTGCAGGACCAAGACTCAGTACCTGTGCAATCACTCGTGTCTCCAGAAGTTACAGACAGTGAAGAGTCAGAGATGGAAACTATTGTGGCAGACCAGGGGGTTTGGTCAAAACGTTTACACAGATCAGACACGGACAAGTAGGATTAGCTCGGTTTAAAGTGTGTTTATTTAAATAACAAACAAAAAGAAAATGGGTCTTCCCCATGAGACCCTTTCCGGGATACGTCTTCTCGGCTCCGGGTCTTGCTGTATCCTGTGGGGAACAAAAACTGAGCTCCCTCCTTTTATCTCTGGGACTGTGCCCAACTATACAGGAGTAACCTTTCTTCCCCCAGTCCCTCCTCCCGTGTGCTGCCCTTCTGGCAGCTTTATGGGACTCGTCCAGCTGGTGAGCAATCAACCACAATCAGCCCCAATTAGTCCTGGCCGGAGACCCCGTCGAGACCTGGCACGTCCAGCAGAGGGACCCATTGCCTCGTGGCTGACCTGCTGTACGCCACACTATGGAAAGGCCTCCATCCCAGAGTGTTAAAGAGAAACAACCTGAAACCGTCATTCTGAAATTACGAATGGTCATCATACTGAAAGACAAACTTTATGATTTCCAAAATCCAAACCTAGTGAACAGTCTTCTGGCGGTGAGGTTTATTGACGAGAGCGGAGTGGATACTTCAGGTATCACCAGAGATGCGTTTGCAGCCTTCTGGGAAACTTTTTTTCTAAACTGTTCAGGGGGCTAGATAGATAAAGTTCCATCGCTGTGTCCTGACTATGGATGTGAGCAGTGGGAAGCTGTTGGCTGCATACTAGTCAAAGGATTCCTTGAAGTCAGCTACTTCCCCATTAATCTGTCTATGTCCTTCATGGTAGCTCTCATACGCGGAGAGGCTCATTTAACCCCAGAGATAATGATGGAGTCCCCCCCATAACATCCTTTCATCCCTACATACAATCATACAACCTGAAAAGTAACAATAAACCTCTTGAGTTGTTATGGCTTTCAAAACAACCTTAATGCTCTTTTTCAAAAGGTGCATCACTCAATTTGAGAGAGACACCATTTCTGCTGTGTATGACGAAGATTAACAGCTAGATGTTCTTTCGAGAATGGGCAGCCATTCCATCCCAACTGAGTGAAACATGAAATAGGCCATTGTCTAGGTGGCGCTTAAGCATCTGATCCAAGAACCCAAGTATGCTTTGGACATGAAGACCACTCTACCAAGTGTAGCTGACATAAAACACATGTATGCAGTGAAAAAGCCCACTAACAAGAACATGGTTGACTTACTCTCTGCCAACGTAAAAGATGCAGCTCAAAATCACTTAATGCAGTTTCGGAAGTTGTTGGTCAGATCACCGGACAGAGGATGACAAAAATGTTGCATTTTGTCACTGGCTCAGATGTGGTGTGTGTCAACAAGATCCCCGTTGAATTCACGGACCTGAAGGCTTCAAAGACGCCCTGTGGCCCATATCTGTGGGCCACTCCTGCAAGTGCCACGTACCTATATAAACTACACAGCGTTCCGCCGTGAGTTCTGCAACGTTCTTGATGGACAATGCCTGGCACTAAACATTCTGTAGGCGTAATGACTTGACTCACTTTTTTTTATTCATTTAATAACAACCTCTATGTGCAGTGGGCATTCTTCTTCATACATTTATGCAAGGATGTAAAGACATGTTTGTTCCAACACTTTTATAAAGTTGTGTTTTTGCTAGTGTTTGTTGTCATTGCAGTCTCAAACAGTTAACAGAGGTAATTCCATTGTCTTTGGTCATTAAAAAATTATCTCTGTGCATTGGACGTTCTTGGCATATGAGGATGGAGAGATTTATGTTCTGACACTTTAATAAAGGTGTGTTTTTGCTATTGTCTGTTGTCATTGCAGTTTTAACAAGCAAACCATGTGGCTGTAATTTGATGTAGGCTATTACTCTAATCTCATGTTATTATCATGTCACAGCTATTTTACACCGCTGTATCTCAGCAATTTGATAAGATGTGATTTGAAAGATGCTAGTGCACACAGAATCAATGGCAGTTTAAGTTTATTTGTTAAGCTTTCGGTCTAAAAGACCTCATTAGAACATACAGCGCACGTACAGCACACCGCCACAGCACACTGCCACTTTCCCTGGACTCTATAACACCAGCGGCTATTTACTTTGTGTGTTTGGGATCAGTTTGAATGTGATATCTTACTATATCCTATTAGTACAGTAAACAGGAATGGGCTATTCATTTTTGGTAGTTTATTCCATCAGTGCAGTGGGCGTGACCTACAGGGTTTCATTATAATCCTGCAGATGGCAGTATTGACTCAAGACCTGAAGGAGTGACTCAATACTGCTTTCTGCTGGAAGATAACGAGATTCCAACATACTATTGTACTCTATTACATTTAAGTTGGGACCAGCACACAGTCCAGTAGGATAGTGTCACAAGGCTACAGTCATAGAGAGGTGGCAGGGTAGCCTAGTGGTTAGTAAGCGTTGGACTAGATGTAACCGAAAGGTTGCAAAGTTCAATTCCCAGAGCTGTCGTTCAGCCCCTGTACAGGCAGTTAACCCACTATTCCTAGGCCCCCAGTGAAAAAAAGAATTTGTTCTTAACTGACTTGCCTAGTAAAATAAATAAATAGGCTTACATTTGACCACTGCTGGAGGGAATACACAGGCATCCTTTAATGCGAGCTAGAATGAAATGTTGAATGAAATGTGTGAGACACAAGAGGTAAACAATGGTTTTCCATCAATAGAATCAAAGTAGGGAGGTCACATGATATCAAAAGGGAATTGCTTAGACCACACTTGTGCTCTGGCAGAGAAGTAGCCTATGTGAGCGCTTTAACAGTAGCCTAAACATACAGTTAAAGTATCCATCACCAACAAATTAATGAACTTCAGAGATAATAGGAGGGTTTATGCTGATATTGAACAACATGCTTTACTTTTTTTTGTAAGAATTTAGTAACAATATTTTTTTAACAATACAAAACGAACACATACCCAAACAACATACAGACGCACACAAACATCCACAACATCACCCCTGCCCAGATCCACTTGCTCACCCCCCCATCTCCAGCGCTTTTCACTTTTAAAACCTGCACACATTACTCAGACTGTTAGCAGTTGATGTTATTCAGGGAGAGAAAAATAGGTCCATTCGAAGAGAGAAAACATAGTTGTTATGCTGGGAAGTAGATGGTCGATGTTCATTCTTCCCTGTCCTCAATGATTCTCCACAGAACAAAGCGACAGGATATAATTTATAACCCAACCCTAGCCTGTGGTTGGACCAATTAGAATTCCTTGCAGCAAAATTTCAGGCTCAATGTATAGACCATTCGAACCAATGAGAACTTGACACATGTACAGTTGAAGTCGGAAGTTTACATATACTTAGGTTGGAGTCATTAAAACTCGTTTTTCGAACCACTCCACAAATTTGTTGTTAACAAACTATAGTTTTGGCAAGTCGGTTAGAACATCTACTTTGTGCATGACACAAGTCATTTTACCAACAATTGCTTACAGACAGATTATTTCACTGTATCACAATTCCAATGGGTCAGAAGTCTACATACACTAAGTTGATTGTGCCTTTAAACAGCTTGGAAAATTCCAGAAAATGATGTCATGGCTTTAGAAGTTTCTGATAGGCTAATTGACATCATTTGACTATATTGGAGGTGTACCTGTGTATGTATTTCAAGGTCTACCTTCCGAACTCAGTGCCTCTTTGCTTGACATCATGGGAAAATCAAAAGAAATCAGCCAAGACCTCAGAAAAATAATTGTAGACCTCCACAAGTCTGTTTCATCCTTGGGAGCAATTTATAAACGCCTGAAGGTACCACGTTCATCTGTACAAACAATAGTACGCAAGTATAAACACCATGGGACCACACAGCCGTAATACCGCTCAGGAAGGAGACGCCTTCTGTCTCCTAGAGATGAACTTACTTTGGTGCAAAAGTGCAAATCAATCACAGAACAACAGAAAAGGACCTTGTGAAGATTCTGGAGGAAACAGGTACAAAAGCATCTATATCCCCAGTAAAATGAGTCCTATATAGACATAACCGGAAAGGCCACTCAGCAAGAAAGAAGCCACTGCTCCAAAACCGCCATAAAAAAAGCCAGACTACGGTTTGTAACTGCACGTGGGGACAAAGATCGTACTTTAAAAAAAAAATTCCTCTGGTCTGATGAAACAAAAATAGAACTGTTAGGCCAAAATGGCAATCATTATGTTTGAAGGAAAAAGGGGGAGGCTTGCAAGCCGAAGAACACCATCCCAACCGTGAAGCACGGGGGTAGCAGCATCATGTTGTGGTGGTGCTTTGCTGCAGGAGGGACTGGTGAACTTCACAAAATAGATGGCATCCCGAGAAAGAAAAATTATGTGGATCTATTGAAGCAACATCTCAAGACATCAGTCAGGAAGTTAAAGCTTGGTCGCAAATCGGTTTTCCAAATGGAAAAAAAGCGTGTGCGAGCAAAGAGGCCTATAAACCTGACTCAGTTACACCAGCTCTGTCAGGAGGAATGGGCCAAAATTCACCCAACTTATTGTGGGAAACCTGTGGAAGGCTACCCGAAACCTTTGACCCATGTTAAACAATTTAAAGGCAATGCTACCAAATACTAAAAAGAGAGGAGGACCAAGGCACTCTTCATATAATTAATTAAAATGCCTTTATTTGTATGGCATGTTCAATAGAAACAAAGTATTACAAATCTGATAGCGTTTCGGCTGCATGGTCTTCATCACGGAGTACAGGTACTCGTCAGGTACTCCCTGACAAATGCCATGCAGTCGAAACGCATCAGATTTTTTAAACTTTGTTTCTGTTGAACATGTCATACAAATAAAGGCATTTTAATTAATTATATGAAGAGTGCCTTGGTCCTCTTTTCTTTTTTGATGACCAATTCACCCTTTTTACCAAAGAGCACCTTCTGTCTACCAACATTTACTATTGTGTACCTTAGTAGCGCTTCCCTTCCTCCTCTTTCTGCTACCAAATACTAATTGAGTGTATGTAAACTTCTGACCCACTGGGAATGTGACCCTCTACTATTATTCTGACATTTCACACTCTTAAAATAAAGTGGTGATCCTAACTGACCTACGACAGGGAATTTTTACTAGGATTAAATGTCAGGAATTGTGAAAAACTGAGTTTAAATGTATTTGGCTAAGGTGTAACTTCTGACTTCAACTGTAATTGTTTATGCAGATTTTTTAATTGTCTGTCTACGCAATCACAACAATACATACGAAAATGAAAAGTGCTTGCAGCCATTTACCAAGGTAAGCTAGTCATGGCTTGTGTTGGACATATCTTCTCTTACCCAAAACTAATAAATAATAACATTAAGAATTCAATGGGCGACGTGCATCAACGACACTTCCTGGTTTTCAAATGCGCCACTGAGCGTTCCCATAGGAAACAATGGGGTGATGTCATCGATGGCTTTGTCCATATTTTTTTGTCTATGGTCTTTCTGCGTATTTCAAGTGAAGTTGCCAAGTTGTTATCGTAATCATCTCATCATCATATTTTATACAACTTAAAGCCAAAAGGCTATCATCGTGAAGAAGTAGGCCAGGGCTATCATGTTTTATGACAGGATGCATAACACAGTGCCAGGTAGTACCAACTCCAGGATTCTGGAAGAGGCTCACAACAATATTAGGTATTTAGCTATGTATAGAGCCAATGACATTGTGAGTGATGACAAACCAATAGGAGTGATATTAGGAGCGATGTCAAAACAATGTTAGGAGTGACGTTATATATACTGTTTGCTTCTATAGTTTGCTGTGACTGTAGTGGGGATCATCCACTCTAACCCCTTCCAAGAGATTTCCTAGACCTGGCTTTTCAACATAAGTACAGTATGAGGTACATTATTTCTGTCCTGGTATTGAAAATGTTAGAAGATCACCTAGGGGTCATGATAAGGCTGTACTAAATGTTTGATGTATTATAATAATTGATTATGCTTATGTTATATTAATAGAAGGGGAGGGGGTTATAAGACCCCTCCCTCCTTACATTTATAGGTTCCTAGACTACAGATTAACGATATATATTAATTGTAGAGGTTTTAGTATTGTTCCACAATTGTTTTAGTTCTCTCTCTCTCTGCTTCTTATAAAGAAGCCCTATGGGAAATGTATGACTGAGACAGAGCTTTGCAGGGGAGTGGGGGAGATAAGAGACTAGTCAAGACATTCCACAATAAATCAACTTTGGGGAGTGGACATTTATTGCCTAGCGTTTAGATAACACAGAACTATATGTTTGTGCAGCTGTGGATGCATGGGCTTGGTCTGATAAGTAGATAGTAATAAACGAACGCAGTGACATCACAGAGGGTTGGCTACAAGCATGATAAAAGCAACTTAGACTTTCCCCTAAAGTGCAGAACTTACTCGGAAACATGCGTGCTATGTTCCTGTTTGTCAACTTCTGTCTGCAATTGCATTAATAAAGGTTTTTGAATGATTTAATTAAAGATATTGTCATAATGCTAATTTCACCAATGAGCCAATGATTGACAAGGAAACAAGGAACGAACCCTAACAAAAACAATCAACAAGTGCTGCGTCAGAATAAGAATGAGTCAAATAATATATATTTTTTTACCAAAAAAATAAACATCCTGCATCCTGACATCTATAACAAATCCTTAAGGCTATGGTGGATGGCATCTAAAAAAATATAATTTCCCAAAGGGGTGTAATGAACTCTGCCAATAGACCAGGGCTATCTTGTAAACTGTCATGGTCAAAACATATAAACTCAGCAAAAAAATAACGGTCCTCGCTGTCAACTGCGTTTATTTTTAGCAAACTTAACATGGGTAAATATTTGTATCAACTTAACAAGATTCAACAACTGTGACATAAACTGAACAAGTTCCAAAGACATGTGAATAACAGAAATGTAATAATGTGTCCCTGAACAAAGGGGGGGTCAAAATCAAAAGTAACAGTAACAGTCAGTATCTGGTGTGGCCACCAGCTGCATTAAGTACTGCAGTGCATCTCCTCCTCATGGACTGCACCAGATTTGCCAGTTATTGCTGTGAGATGTTACCCCACTCTTCCACCAAGGCACCTGCAAGTTCCCGGACATTTCTGGGGGGAATGGCCCTAGCCCTCACCCTCCGATCCAACAGGTCCCAGACGGCTCTTCGCTGACCTCCAAATCGATCCCGCTCCAGAGTACAGGCCTCGGTGTAAAACTCATTCCTTCGACGATAAACGCTAATCCGACCATCATCCCTGGTGAGACAAAACAGCGACTCGTCAGTGAAGAGCACTTTTCGCCAGTCCTGTCTGGTCCAGCGACGGTGGGTTTGTGCCCATATGCGACGTTGTTGCCGGTGATGTCTGGTGAGGACCTGCCTTACAACAGGCCTACAAGCCCTCAGTCCAGCCTCTCTCCGCCTATTGCGGACAGTCTGAGCACTGATGGAGGGATTGTGCGTTCCTGGTGTAACTCGGGCAGTTGTTGTTGCCATCCTGTACCTGTCCCGCAGGTGTGATGTTCGGATGTACCGATCCTGTGCAGGTGTTGTTACACGTGGTCTGCCACTGCGAGGACGATCAGCTGTCCGTCCTGTCTCCCTGTAGCGCTGTCTTAGGTGTCTCACAGTACGGACATTGCAATTTATTGCCCTGGCCACATCTGCAGTCCTTATGCCTCCTTGCAGCATGCCTAAGGCACGTTCATGCAGATGAGCAGGGACCCTGTTTTTCCAGAGTCAGTAGAAAGGCCTATTTAGTGTCCTAAGTTTTCATAACTGTGACCTTAATTGCCTACCGTCTATAAGCTGTTAAGTGTCTTAGCGGCCGTTTCACAGGTGCATGTTCATTAATTGTTTATGGTTCATTGAACACGCATGGGAAACAGTGTTTAAACCCTTTACAATGAAGATCTGTAAAGTTATTTGGATTTTTACGAATTATCTTTGAAAGACAGGGTCCTGAAAAAGTGACGTTTCTGTACTGGTACTCCTTGTATATAACCTCATTATTGTTTTTGTTGTGTTACTATTTCCATGTTTATTTTTTTATATTTGTCTTACTTTTTATCTCTGCACTGTTGGGAATGGGCTTGTAAATAAGCATTTCACTGTAAAGTCTACACCTGTTGTATTCGGTGAATGTGACCAATAACATTTGATTTGATTTGACCAGCCTGCAAAAAAACTTTTATTATACACCAGCCTTCAAGGCCCCTATTTACATTGACCAGCCTGCTCGGAGCCTTTAATTATATACCAGCCTGCAAGGACCTTTAATATACCAGTAGCAAGAAAAAGTATGCAAACCCTTTGGAAATACCTGGATTTCTGCATAAATTGGTCATAAAATGTAATCTGACCTTCATCTAAGTCACAACAATAGACAAACACAGTCTGCTTAAACTAATAACGCACAAACAATTATACGTTTTGATGTCTTTATTGAACACACCGTGTAAACAATCACAGTACAGGGGGTGGAATAAATATCTGAACCCTTGGATTTAATAAATGGTTGACCCTCCTTTGGCAGCAATAACCTCAACGTTTTCTGCAGTTGTGGATCAGACCTGCACAATGGTCAGGAGGAATTTTGGACCATTCCTCTTTACAAAACTGTTTCAGTTCAGCAATATTCTTGGGATGTCTGGTGTGAACTGCTCTCTTGAGGTCATGCCACAGCATCTCAATCGGGTTGAGGTCAGGACTCTGACTGGGCCACTCCAGGAGGCGTATAACATTCTCATTCAAAATGTCTTGATAAACTTGGGAATACATTTTTCCGTCGATGATAGCAAGCTGTCCAGACCCTGAGGCAGCAAAGCTGCACTATGCTTTACAGTTGGGATGAGGTTTTGATGTTGGTGTGCTGTGCCTTTTTTTCTCTACACATAGTGTTGTGTGTTCCTTCCAAACAACTCAACTGAAGTTTCATCTGTCCACAGAATATTTTGCCAGTAGCACTGTGGAACATCCAGGTGCACTTTTACAAACTTCAGACGTGCAGCAATGTTTTTTTTGGACAACAGGGTCTTCTTCCGTTGTGTCCTCCCATGAACACCATTGAGCATTCTGCGCTGTGCTCTTGCAGTCATCTTTGCAGGACGGCCACTGCTAGGGAGAGAAGCAACAGTGCTGAACTTTCTCCATTTATAGACAATTTGTCTTTCCGTGGACTGATGCACATCAAGGCTTTTAGAGATAGTTTTGTAACCCTTTCCAGCTTTATGCAAGTCAACAATTCTTAATCTTACGTCTACTGAGATCACTTTTGCTTGAGGCATAGTTCACATCAGGCAATGCTTCTTGTGAATAGCAAACTCATCTCCAATCTTGTCTCATTGATTGGACTCCAGGTTAGCTGACTCCTGAATCCAATTAGCTTTTGGAGAAGTCATTAGCCTAGGGGTTCACATACTTTTTCCAATGTACACTGTGAGTGTTGAAATGATGTATTCATTATAGACAAGAACAATACAATTATTTGTGTTTAATTAGTTTATGTCATGAACTGGGTGTAGCTGGTGTGAGTGAGTCAGGCGCAGGAGAGCAGAGATGAGGGAACTAAGCACTTTAATAAGGCTAGTCAAAATTACATAACGCAACCGCGTCACAAACAAATGCCCAAAAACAAGTAAGGCAGCACAAAGTCCAAATCACCCACAAAATACCAGCTGCCACGAAGCACGGGTGAAACCAACAACCCGGCGTCAACCGGCATGCCAACAAACAATTCCCCACACAGACATGGGAGAAACAATGGGTTAAATAACTGACAGTAATGAGGGAAATTATATATAGGTGTGTGGGAAAACAAGACAAAACCAATGGAAAAGGAAAAGAGGATCGGCGATGGCTAGAAGACCAGTGACGTCGACCGCCGAACGCCACCCGAACAAGGAGAGGGGCCGACATCGGCAGAAGTCGTGACAGTACCCCCCCCTTGACGCTCGGCTCCAGCAGCACGCCGACACCGGCCTCGGGGACGACCCGGAGGGCGAGGTGCAGGGCGATCCGGATGGAGACGGTGGAACTCCAGCAGCATCGAAGGGTCCAACATGTCCTCCACCGGAACCCAGCATCTCTCATCCGGACCGTACCCCTCCCACTCCACGAGGTACTGATGGCCCCTCGCCCGACGTCTCGAATCCAGTATGGAGCGAACTGAATACGCCGGGTCCCCCCTCGATGTCCAGGGGGTGGAGAAACCTCGATTGAGGGGGCGGAGGAACCTCCCGCACCTCAGACTCCTGGAGCGGACCAGCCACCACCGGCCTGAGGAGAGACACATAGAACGAGGGGTTAATATGATAATCAGGGGGGAAGCTGTAACCTGTAATAAACCTCGTTCAGTCTCCTCAGGACTTTAAATGGCCCCACAAACCGCGGCCCCAGCTTCCGGCAAGGCAGGCGGAGGGGCAGGTTTCGGGTCGAGAGCCAGAACCGGTCCCCCGGTGCGAACACTGGGGCCTCACTGCAGTGACCGTCTGCGCTGGCTTTCTGGCGCAGCACGGCCCGCTGAAGGTGAACCTGAGCGGCGTCCCATGTCTCCTCCGCGCACCTGAACCAGTCGTCCACCGCAGGAGCCTCGATCTGACTCTGATGCCAAGGCGCCAGAACCAGCTGATACCCCAATACGCACTGGAAGGGGGAGAGGTTGGTGGAGGAGTGGCGCAGCGAGTTCTGGGCCATCTCTGCCCAGGGCACGAACGCCGCCTGATCCCCAGGCCGGTCCTGGCAATAAGACCTCAAAAACCTACCCACATCCTGGTTCACTCTCTCCACCTGCCCGTTACTCTCGGGGGTGAAAACCCGAGGTAAGGCTGATCGAGACCCCCAGACGTTCCATGAATGCCCTCCAGACCCACGAAGTGAACTGGGGACCCCGATCAGAGACGATATCCTCAGGCACCCCGTAGTGCCGGAAGACGTGAGTAAACAAGGCCTCCGCAGTCTGTAGGGCCGTAGGGAGACCAGGCAGAGGGAGGAGACGGCAGGACTTCGAAAAACGGTCAACAACGACCAGGATCGTGGTGTTACCCTGTGAGGGAGGAAGATCGTGAGATAATCCACCGACAGGTGCAACCACGGCCGTTGTGGAACGGGTAAGGGGTGTAGCTTACCTCTGGGCAGGTGCCTAGGAGTCTTACACTGGGCGCACACCGAGCAGGAGGACACATAAACCCTCACGTCCTTAGCCAAGGTGGGCCACCAGTATTTCCCACTCAGACAGCGCAACGTCTGCCCGATGCCTGGATGACGAGAGGAGGGTGATGTGTGGGCCCAATAGATCAGCCGGTCACGGACAGCAGACGGAACGTACAGACGCCCAGCTGGACACTGGAGGGGAGTGGGCTCTGCACGTAGCGCCTGCTCAATGTCCGCGTCCAGCTCCCATACTACCGGTGCCACCAGATAGGAGGCCGGGAGTATGGGGGTGGGATCCATGGGCCGCTCCTCTGTGTCATACAGCCGGGACAGTGCGTCTGCCTTGACGTTCTGGTTACCTGGTCTGTAGGAAAGGGTGAAAACCAAACGGGTGAAAAACATGGCCCACCTTGCCTGGCGAGGGTTCAGTCTCCTCGATGTACTCCAGATTGCGGTCGTCAGTCCAGATGAGAAAAGGGTGTTTAGCCCCCTCAAGCCAATGTATCCACGCCTTCGAAGCCTTGACGACAGCCAACAGCTCCAGGTCCACCACGTCATAGTTTCGCTCCGCCGGGCTGAGCTTCTTCGAGAACATCAAGTAGATCAGAAATACAGTGTAGACATTGTTAATGCTGTAAATGACTATTGTCGCTGGAAACTACAGATTATTTTTATGGAGTATCTACATACAGTGAGGGAAAAAAGTATTTGATCCCCTGCTGATTTTGTATGTTTGCCCACTGACAAAGAAATGATCAGTCTATCATTTTAATGGTAGGTTTATTTGAACAGTGAGAGACAGAATAACAAAAAAAAATCCAGAAAAACTAATGTGAAAAATGTTATAAATTGATTTGCATTTTAATGAGGGAAATAAGTATTTGACCCCTCTGCAAAACATGACTGTACTTGGTGGCAAAACCCTTGTTGGCAATCACAGAGGTCAGACGTTTCTTGTAGTTGGCCAACAGGTTTGCACACATCCCAGGAGGGATTTTGTCCCACTCCTCTTTGCAGATCTTCTCCAAGTCATTAAGGTTTCGAGGCTGACGTTTGGCAACTCGAACCTTCAGCTCCCTCCACAGATTTTCTATGGGATTAAGGTCTGGAGACTGGCTAGGCCACTCCAGGACCTTAATGTGCTTCTTCTTGAGCCACTCCTTTGTTGCCTTGGCCGTGTGTTTTGGGTCATTGTCATGCTGGAATACCCATCCACGACCCATTTTCAATGCCCTGGCTGAGGGAAGGAGGTTCTCACCCAAGATTTGACGGTACATGGCCCCGTCCATTGTCCCTTTGATGCGGTGAAGTTGTCCTGTCCCCTTAGCAGAAAAACACCCCCAAAACATAAAGTTTCCACCTCCATGTTTGACGGTGGGGATGGTGTTCTTGGGGTCATAGGCAGCATTCCTCCTCCTACAAACACAGCGAGTTGAGTTGATGACAAAGAGCTCCATTTTGGTCTCATCTGACCACAACACTTTCACCCAGTTGTCCTCTGAATCATTCAGATGTTCATTGGAAAACTTCAGACGGGCATGTATACGTGCTTTCTTGAGCAGGGGGAGCTTGCGGGCGCTGCAGGATTTCATTCCTTCATGGCGTAGTGGGTTACCAATAGTTTTCTTGGTGACTATGGTCCCAGGTGCCTTGAGATCATTGACAAGATCCTCCCGTGTAGTTCTGGGATGATTCCTCACCGTTCTCATGAACATTGCAACTCCACGAGGTGAGATCTTGCATGGAGCCCCAGGCCGAGGGAGATTGACAGTGCTTTTGTGTTTCTTCCATTTGCGAATAATCGCACCAACTGTTGTCACCTTCTCACCAAGCTACTTGGCGATGGTCTTGTAGCCCATTCCAGCCTTGTGTAGGTCTACAATCTTGTCCCTGACATCCTTGGAGAGCTCTTTGGTCTTGGTCATGGTGGGGAGTTTGGAATCTGATTGATTGATTGCTTCTGTGGACAGGTGTCTTTTATACAGGTAACAAACTGAGATCAGGAGCACTCCTTTTAAGAGTGTGCTCCTAATCTCAGCTCGTTACCTGTATAAAATACACCTGGGAGCCAGAAATCTTTCTGATTGAGAGGGGGTCAAATACTTATTTCCCTCATTAAAATGCAAATCAATTCATAACACATGCGTTTTTCTGGATTTTGTAGTTGTTATTCTGTCTCTCACTGTCCAAATAAACCTACCATTAAAATTATAGACTGATCATTTCTTTGTCAGTGGGCAAACGTACAAAATCAGCAGGGGATCAAATACTTATTTCCCTGACTGTAGGCCTACAGAGCCCTATTATCAGCAACCATCACTCCTGTGCTCCAATGGTACATTGTGTTAGCTAATCTAAGTTTATAATTTTAAAAGGCTAATTGATCATTAGAAAACCCTTTTGTGATTATGTTAGCAAAGCTGAAAACTGATGTTCTGATTAATAAACCAATACAACTGTCAGACTCCGGGATGCAGGCCTTCTAGGCAGCGTTCCTCTGTCCAGTGTCTGTGTTCTTTTGCCTATCTTAATCTTTTCTTTTTTTTGGCCAGTCTGAGATATGGCTTTTTTTTGTGCAACTCTGCCTAGAAGGCCAGCATCCCAGAGTCACCTCTTCACTGTTGAGACTGGTGTTTTGGTGTTGATGTTGAGACTGGTGTTTTGTGGGTACTATTTAATGAAGCTGCCAGTTGAGGACTTGTGAGGCGTCTGTTTCTCAAACTAGACACTCTAATATACTGTCCTCTTGCTTAGTTGTGCACCGGGGCCTCCCACTCCTCTTTCTATTCTGGTTAGAGACAGTTTGCGCTGTTCTGTGAAGGGAGCAGTACACATCGTTGTACGAGATCTTCAGTTTCCTTTCAGAAGAAAGGTCTTTGTTTCTGGCCATTTTGAGCCTGTAATCTAACCCACAAATGCTGATGCTACAGATACTCAACTAGTCTGCCAGTTTATTTGCTTCTTTAATCAGGACAACAGTTTTCAGCTGTGCTAACATAATTGCAAAAGGGTTTTCTAATGATCAATTAGCCTTTTAAAATGATAAACTTAGATTAGCTAACACAACGTGCCATTGGAACACAGGAGTGATGGTTGCTGATAATGGGCCTCTGGACGCCCATGTAGATATTCCATAAAGAAATCTGCCGTTTCCAGCTATAAAAGTAATTTACAACATTAATAACAATGTCTACACTGTATTTCTGATCAATTTGATGTTATTTTAATGGACAAAAAATTCACTTTTCTTTAAAAAACAAGGACATTTCTAAGTGAATAAAAGTTTTGAACAGTAGTGTATACTGAACAAAAATATAAACGCAACATGCACATTTTACAGTTCATATAAGGAAATCAGTCAATTGAAATAAATGAATTAGGCCGTAATCTATGAATTTCAAATGACTGGGCAGCGGCGCAGCGTTTGGTGGAGTCACTTGGGAGCCAGCTCCACCCACTGGGGAGCCTTGTCCAGCCAATCAGAATTAGTTTTTTTTTACAGACAGATGGGCTTTCTTACAGACAGAAATACTCCTCAGTTTTATCAGCTGTATGGGTGGCTGGTCTCAGACGATCCTGCAGGTGAACAAGCCAAATGAGGGGGTTCTGTGCTGGCGTGGTTACAACTGGTCTGCAGTTGTGAGGCCGGTTGGATGTCCTGCCAAATTCTCTATAATGACGTTGGAAGCGGCTTATGGCAGCTAAATGAACATTCCATTCTCTGGCAACAGCTCTGGTGGACATTCCTGCAGTCAGCATGCCAATTGCACGCCCCCTCAAAACTTGAGACATCTGTGGTATTATGTTGTGTGACAAAACTGCACATATTAGAGTGTCCTTTTATTGTCCCCAGCACAAGGTGCACCTGTGTAATGATCATGCTGTTTAATCAGCTTCTTGATATGCCACACCTGTCAGGTGGATGGATTATCTTGGTAAAGGATAAATGCTCACTATCTTTTATTTATCTTTTATTTCAGCTCATGAAGCATGGGACCAAGACTTTTTATGTTTATATTTTTGTTCAGTTTAGTTGCGGACGTCTTTCTACATGTCGTGCCAGAAGAACCTCTGACGGGCGAGGGAGAGGGTGCGTGGCTGACCCTGGTGACCAAACAGGTCATCAACACCAGACAAAGCCTCCTTCCTCTTAGTCTCAGGCAGGACGTTGCTCCTTGTCAGCAGATCTTTGGAAACTCTGTACAGGATATCATTCAGCAGTGTGAGTTTCTCCCATTGCTTCAGAATCTTTAGAGCTAGCTGGTTCTCATTGTGACGCTCACGTTTGGATGATCTGCACTTCCTCTCAACACAGTGGATCACTCTGGAGATGGCGGCATCATGTTGTTGGTGGGACTTGAGCTCTTCTTATGGACAAGGTGGGGAGTGTTTCTTGGCCATCTGGGGCTAACGTGCTCATGTGGTCCACTAACTCTGCCGAGACGCAGACTCCCAATCTTCATGAGAGGAGAGTAAAGCTGACACATCATCCTCAGACAAGGACACATCCGCTGACACACACAGGGAGGACTTGTGGCTGACACATCAGCGCATCCTACACACATCCATCTTCCACATCACACACTTTCCTCAGCAGCTCCAAATATGTCTCAGACGAGTCGATGACTCAGTGGCTTCACGAACGGGTCCTTGCTCAGAGCGTCGGCCACAACCAGCACAGTCCAGGGAAACTGAATGATCTCGAAGCAGTATGGTGCAAGCTTGGAGACCTAGCGCTGCTCACATGCGTCAAGCTTGGGCTTGGTCATGATGTATGTGAGAGGGTTGTTATCAGTCCACACTGAACTTGTGACCTTTTAGCCAATGACTAAACTTGTCACAAACAGACCACTTGAGGGCCAGGAACTCCAGTCTGTGTGCAGGGTAGTTAGCTTTACTGTGGCTGAGGGACGCGGCAGTCGTCAGAAAGGTGGATGCGGTGCGCAAAGTCCCTCGCCTCTCCACATACCAGCTTGTCCTTCAAGAAGACATCTTGGTACTTCACTAAGATCTCAGTCAGCTTAGCTTTCCAACCAGCAGATCCTTCACATGTCTCGATATCCACGTTGCTCAAACCATAGTCCTTCAGCAGCTGTGTGGGGTCAGCAGACCCTGAGTGACGGGCAGGTTCTCCACTGCTAGACAAGGAGAGACATCATGTCCTCAGGGTCTGAGCGGGCAGAGGTGGGCTCAACAATGACAGTGCTCCCAGGTGAAATACGATCACCGTTTGGCAACTTCCCCCATACGAGGTACTCCTTCTGTGAAAAGAGAATAACAGCTGGCCTAAGCTTTACCGTGCCAATCTTGCTTGTCGACTTGGGGCCTGCCCTGTCTGAGAAACCGCTCAGGAGCTTGAGGAACTGCTCACACTCTGGGTCAATGTATTTATGCCCCAGTACTAGTTAGTGCCCCAGTACTAGTTAGTGGACAGTTAACGTTGAATGGAATGTTGGACTCAGGCTCTATGTCATGCACAAATCAGTGAAAAGGAAGCGTTGAGACTTAAAGCTGTTGGCGTTCTTCCTTGTTCTCAGCTATCCCCCAGCAATGTGGTACTCGTCGGTTGTGGTGGTCTGACTACGAAGCCCAAATGTAAATATGACCTCGAAATCGAAGTTTATGAATCAAAGTGAAAGTGAATAGCTCAATCAATGGATAGTGACATAATTAGACTACTTCCCAAGCAAAGCCTGTTTTGTCACCTCTGCTATAGAAGGTTGTAGCTCAACCAAAGAAATTGGTATTGGTCTTTTCTGGGTATTTTACAGGTTTTTTTCTACCATTATCGAATCCATTTCATTTTCTTAAATATTAACCTAACAAAAATAATGGATGTGATTACGAATTGACAAGGCTTTACATCAGTATAACACATAAAAAATGTAATTAATGGGAATGTATTGATGTGCCATAGTAACCAGCTCATGGTGCTGAAAGTAGGCATAATTCATTTCAACAGTCTTCATTTTCATTAGACTTTACTAACAACAAGAGGGCTTTGTGTTGGAGCCTATTTCTTCCTATTTAAGAAACGAGGTAGGTCTACCTGTTTGACAGACGAAATTAGGCTATGGGCTGCTATATCCATAGTTTTTGTCGGTCAATTCCTCCACCCACCATGCACTCTTAAATAGCCTATCTCCATGCCAGTGAAGGGCTGTTAAGTTAAAACCAAGACTCGAATTGAGGGGGTATGAGACAGTATGCCATAGGCATACCTTTTATTAAAGAAATTGGCAAAAACGTACAGGCCTACCCATTGTAATTGTGCTATTCCACCCCCATTTTGCCATATCTAAACCTCTGCATACTCGCACATGCGCGTTGGGCAATGTACCGGATCGCGAGGTAGGGTAGGAGAGCAGTCCTAATGGCGGAGAACGTACGGTCGCCTTTTGACTACCGGGAGCCACCGACCCTCGACAGTGACGGGGATGGGAGCAAGCCGCCGCCGCCGCCGCCCCGGGGGTGAGATAAATAGCTTATCGGGAAATCCATTTTGGCTGTGTATCTGTGCTAAACGTTCCTTAGTTTGAAAGTGAAGTAGAAGGCGAGCCCTGCCCGAGCGTGTGTTTGTTTAGTAGGCGTCCATCCGCCGGATGGTTCTGCTGACAGAAAATGAAACACAGCAAAAGTGCTTTTTCCGCTTCGGGATCACTAGCTAGTTTAGTCTGGAGGCATCCACAACCACGGTCCCCCACTTCTCTTCACGCCGATTAGCCGTATGATGTAGCTCTCTAGCTAGCTGTAACGCGCTGTCTGTTATTAAACAGCCAGCCAGCTGTAACGCGCTGTCTGTTATTAAACAGCCAGCCAGCTGTAACGCCTGTCTGTTATTAAACAGCTAGCCAGCTGTAACGCTCTGTCTGTTATTAAACAGCCAGCCAGCCAGCTGTAACGCTCTGTCTGTTATTAAACAGCCAGCCAGCCAGCTGTAACGCACTGACTGTTATTAAACAGCCAGCTGTAACGCGCTGTCTGTTGTTAAACAGCCAGCCAGCCAGCTGTAACGCGCTGTCTGTTGTTAAACAGCCAGCCAGCCAGCTGTAACGCGCTGTCTGTTGTTAAACAGCCAGCCAGCCAGCTGTAACGCGCTGTCTGTTATTAAACAGCCAGCCAGCCAGCTGTAACGCGCTGTCTGTTACTAAACAGCCAGCCAGCCAGCTGTAACGCGCTGTCTGTTACTAAACAGCCAGCCAGCCAGCTGTAACGCGCTGACTGTTATTAAACAGCCAGCTGTAACGCGCTGTCTGTTATTAAACAGCCAGCCAGCCAGCCAGCTGTAACGCGCTGTCTGTTATTAAACAGCCAGCCAGCCAGCCAGCTGTAACGCGCTGTCTGTTAATAAACAGCCAGCCAGCCAGCTGTAACGCGCTGACTGTTATTAAACAGCCAGCTGTAACGCGCTGGCTGTTATTAAACAGCTAGCCAGCTGTAACGCGCTGTCTGTTGTTAAACAGCCAGCCAGCCAGCTGTAACGCGCTGTCTGTTATTAAACAGCCAGCCAGCCAGCTGTAACGCGCTGTCTGTTATTAAACAGCCAGCCAGCCAGCTGTAACGCGCTGTCTGTTATTAAACAGCCAGCCAGCCAGCTGTAACGCGCTGTCTGTTGTTAAACAGCCAGCCAGCCAGCTGTAACGCGCTGTCTGTTGTTAGACAGCCAGCCAGCTGTAACGCGCTGTCTGTTGTTAGACAGCCAGCCAGCCAGCTGTAACGCGCTGTCTGTTGTTAGACAGCCAGCCAGCCAGCTGTAACGCCGCTGTCTGTTGTTAGACAGCCAGCCAGCCAGCTGTAACGCGCTGTCTGTTGTTAGACAGCCAGCCAGCCAGCTGTAACGCGCTGTCTGTTGTTAGACAGCCAGCCAGCCAGCTGTAACGCGCTGTCTGTTGTTAGACAGCCAGCCAGCCAGCTGTAACGCGCTGTCTGTTGTTAGACAGCCAGCCAGCCAGCCAGCTGTAACGCGCTGTCTGTTGTTAAACAGCCAGCCAGCCAGCCAGCTGTAACGCGCTGTCTGTTAAACAGCCAGCCAGCTGTAACGCGCTGTCTGTTATTAAACAGCCAGCCAGCCAGCTGTAACGCGCTGTCTGTTATTAAACAGCCAGCCAGCCAGCTGTAACGCGCTGTCTGTTATTAAACAGCCAGCCAGCCAGCTGTAACGCGCTGTCTGTTGTTAAACAGCCAGCTGTAACGCGCTGTCTGTTGTTAAACAGCCAGCCAGCCAGCCACCTGTAACGCGCTGTCTGTTGTTAAACAGCCAGCCAGCCAGCCACCTGTAACGCGCTGTCTGTTGTTAAACAGCCAGCCAGCCAGCCAGCTGTAACGCGCTGTCTGTTGTTAAACAGCCAGCCAGCCAGCCAGCTGTAACGCGCTGTCTGTAATTAAACAGCTAGCCAGCTGTAACGCGCTGTCTGTTATTAAACAGCCAGCCAGCCAGCTGTAACGCGCTGTCTGTTATTAAACAGCCAGCCAGCCAGCTGTAACGCGCTGTCTGTTATTAAACAGCCAGCCAGCCAGCTGTAACGCGCTGTCTGTTATTAAACAGCCAGCCAGCCGTTTTAGCTTGTCCTTTCAGCTAACGCGTTACATTAGCGAAGACTACTGTTCTGCCGATAGAACTAACTGACTAGCTATCTGGATTGAATTGCATTTAGGATATATATGCCTTACTTGATTCTGATGGCGAACGTTTGTTAGTTAGCGAGATACATTATTTTGTAGATGATTCATTATTTGTGCATATTTCATGAAAACCACACCTGCATACCAGATGTTTTGGTAGCTAGCTAGATCATCTTTATTCAAACTGATGTTGTTGGGGGAAAAGCCCCAGTTACATTCATACATTCTGGCTGGAGTGATGAATCCCGCTTCACCATCTGGATGGAGGACTTGTGAGGCAGATGCCAGGAGAACGCTACCTGTATCTAGAAATGTAATTCTTGTCATGCACAACATAAATCTGTCTGCTCTAAGCAGTACATTTTTTGGCTGAAATGTTCTTAATCTGAAGGGAACCTTAGCCCAAGATGTACTCTTAAGGAGCTTGCCGTTACTCCTTAAGGTCAAATCAAATCAAATTTTATTTGTCACATACACACGGTTAGCAGATGTTAATGCGTGTGTAGCGAAATGCTTGTGCTTCTAGTTCCGACCATGCAGTAGTATCTAACAAGTAATCTAACAATTTCACAACAACTACCTTATACACACAAGTGTAAAGGAATGAATACGAGTATGTACATATAAATATATGGATGAGCGATGGCTGACCACAATAGGCAAGATGCAGTAGATGGTATATAGTACAGTATATACATGTGAGATGAGTAGTGTAGGATATGTAAACATTATATAAATGGCATCGTTTAAAGTGGCTAGTGATACATTTATTACATCCACTTTTTAATTATTAAAGTGGCTAGAGATTTGAGTCGATAGCCGAACGGCATAGGCAAGATTCAGTAGATGGTATAGAGTACAGTGTATACATTTGATATGAGTAATGTCGGTTATGTAAACATTGTATCCAAAATTGTTTAAAGTGGCTAGTGATACATTTGTTACATCCAATTTTCTATTATTTAAAGTGGCTAGAGATTTAAGTCAGTATGTTGGCAGCAGCCACTCAATGTTAGTGGTGGCTGTTTAACAGTCTGATGGCCTTGAGTTAGAAGCTGTTTTTCAGTCTCTCGGTCCCAGCTTTGATGCACCTGTACTGACCTTGCCTTCTGGATGATAGCAGGATGAACAGGCAGTGGCTCGCGTGGTTGTTGTCCTTGATGATCTTTTTGGCCTTCCTGTGACATCGGGTGGTGTAGGTGTCCTGGAGGGCACGTAGTTTACACCCGGTGATGCGTTGTGCAGTCCTCACTACCCTCTGGAGAGCCTTACGGTTGTGGGCGGAGCAGTTGCCGTACCAGGCGGTGATACAGCCCAACAGGATGCTCTCGATTGTGCATCTGTAGAAGTTTGTGAGTGTTTTTGGTGACCAGCCACATTTCTTCAGCCTCCTGATAAAATAATAGCACAAACATTAGTCATTAAGTGGGAGGGGACCTTTGCAGTGTACCTTTGCGCCTTCTTCACCACGCTGTCTGTGTGGGTGGACCATTTCAGTTTGTCCGTGATGTGTATGCCGAGGAACTTAAAACTTTCCACCTTCTCCACTACTGTCCCGTTGATGTGGATAGGGGAGTGCTCCCTCTGCCGTTTCCTGAAGTCCACGATCATCTCCTTAGTTTTTTTGACGTTGAGTGAGAGGTTATTTTCCTGACACCACACTCCGAGGGCCCTCACCTCCTCCCTGTAGGCCGTCTCTTTGTTGTTGGTAATCAAGCCTACCACTGTAGTGTCGTCTGCAAACTTGATGATTGAGTTGGAGGCGTGCATGGCCACGCAGTCATGGGTGAACAGGAAGTACAGGAGAGGGCTGAGAACGCGCCCTTGTGGGGCCCCAGTGTTGCGGATCAGCGGGGTGGAGGTGTTGTTTCCTACCCTCACCACCTGGGGCCGTCCCGTCAGGAAGTCCAGGACCCAGTTGCACAGGGCTGGGTCTCGAGCTTAATTATGAGTTTGGAGGGTACTATGGTGGAGCTGTAGTCAATGAACAGCATTCTTACATAGGTATCCCTCTTGTCCAGATGGGTTAGGGAAGTGCGATTGCGTCGTCTATGGACCTAATTGGGACGGTAAGCAAATTGGAGTGGGTCTAGGGTGTCTGGTAGGATGGAGGTGATATGATCCTTGACTAGTCTCTCAAAGCACTTCATGATGATGGAATTGAGTGCTACGGGGCGATAGTCATTTAGCTCAGTTACCTTAGCTTTCTTGGGAACAGGAACAATTGTGGCCCTCTTGAAGCATGTGGGAACAGCAAACTGGGATAAGGATTGATTAAATATGTCCGTAGACACACCAGCCAGCTGGTCTGCCCATGCTCTGAGGGATGCCATCTGGGCCGGCAGCCTTGCGAGGGTTAACACGCTTAAATAAATGTTTTACTCACGTTGGCTGCGGTGGCGGGCCGTGTCGGTGGCACTGTATTGTCCTCAAAGCGAGCAAAGAAGTTGTTTAGTTTGTCTGGGAGCAGGACATCGTGGTCTGCGACGGGGCTGGTTTTCTTTTTCTAATCTGTGATTGACTGTAGACCCTGCCACATTCCTCTCGTGTCTGAGCTGTTGAATTGTGACTCTCTTTTGTCTCTATATTGATGCTTAGCTTGTTTGGTTGCCTTGCGGAGGGAATAGCTACACTGTTTGTATTCAGTCATGTTTCCGGTCGCCTTACCCTGGTTAAAAGCAGTGGACCTTATACGAAATCTTCAGAGGTAGACTTTCTCTGGCAGCCAAATACTCAAGCTAAACGTGAATGGATTCCATTTTTTTAAATTATTTTTTTACCATTATTTTACTAGGCAAGTCAGTTAAGAACAGATTTTCAATGACAGCCTAGGAACAGAACGACAGATTTGTACCTTGTCAGCTCGGGGAATTGAACTTGCAACCTTTCAGTTACTAGTCCAACGCTCTAACCACTAGACTACCCTGCCGCCCCTTATTGTACACTGTTTTAGCTGGCTTCATCACAGTTGCAGCCGACAGTATTTTTCAATGACAACACGTTTCTGGGGACCTTCTTCCGTTACACACAGGTGGTCCCTCTGTCTTCCATCTGTCTGCCGTAAACACTCGCTGTAATGGAGATATGGCCATGTGGGAACGGTGCAACCTTTTTATTTATTATTATTTCTCACCGATATGAAAGATAAGGTCCTTATGCTCCCAAAACCTGTACCTCAAGCGATGCATGTTAATGTTCAGACTGAGCGTTTGGGCACTTAACAAAACTCCGACATACAGAAGACTCCTTTTTCCAATGACTCTTATGTGTAATGGAACTGAGAGTCATGGACAAAGGCTAAAGGAACCCCATGTGTGTTTTGTAGGCGGGTGTGTGGGAGAAAAAGGAAGGGTACACCTGTGAAGGTGTGTGACCGGGCTTACGTGACCGAAGATGAAGAGGAGGAAAGTCTGTCTGAACACAGCTACAGTCCAGGTAAACACACGCACAGACAGACACCCTATCATGTGCCTTCAGAAAGTATTCACACCCCTGGACTTTCTCTAAATGTTGTATTACAGTATGACTTTATTACTGGCCTACACACAATACCCCATAATGTCAAACTGGAATTATATATTTTTTTACAAACTCATAAAAAAATGTAAAGCTGGAATATCTTGAGTCAATAAATATTCAAGCCCTATGTTATGGAAAGCCTAAATAAGTTCAGGAGTAGAAATTTGCTTAACAAGTCACAAGATGTGGAACGCTCTTAAAGGGGGCTCCCGAGTGGCACAGAGGTGTAAAGCAGTGCATCTCAGTGCAAGAGACGTCATTACAGTCCCTAGTTCAAATCCAGACTGTTTCACATCCGTCCGAGATTGGGAGTCCCATAGGGCGGCGCACAATTGGCCAAGCGTCGTCCGGGTTTGTTCGGGGTAGGCCATCATTGTAAAGCTCAAATTCTTATTAACTGACTTAACTGACCTAGTTAAATGAAGGTTACATTTAAATAAATTAAAAATAATAATAATTGAGACTTACCCAGAAAGACACAGCAGTAATCACTGCCAAAGGTGCTTTTACAAAGTATTGACTCTTCATGTCAATACTTAGGTAAATTACATTTCTTTATTTAATTTTAAATGAATGTGAAAAAATGTCTAAACATGTTTTCACTTTGTCATTATGGGGTATTGTGTGTAGATGGGTGAGCAAAACTGTATGTGTAGGTACAGTGCCTCGCAAAAGTATTTATCCCCCTTGGCGTTTTTCCTATTTTGTTACATTACAACCTGTAATTTAAATTTCATGTAATGGACATATTATAATATTACATATTATGGACATGTTATATTATAATATTGCATATTATGGTGAAGTGTAATGAAAAAAATAACTCAAAAATAAAAAACGGAAAGTGGTGCGTGCATATGTATTCACCCCCTTTGCTATGAAGCCCCTAAATAAGATCTGGTGCAACCAATTACCTTCAGAAGTCACAATTAGTTAAATAAAGTCCACCTGTGTCACATGATCTGTCACATGATACACCTGTTCTGAAAGGCCCCAGAGTCTGTAACACCACCAAGCAAGCGGCACCATGAAGACCAAGGAGCTCTCCAAAACAGGTCAGGGACAAAGTTGTGGAGAAGTACAGATTAGGGTTGGATTATAAAAAAAAAAATCCAAAATGTTGAACATCCCACGCAGCACCATTTGAAATCCATTGTAAAAAAAATGAAAGAATATGGCACCACTTCAAACCTGCCAAGAGAGGGCCGCCCACCGAAACTCACGTGCCAGGCAAGGAGGGCATTAATCAGAGAGGCAACAAAGAGACCAAAGATAACCCTGAAGGAGCTGCAAAGCTCCACAGCGGAGATTGGAGTATCTGTCCATAGGACCACTTTAAGCCGTACACTCCACAGAGCTGGGCTTTACGGAAGAGTGACCAGAAAAAAAGCCATTGACTAAAGAAAGAAAATAAGCAAACATGTTTGGTGTTCGCCAAAAGGCGTGTGGGAGACTCCCCAAACATATGGAAGAAGGTACTCTGGTCAGATGAGACTAAAATGTTGGCTTTTTGGCCATCAAGCAAAACACTGTCTGGCGCAAACCCAACGCCCATCACCCCGAGAACACCATCCCCACAGTGAAGCATGGTGGTGGCAGCATCATGCTGTGGAGATGTTTTTCATCGGCAGGGACTGGGAAACTGGTCAGAATTGAAAGAATGATGGATTGTGCTAAATACAGGGAAACCTGTTTGTCTTCCAGAGATTTGAGACTGGGACGGAGGTTCACCTTCAAGCAGGACAATGACCCTAAGCATACTGCTAAAGCAACGCTTGAGTGGTTTACGGGAAAACATTTAAATGTCTTGGAATGGCCTAGTCAAAGCCCAGACCTCAATCCAATTGAGAATCTGTGGTATGACTTAATTGCCGTACACCAGCGGAACCCATCCAACTTGAAGGAGCTGGAGCAGTTTTGCCTTAAAGAATGGGCAAAAATCCCAGTGGCTAGATGTGCCAAGCTTATAAAGACATACCCCAAGAGGCTTTCAGCTGTAATTGATGCAAAAGGTGTCTCTACAAAGTATTGACTTTGGGGGGGGTGAATAGTTATGCACACTCAGGTTTTCTGTTTTGTCTATTTTTGGAACGAAGGGGAGGTTTTTGGAACGTTTGTTTCACAATAAAACATATTTTGCATCTTCAAAGTGGTGGGCATGTTGTGTAAATCAAATGATACAAACCCCCCATAATAAATTTTTATTCCAGGTTGTATGGCAACAAAATAGGAAAAATGCCAGGGTGGTGAATACCTTCGCAAGGCACTGTATACATTGGGTTAAATGTGTGCTGTTGTTCTTACCTGTGTGTTACTCTCCTAGGTGGTGGGCAGTACCCAGAGGGAGCAGAGGACCGACTGCCTCCACCTGGAAGCCCTTACTACCTTGCTGACCCCTCCCAGCTCTGGTGAGAGAGACAATAGGATTATTGAATTGCACTTAAAAGTGGAAAGCCTTCCCAGAAGAGCGGAGGCTGTTATAGCAGCAAAGGGAGGACCGACTCCATATTAATGCCCATGATTTTGGAATGAGATGTTCGGATAGCACAGTGCAATACAGTACTGAGTACAATTAGTCCTTTTGCATAGCATTGTATGGTTTGTTAAACTTTTTAAATCAATGTTTTTTGTTTGGCATACATTTTTTAAGTAAAAAAACTGAGTCCAAGCGCAAATCCGTTACCGTAGAATAGCCCACACCTTACCAAGACCTTGATCAGTGAAATCCGGTGTGTCAGTGCTGGGGTTGAGCAAAGGCGGCACACTGTGTATCTCTCCAGGACCAGGCTTGGTGAGTGGATGGTATGTAATGTTACTGTGTTTCTCCGTACAGCGTGTCGGAGCTGGGTGAGGAGGGGGCGAGTGGGGTCCGGGGGCCAGTGCTCTTCCACCCCCCGCCCAACTGCAGAATTCGAGAGGTGCACTGTGGAAGCCAGGTGCGACTGGTCGTTATAGCGATCCACGACATTGCCAAAGGGGAGGAGATCACGGTGGACTACAGCCTGATGGACTGGGGAGAGAACGCCATGGTGATTGACTTGCTGATAACATCACCAGCTTTCCTCATCGCAAACCCATTTCAGCCATTCTTAAATATACTTGGTGAATGAGTGTTGTTAGAGGTCGTGACGTCTGACTAACAGCAACCTTATCCACATAAAAAATTACATTGTTCATCTGTAGGCATTACTAGTTGCATTCATGTTGTCTCCTTGTTCTGAGAAAAAACATTGCAATGCCCAGTGTAATTGTTGTGGCACTCAGATAGTAATGCTCTGAATCCATATTGAAGCCTGTTGGTTGTGTTATGAATATTCTAGGGATTCCATAGCTCTGTGTCTTCGCGAGGGTTTGACTGCAGCTTTAACCCAGACAATAACATTAAGAAGGTAATCAAAACGGTCGTGACCCTACCTCAAGTTCATTTAATCTATTGGTTACTGAGGGTATTTACAAAGTCTCTTTTTGTCTTGTTTTGGGGTTTGTCTCCGAACAGGAGGAAGAGCCCGGACCCCACCCTCTGTCTCTCTCCGACTACCTCACCCCCTCCTGGTCCCTCTCCCCTTCCTCCTCCCCGCTCACCCACTCTGAGCCCAGCGACTCGGACCGAGAAGAAGATGAGGAAGTCGACGACGATGATGATGACGATGAAGAAGAGATGGAGGAGCTAAGGGGCCGTATGCTCCGTCACCGAAAGAAGCGCAAGATAGCTGTCACGGTCACCACCACCAAGAAGAACAGCGCTGCTAACCCCAGGGCGGGACCTGGCCACCCCTGCTCGTTGTTGTCCTCCCGACTGGCCGCCTCCCCGACCCAGTCTCAGCCCGCCACGACCCTGGCGCCCCCCACCACCAATATCAACAACAACATCAACATAAACATTGGCAGCTCCAGCGGGGCTACGGTCAGCCGACGGCAGCACTGTTCCTACTGCGGCCGCCACTACCGTTTGCTGGCGCGCCACCTGGAGAAACACCATGCCAACCAGCCAAAGGTCAGGGCGGCCATGGATCTAGCCACACACCACACACACTCCTCCTCTACCTCCTCCCAACCTCACCACTCCTCCTCCACCAACTCCTTTCATGGCCACACCTTCGCCTCCCCCCAGCCCTCCTCATCCTCTGCTCCCGCCCCTCCCCCTCTTTTCTCCAGGGAGAGAGAGACGGATGCGCCGGCCACTCGAAGTTCCTCGGGGGCGGTCTCCTTTTCGCTCTCACTGTCTGCTCAGTCGGCCATGGCCAAGAAAGGCTCCAACTTATCGGTGCAGACGCCAAAGCAAGGCTTTGCCCCTGCAGTGGCACCGGTTAAAAGTCTGCCCACACCAGCCAGGAGGGGCCGCAGGTCAAAGAGAGCGAAGGAGGAACAGCAGAAAACAGAGGAGTGCAGGAGCAAGGAGGAAGAGATACCTCCACGTTCTACCCCCGAGCCGGAGGAAGAAGAGCCGGGTGAGGAGCTGGAGCTGATTGGAGCTGGGGAAGAGGAGAGTCCTGAGAATAAGAGTGCCGAGATAGCTAGGTATGTGATGGCTCATATGGTTCTGCTGCATTGGAAAGAAAGTCAGGCCTAACTGAAATGTCAAATATGAAGTTCTGAATCGGAACTGCTTGAGAAATGACAGCATATCCTGCAATTCTATCATCATTATTATTGTGAAAAAGACAAAGTAAGAATATTACTTTTTGACATGTTATTGTTTTTACTCTCTCTCCCTCTCTCTGCTTCTCCCTTTTCTAGCTCTCACAGACATCACATGCCCCCTCTCCTTTCCTCCCTCTCCTGCCTGGTGCTCTACCTCCGCCGGCAGCAGCACTCTTCCTTCTTGTCCCTATCTCGCTCACCCAGTTCGGCCGAGGCCTGGCGCCTACTTTGCCACTCCAGCCTGGCGCTACTTATCCTCTACAACCGCCACCGTGAGTGCGAAGTGGCCAAGCTCACCACCCAGGACTACCACAACCGCACCACCACCCCGAGCCCGACCCAGGCTAACTTGGCCAACAACCCCCAACCCCCCACTGGCCTAGAGGCCATCCTTTCCCCCTTCGAGCGCCAGGTCCTTTGCCACCTCCCCCGGGCAGGTGTACTGGGTAAGCGGGGGCGCATCCAGCCCCTCATCCTGCCCCCTCACTGCGAGCCCTGCATGGAGCTGCTCCTTCAGACCTCTGCCAACGTGGGTGTGGACCCCCACAGCCCCTATGTCTTCTCCCGGCCCTTCCACTCGCCCGCCACCCCGCTCCGGGGAACCGACCTGCTGCGCAACCTGGCACGTGCCAGCGGCGCCAAGAACCCTGGGGCGCTGACCCAAACGCGAGTGCGCCGGCAGGTGGCCATCCTTACCCAGTTACTGCTCCTGGAGGAAGGTGAGGGGCAGGGCCAGCCGGCCGGGGCGGCTGGAAAGCGCCTGGAAGACTTTCTGCAGCGGGAGTACCACGTGACCCAGAGCTGCACCACGATAGGCCGAGACCCTGCATTGATGGGACATGTGGGCAGGGTGGTGCTTTATGGGGAGCGGGAGGGCGTGCTGTTCAGGGGGATGAGCCTGCAGCACATTTGTCTGGAGCTGGATGGTAAGGAGACACTTTCGGGAATGATGAAACTAGCACTCACTACTAATTCATGACAGAACTACATCCCTAAAAAAATGTAGTTTCTGTTCATGAAGGGTTTGCACCAGTTACCTTCAGAAGGGAATAAAAGAGAAAAGTTGAATTGCATTTAGTTGTGAACTATTAATCTCCCCAATTTTCTCTCATTGTGATGATGGAGTAGAGGAGGAAACAAAGAGGTTCTGAGATGGATCAGCAGTAGAGTAATTGATAGCTTTGTTTAATATGAGTATGCTTGTCATGCTCACTAGGGGTATGTTTACTTGTTGTAAGTTGTTAATAAAGCAGTAATAACGGATGCTTTACACTGAGAGAGGTGGCATAAGGGCGATTCTTCTCTCTCTATGACACACAGCTGTGAGCAAACTAACCATAACATTTTAAATAGATGGGAGCTCTGAATACTGCACCTTGCGATTCCATTGCCTGCAGTACAACAATCTGTCCTTATCAGACATTGTTAACGGACTATGTGATATGTTACTGTTTGCTCATTACAAGTGTGTAAATTCCAGAGGAAAACATTGCCCTGAGTCTCTAAGTCCTTTACATTGTAAACTCAGCAAAAAAAAGAAACGTCCCTTTTTCAGGACCTTGTCTCTCAAAGATCATTTGTAAAAATCCAAATAACTTCACAGATCTTCATTGTAAAGGGTTTAAACACTGTTTCCCATGCTTGTTCAATGACCCATAAACAATTAATGAACATGCACCTGTGGAACGTTCGTTAAGACACTAACGGCTTACAGACGGTAGGCAATTAAGGTCACGTGAAAACGTAGGACACAAAAGAGGCCTTTCTACTGACTCTGAAAAAACACCAAAAGAAATATGCCCAGGGTCCCTGCTCATCTGCGTGAACGTGCCTTAGGCATGCTGCAAGGAGGCATAAGGACTGCAGATGTGGCCAGGGCAATAAATTGTAATGTCCGTACTGTGAGACGCCTAAGACAGCGCTACAGGGAGACAGGACGGGCAGCTAAAAGTCCTCGCAGTGGCAGACCACGTGTAACAACACCACAGGATCAGTACATCTGAAGATCACACTTGCGGGACAGGTACAGGATGGCAACAACAACTGCCCGAGTTACACCAGGAACGCACAATCCCTCCATCAGTGATCAGACTGTCCGCAATAGGCTGAGAGAGGCTGGACTGAGGGCTTGTGGGCCTGTTGTAAGGCAGGTCCTCATCAGACATCACCGGCAACAACGTCGCCTATGGGCACAAACCCACCTTCACTGGACCAGACAGGACTGGCAAAAAGTGTTCTTCACTGACGAGTCGTGGTTTTGTCTCACCAGGGATGATGGTCGGATTCGCTTTTATTTGTCGAAGGAATGAGCGTTACACCAAGGCCTGTACTCTGGGGATCGATTTGGAAGTGGAGGGTCCGTCATGGTCTGGGGCGGTGTGTCACAGCATCATCGGACTGAGCTTTTTGTCATTGCAGGCAATCTCAACGCTGTGCGTTACAGGGAAGACATCCTCCTCTCTCATGTGGTACCCTTCCTGCAGGCTCATCCTGACATGACCCTCCAGCCTGACAATGCCACCAGCCATACTGTGCGTGATTTCCTGCAAGACAGGAATGCCAGTGTTCTGCCATGGCCAGCGAAGAGCCCGGATCTCAATCCCATTGAGTACGTCTGGGACCTGTTGGATCGGAGGGTCAGGGCTAGGGCCATTCCCCCCAGAAATGTCTGTGAACTTGAAGGTGCCTTGGTGGAAGAGTGGGGTAACATCTCACAGCAATAATTGGCAAATCTGGTGCAGTCCATGAGGAGGAGATGCACTGCAGTACTTAATGCAGCTGGTGGCCACACCAGATACTGACTGTTACTTTTGATTTTGACCCTCCCTTTGTTCAGGGACACATTATTCAATTTCTGTTAGTCACATGTCTGTGGAACTTGTTCAGTTTATGTCTCAGTTGTTGAATCTTGCTATGTTCATACAAATATTTACACATGTTAAGTTTGCTGAAAATATACGCAGTTGACAGTGAGAGGACGTTTCTTTTTTTGCTGAATTTACAAGGCAGGTGTTGGTGAATGAACAAAGCATGTTGTATGTTATCTTTCTGTTGACATATGTGCCTCTTCTATCCCTATCCAACAGTGATGTCGGGTAAATCTGCAGACTCCTTCTCAGGTGACTCGGACGGGGAGGCAGAGAAGGTGGAGGTGGTGAAAAAGCGACCAGGTCGACCCCCCCGCAAGAAGAAAGGACCCCCTCCCTCTGTCAACCCTCCGCTCCCTGGTGCCCACAAAAGGAGAAGCATCCAGCCCAAGTCAGGTATGTACTGTTGTATTGTTCGGCCTACCCAATGCTTTATGTATTCATGCATATTTTGGTGAATGTTTTTGAACAATAGCCCATTTTTTTGAGTCTGTGCTAGTGTCAGACAAGTTTGATCAACAAGCGACTCGATTACTTCTTCCCACCTATCGATCTTTTCAAATCTAGAAATCTTAGTCACATTTTCGTCATTTCATCATTCGTTAGTTTTTGTTTTCAGTCGACTAAATCTCGGGACAATTTTTGTCTGGTTTTAGTCACAGCCATTTTAGTCACATAAGTGTATCAAATAATGAATATTTAGGCAACCTCTAACTTCCATCATGTGCCTTGTCCAACTAGGCCTACTATCTCCTCTTATACCTTAGCTGGCAACATTGATATTGTGGCAGATGGTAACCAATACCAGACATAATTAAACATATAGGCTATAAAGCCTTGGCTACAGGTTAAACAATTTACAGATCTGATTTTCTCACCATCATAACCATCAAGTGGGGAAATAAGTGGTTTCCTTGAAAAAGGGAGAATTTGAGCTTTCCGAGTATTACTTTACTCCTAATATTCAACAAATGGCATATGTTTTTCCAATTGGAAAAAGTTAACTGCAACTCTCATTTAAGGACCATGGTGCGAGAGTGGCAACACAGATGAATGAAGACCAGCGCACATTGTGATCAAAGCAAAAATAGCCCACATGAAAGTGAGAGAGTAAACATAATTTAGGTTAGTTACAAGTGAAGTGTCCTGGCTTCGCACCAGCTCCGCCTGGGAGAGCCAGGCAGATCAGCTCAATCAGACCACGCAACAGAAAGATGTAAATTCTGCCAATGAGAGGATTGCATAAAATATTTTGCTTGCATGCGTTTGGTTGGACAAAACAATTGAAAAGGAGCTTCATGTCAAATTAAATGTCACATGGAATTCTCGTCTGCTCACATTTTCGTACACTAAAATGAAAAGTAGTTTGTAATAGTTATAGTTTTTTCCCTCAGGGCGTCTCGTTATCGTCAATAGTTTGTCAGGAAAAATAGATTTTTGATGAGTATTTTTCATCATAAAAGCTGTGCGTGAAATCTCTTTAGTCAGAAGAGTCACACGTGTTTGACAGATATTTAGGACACCTCATGAGCTTCCCTAACCAGTTAAGAATTAGTTACCAGCAGCTGTATTGATAATAAAAAAATGCAGAGAATCAGTGGTTCCTGCGCCACAAGGAGTTTCTATGGCGTTATTATTTTTTTTTTAATAATTATATGATCAATCCATAAATGATTTACATGCAACAGTGTCTCTTGTGCCTTTCACAATGATTTCACAAGGCTTATTTTACTTGATATTCCTAAATACTTATAACAAATAAGCTAACAAATAAAGATTTCTATCGGTTTATTGAATTACCTACATTTTATTATTTCAAGTTATCCCTTTGGAGCGCAATATCACGCTGTTTAAGAGATCGGGCATGTCTATAAGTTGGGCAATTGAAGGCATCTAGAATTTAAGTTAATTTGATTGTGTTCGATGAAAATGTTAGATAAAAATGAGAGACCTTTCAAACATTGTATGCAGCGCTGTTTGCAACATTATCGTCAAGTGACTTGAGGCCAATTGTGCCAAAGCAATTTAGTTGTTAAATGGGAGTGACTAGTGGGTTGATAAAACAGTAAATAGTTTTATGCATGCCAACATACAGTACATAAGGAAAGTATTCAGACCCCTTGACTTTTTCCACATTTTGTTACGTTACAGCCTTATTCTGAAATGTATTAAATAATTATTCAGCAATCTACACGCACTACCCCATAATGACAAAGCGAAAACAGGTTTTTAGAAATGTTGGCTTTTTTTTTTTTTAACAAATACCTTATTTACATAAATATTCAGACCCTTTACAATGATACTCAATATTGAGCTCAGGTGCATCCTGTTTACATTGATCATCCTTGATGATTTGGAAAGGCACACACCTGTCTATATAAGGTCCCACAGTTGACAGTGCATGTTAGAGCAAAAACAAAGCCACGAGGTCGAAGGAATTGTCCGTAGAGCTCTGAGACAGGATTGTGTCGAGGCACAGATCTGGGAAGGGTACCAAAAAACATTCTGCAGCATTGAAGGTCCCCAAGAACACAGTGGCCTCCATCATTCTTAAATGGAAGTTTGGAACCACCGACACTCTTCCTAGAGCTGGCCGCCCAGCCAAACTGAGCAATTGGGGGAGAAGGTCCTTGGTCAGGTAGGTGACCAAGAACCCGACGGTCACTCTGACAGAGCTCTGGAGTTCCTCTGTGGAGATGGGAGAACCTTCCAGAAGGACAACCATCTCTGCAGCACTCCACCAGATGGAAGCCACTCCTCAGTAAAAGGCACATGACAGCCAGCTTGTAGTTTGCCAAAAGGCACCTAAAGACTCTCAGACCATGAGAAACAAGATTCTCTGGTCTGATGAAACAAAGATTGAACTCTTTGGCCTGAATGCCAAGCGTCACGTCTGGAGGAAACCTGGCACCATCCCTACAGTGAAGCATGGTGGAATCATGGCAGCATCATGCTGTGGGGATATTTTTCAGTGGCAGGGACTGGGAGACTTGTTGGGATCGAGGCAATGATGAACGGAGCAAAGTACAGAGCGATCCTTGATTTAAACCTGCTCCAGAGAGCTCAGGACCTCCAAACTGGGGCGCAGGTTCACCTTCCAACAGGACAACGACCCCCTGGCTTCGGGACAAGTCTGAATGGCCTTGAGTGGCCCAGCCAGAACCTGGACTTGAACCTGATCTAACATCTCGGGAGAGACTTTAAAATAGCTGTGCAGCAACGCTCCCCATCCAACATGACAGAGCTTAAGAGGATCTGCGGAGAAGAATGGGAGAAACCCCCAAAATACAGATGTTCCAAGCTGTAGCGTCATAGCCAAGAAGTTTCGATGCTGTAATCGCTGCCAAAGGTGCTTAAACAAAGTACTGAGTAAAGGGTCTCAATACTTATGTAAATGTAAGTATTTACAGTAACAATATTTTTTTTTTGCATTGTCATTATGGGGTATTGTGTGTAGATTGAGGGGACAAAAAATGAACAATTACGTTTTAGAATAAGTCTAACGTTACAAAATGTGAAAAAGGTGAAGGGGTCTGAATACTTTCCCAAAGACTGAATGTGTATATACAGTTGAAGTCGGAAGTTTACAAACACTTAGGTTGGAGTCATTAAAACTCGTTTTTCAACCACTCCACGAAATTCTTGTTAACAAACTATAGTTTTGGCAAGTCGGTTTGGACATCTACTTTGTGCACAACACAAGTCATTTTTCTAACAATTGTTTACAGACATTATTTCACTTACAATTCACTGTATCACAATTCCAGTGAGTCAGAAGTTTACATACACTAAGTTGACTGTGCCTTAAAACAGCTTGGAAAATTCCAGAAAATTATGTCATGGCTTTAGAAGCTTCTGATAGGCTAATTGACATCATATGAGTCAATTGGAGGTGTACCTGTGGATGTATTTCAAGGCCTACCTTCAAACTCAGTGCCTCTTTGCTTGACATGGGAAAATCAAAAGAAATAAGCCAAGACCTTAGAAAAAAAATTGTAGACCTCTGGTTCATCCTGGTTCATCCTTGGGAGCAATTTCCAAATGCCTGAAGGTACCACATTTATCTGTACAAACAATAGTACGCAAGTATAAACAACATGGGACCACGCAGCCGCCATACCGCTCAGGAAGGCGACGCATTCTGTCTCCTAGAGATGAACGTACTTGGGGACAAAGATCGTACTTTTTGGAGAAATGTCTGATGGAACAAAAATAGAACTGTTAGGTCATTAATGACATTTGTTATGTTTGGAGAAAAAAGGGGGAGGCTTGCAAGCCGAAGAACATCATCTATATTGAAGCAACATCTCAAGGCCTACAAATCTAACTGTTACACCAGCTCTGTCAGGAGGAATGGGCCAAAATACACCCAACTTATTGTGGGAAACTTGTGGAAGGCTACCCGAAACGTTTGACCCAAGTTAAACAATTTAAAGGCAATGCTACCAAATACTAATTGAGTGTATGTAAGCTTCTGACCCACTGGGAATGTGATGAAAGAAAGAAAAGCTGAAATAAATCACTCTACTATTATTCTGACAGTTCACATTCTTAAAATAAAGTGGTGATCCTAACTGACCTAAGACAGGGAATTTTGCTAGGATTAAATGTCAGGAATTGTGAAAAACTGAGTTTAAATGTATTTGGCTAAGGTGTATGTAAACTTCCGACTTCAACTGTATATAGATTTTAATATATTTCTTTTTGTGTGTGTATTGTTAGATATTCCTGCACTGTTGGAGATAGGAACACAAGCATATCGCTACACCTGCAATAACATCTGCTAAATATGTGTATGCGTCCAAGTAGATTAGATTTCTTTACTGCACACAGAGTGAGTCCATGCAACTTATTATGTGACTTGTTAGACACATTTGTACTCCTGAACCTATTTAGGCTTGCCATAACAAAGCGGTTGAATACTTATTAATGCAAGTCATTTCAGCTTTTCATTTGTAAACATAAAAAATATATATATAATTGTATCTGCTTTGACATTATGTGGCGTTGTGTTTAGGCCAGTGACAAAAAAATCGAACTATTCAATTTTAAATTCAGGCTGTAACACAACAAAAGGTGGAAAAAGTAAAGGGGTGTGTTTACTTGCTGAAGGCACTGTATAGATTAGGTGTTCGGTGCTCTGTGGGGATGGATTTAGAATTGAGTAATTTATACATATTAGTCTTTCCTGTGTTCCCAGGGAAGCGTGGGGTGCTGAAGCGGCCCTGGTCGGAGGCGGAGCGAGTCGCCGTGGAGACTCACCTGAAGAGGAACATCGTGGAGCTGCGCGTGCCAGCCAAGGCAGACTGCGAGCGCTGCTTGCACCTCTGCCCTCTGCTGGTCAGCAACCAGCGCGACTGGAGGGCCATCAAGTTTTACTGCCACAACCGCATCCAGCTACTGAAGAAGCAAGGCCGGAAGGAGAGTGCAGGACAAGGGACACTCTGTTAGATAGGGATGGGTAGAGAGAGAAAGGGAGTGAGAGACGGGAGAGGTCGAGAACCGACTGCTACGATCTGGAGTGACCCGATTCTGGTCCTCTTATAACTAAAGAGGCTTCATGCAAAGCTTTTATTTTTACCCATACGTTCGTTCCATATGAATTCACTTTCTGCACCCCTTTAGATTTGAACGAAGCCTTCCAAACATGTTTGTCCATGGTAGAAGTTGTCTGAAAGGGAATGCCAAAACATTCAGGAGATAGAGCTGCGCAAAGTTGACACATTTTGCATTTCCCACCCTACCGTAAGACATCCATGTCTTTATGACTGAAAAAGATAAACTGTTGAGTTTGATATCATTTGAAAGCTTTCAAACAGGGTTTCCAAACTATTTGATATTCTTTTCCAATATACATATATGTACACACACAGTACCAGTCAAAAGTTTGGACACCTACTCATTCAAGGGTTTTTATTTATTATTACTATTTTCTACATTGTAGAATAATAGTGAAGACATCAAAACTATGAAATAACACTTATGGAATCATGTAGTAACCAAGAAAGTGTTAATCAAATCAAAATATATTTTATATTTGAGATTCTTCAAGTACCCACCCTTTGCCTTGATGACAGCTTAGCACACTCTTGGCATTCTCTCAAGGAGTAGGTGTGTCCCAACTTTTGACTGGTACTGTATATATATACAGTGCTTTTGGGAAAGTTTTCAGACCCCTCGACTTTTTCCACATTTTGTTAAGTTACGGCCTTATTCTAAAATTGATTAAATAGTTTTTTCCCCCTCATCAATCTACACACAATACCCCATAATGACATAGCAAAACAGGTTTTTAGAAATGTTGCACATGTTATTTAAAAAAATAAAAGACTTATCACATTTACATAAGTTTTCAGGCTCATTCCGCAGTACTTTGTTGAAGCACCTTTGGCAGCGATTACAGCGTTGTCTTCTTGGGTTGACAGCTATTTTCAGGTCTCTCCAGAGATGTTCAATCGGGTTCAAGTCTGGGCTCTGGCTGTGCCACTCATTCAGAGACATTCAGAGACTTGTCCCGAAGCCACTCCTGCGCAGTCTTGGCTGTGTGCTTAGGGTCGTTGTCCTGTTGGAAGGTGGTCTTGAGCGTTGATGAAAACCTGCTCCAGAGCGATCTCTCTGTACTTTGCTCTGTTCATCTTTCACTCTATCCTGACTAGTCTCCAAGTCCCTGGTGCTGAAAAACATCCCATCAGCATGATGCTGCCACCACCATGCTTCACCGAATCGATGGTGCCAGGTTTCCTCCAGATGTGACGCTTGGCATTCAGGCCAAGAGTTCGGTCTTGATTTCATCAGAACAGAGATTTTTGTTTCTCATGGTCTGAGAGTCTTTAGGTGCTTTTTGGCGAACTCTAAGCATGCTGTCATGTGCATTTTACTGACGAGTGGCTTCCTTCTTACCACTCTACCATAAAGTAGTTGGACTCCACTGTCAACTGTGGGACCTTTTTATAGACAGGTGTGTGCCTTTCCAAATCATGTCCAATCAATTGAATTTACCACAGGTGGAGTCCAAGTGGTAGAAACATCAAGGGTGATCAATGTAAACAGGATGCACCTGAGTGCAATTTCGAGTCTCATAGCAAAGGTCTGAATACTTAAGGTATTTCTAAATAAGGTAGTATTTCCGTTTTATTTTTTATACATTTGCAAAAAAAATCTAAACCTGTTTTCGCTTCGTCATTATGGGGTATTGTGTACACATTGAGGAATTTGTTTTATTTAATACATTTATGAATAGGGCTGTAATGTAACAAAATGTGGGAAAAGTCAAGGGGCACTCTATATTTTTGTTTTTTTTATTGTTAAAGGAGAAGTTTACCTAAAATCCATAACTTTCCAGTTTGTTTTTTGTAATACGTAAAAACATTTCCAGGACACCAGAGTGTATGTGGGCAGCAAAATCCCTGTGGTCTGGTCTAAAACTCACGGACGCTTATTAAAGCTCAATCCAAGTTTATTCACCCACTTGGTCATACAGCTGCATAAGACAATCTTATTCACACAAGTACTGTTATTTAACTCTTTCTCCTATGCTGAGTCTCCTCCTACACATCTGAACAGCCAATACATATCTGTTGCTAAACAGAACCTTAGTGATATTGGTTCTTCCTCACTTCATCTGACCTGACCCCAGGCCCCAAATTCCTCACTCCTACCCATAGGATCCCTGATGTCCAACAATAACATATTCTGACAATTTAAACGTTCTACATTCCCCTCTCTTCCTCTGTGATATGAATAAGAATATTTCATATTTTCAAGTTTAGAGGTCAGAACACATCATGTCGCAAAAGCAAACTAACTCTTCCTCATTACATTACGCCGTTACTGTACGAATTGTAGACACGTATTCTCATTCTCTGCAGCACAAACATTTCTCATTCACGACATTGGAGCGCAATTGCCACAACTGCACCACCAGTCTGTACTGATTCTCTGGATGGGTTGGGGCTGTGGTCCAGCTACGGCTTCAGTGGCGAAAGCGGCCTTGGCCATCTGAAGTTCAATTTGCCTTAATTCTTTGTCCGAACACTCAGGCTCAAATAAATACTGTTAGACAACACCATCGACCCACCCTCCTCCAGTAGTTTTCTTCATCACTAGCGATTATTTCGTTGTCATACATATTTGTAGATTTTTGTTAACTTTGTATAACTAATATGTAACGCTGTCTTCACTTCTCTGCCGAGAGAGCTGGGGAGAGGGCAAACTCCACTGAACTAGTTTGAATGTATGGAATCACTTGGGAGTTTCTGGATTTTGGGTAAACTTCTCCTTTAATGTCAATTATCTAAAAATGTGTAAACTCAGATTTTTTTTCTCCATTTTCACATGTTGTAGCTTAGACCCTCCTGTGTTACATAGTCTGAGTGTTTGTGTTGTGCACGTAATCGGTTGAGACACAATTCTCATGAATACAGGGTTGGTGTCATTTCAATCATAAACGGGGTTCATAGAATGGACCTATCCCTTCAGTTCACTGCCATTTAGCTGGTACATTTTTCAAGTTACTACCCGAAAGATGTATACAACCTTCCATACATGCTTGCCCACGGTAGAAGTGGTCAGAAAATGTCAAACTAATAATTTCTGGAAAAATACCTTAAAACAAACTTTTTAAAATAAAAGAAAAAACATAATTTCTAGAAAAATATGTTAATACAATTAATTAATTTGACAACCCTTTTTAGAAGCTTTCAAATTCAACCATTTATCTTTTTCAGTGATGACATGGATGCTTTCATGGTGGGGTATGTAAAATGGGTCAACTTTGAGCACCTCTATCTCCAGAATCTTTTTTCATTCAGGGCCCAAAAATCACTTTTTGACCACTTCTACCATGGGCAAGCTTGTATGGAGGGTTTCATTCCAATCAAAAGGGATGCAGTCAGAAAGTGAAATTATATGGAACGACCCCATAAGAGTAGGAGTAAAATGTCTCTATTTTCAGCACTTAAGACCAATTTTCAACTCTGATGCTTTATGGATAAGGGCCCTGGATTGGGAATCATTGGTCCCAGAAGTGCAGAAGAGAGTATCCGAGTTTTAAAGACTCAATTTCAATGTGATTGGACATGACGGAGAAAGAACTGAGAAAGTGAGTGAGTTCTGGATTGGAGAATGTTTGGAAGTCTAGCATCCACCTCCACTGAAAGCTGAAGACGAAATGTGAATGCTAGGTTGTCTTTACAAAGATGGAAAAAAGAAACATTATGGTTTTAACCCATAAGATCCACCCTAGAATTAGCCTACATGTCATAAGGGTTGGGACACCAATGAACTGTAAAGTTTTTGTGTTTGATATCGATAACTGACTGGCGTGTACCCCAACCATTGCTTTCATGGTCAACTGTATTGATCAAAGTATTGGACCATGACGCACAAGTGAACTTGTTCACATGTACCTTCGTACCCCGGTCTTAGTCAAACTAGTATGAAACATGGCACTCATATTTCAAATTGTTTATTATGTGTTTTTTATTTTATTCAACTATCATATGGTCGTATTAGTAACAAATGTAAATACGTAGGAATCAACAATGAAATTGGATAGTGGGGTATTAAGGTCTTACTGTGCTTTGGTGTACATAATGTAAATACTACTTATTAAAGTGTATCACATTTTGAAGTGTTTTCTTAACCACAATTGCAAAGTGAGTTTTTGCACTACGTTAACAGATGCAACATAAAACATACAGTGCATTCAGAAAGGATTCAGACCCATTGACTTTTTCCACTTTGTTACAGCCTTATTCTAAAATGTATTAAATGGTTTATGCTCCGCATCAATCTAAACACAATACCCCATAATGACAAAGCAAAACAGGGTTTTAGAAATGTTGCACATTTATTTAAAAACATATATTTATCACATTTACATAAGTTTCCCATTCTTCTCTGCAGATCCTCTCAATCTCTGTCATGTTAAATGGGGATCGTCGCTTTACAGCTATTTTCAGGTCTCTCCAGAGATGTTCAATTGGGTTCAAGTCCGGGCTCTGGCTGTGCCACTCAAGGACATTCAGAGACTTGTCCCGAAGCCAATCCTGCGTTGTCTTGACTGTGTGCTTAGGGTTGGTGTCCTGTTGGAAGATTAACCTTTGCCCCAGTCTGAGGTCCTGAGCGCTCTGGAGCAGGTTTTCATCAAGGATCGCTCTGTTAATCTTTCCTTCAATCCTGACTAGTCTCCCAGTTCCTGCCGCTGAAAAACATCCCCACAGCATGATGCTGCCATCACCATGCTTCACCGTAGGGATGGTGCCAGGCTTCCTCCAGATGTGACGATTGGCATTCAGGCCAAAGAGTTCAATCTTGGTTTCATCAGACCAGAGAATCTTGTTTCTCATGGTCTGAGAGTCTTTAGGTGCCTTTTGACAAACTCTATGCTGGCTGTCATGTACCTTTTACTGAGGCCACTCTACCATAAAGCCCTGATTGGTGGAGTGCTGCAGAGATGGTTGTCATTCTAGAAGGTTCTCCCATTTCCACAGAGGAACTCTGGAGCTCTGTCAGAGTGACCATCAGGTTCTCGGCCACCTCCCTGACCAAGGCCCTTCTCCACCGATTGCTCAGTTTGGCCGGGTGGCCTGCTCTTTACCACAGGTGGACTCCAAGTTGTAGAAACATCTCAAGAATGATCAATGGAAACGGGATGCTCCTCAGCTCAATTTCGAGTCTCATTGCAAAGGGTCTGAATACTTATGTAAATAAGTTATATCTTCTTGTAGACATTTGCAAACATTTCTTAACCTGTTTTCGCTTTGATTATGGGGTAGCGTGTGTAGATTGAGGATTTTTTATTTAAGGCTGTAACGTAACTGGAAAAAGTCAAGGAGTCTGAATACTTTCCAAATGCACTGTATTACCTACAGTAATGCAAAATAAATAATTCCAGAATAGTCTAATGAATAAGAACTGTGTCAGAACAACATTCCAAACTTGTTTTCTTGAAACAAACTTAGCTCTAATACTTTAAGACACAAATACATTATTTGAATACATAGTCACACAAGGTGTTTATCATATTAAGAATATATAAAATATCTCAGGTTGGGTTTCTGCCTTTAGTAAATGAGCAAGGTCTTACCTGGGTTGAACAGGTAATACAGTATGAAGTCACTTCTACAGATACAGCAGGAAAATTCCTCCTCGCTAGAAACTCGTTGCAGGTTATTGTCTTGCTGGAAGATCCAGTTGCGGCCAAGTTTTAGCCTCCTGTCCATGATGCTGTTGACCTTAAATGATACCAAGATGGGAGATTCGGCTGGGTCACTGGTACAGATAGTTCAAACTATGGACCAGAAGGAGGCATTTGAGGTTAAGACTGGTTATAGGGACCCGAATCCGTGATTAGAACGTGGCACGGCTAAGCCTAGGTTAACAACTATGCCCTTCCCCTGATGGGTTTTAATTCTCCATCAGGTTTATCTTGTATGGTTAAATTGGTTTCAGAGGAGGCTTATTATTGTTTGTCCAGGCATACACAGAGAATGTTACATCTATTAGTACAATGACTAATCGAACCTATGACTTAAAGCCTGTGAATTTTAGGAATCAGAGACTGGCCTGTGCTGACATCTAGTGGTTGTGTGGTGGTAACGCCTAAATTGCCTGGGGACCTGTGCGTTTGCTCAGATGGTAATGCCTTTCACTCTCATCAAGCAGTTTAACATGTCGAAGGGTGGAGGTTTGTTGCGTAAGAAGTGGGACTTCCTCCCAGGATAGTTTGATGAAAAGGTGTATATCGATGAGATAGGTGTACCTCGAGGGGTTCCAGATGAATTTAAAGCTAGGAATTAAATCACAGCAGGGTTTGAGTCGAGTCTTATTTGGTGGTCAACAATTAATTAAAATATAGATTGGATAAATTATATCTACATTCAACAGAGATTTATTAACCACACTCGTGACGCTATAAAAGAATTGGCTGAGCAGACCGCGGCAACGAGTTTAATGGAGTGGCAGAATGTAATAGCATTAGACGTGCTCTTGGCTGAGTAGGGTGGGGTCTGGGTGATGTTTGGAATTTATGTGCTGAACTTTCTTCCCCAATAACACAGCACCTGATGGGTCAGTACCCAAGGCTCTTCGGGGACTCACTGCACTGGAGAACGAATTGGCTGAAACTTCTTAGGGAGTGGCTCCAGAGGTGACGGTTTTGGAGAGTCTGGCGTGCCTAAAGTAAAATGCCTCCCATTCAGGCCCAGAAAATAGGATATGCACATATTTAGTACCATTGGATAGGAAACACTCTGGATTTTCCAAAAGTGTTATCCATTTGTCTGTTAGTAAAACAGAACGCATATGGCAGGCGAAACCCCGAGGAATTTCTGTCCTGGAAAAAGTGATTTTGACACATTGCTCATTTGGAACCCCTCCCTCATGAAAATGACCATATAAGGGCATATGAATGCAGTACCCATCGCTTCCTTTAGATGTCAACAGTCTCGAGACAGTGTACATTTTCATTTTGGATGCTTTAGACCAGAGAATAAGAGCAAACCAGGAAGTGTACTTTTATGTCAACAGTAGCCCAGCGCCAAGCCACAACAAGGCGCGCAGTGTCTTTTTTACCGTCTTTATCGATCAGTTTATATTCCTGTTGATTTATAATAGTAAATATACGTAAAAGTGTTCCTAAGGATACATTTAAAACTATGTTTGATTGTTCTTGGACAAGTTTATAGGTATAAGATGAACGAGTTCGCGTCACGTTTTAATGGAGGAGTGGAGGCTGTCGTTTCTGATTATAACGCGCGAACCAAATGGAGGATTTATGGATAAAATACATTACTTTTTCTAACAAAAGAACCATGGATTGTCTTTGTTGGACACTTAGGATGACCTCAGCAGAAGTTCTTCAACAGGTAATTGATTTGTTTTCGCTGTGAAATGTGTTATGTGTGTGCCATGATGGCTAATCGATACATGGCTATGGGAAAAATATGTGAGGTGCTACTCTCAAACAATCAAATGTGCTGCTTTCGCCGTAAAGCCTTTTTGAAATCTGACAACGCTGTGATATTGCCAAGAAACAGAGCTTTTGATGAGTATGGAACACTTGTATATTGGTGGATGTTTAATAATTCAACTTTTGGATTTTGAATTTGGCGCCTTACATTTTACCTGGTAGTGTCGGGAGCAGCCCGCTAGCGCCCCAGTGATCCCTGAGAAGTTAATTGTCTAATCCAACAGCAGATCACTTTGGTTCTTGCAACCTAGAACTAGCATCTCTGTTTGGTCCGAGTTTAAAAGTAAAACATTTGCCACCATCCACCTCCTTATGTCTGAAACACAGGCTTCCAGGGTAGGCAAGTTTGGGACTTCACCGTGTTTCATCGAAATGTACAGCTGTGTGTTGTCCGCATAGCAGTGAAAGTTGACATTGTGTTTCCGAATGACATCACCAAGAGGTAGAATAAATAGTGAAAACAATAGTGGTCCTAAAACGGAACCTTGAGGAACACTGAAACTTACAATTGATTTGTCAGAGGACAAACTATCCACAGAGACAAACTAATGTCTTTCAGACAGATAAGATCTAAACCGGGCAAGATCTTTTCCGTGTAAACCAATTTTGGTTTCAATCTCTCCAAAATAATGTGGTGATCGATTGTGCCAAATGCAGCACTAAGGTCTATGAGCACGAGGACAGATGCAGAGCCTTGGTATGATGCCTTAAAAGGTAATTTACCACCTTCATGAGTGCAGTCTCAGTGCTATGATGGGGTCTAAAACCATACTGAAGCATTTCATTTATATTTGTCTGCAGGAAGTCAGCAACAGATTTTTCTAAACATTTTGAGAGGAATGGGAGATTCTATATAGGCTGATAGTTTATAGACTTCTCCATGTGAATACTGAAGTCACCAAATATTTGAATATTATCTGTCATGACTACAAGGTTCGATAGGAATTCTGGGAACTCAGTGAAAACGCTGTATACTGCCTAGGAGGCCTGTAAACAGTAGCTATAAAAAGTGATTGAGTAGGCTGCATAGATTTCATGACTAGAAGCTTAAAAGACAAAGTTATTATTTAAAAATTTAAGTGTACTTTCGTAAAGGTTAGCAACATTTGCAGGATACGCGCGGGATATGGTCACTAGTGTAACCAGGAGGAGAGCCCTCATTTAAAACAGTAAATTCATCAGGCTTGATCCATGTTTCCAATCACGTCAAGTTTATGATCAGTGATTGGTTCATTGACTATGACTGCCTTGGAAGTGGGGGATCTAAGATTAAGTAGCCCTATTTTGAGATATGAGATATCACAATCTCTTTCAATAATGACAGGAATGGAGGAGGTCTTTAGTCCAGTGAGATTGCTAAGGCGAACACCACCATGTTAAGTTTTGCCCAACCTAGATCGAGGCACAGACACGGTCTGAATGGAGATAACTGAGCTGACTAAAATTGACTGTGCTAGTGGCAGACAGTTCGGTACCTTCAACACCTCATTGAAAACCTGTGGTTTGAATTGGAACAGCGCAGTCCATAAGCGAAAAGAATATCAAGGATCTGGAAGGATTCTGTGGAGAAAGGGTCTAAGATCTCACCCAATGTGTACCCCAACTCATAAAATATCTTAAAAAAGGCTCAGTGCTGTTATCCTCGCAAGATGAGGTATTGAAAACGGGTGTCAATAATTGTGACCCCTACCTTTTTGAGATTTTTTAAAATTAGTACTTGTTTAAGAAAATCCCTTTCTCTTAGGAATTGTATTAGTATAAAATAATAATTTCCCATGAATTTCTCAATTTCCCATGAAACTATACTTTTTTTTCTTTCCTGTTTGCACTTCATAGCTAAACGCCAACTAGATACCAGAGGATGATTTCGATCCATCAACCTCTGGGTTATGACCACATCCACTAAGGTTTACGTCTCTCATGTCTTCCTGTCAGGAAGGAGGCATATAGCAGGGATGGTGGGTGCGTAATGTCGAAATGCTTCAATGGATGTTTATATGGACTAGTTGAATCAAAACTTTCTTAGCAGTGGATGGTTTAGATCCATCAGCCTCTGGGTACAGCACATTTCCACTGCGCCACTCTGCTTCCCATGTCTTCTGCTTCGGAAGGAAGCATATAGTAGGGATGGTGAGTGCGTAATGACGATACGCTTCAAGGATGGTTTCGATCCATCGACCTCTGGGTTATGGGCCCAGCACGCTTCTGCCACTCTGCTTTTAGCCACTCCAGATGGGACTCAAACCCACAATCCATGGCTGAGGAGGCCAGTGCATTATTCATTAGGCCACTGGGGCTGTGTGAGAAGGGGTCAGACTATATGAACTGACAGAAGCAGGGAAAATTGTGGAAAATTCAGCATTGAAGGGGCTGAGACCTGCCCTAAAAATGTGTATTGTTTCATCCCTGTTTGTTACTTCATAGCTAAAGGACAACTGGATAGCTTCGATCCATCAACCGCTGGGTAATGGGCCCAGCACTCTTCCACTTCCACCTCTCTGCTTCTGATGTTTTCTCCAGAGGAAGGAGGCATATAGCAGGAAAGGTTGGTTGAATTAGTTGAAATATGTTTATTAATGAGGGTAATAAGTGGATATGGCAACTGACTAATGTAGAGTGAATAACACAACAGGATCCAAACAGATGACAACATCCATGCAAACAGAGGAAAAAAACACCTGAACATTCTAGGGCTCGATTCAATCAGATTAGTGTTGGTCGACACCGCCAATAGAGATTGTTTTAGTGTGTCAGAGGTGGTCAAATCTACAAGTGGCTCCTTGCGTTACCTTACCGCCTATACTGCCATTGGATGCAACGAAATCACCCAACTTCATATCCGACGAATCCCATGCAGCCAGGATAGAAGTTCCTGCAGCCATGTTACAGGTTCCAACATTTGAATGCGTGATGTTCTATTGTAGGCTATAGGCCATACTCCTGATTAGACTGATAGGCTTTAAACCTTTAAACATGGCCCCGTCCATCGTCCCTTTGATGTGGTGAAGTTGTCCTGTCCCCTTAGCAGAAAAACACCCCCAAAGCATAATGTTTCCACCTCCATGTTTGACGATGGGGATGGTGTTCTTGGGGTCATAGGCAGAATTCTTCCTCCTCCAAACACAGCGAGTTGAGTTGATACCAAAGAGCTCCATTTTGGTCTCATCTGACCACAACACTTTCACCCAGTTGTCCTCTGAATCATTCAGATGTTCATTGGCAAACTTCAGACAGGCATGTATATGTGCTTTCTTGAGCAGGGGGCGCTGCAGGATTTCAGTCCTTCACGGCGTAGTGTGTTACCAATAGTTTTCTTGGTGAATATGGTCCCAGCTGCCTTGAGATCATCGAATAATCGCACCAACTGTTGTCACCTTCTCACCAAGCTGCTTGGCGATGGTCTTGTAGCCCATTCCAGCCTTGTGTAGGTCTACAATCTTGTCCCTGACATCCTTGGAGAGCTCTTAGGTCTTGGCCATGGTGGAGAGTTTGGAATCTGATTGATTGCTTCTGTGGACAGGTGTCTTTTATACAGGTAACAAACTGAGATTATGAGCACCCTTTAAGATTGTGCTCTTAATTTCAGCTCGTTACCTGTATAAAAGACACCTGGGAGCCAGAAATCTTTCTGATTGATAGGGGGTCAAATACTTATTTCCCACATTAAAATGCAATTCAATTTACAACATTTTTCACATGCGTTTTTCTAGATTTTTTTGTTGTTATTCTGTCTCTCACTGTTCAAATAAACCTACCATTAAAATTATAGACTGATAATTTCTTTGACAGTGGGCAAACGTACAAAATCAGCAGGGGATCAAATACATTTTTCCCTCACTGTAGGCAAGTGCGTAGCCCTAATCAACGCTACATCCTCTTGAGGTAACTCAGCACTGTATATGCTTTCACATTAATGCCTTCAGAATGTTGTCCAGAGTACAATTACCCCAACATCTATCCTTTCATCAGAATCATTAACCAATAAAGCAACTAACCCAACCCAACCCAACTATGGTGTTTAAAGTGGCACCCGGACCCAACCCATCTGCATGTCTACAGTGGAATCTGGTCTTTCTCTCTCTCTTTAGCTCTGCCTCCTCTGTCATGGCGTCTTCAAGCTCACCCATTATGTAGCTGGACCTCACGTCATGTGAGAACTGTGAACCCATCGAGGAAAGAAATTATGATCTTTACTGCTGCAGGTGCTGTAATGAGTACTGTGTGTGGACCAGACCAACGCTGTCCCAACACCCCCCCCTGGTGTATCTTGATGTACACTCAATGTCCAGAATTCAGCCCGTGCCCTCCTTTATCTCCTGCTCCTCATGTGCCGCTTTCACCTGGGAATATACACACTGCAACGCATGGGTCATTTCCTGACAACAGGACAACACAGACTCTCCCCTTAGCCTAATCTGTGACATGAATAACAGCCCCCGGTATTCCCATCGATCTCCCAGTTACCAGCTACCAAGCCATGTAGCATGAGTCCTCATAAAATGATATCCCAACAATGCTATTAAAGTAATCCCTGCTACTACTGACACTGCCCATGATGCATACTTCAAACTCCCTCATTTGCGCCGTAGTGCCATTCCATGCTGATACTATCGCCTCCTTTAATTACTGTCCCTACAGCGACTGCCGTGAGTAACTACTTAATGGAATCTGTCAAGTGTTCGCTGGCTGTTATGAATAGGGAAGAGATTAATGAAGTTGGAAGAATATCCAACCTAACAAAACTCTGAGTCACAGGTTTCTTGAAAGTTTACCATAGTGTCTGAAATGCCCACACTATCTCACCATGATCTGGGTATGTGTAATGTCCCTATATTGTGCACAGTTAGCTGCCGTCCCTCTCCTACGAGCTATTTCCTGTAACAATATACATAGTCTCTGAGGATGATACCACTCTATCACCACAACCTTAATTCATGAGCCCCCACCCATCTCCATCCCAATCATATTTCATCCCACTTAACAGCCTTATGTAAACCTTCTGTCTCAAACACAGACCTCATGTGTACCTCGCCTCCTGCTACAGATACATTTGCACATATATCATTCCATCTAACCCACAACACAATATTCACTACTTCTAAAGTTATAAACATACTAAAACATTCTTAAATCAATTTGTCAATATACATCGGTCCCTCCTCTGGAACAATGATCACTCTTATGTTCCACGAACCTAAAAACATATGGAGGAAATAGAAAAAGTACATGTTTAATAATTCACACCATCCTTGATGCGACTAAGACTGGGGAAAGAACCGTCCCTCCGTTCCATTCTTTGCCCATGTGATGCTGGTCTCCATGCCTGTCTCCTTAATTTTCATCTTTGTGTGTTAATTAGGGGAGCGGCAGCAGAGGTGAGCTATTTTATTGAAAATCCCATAGGCAGCCGTTCAAATTGAGGAAATGTCACAACAAAAATTCTGGACAGAAATTCCTCGGGTTTTTGCCTGCTATATCGGTTCTGTTATACTCACAGACATTATTTTAACGGTTGTAGAAACTTCAGAGTGTTTCCTATCCAATAGTACTAATTATGTGCATATCCTAGTTTCTGGGCCTGAGTGGCAGGTATTTTACTTGAAAAGTGGTTTTGACAGATTGCCTCATTTAGAACCCCTCCCTTGTGAAAATGCCCATATAAGGGCATATGAATGCAGTACCTATCGCTTCCTCTGGATGTTAACAGTCTCGAGAAAGTGTTCTGATTCTTTTTAGATGCTTTTAGAGCAGAGAAGAAGACGAATAAGGAAGTGTCCACACAGATGTCAATACAAGTAAATGCGCGCTCCCGGCTGCCGCGTTCTTTGTTTTTTTCCTTTCTTATCGCCCAGTTTATATTCCGGTTGAAATATTATACTATTTATACATGTGTACATTTATAAAAGTGTTCCTAAGAATACATTTAAAATTATGTTTGATTGTTCTTGGACAAGTTTATAGGTATAAGTTGAACGAGTTCTCTTCACGTTTCAATGGACGATTGGAGGCTCTATTTTCTCATTATAACGCGCCAACCAAACAGAGATTTATGGATATAATACATTACTTTTTCTAACAAAAGAACCATGGATTGTCTTCGTTGGACACTTGGGAAGCCCTCAGCAGAAGTTCTTCTAAAGGTAATTGCTGTGAAATGTGTTTTCTGTGAACCGTGATAGCTTATGAATTCATGGAATTTATGGTAGGTGAAAAATATGTGGGGTGCTATCCTCAAACAATCAAATGTGGTGCTTTCGCCATTAAGCCTTTTTGAAAGCTGACAACGCTGTGATATTGCCAAGAAGAAGAGCTTTTGATGACTATGAAACACTTGTATATTGGTGCATGTTTAATAATTCAACTTTTGGATTTTGAATTTGGCGCCTTGCATTTCACCTGGTAGTGTCGGGAGTGGGGCGCTAGCGCACCTCCACGAGGTGAGTTCTTGCATGGAGCCCCAGGCCGAGGGAGATTGACAGTTCTTTTGTGTTTCTTCCATTTGCGAATAATCGCACCAACTGTTGTCACCTTCTCACCAAGCTGCTTGGCGATGGTCTTGTAGCCCATTCCAGCCTTGTGTAGGTCTACAATCTTGTCCCTGACATCCTTGGAGAGCTCCTTGGTCTTGGCCATGGTGGAGAGTTTGTAATCTGATTGATTGATTGCTTCTGTGGACAGGTGTCTTTTATACAGGTAACAAGCTGAGAATAGGAGCACTCCCTTTAAGAGTGTGCTCCTAATCTCAGCCCGTTACCTGTATAAAAGACACCTGGGAGCCAGAAATCTTTCTGATTGAGAGGGGGTCAAATACTTATTTCCCTCATTAAAATGCAAATCAATTTATAACGTTTTTCACATGCGTTCTTCTGGATTTTTTTGTTGTTATTCTGTCTCTCACTGTTCAAATAAACCTACCATTAAAATTATAGACTGATCATTTCTTTGTCAGTGGGCAAACGTACAAAATCAGCAGGGGATCAAATACTTTTTTCCCTCCCTGTATCAAATATATTTAAATTTGTTCAACACCTTTTTGGTTACTACATGATTACATATGTATTATTTCATAGTGTTGAAGTCTTCACTAGTATTCTACAATGTAGAAAATAGTAAAAATAAAGAAAAACCCTTGAATGAGTAGGTACGTCCAAACTTTTGACTGGTACTGTATATCATGCAGTAATACAAAATAAATGACTCCACTGTTGAAGTAATTTTTACTGAGACCCTATCAACCTAAACACTTAGGTCCATATTGTAACCTGTAAAAACCCCACACATCTAACATTGCCATTTCATGCAATGTTTACTGTACAATGTCTTATTGTACATGCATTTGTCCTGAGTTCCTTAATGAGTGAAGACAGCATTGGAAATCAAAGAGGCACTGAACAAATGCTATTCACCACAATTATCAAATCCAGGACTGACTTAGACTTATCATCATCTATTTTTGAGAACAGGCCATTGTAAGAACATGTGTGCAATAACAATTTTGTTTTACCATTTACAATATGTCAGTGCAAATGTCAAAAGCCACTGAAGATAGTGACTGATATACATTCTCATTTAGGGGACTCTTTTAAAAGCCATTTTCTTCTGATGGAATAGTATGGGCATTCCCCTTACAGAAATAAATATACACTGACATACATTCTAAGCATAAACAAGGTGACCAGAGTAATTATGAAGACCATTCATTTCTATCCCTCCTATGGACCAGGGTGTCATCTAGTGGCTGAATGAGATCATACACGTTCACTTGTTTCCTTTACTGTAATAACAGGATCAGTTTTTTCATTTAGATCACAATTAATAATATTTAATGGGGGCAGCACTCCTTCTCTGAGACACTTGATACATATGGCCCCTGATCCAAAATGACATACAATATGAATACCATTCTTAGTACAGAACACAGTTGTATTCCCACTAAACCATGCATAAAGACAGACAAAACATATACAGTAATAGTGAGCAGACCAGAAGCAGCTGGTTCAGTAAAATAAATAAAAAACCTGTACTGCTGTAAAAATACCGTAATAGTCCTCAGACTTGGCAATGAGGCAATATTAAAATTTTAAATGAGCCTCAGATAGTATAGAAAGCTGGTATTGAGTCACTCTGACACGCAAGTACACAAAGAGGCAAATTAATGTCAGAACGCTGACAAATAGAAGGAAATTCAACACTGACTGAGAAACAGGGTCTCACTGAGAGGAAATTAGATAATTGATAAAAATGAGGGAAAAAGTGACCTAGATGACCTGTAACCTGTAATGCATACTCAGGGAGAACAAGGTGTAGATTCACGCGCAGAGCGCAGCAGATGTTTAGGCAGTCAAAAACAAACAATACCTCACAACCATACAAGCAGAAAGAACTGAACTAAATAATGAGACCAGGTGAGAAACGAATACAGGTGAAATCAATGAACTAAAATGAAATACAGGGCTACGTTCAAGAACACAAAGAAAAAGAACACAAGGTTGACTAAGAAAAGAAAAGCAGAACCCTTCCCATCTCTCCGTGGGGGGCGAACAGGGCAATGGCTGAGTAGATGATCTTTCCCTCCACAATATAGGCAGAGCCCTTCTTGAATCCGCTTTCGACGTTCGATACACGGGAGAAGAGCATGGTCAAACTGCACGGGCTCTGGAAGATGACGGAATCATGGAAAGAGAAGGTTTCGGGTTCCTGGGTGGCAGAGTTCTTCGGCGGTCGATGGAAATGGACATACGAATGTCTTGATTTAAATCCTGAAGGTCACCTCTACAGGCCAGCTCTGTTGAGCCCTCTTCGGTAGACGGTAAGTAGAGCAGCCTCATTCCGTCCACTCCCTGCAGCCATGGTGCGGAACTCGAGGGCATACTCGGCAGCTGAATTGCATCCTCGTTGAAGTTCTATGAGGAGGTCTCCTATAGGATGACCGGAGGGAGATTGATCAAATACCTCTTTGAAGACGGTGTGGAAATGGGTCTCGGATCCGAGTTCTGTGCTGTTGGCAGTCCATATGGCGGTGGCCCAATCCAGGGCTTTGCCTGTGATTAGAAACACAACAAAATCCACCCTGCTCTTGTCAGTAGCAAAGTTAGTGGGGTTGTGCTCAATGTATTTGCTGCATTGCATCAGAAATCCCTGACATTTCCCAGGTGAACCGTCATATTTTCCTGGCATGGGTATGAACGAAGGAGGGCTATGGGTTACGATACCTGGCATCGGAGGAGTAGGGATAGGCTGGCGGAGAAGATGGCAAATGAACTCCATAAGCTCCTCTTGCTGGGTTAGGCGCCGCTGTAGCTCTGCTGAATCCATTCCGTTTTTAGGTGAGGTAATACGTAATACATACTCAGGTGTAGATTCACGTGCAGAGTGTGGCAGATGTTTATGCCTTCACAGAAGGCAGGAATCGTGGTTGCAGGCAATGGTCAAACACAGGTAGGCAGTTAGAAACAAAGAATACCTCACAACCATACAAACAGAAAGAACTGAACTAAATAGGGAGCTGATGAGACCAGGTGAGAAACGAACACAGGGGAAATCAATGAACAAAAATGAAAGACAGGGCTACGTTCCAGAACACAAATAAACAGGGCTACGTTCAAGAACACAAAGAAAAAGAACACAAGGTTGACTAAGAAAAGAAAAGCAGAACCGTACATAACCAATGAAGGTAGAATCTGAGCAGTGTTAAAAAAATACTTTATTGAAGGTTCTAAATGGAACCTGTATTGTGCTATACATAACCCTTTCCTATATTTCCTATACATAACCTAAGGTTATATAATGAGCCATTAAAAATGGTTCTATATAGCACCAAAAAAGGGTTCCGCTATGGTTACAACCCTTTTTGGGGCTAAATATGTCTATATTTTTGGGGTTCTTTATAGAAACTTTATGAAAGGTTTTTTGTAGATCCTTTTGAAGAAATATACAGGGTTTTTTATTCTGGAAAGCCATATTATATTATTACAATTCCAAAGGTGTTATTACTGTGTTAATTAACAAGTTGAATCAAGTGAGCTACCTCAGCTGGTGATCCCTGAGGAGAAAACCACCGACTGATTTAGTCAACCGTTCAAAAGACTCACTGGCTAGTCATGTATAAACTGAACAAAAATATAAATGCAACATGCAACAATTTCAAAGATTTTACTGAGTTACGGAAATCACGGAAATAAGGAAATCAGTCAATTTAAATGTATTAATTAGGCAACAGCTCTGGTGGACATTCCTGCAGTCAGCATGCCAGTTGCACACTCCCTCAAAAGTTGAAACAGTTGTAGCATTGTGTTGTGTGACAGAACAGCACATTTTGGAGTGGCCTTTTATTGTCCACCGCAAAAGGTGCACAAGTGTAACGATCATGCTGTTTTATCATATTCTTGATATACCACACCTTTCAGGTGGATGATTTATCCTGGCAAAGGAAAAATGCTCACTAACAGGGTGTAAACAAATTTGTGCACAGAATTGAGAAAAATAAGTATATGGAAAATTTCTGGGATCTTCTATATCAGCTTTACATGTTGCATTTATACTTTTGTTCAGGATAATAAGTAATGGCATAACATAACACATTAGATAAACTGGAATGACACTCTCACTCACGGTTGCACAAAAAGCGATATGAGCAAACCACGCCTCAAAATTTCCGAATGAGCCACCTCCTCTACATTTTAATTATGACTACAAGAGCAAAGTACCCTTTTGTGAACCTCAAAGAACCATTGGAGAGCTCAAATGGTTCTTTGAGTCATTTTGATTCCACATAAAACCATCACCCTTCCCAAAGATCCCTTGAGGAACCCTCCTTTTTTTGTGTGTAGCATGTGACGAGACTATTTTCACAGAATATGATACGATGGCACAAATTGACATTTCTGGTTATTTGGAAGTTAAAACCTCTTAGGGATCTTTGGGGCGCCAAATTCAAAATTATTATAAAAAATGTATCAATATACAAGTGTTGCATACTCTTCAAAAGCTTAGACTCTTGGCAATCTCACAGCGTTGTCAGATTTCAAAAAGGCTTAACGGCGAAAGCACAACATTTGATTGTATAAGGACAGCACCCCGCATATTCTCTGCATTAGAATAATTTCATAACAAGCGCCGGGTCTCGCAAAACACATACAAAGTAGTAAAATAAATCGCTTACCTTTGAAGAACTTCTGCTGTGTCCAAGCAAGACATCCAATGTTCCTTTTGTTAGAAAAAGTCATTGTTTATATCCATAAATCTCAGTTTGGTTGGCGCGTTATGTTCAGAAAATCCACCGTCTACTCGCTGTCACGATCTTCGGAAAGGACAGACCAAGGCGCAGCGAGACATCCAGTATACATCTTTTATTAATTACGTAACTGGGCAAAACAACAAAACAAAGATCGTAACGTTGAAAACATAACATGAAACACAATGAAGCTATGCTCAAACAATAACCCACAAAACCTATATGAAAAAACCAAACATATATATGGTTCCCAATTAGAAATATAACAGCTAGAACATAAAAACCCTACCAAAAACCAAAACTAAACACACCAGCCTGTCTTCTCAGGCCTGGACGTGACACTCGCCCATTGTACAGGGAAGAGAAAGCGTTGAAATGATACCTATCAACTTTGCCCAAACAAATCAAACATAATTTACGATGTATCCTTAGGTACACTTTTATGTATATTAACTGTAATATTTCACACGGATAATAACCTGGACGATAGAAAAGGAAAATCCTGAGGAGTGCACTCACGGTCTCGCGCGCAAAAAACGAAAGCCTCCATCCACTTACATATTCTATAACGTTGTTATTCATGGTAAACTCATGAAACCTTGTCTAAAGACTGTTGACATCTAGTGGAAGCCATAGGTACTGCAACCAGGGTCCTAGTTTACAGCAGATCCCATAGAAAACCATTGGAAATGAGGGCATGTCACAAAAAAACATTTTTCCGGACTGAAATTCCTCAAGTTTTTGCTTGCCATATCAGTTCTGTTTTACTCACAGACATTATTTTAACAGTTTTAGAAACTTCAACGTGTTTTCTATCCAATAGTATTAATTATCTGCATATCCTAGTTTCTGGGCCTGAGTGGGAGGCATTTTACTTTGGGCACGCCAGACTCTCCAAAACCGACACCACTGCTGCCGCTCCCTAACAAGTTAAAGGGATACTGCAACCTGTTCTCTTTTTGGTCTCAAAGTCATAGGTGAAATCTTGAGATATTTAAAAAGAAAACAAAGTGTACATTCTAAAATACATTACCCACTTGGGGTTTTGAGGAGTTGCCTAGTTTTAGCTGCTCTTTCAAATCTACTCACATCTGTAGCAGTGCACGCTTCCATATTTATTTTCCATCTTTGACGGTGCATACAAACTCTGAGAGGGCGATTACATGCCTGGCATGGCATACTGTACATCCTACAGGCCCTATCAGGGCTGAATTTGCCTCTATACCAGGCGGTGTCAGAGGAAGACCCTAAAAATTGTCAAAGACTCCAGCTACCCTAGTCATTCTCTCTGCTACCGGAGCGCCAAGTCTAGGTCCAAGAGGCTTCTAAACAGCTTCTACCCCCAAGCCATAAGACTCCTGAACATCTAGTCAAATGGCTAGACATAACGCAAATAAAAATTACTTTTACGGTTAAATTCCCATGCACTGAATAAAAAATTTAAGTTAAATGGTTTCCATCACATTTTCAACTCTACTCATGGTTTTTGTTTTTGTTGGAAAGAAGGATCAAGTTGTTATAGACTTCATCTGTGGCCCCCAAAAATGTATGCTTTCCCGAGTTGTAGTGGGAGGACATCACGTGACTCCAAGTTTACTTCGATATGAAGTTATTATATCAATATTTGCGCCACCCTTTCTCACATTATTCAATTTACAGACACAAAATCCCACCTTGTCTTGCGTATTTTGTTTTGTCGACATTTGGAACGTTTACAGACAAATTTGTTGTTTCCTTCAGGCCTGTTGTGACATCTACTTTACTTGCATATAAAGGTTGGATGGAAACCTGGTTATTGACAGAAAATCTTTAACCAATTACAAATGAGTGGGCCTAGCTATGTATAACATTACATAGCACAAAATTAAAGTCAAGTCTATTTGTCATATGCACAGAATACAGTCTGGGTGGTAAACAAACGATTCAGGTATGCATTCACTGAATGGTTTGGATTTTTACTTTACTCTTTATAACAGCATTTTATTGTTTTATTTGTGAAATTCAATAATTAATTCAAAAATTAAGGCAATCGTCTGTTTTGACTGCCAGAAACAACTGCCTTCAGCAGTGAACAATTTGGACTAGAGGGAGTATAGCCACAACCGGAATTCACTTTTTTGTAGCAGGTTAGGAGAACGTGACAGGTTAGGAAACTTGGGTTAAGGTTAGGAAAAGGGTTAGGATTAGCTAAAATGCTCTCCTAACCTGCTACGAAAGTATCTTCATGTTGTAGCTGGACTCTATAGAGATAGAGGACTCATCTTTGTATCTGTGCCATTAGAGAGTTTGTGACAGCATGGGCAGCGCCATTGAGGCAATCTCCATTTTGAATTAGTCAGTTTTCTTCTTCACGATTGGCTGACCCCTCCTGATGACCCGATTTGACATGACAGGGTCACCAAGTTGACTACATTGAAATGGTAGAAGCCCTAAATTGTGCTGCCCATGCTAGTACGGCCTTTTGGCCACTAGAGGCCTCTATCATGATTTAGTCACAACTGCAGGGAATTTAGGAAGTCTGCTAACAGCTTTTGGGTGTAAAGACTCCAAGAAATTGGGCAACTACCCCTAGTTGCGTAAGGAAGAACTGCAATTGAATCCAGAAATGCAGTCAAATAGGAGAATAATAATTGTTTGAAGTTTTTTGTTGTTGATGAAATAGAGGCATACTAGGACAAAAGAAACATGACACAGTGTGTGAATTATAACAAATTAGTGCAGAAAATGAAGAAATTGATTAAAATGCTAGAAGTGAATGCTGGAATTGAATAAATAACTATGCACTATTGTTCAAGTACCAAGGTAAAAGTTACGTTAATGAACTTAAAAAAGAGAACAAGTTTGTAAGAGAATCCTTACTTGATATACAGACTAGATCTATGCGAGACAATCTGATGGTTAATGGAATTAAAGAGGATGAGGTTGAAGATCCAGAAAGCATGGTGAAAGAATTCATGGTTAAATGTTGCAGATCCCAGGCAAAACTGTTGGCCAAATTTAACTTGAATGTGTACACTGTTTCAGACAGAGAGGACAGCGATACGAGCACGTTGCCGAATTTGCATCCTTTAAAGATAAAATAATGGTTATAAGCCTAGGTGTAACGTCCAGGCCTGAGTGCACAGGCTGGAGTGTTTAGTTTTGCTTTGGTGTAGGGGTTTCTTGTGTTCTATGGTGTCTATTTCTATGTTGGGATAATGGTTCCCAATTAGAGGCAGCTGAGTCTCGTTACCTCTAATTGGGAACCATATATATGTTTGGGGGTTGCACTTTAGTTTTGTGGGTTATTGCTTATGTTATGGTTATCGTGTTCAGTCAGGTTCTTGCCGTTCAGGTTTAGTTAGGTTCTTGCCATTCGTGTTTAGTTAGGTTCTTGCCATTCGTGTTTAGTTAGGTTCTTGCCATTCGTGTTTAGTTAGGTTCTTGCCATTCGTGTTTAGTTAGGTTCTTGCCATTCGTGTTTAGTTAGGTTCTGCCATTCGTGTTTAGTTAGGTTCTGCCATTCGTGTTTAGTTAGGTTTTGCCCGTTTTCTCAATAAAGTATGTATTCCGGTTACGTCACTGCGCATTGGTCATTCCCGAGAGGAGATAATCATGACAGAATAACCCACCAAAAGAAGACCAAGCAGCGAGAGACCCGGGAGTACTGGACCAGGGAACAGCTCATTGGAACTCGCCTGGCACGGAGGCCCGAAAGACAGCCCCAAAAAACTTTTTTGGGGGGGGGGCACACGAGGAGGTTGGCCGGTTCAGGAGGGACTCCTGAGCCAACTCCTCGTGCTTTGTGGAGAGAGCGTTGGGGAGAGCGTCGCACGGAGAGGTCACCATGCTATGCAGTTCTGCGCACGGTTTCTCCTGTGCGAATTCAGAGGCCGGTGGGAAAGATTCCAGCTCCAATCATCAGTCGGGCTAGACTGAGTGTGCAGCCAGGAAGAGTGGTGCCAGCTCTGCGCGCCAGATCTCCAGTGCGCCTTCTGGGACCTGGATATCCTGCACCGGTTCTGCGTGCAGTGTCTCCGGTACGTGTTCACAGCCCAGTGCGAGAGATCCCAGCGCCACTCATCGGTCAGGCCAAAGTCTGTGTGCTACCTGGAAGAGTGGTGCCAGCTCTGCGCGCCAGGTCTCCAGTGCGCCTTTTGGGACCAAGATATCCTGCGGTCCTACGGGCAGAATCTCCGGTGCGAATCCACAGCCCAGTCCGAGAGATTCCAGCTCCACTCATCGGTCAGGTCAAGGTCAGTGTGCTACCTGGAAGAGTGGTGCCTGCTCTCCGCATCAGGTCCCCTGTCCGTGTTGTGGATTCAACATGTCCAGTCCCCGTTCCACGCTCCAAGATCCCAGTTCGTGTTGTGGAGTCAACACATCCAGTCCCTGTTCCACGTTCCAAGATCCCAGTTCGTGTTGTGGAGTCAACACGCCCTGTACCTGTTCCATGTTCCACGATCCATGTCCGTGTTGTGGATTCAACACGTCCTGTCCCTGCTCCACGCATCAGGCCCCCTGTGCGCCTTCAGAGCCCGGCATGTCCTGTCCCTGCTCCATGCATCAGGCCCCCTGTGCGCCTTCAGAGCCCGGCATGTCCTGTCCCTGCTCCACGCATCAGGCACCCTGTGCGCCTTCAGAGCCCGGCATGTCCTGTCCCTGCTCCACGCCTCAGGCCCCCTGTGCGCCTTCAGAGCCCGGCACGCCCTGTTCGGCCCGCGCACCAGGCTCCCGCGGCGCTTAGAGAGTCCAGCACGTCCTGTTCCGCTCCGCGCACCAGGCTCCCTGCGGCGCTTAGAGAGTCCAGCACGCCCTGTTCCTGCTCCCCGCACCAGAGTGCGCGTCACGAGCCCAGTACGGCCGGTTCCGCCCCGCACCAGAGTGCATCACGAGCCCAATTCTGCCTGTTCCCGCTCCCCGCACCAGAGTGTGCGTCATGAGCCCAGTACGGCCTGTTCCCGCTCCCTGCACCAGAGTTCCAGTGAGCATCACGAGTCCGGTACTGCCAGTTCCTGCTCCACGCACCAGAGTTCCAGTGAGCATCACGAGTCCAGTACGACCGGTTCCTGCTCCACGCACCAGAGTTCCCGTGAGCATCATGAGTCCAGTACGGCCAGTTCCTGCTCCACGTACCAGAGTCCCCGTGAGCATCGTGGGTCCGCTACGGCCAGGTCCTGCTCCACGCACCAGAGTTCCGGTGAGCATCATGAGTCCAGTACGGCCTGTTCCCGCTCCCCGCACCAGAGTTCCAGTGAGCATCACGAGTCCGGTACTGCCAGTTCCTGCTCCACGCACCAGAGTTCCAGTGAGCATCACGAGTCCAGTACGACCAGCTCCTGCTCCACGCACCAGAGTTCCAGTGGGCATCACGAGTCCAGTACGACCAGTTCCAGCTCCACACACCAGAATTCCCGTGAGCAATGTGGGTCCAGTACGACCAGTTCCTGCTCCACGCACCAGAGTTCCAGTGAGCATCACGAGTCCGGTACTGCCAGTTCCTGCTCCACGCACCAGAGTTCCAGTGAGCATCACGAGTCTAGTACGACCGGTTCCTGCTCCACGCACCAGAGTTCCCGTGAGCATCATGAGTCCAGTACGGCCTGTTCCCGCTCCCCGCACCAGAGTTCCAGTGAGCATCACGAGTCCGGTACTGCCAGTTCCTGCTCCACGCACCAGAGTTCCAGTGAGCATCACGAGTCCAGTACGACCAGCTCCTGCTCCACGCACCAGAGTTCCAGTGGGCATCACGAGTCCAGTACGACCAGTTCCAGCTCCACACACCAGAATTCCCGTGAGCATCGTGGGTCCAGTACGACCAGTTCCTGCTCCACGCACCAGAGTTCCAGTGAGCATCACGAGTCCGGTACTGCCAGTTCCTGCTCCACGCACCAGAGTTCCAGTGAGCATCACGAGTCCGGTACTGCCAGTTCCTGCTCCACGCACCAGAGTTCCAGTGAGCATCACGAGTCCAGTACGACCGGTTCCTGCTCCACGCACCAGAGTTCCCGTGAGCATCATGAGTCCAGTACGGCCAGTTCCTGCTCCACGCACCAGAGTCCCGTGAGCATCGTGGGTCCGCACGGCCAGGTCCTGCTCCACGCACCAGAGTTCGGTGAGCATCATGAGTCCAGTACGGCCTGTTCCCGCTCCCCGCACCAGAGTTCCAGTGAGCATCACGAGTCCGGTACTGCCAGTTCCTGCTCCACGCACCAGAGTTCCAGTGAGCATCACGAGTCCAGTACGACCAGCTCCTGCTCCACGCACCAGAGTTCCAGTGGGCATCACGAGTCCAGTACGACCAGTTCCAGCTCCACACACCAGAATTCCCGTGAGCATCGTGGGTCCAGTACGACCAGTTCCTGCTCCACGCACCAGAGTTCCAGTGAGCATCACGAGTCCGGTACTGCCAGTTCCTGCTCCACGCACCAGAGTTCCAGTGAGCATCACGAGTCTAGTACGACCGGTTCCTGCTCCACGCACCAGAGTTCCCGTGAGCATCATGAGTCCAGTACGGCCAGTTCCTGCTCCACGCACCAGACTTCCGGTGAGCATCATGAGTCCAGTACGGCCAGTTCCAGCTCCACGCACCAGAGTTCCCGTGAGCATCATGAGTCCAGTACGCCCAGCTTCTGCTCCACGCACCAGAGTTCCAGGGAATGGTCCGGGGCCTCCGGTGCGTGAACTCGAGCCAGCACGGCCGGCACCGGAGCCCCCACCTGGGACAAAGGGACCCACCCGAAGACCCCACGGACTTTGGGCGCCGAGTCCGCGCTTTGGGGGTACTGTAACGTCCAGGCCTGAGTGCACAGGCTGGAGTGTTTAGTTTTGCTTTGGTGTAGGGGTTTCTTGTGTTCTATGGTGTCTATTTCTATGTTGGGATAATGGTTCCCAATTAGAGGCAGCTGAGTCTCGTTACCTCTAATTGGGAACCATATATATGTTTGGGGGTTGCACTTTAGTTTTGTGGGTTATTGCTTATGTTATGGTTATCGTGTTCAGTCAGGTTCTTGTCTTTCAGGTTTAGTTAGGTTCTTGCCATTCGTGTTTAGTTAGGTTCTGCCATTCGTGTTTAGTTAGGTTCTGCCATTCGTGTTTAGTTAGGTTCTGCCATTCGTGTTTAGTTAGGTTTTGCCAGTCGTGTTTAGGTTTAGTTCACAGTTTCCAGTTTAGGATTTAGCGTTAGGGTTCACGTCTTGTTCATCGTTTATTGTTTTGTCCCGTCTCGTCCCGTTTTCTCAATAAAGTATGTATTCCGGTTACTTCGCTGCGCATTGGTCATTCCCGAGAGGAGATAATCATGACACTAGGCAAAAGACACGACGACTTGAAAATAAGCATATACGAGCAGTTCCCAAAGGAAGTCATAGAACGGCGCAAAGTACTGTACCCACTCTTCAAAGAGAATAGACTAAAAGGCAAACGTGTAGCTCTCGTAGTCGACAAGCTATACATTGATAACCAACTGTTCCCGAGACACCAAGACTACTTCATGACTATTTTAAATAATAGAAAGTTCCCATAGAAGGGAATAATAATCGAACATCCAACACTATCAATTGTAAGGATTATAATGAAAAAACAGAGAAATAATATAATACAACAATTAATTAAGAAATAAATTACAAATACACTATACTATTCAAGTTAGGGAATGTTGTATAATAATTTGTATTACATTTTTGATTTATAGTATTTATAAATAGATAAAATACAGCATTAGAAGAAAGGACAATTCATGAAATAATCCATTCCCAAATTTATTTTTATTTATTTATTTCACCTTTATTTAACCAGGTAGGCAAGTTGTGAACAAGTTCTCATTTACAACTGCGACCTGGCCAAGATAAAGCAAAGCAGTTCGACACATACAAGAACACAGAGTTACACATAGAGTAAAACAAACATACAGTTAATAATACAGTAGAAAAAATAGATCTAAATACAAATGAGTGCAAATGAGGTAGGATAAGGAAGGTAAGGCAATAAATAGGCCATGGTGGCAAACTAATAACAATATAGCATTTAAACACTGGAATGGTAGATGTGCAGTAGATGAATGTGCAATGTAGAAAACTGGGGTGCAAATGATCAAGATAAATAAATAAATACGGCAGGGGATGAGGTAGTTGGTTGGGCTATTTACAGATGGGCTATATACAGGTGCAGGAGTCTGTGAACTGCTCTGACAGCTGGTGCTTAAAGCTGGTAAGGGAGATAAGTGTCTCCAGTTTCAGAGATTTTTGTAGTTCGTTCCAGTCATTGGCAGCAGAGAACTGGAAGGAGAGTCGGCCAAAGGAGGAATTGGCTTTGGGGGTGACCATACCTGCTGGAGCGCGTGCTACGGGTTGGTGCTGCTATGGTGACCAGCGAGCTGAGATAAGGCGGGACTTTACCTAGCAGGGACTTGTAGATGACCTGGAGCCAGTGGGTATGGCGACGAGTGTAAAGCGAGGGCCAGCCAACGAGAGCGAACAGGTCACAGTGGTGGGTGGTATATGGGGCTTTGGTAACAAAACGGATGACACTGTGATAGACTGCATCCAATTTGTTCAGTAGAGTATTGGAGGCTATTTTGTAAATGACATCACCGAAGTCGAGGATCGGTAGGATGGTCAGTTTTACGAGGGTATGTTTGGCAGCATGAGTGAAGGATGCTTTGTTGCGAAATAGAAAGCCAATTCTAGATTACATTTTTGGAAGGAGAGTTTACAGTCTAACCAGACACCTAGATATTTGTAGTTGTCCACATAATCTAAGACAGAACCTTCCAGAGTAGTGATGCTGGACGGGCGGACAGGTGCGGGCAGCGATCGGTTTAAGAGCATGCATTTAGTTTTACTTGCGTTTAAGAGCAGTTGGAGGCCACGGAAGGAGAGTTGTATGGCAATGAAGCTCATCTGGAGGGTAGTTAACACAGTGTCCAAAGAGGGGCCAGAAGTATACAGAATGGTGTCGTCTCCGTAGAGGTGGATCAAAGGCTCACCTGCAGCAAGAGCGACATCATTGATGTATACAGAGAAGAGAGTCGGCCCAAGAATTGAACCCTGTGGCACCCCCATAGACACTGCCAGAGGCCCGGACAACATGCCCTCTGATTTGACACACTGAACTCTATCGGAGAAGTAGTTGGTGAACCATGCGAGGCAATCACTTGAGAAACCAAGGCTGTCGAGTCTGCCGATAAGGATGTGGTGATTGACAGAGTCGAAAGCCTTGGCCAGATCAATGAATACGGCTGCACAGTAATGTCTCTTATCGATGGCGGTTATGATGTCGTTTAGGACCTTGAGCGTGGCTGAGGTGCACCCATGACCAGCTCTGAAACCAGATTGCATAGCGGAGAAGGTACGGTGGGATTCGAAATGGTCGGTAATCTGTTTGTTAACTTGGCAGGGTAGGATGGATATAGGTCTGTAGCAGTTTGGGTCAAGAGTGTCTCCCCCTTTGAAGAGGGGGATGACCGCAGCTGCTTTCCAGTCTTTGGGAATCTCAGACGACACGAAAGAAAGGTTGAACAGGCTAGTAATAGGGGTTGCAACAATTTCGGTAAATAAGTTTAGAAAGAAAGGGTCCAGATTGTCTAGCCCGGCTGATTTGTAGGGGTCCAGATTTTGCAGCTCTTTCAGAACATCAGCTAACTGGATTTGGGAGAAGGAGAAATGGGGAGAAAACGGCTGTTGACCGGGGTAGGGGTAGCCAGGTGGAAAGCATGGCCAGCCGTAGAAAAATGCTTATTGAAATTCTCAATTATTGTGGGTTTATCGGTGGTGCCAGCATTTCCTATCCTCAGTGCAGTGGGCAGCTGGGAGGAGGTGCTCTTATTCTCCATAGACTTTACAGTGTCCCAGAACTTTTTTGAGTTTGTGTTACAGGAAGAACATTTCTGCTTGAAAAAGCTAGCCTTGGCTTTCCTAACTGCCTGTGTATATTGGTTCCTGACTTCCCTGAAAAGTTGCATATCACGGGGGCTGTTCGATGCTAATGCAGAACGCCACAGGATGTTTTGTGCTGGTCAAGGGCAGTCAGGTCTGGAGAGAACCAAGGGCTATATCTGTTCCTGGTTCTACATTTCTTGAATGGGGCATGCTTATTTAAGATGGTGAGGAAGGCACTTTTAAAGAATAACCAAGCATCCTTTACTGACGGGATGAGGTCAATATCCTTCCAGGATACCCGGGCCAGGTCGATTAGAAAGGCCTGCTCGCTGAAGTGTTTTAGGGAACGTTTAACAGTAATGAGGGGAGATCGCAAACCCATTACGGATGCAGGCAATGAGGCAGTGATCGCTGAGATCTTGGTTGAAAACAGCAGGGGTGTATTTGGAGGGCAAGTTAGTTAGGATGACATCTATGAGGGTGCCCGTGTTTACGGCTTTGGGGTTGTACCTAGTAGGTTCAATGATGATTTGTGTGACGTTTAGGGCATCAAGCTTAGATTTTAGGATGGCCGGGGTTTTAAGCTTGTCCCAGTTTAGGTCACCTAGCAGCACGAACTCTGAAGATAGATGGGGGGCAATCAGTTCACATATGGTGTCCGGAGCACAGCAGGGGGCAGAGGGTGGTCTATAGCAAGCGGCAACAGTGAGAGACTTGTTTCTAGAAAGGTGGATTTTTTAAAGTAAAAGTTCTAATTGTTTGGGTACAGACCTGGATAGTAAGACAAAACTGTGCAGGCTATCTCTGCAGTAGATTGCAACACCGCCCCCTTTGGCTGTTCTATCTTGTCTGAAAATGTTGTAGTTAGGGATGAAAATTTCAGCGTTATTGGTGGTCTTCCTGAGCCAGGATTCAGACACGGCTAGGACATCCGGGTTGGCAGAGTGTGCTAGGGCAGTGAATAAAACAAACTTAGGGAGGAGGCTTCTAATGTTAACATGCATGAAACCAAGGCTTTTACGGTTGCAGAAGTCAACAAATGAGCGCCTGGGGAATAGGAGTGGAGCTAGGCACTGCAGGGCCTGGATTAACCTCTATATCACCAGAGGAACAGAGGAGGAGTAGGATAAGGGTACGGCTAAAGGCTATAATGACTGGTCGTCTAGGACGTTCTGAACAGAGAGTAAAAAGAACAGGTTTCAGGTGGCGATAAAATAGATTCAAGGCATAATGTACAGACAAAGGTATGGTAGGACGTAAATACAGTGGAGGTAAACCTAGGCATTGAGTGGTGATGATTGTCTTTAGAAACATTTAAACCAGGTGATGTCATCGCATGTGTGGGTGGTGGAACTGAAGGGTTGGAAAAGGTATATTGAACAGAGGCTCTACAGTGAAATAAGACAATAAACACTAACCAGAACAGCAATGGACAAGGCATATTGACATTGAGGAGAGGCATGCTTAGCCGAGTGATCATAAGGGTTCAGTTAGTAGTGAGGCTGGTTGGGGACACGGCGATTCAGACAGCTAGCCGGGGTAGCAAGCTAGCAAAGGCTAGCAGGCCGGCTAACAAAGACGGAGGAAGTCTGTTTATAGCCTCCTCGTACGTTTCCGTCGGTAGACCAGTCATGATGGGTTAGTGGGGTTCCGTGTGGTGAAGGGGACCAGGCCAATTGGCAAAATAGGTAATAGTGGCACAAGAAATTGTCCGATGGACCTGTTTAGCTAGCAGCTGATATGCTCTAGACAGCTAACGTTAGCGGGCCGCAGTTAGCTGATGGGCGTTCAGGTGACATCGCGATGGAGGGCCGGTTGAATAACCCCCTCGGGCAGATAACGTCAGTGGTCCAGTCGTGAAGGCCCGGTGAGGCTCCGCACCGGCAGTAAAAAACGGGTCCGGATAGGTGTTGTAGCCCAGGAGTGGCTGATGGGATTCTTCAGCCAGCCGGAAGATGGGCCAAGCACAGGCTAGCTTCAGGCTAACTGGTGCTTGCTCCGGGACCAACGTTAGCCAATAGTCACTCGAATAGCAGCTAGCTAGCTGCAAGATCCAGGTGAAAATATCCAGAGCTTGTGGTAGGAATCCGGGGATATGGAGAGAAAATAGGTCCCGAATGCTCTGATTTGAGTCGCGTTACAGTAACGGAGAGAGCTTTTCCGAGCTAAAGGTTAGCTGCTGCTGTCCGTTAGCAATGATAAGCTAAATACTAACGTTAGCTAGTGAGCTAGCTTCTGTTGGGGAATTCCAGATTCGAGGTGGATAATACTTGAAAAAAATAGATCCGTACCACACTGGGTGAGGTGGGTTGCAGGAGAGTGTTTTGAAGATCAAGTTTTAGAAAAAAATATATAAAATGATATGCGAAGAAAAGATATAAAAAGATATATACACTGGACACGACGAGGACAAAAGACTTCTGACTGCTACGCCATATTGGATCGAAATACAAGGAACTGGAACACAAATGTACTCGACAGCCCGTAATTAGGCAGGAATCAAGGTAGAAAAAAACATCACAAACAGAGGACATAGAAGACACAGTAAGTGGGGATGTATGGATGTACAGTGCATTCGGAAAGTATTCAGACACCTTCACTTTTTCCACATTTTGTTACATTACAGCCTTATTTTTTGCAAAAATTTCTAAAAACCAGTTTTTGCCTCGTCATTATGTGTGTAGATTGATGAGGAAGAACAACTATTTAATCAATTTTAGAATAAGGTTGTAACATAAGAAAATTTGTAAAAAGTCAAGGGGTCTGAATACTTTACTTTACCGTATTTAATGGTTGTTGACCTTAGTAATTTATTTTACCTTCTCCTTTAATTGTATTTTTTGACCTAAAGAATACACATAATCCATGCTTCTTTGGTTAGAAAAAGTCATTTATTATATAAATAAATCTCTGTTTGGTTGGCGTGTTATGATCATAAAATCCACCGTTGAGTCGCCCATTGAACCGTGAAGAGAACACGTTCAAATTATACCCATACACTTCCTACAAACAAATCAAACATCATTTTTAATGTATCCTTAGGTATCCTTTTGGGTATATTTGCTGTAATATTTCAACCGGATGATAACGTGAACGATAGGAAAGAGAAATTAAGTGGTGCGCGTTCACAATCTCGCGCGCGTCAAACCTTGTTTACAAAAGTGGTCGCCTGACAATTTCCTCTCCCTATCCGTTCTGACTTTTGACTTTTGACTTTTGACTGTTGACATCTAGTGGAAGCCATAGGTACTGCAGTCTCAGTCCTACATAAAGTTGTATGCAATAGGCACAATGGAGAAAAAAAAAACTGCAAATCCGGATGGATTTTCCTCTGGTTTTCGCCTGCTATATCAGTTCTGTTATACTCACATACATTATTTTAACTTCTTGGGCATGGGTGCATGAGGTGACCGTTTTGGAGAGCCTGGCGTGCCCAAAGTAAAATGCCTCCCATTTAGGCCCAGAAAATAGGATATGCATATATTTAGTACCATTGGATAGGAAACACTCTGGATTTTCCATAACTGTTAACCATTTGTCTGTGAGTGAATCAGAACGCATATAGCAGGCAAAACCCTGAGGAATCTCTGTCCTGGAAAAAGTGATTTTGACACATTGCTCATTTGGGAAACCCTCCCTATTGAAAATGACCATATATAGGCATATGAATGCAGTACACGTCGCTTCCTTATGATGTCAACAGCCTCGAGACGGTGTTTCCCTCCATTTTGGATGAATTTAGAGCAGAGAAAAACAGAAAACAATGAAGACCCTCTTTCTGAAAAAGTTCCGTGGCGCGCACGAAGTCACGGAGTGTCTGTTTTATCGTCGTTATTGATCAGTTTATATTCCGGCTGATTTATAATAGTAAATATACGTAAAAGTGTTCCTAAGGATACATTTAAAACTATGTTTGATTGTTCTTGGACAAGTTTATAGGTATAATTTGAATGAGTTCGCGCCGCGTTTCAATGGAGTAGTGGAAGCTGTCGTTTCTGATTATAACGCGGGAACCAAATGGAGGATTTATGGATAAAAGACGTTACTTTTTCTAACAAAAGAACCATGGATTGTCTTCGTTGGACACTTAGGATGACCTCAGCAGAAGTTCTTCAACAGGTAATTGATTTGTTTTCGCTGTGAAATGTGTTATGTGTGTGCCATGATGGCTAATCGATACATGGCTATTGGAAAAATATGTGAGGTGCTAGCCTCAAACAATAAAATGTGCTGCTTTCGCCGTAAAGCCTTTTTGAAATCTGACAACGCTGTGATATTGCCAAGAAACATAGCTTTTGATGAGTATGGAACACTTGCATATTGGTGGATGTTTAATAATTCCATTTTGGGATTTTGAATTTGGCGCTTTAGATTTTCGCTGGTAGTGTCGGGACGAGCCCGCTAGCGACCCAGCAATCCCTGACTGGTAACACTCTTAGAAACTTCAGAGTGTTTCCTATCCAATAGTACTAATTATGTGCATATCCTATTTTCTGGGCCTGAGTAGCATGCATTTTACTTTGGGCACGCCAGACTCTCCAAAGCCGCCACCTTGGGAGCCACTCCTTAAGAAGTTAAACCGTCCGTCTCCTTCCGAGGGTATCGCATTTCCACCTCAGGGGTAGAGATGGAGAGTGACCGCATTTCAGCCGTGCGTAATTGGCCGACTCCCACCACGGTAAAGGAGGTGCAGCGGTTTCTAGGGTTTGCCAATTACTACCGGAGGTTTATCCGGGGTTTTGGTCAGGTGGTGGCTCCCATTACCTCACTGCTGAAGGGGGGACCGGTGCGTTTGCAGTGGTCGGCTGAGGCGGAAAAGGATTTTGGTCACCTGAGGGCTTTGTTTACCTCGGCTCCCGTGCTGGCCCATCCGGATCCCTCTTTGGTGTTCATAGTGGAGGGGGACGCGTCCGAGGCTGGGATAGGAGCCGTGGTAAACAAAGAAGCTCAGCCCGGCAGAGCGAAAGAAGCTCAGCCCGGCAGAGCGAAACTATGACGTGGGGGACCGGGAGCTTTGGCTAAGGACGTTAGGGTTTATGTTTCCTCCTGCTCGGTGTGCGCGCAGTGTAAGGCTCCTAGGCACCTGCCCAGAGGTAAGCTACACCCCTTACCCGTTCCACAACGGCCTTGGTCGCACCTGTCGGTGGATTTCTTAACCGATCTTCCTCCCTCACAGGGTAACACCACGATCCTGGTCGTTGTGGACCGTTTTTCCTGCCGTCTCCTCCCTCTGCCCGGTCTCTCTACGGCCCTACAGACTGCGGAGGCCTTGTTTACACACGTCTTCCGGCACTGCGGGGTGCCTGAGGATATAGTGTCTGATCGGGGTCCCAGTTCACTTCGAGGGTCTGGTGAGCGTTCATGGAACGTCTGGGGGTCTCGATCAGCCTTACCACAGGTTATCACCCCAAAAGTAACAGGCAGGTGGAGAGAGTGAACCAGGATGTGGGTAGGTTTCTGCGGTCATATTGCCAGGACCGGCCGGGGGAGTGGGCGGCGTTCGTGCCCTGGGCAGAGATGGCCCAAACTCGCTCCGCCACTACTCTACTAACCTTCCTCCCTTCCAGTGCGTACTGGGGTACCAGCCGGTTCTGGCGCCTTGGCATCAGAGTCATACCGTCACCGCAGTAAGGCCCAGGTGTTCGCACCGGGGGACCGGGTCTGGCTCTCGACCCGAATCCTGCCCCTCCGCCTGCCCTGCCGGAAGTTGGGGCCGCAGTTTGTGGGGCCATTTAAAGTCCTGAGGAGACTGAACGAGGTTAGTTATAGGTTACAGCTTCCCCCCGATTACCGTATTAACCCCTCGTTCCATGTGTCTCTCCTCAGGCCGGTGGTGGCCTTCCTGCTCCAGGAGTCTGAGGTGCGGGAGGTTCCTCCGCCCCCTCTGGACATCGAGGGGGCCCCGGCGTATTCAGTTCGCTCCATACTGGACTCGAGGCGTCGGGCGAGGGGCCTTCTGTACCTCGTGGACTGGAAATGTTAATATCAAGGAAGAGGGTTCACTGCACATTTCACTGATTTCAGACCCATATTTCTGTCAAATAGTGATATCAAAATTGGTTGCATATTACTTTAATGATAGGACTGTCTAAAGATATCAAAATTGAACATTTTGAAGTGTATGAGCTTGCCACACATTATAGCAATAGATAAAATCTTCAGTAGCTTTAAAAATCAACATTCAGTGACGTTTTATCGTTGTTATCTCAATAACTCTATGAAGACCTCTATATACCACTCAAATTGGGGAATTTGCTGATTCCCAACTCACATCTCGCTGCAGTATTTTTGATTAGCACACGTGCGTGTGATAATTAAAGCATGAAGGCTAAATTGCTCCTAAACCCTTAGAATATTGAGATGAGCTCATGATCCTTGTATGTAGGAATTTTGTAGTTTGGTATCCCAAAATGTATCTATGTTTGGGGTTAATTAGGGGTTATCAAGACAATGCAGCTTTGGGTTCTGAGAATATCAAATGTATTTTCTAATGGTCAATTAGCCTGCTGATAATGGGCCTCTGTACGCCTAAATAGATATTCCATAAAAAATATGCTGTTTAAATAGTCATTTACAACATTAACAATGTCTACACTGTATTCCTGATCAATTTGAATGGAAAAAGAAATGTGCTTTTCTTTCAAAAACAAGGACATTTCTAAGTGACCCCAAGCTTTTGAACAGTAGTGTACATGTCGGTTGTTTGGCTCGAGGAGTTCCACAAGCCTCACTACCAGTTTTAAAAATGAATGGAGATAGTTTAGTGCTTAATATAATGGGTTAAATACATGTAAAAAAAAAAAGGTTTACTGATCTTTCTTAAATTGCTCAAGTATAGACCGGTACAGTGGATGAGTTACCATACCCATAAAATTTATTGGTAAAACCCGGTAATGTTTCCGAACGTTTTTTCCCGAATAATTTTTGCATCTGTAATTTTATAACTACTTCATATAAAGTCTGTGTTTTGTGTAGGTTTACCCTGGAATGACGTTTTGATAGCCATTTAATTCTCTCTTGGACAAGGTGAGTTCTCAATATATTCGCTTCAACTTACTCTCAAAAATTCAAAATGCTAATTAGAAGAGAAGACCTCAGCAAGACCACAAATTCCTGCAGGAAGCTCGTGCACGTCATCTTTAGCCGACACTGTCAAATACCGTTCACCTGCACAATCAGAGACCTTTGTGCCCAGAGATCAAGTTTGAGCATCTTAGCAAAACACTGTTTTCTATACTGCCCTACCAAGCAAAAGGGCAGTAACTGTTCATAACTTGGAACTGAGATTTTCTTTTTTTTTTATTGTCCAGCCAAATGACTTCTAGGGAGAACATTGGAGATGTAGTGATCTGTTGTCTTACTATGAGTACATTTTTTATTCATGTTGACCCTGTCCTCTGACATGACCTTTGACCCTTAAACGGCAGTTTCTGCCTTCTTCCTTGGCATGATATATTACAAATCGCAGGGTAATAACAAAACAAAGAGCAGGATCTGCCCTTTTCATTTGTAAGTTTATTATACTTCTCATTTATGCTATTAATAAAAGAGCAGTGTAATAGATTTGAAGCTGCATCCTTTGTGTTACTTGGACTAAGACACTAGTTGCATTTGCTTAACCAGGCAAGTCAGTTAAGAACAAATGCTTATTTACAATGACAGCCTAGGAACAGGTGGCTAACTGCCTTGTTCAGGGGCAGAACGACACATTTTTACCTTGGGGATCTGATCTAGCAACCTTCCGGTTACTGGCCCAACGCTCTAACCACTAGGCTATCTGCCACCCCGTGGAGATGTAAGGTAATACTAATTATAAAAAATTACCATAAGATTGCAAATTAAATGATTTGTATATATTTTTTTTAAATGACACTTACATAGACAATTTTGATTTGGAGGCATCAGAGGACACAGCTTGGTGATGATGTCCATCTTCTTGGACTCTTATAGCCCTAATGCTTATTTAGATTGCATGGAATGACATTGACAGGAATAAAACCTAGTATTGACGTGGTTATACAGTCCTAATGCACCCGTGCCCAAAGAGGTGGAGTCAGTGGAGGACCTGTACCCTGCGGAAGACTACAACCCTCTGTCCCGAGAGCCCACGGAGAAGGATCTTTAGTGTCTAAGGAAATGTCTCCGGGGCAGGTTCAATGGAATGGCATGTCTCCTTGAACCTGAGCCAGAACAACCTCTACCCTCCCTGTCTGTACTGGACGTTGTAAAGAAAAACAAGGGCACCTGGGGCATGCAGGCATCCAACCCCAACAGGCACACCATGATGAGAGGTTGACGGCCAGCATTACTCCATTGCTGCTAAAAAGGGTCCTCAGATCTAGGGCTGTCCCCAAAAAAAAAAAATCTTGGTCGGCCAAGAGTCATCCTGTTCTTTCGACCAATCGATTTGTCTAAATGTTTACTTATTTTTCCATATATAGACAGACTATGTGTTTGAATAAAATAAACTACATATGCACTGAGCTTGTCTGATGCTTTAAGCACACTGTTTGATTAAATAATTAAGACACACAAATGACTCGAGAAAGAGCCCGATGATCACACTGTGTTAAAAAAAAATGTGACTGGCGCACGTTGTCTCACATTCCTCCCTACTGCAGCGAAAAGGCACCACAGCACAGTAAGTGTTTATTGCGCTGTCTCTGACTGAAAAGTTCTGTTACCGAAATCCCTAATTTGTCTACCAAAAACATTCCCTATTTTCTCAACCCTTGCTTTCTTTACGTGAAACATGTAAGAATCACATGCATGTGACAAACAGGGCCTGACATATAGCCTATCATAATCACATCAATAAATGTGTTATAACAAATTCTGAACAAAGTAATGTCAACAGCAAAATGAAGAGAGAAAGGGGAAATCAGATCTGTAGAATACATTTTACTTAGTTGTGGAAACCACTGGAGATCAAGAAAAAAGAGGGTATAGGAGCAAGCGTTGTGTGAGTATTGTGTGCCAAACAGTTGCTATTAGATTAGAATAAAAAAATCTGACCATTTGGAACAGTGTAAACAACACTAAGTAAAAACGTGTACCAGAGTGTCCATTCTAATGAAAAAAAAAGATATATAAAGCTATTACAGCAAACTAATACAGTAGCATGCATTTGTGAATTGCGGTTTATTTATTGTTTGGCCAATTATTCAAAGCTCCTTTTGTTATTTACTTAAAAACTAAAATGCTTGAATACATTTAAAGTCATGAATGTCTTGTATGCTGTGTGGTGGCATGAACAAATTAATGATTGATTGATACAGTAGCCTATACATTGAAATATAGGCCTAAGTAAGTTACGGTATTAAGACTAAACAGGACGCGCTGTTAGGGCTACAGCTCGATGGTGGTTCGACAAGGCTACTATACAACGCCTACTAATGATAATGACTTTACTTATTATTATAATGTTGAAAATAATGATTGTAATAATAAGAAGAAGAAGGAGATACAGATTAAAGGAGGGTATAGGAGCGAAAGCTGCGTTCAAATTATGTGTGACAAACAGGTGCTGTTAGATTACTATATTATTTTTCTTTTTTTGGAACAGTGTAAACACTAAATACATTATAAGTAATACCACACTGTTCTAATTATTTTAAGTATTTATTACAGCATAACAAAATTAAAAACAGCCAACTCTGTGAAATTGCTTTATTCGACATGTTGCCGTTTCATGAGGCTTAGTGCTCATAGAATCAGTAGGCTATTAAACAAACACTCAAACAGAAGCAAGATCTGTCTTATTTCTGTAGATATGTATAGATGATTTATAAAGCCAGGCACATTTAACAGTTAGGCTATTTATTATAGACCTAATTAAATTACTCAGATTGGGGTGTTGTCTGTAAAGTGGGGCACAGAAAACAAAGAGGAGGACATCAAGGCATTCAAAATGGCTACAAGGATGGATGTGCAGGAGTCAGGGCTTTGGGTCACGGGGTCTTCGATCCTAAGTGCCTCACCGGATGGTGTGGTGGGCACTACAGCAGTTGTTGAGGTCAAGTGTCCGTATGGTGCAATGGACCTTACCATTGAAGAGGCAGTGTAGTCTAAGGATTTCTATATCCAGGAGGAGGGAGGTTCTTACAGACCATACTTACTTGCACCAGGTCAAAGAGCAGCTCCACATCACTGGAAGGGATACTTGCTTCATTTTGTGGACCACAAAAGCCTCCATCCAGCGTGACGACCTCTGACAGACTCATATTGCTGGACCAGAGGAGTTTTTCAAGGACCACATGCTCCCAAAATTGGCAACAGTGAACATCTGTAAATTGTTTTTGTACAAATTAGTTTTTACCTTGAGGTTTAATTCCAATCACTTGTTTGGGGGGGTCAGCGTTCTCGTCCGCCTCCTGTCAGTACAGTTTTCAGGGAAGTCAGTGGTCAAAAATAATTCCACATACTGTAGTTCATACACACACACACTAGGCTCCCAGAATAGGTTATATTACATACAAGTGCTCAAAGCAGCCAACTAAAGTGACGTAGTTAATATAAGTTCAATCACAAAGGCTGGTCTGAGTGCATTTCTGGTAAATGCAGGATGAGAGACATCACTTCCAGCAGATCTCCTTGCTGTGGGTGGTGTTGATCATGCACTGCTTCTCGTGGGGTGAGTCTGATGTTCCGCATGTCATGCCTCATGTCTAAAACATGGGGGAAAGGGGACATAAAATCACAATTTCGATGTATCTACAAATTAAACGTTTTACATAATATTGTATCATATTTGATGAGTTATTGACCTGTTCGTCTACAGGCTCGATGTGCTGTAATCTCCAAAACTGAATGCTCGTGCTCTGATCACACTGCCACAGGATGTCCATGCACCAGATGTTCTGAGGGATACACTCCTGCTGAACTGGAAAACAAAGAGACATTTTGTCAGTGGTGGGTCTTTTCTATGCTGTATCAACATTTTTATCTGGACAGAAAATGCATTGTTTATCATAACACAAACCCACCTTAGACAATGTGAAAAGTGGTCCCTCAACACCCAGTCCTCATGCCTCATTGTTTGTTCTTATTTCCCAATCAATAGCACATTTTCTGATGAGTGGGTCTTGGAGGTTTTACAAGTTTACACCAGCACATTAATATAACAATGCAGAAAAGGTGGGATGACTAACAGAATTTTAAAATATTTTATTCAAGAATTTGCCCTCTCAACATGGATCCTGTTTCTCGCTATGTTTTATGTGAATTGTTTAACTTCGGTCAAACGTTTCAGGTAGCCTTCCACAAGCTTCCCACAATAAGTTGGGTGAATTTTGGCCCATTCCTCCTGACAGAGCTGGTGTAACTGAGTCAGGTTTGTAGGCATCCTTGCTCACACACGCTATTTCAGTTCTGCCCACACATTTTTCTATAGGTTTGAGGTCAGGGCTTTGTGATGGCCACTCCAATACCTTGACTTTGTTGTCCTTAAGCCATTTTGCCACAACTTTGGAAGTATGGTTGGGGTCATTGTCCATTTGGAAGACCCATTTGCGACCAAGCTTCAATATATCCACATAATTTTCCTTCCTCAGTATTAATCTATTTTGTGAAGTGCACCAGTCCTTCCTGCAGCAAAGCACCCCCACAACATGATGCTGCACAGTGCTTCACGGTCGGGATGGTGTTCTTCGGCTTACAAGCATCCCCCTTTTTCCTCCAAACATAACGATGGTCATTATGGCCAAACAGTTCTATTTTTGTTTCATCAAACCAAAAGACATTTCTCCAAAAAGTACAATCTTTGTCCCCATGTGCAGTTGCAAACCGTAGTCTAGCTTTTTTTTATGGCGGTTTTGGAGCAGTGGCTTCTTCCTTGATGAGCGGCCTTTCAGGTTATGTCGATATAGGACTCATTTTACTGTGGATATAGAACATGTTGTACCTGTTTCCTCCAGCATCTTCACAAGGTCCTTTGCTGTTGTTCTGGGATTGATTTGCACTTTTCGCACCAAAGTATGTTAATCTCTAGGAGACAGAAGGCGTCTCCTTCCTGAGCGGTATGGCGGCTGCGTGGTCCCATGGCGTTTATACTTGATACTATTGTTTGTACAGATGAACGTGATACCTTCAGGCGTTTTGAAAATTGCTCCCAAGGATGAACCAGACTTGTGAAGGTCTACAATTATTTTTCTGAGGTCTTGGCTGATTTCTTTAGATTTTCCGATGATTTCAAGCAAAGAGGTAGGCCTTGAAATACATCAACAGGTACACATCCAATTGACTCAAATGATGTCAATTAGCTTATCAGAAGCTTCTAAAGCAATGACATTTTCTGGAATTTTCCAATATGTTTAATTAAAGGCACAGTCAACTTAGTGTATGTAAACTTCTGACCCACTGGAATTGTGATACAGTGAATTCTAAGTGAAATAATTTGTCTGTAAACAATTGTTGCAAAATTACTTGTGTCATGCACAAAGTAGATAAGTCCTAACCAACTTGCCAAAAGTATAGTTTGTGAACAAGACATTTGTGGAGTGGTTGAAAAACGAGTTTTAATGACTCCAACCTAAGTGTATTTAAACTTCCGACTTCAACTGTATCTCACTCTCTGTGAACCTTCTGTGGTTCAGGAATGGAGGAATGTTCACAGTGACTCCTGCAGGCATCAAGCTCTGGATCAAGAAGCCTTTGTCTACCAAAATCATGTCTCCAGATGTGAAGATCTTCTCAAACCCTGACTTCTGGACAATGGCTTTGTCTGACACAGATCCTGGATACAGATCACTGCAGTATTGTATCACCACATTAGGTTCAACTCCCAGGAGTAGATTGAAGGAGTGCATTGAACACCACACAGAGTAGGTTTGCTTCTGCAGATCCATCAGACTTGGAGTAGCAACTTCTGTCAGTACAGTCAATGACCAGCCTGCAGTTTCTGCTGGACCCCTGAAAAGATGCAGGAAAGCACGTTTGGTTCTTATCCCGACTTTGAACAGTCTTCATGATGCTAATGAAATAAAGCTTTTGGATCACGTGAATGAAAGTGATGGTAGCATTGCTGACAGTGCTTGCACTACAGTGGAATAGTTGAGCCAGGTGCAAGTAGGTGTAGCTGTGACGCAACTTCATAAGCACCATAAACACATGATCCTCAAATGACAGAATCTCGACCCTCCATTTGGAAAAGTAGACAATGCAGTCCATGTAACGTTCCAAGTATTCAACAACGATGTTGGACATGTACTTTATCAGACAGCTGTGATTCTGAATACCTGTTGCAGGTATACAGCTGATTCTCCTGCAGAACCATCATGATGCACCTCAGTGAGAACATTCTGCAACTTTTGCAGACAGCAGCCTCCTACATTCTTTAGCGTCTGGAGGGCCTGGAACTTCATCGTCTGCCATGGTGGATGTGTCTGGATCTTCCTCTTCTGCCATGGTGGAAGTGTCTGGATCTTCCTCTTCTGCCATGGTGGATGTGTCTGGATCTTCCTCTTCTGTCATGGTGGATGAGTCTGCATCTTCAAAGGAAACACTTTGAAGTTTGTGGAAATGTGAACTGAATGTAGGAGAATATAACACAATAGATCTGGTAGGAGAAAATACAAAGAAAAAAACAACCGTTTAAAAAAAAAAAAAAATTCCACCATCTTTGAAATGCAACAGAAAGGTCACACATCTAGCCATCACTCTGCTTGTAATACAGCAGTGTATGTGAAAAGTTTCAGACTATTAAGTTGAAGTATGAGTAAGCTACATTATATTTAGTGTGAAGTCACCCAGGTACATTTGGGCAAATCGTGAAGGACACATTTACATAAAATGTTTCTGCAAGAATATCATCAAATCTGTATATTTGAACTTTGATTCAGCTTTTCCAGTATTAGTAGCCATATTGTAAGTTCAACATTTGCAAAACATCCAGTTTTCATAACTTCATAACTCTCCATATTCTTGCAATTTTTGTCCAAAAGGAAAAGGCTTGCTGTCGCACAAGGTTAGCAGCAAAAGTGTTTGATGGATACGGGGTTTCCCAGCTCATTGGCTATCTAGCTAGCTTTTTTTGACCCCGATTGGTGCTTATTTGACAAAGTTACAGTCAATCAAGTGAAGACCGCCCGTGTCATTGGCACACCATGAAGGCGTCGCTCTCTGACCAGATTTGGTGTCCTATAGGATATACTACACCCCTAATGATATAGTGAAGTCTGGTTATGTTCTAGGATCTCTGAGGAATACATACTAACGTGATTTGACTGGTTGAAACAACATTTAGCGTTAGATTTTCACAGATTCCTTTCTTTGGAAATTGAATGAGTGGGAATACAAAATCGATCGTGCATGCTATATGGACCTTTTTAGGATAAGAAAAATTATTTTATCTAACAAAACGACACTTCATGTTATCTCTGGGACCATTGGGATGATAAATCAGAGCAAGATATCAGAATGTAAGTATACATTTCACCTTCAGAGGTGAATTTATCAAACCTATTGCGGTGAAAAAAAGTGCTTTGTTGTTAGGAGCTCTCCTCAAACAGTAGCATGGCATTTGTTTGCGGTAATAGCTACTGTAAATTTAACAGTGGGCAGTATCCTGAATTTCTGCCTGTCTGATGTGCCCAAAGTAAATTGCCTGTTACTCAGGCCCAGAAGCTAGGATATGCATATAACTGGTAGTATTGGATAGAAAACACTCTGAAGTTTCTAAAACTGTTAAAATAATGTATGTGAGTATAACAGAACTGATATGGCAGGCGAAAACCTTAGGAAAATCATTTTTTGGAGGTCACAGCTCTTTCCAATGACTGCCTATTAACTATACAAGAAAATGCTCCCAGATTTCAGTTCGTATGGCTTCCACTAGATGTCAACAGTCTTTATACAGGTTTCAGGCCTGTTTTTTGAAAAACGAACAAGTAATTGGAGTTTTTCCAAGGTGTGCCTTATTAGGACACTAGCCTTTGGCGCGAGTGAATGAGGTGTGCATTTGAACATACTATTCCCAGTCTTAAATATTATTGTTTATTTAGATATTAGAGTACCTCAGGATTAATTAGAAACATCGTTTGACTTGTTTGGACGAACTTTACTGGTAACTTTTTGGATTCCTTTGTCTGCATGTTGAACCAGTGGATTATTCGAACAAAATAACCATTCTTTGTGTAGCTGGGACCCTTGGGATTGCAAATAGAGGAAAATCTTCAAAAGGTAAGTGATTTATTTTATTGCTATTTTTAATTTTGTGACGCCTGCTGATTTGAAAAATATGTTGAAGTGGGGCGCTGTCCTCAGACAATCGAATGTTATGCTTTCGCCGTCAAGCCTATTGTAAATCGGACAATGCAGTTCGATTAACCAAGATCCTAAGATTTTGAATGATGTATAACACCTGTATTTTCATGAATGTTTAATATTACGAGTTCTGTATTTTGAAGTTGGCGCTCTGCAATTTCACCAGATGTTGTCGTAGGTGGACCGCTTGCGGAATGCATTTTTTGTCACCAGTACTCTATTGCTAACTGAGTGAGTGAACCTTTTAGTGTAATTAGAAAGTAGGCTTTAAATGTATTGTCATCACAGACTTACCTTTCCCTCTCTAGGAGCTTCAGCCTGCACCAACCTTGGTTACCACCCTCACTACATCCCATCGTCACGTGTCAATGACAGCATCTGCGGTAAGGTTTCCCTATCGTGCATGGCTAGTGTACTGTACTGTAGTAGACTAGACTATGTTCATGTTGAACACATTTCTTAGTGTCACTGACACAAGTAAGTGGCAAAGAGGAACTACCTCTACTTTTGTAAGCCAGTCATTTTATTGTCTATATGTAAATTAGGTTGTTCAAAGACCAGGGCTAATTGTAGTTCTTAATTGTAGTACAATAATCCTTTGATCTTTCACTGCTACTGAATGTGTTGTTCCCTCAAGAAATTTTCATATTGCTGTCCATTTAAGATGTCCAAACTAGACTAGACACATCAGTTCTGACTACAGTCACTCCACTCGAGTAGGAAGAACACTTTCTCAGTGATGTCCCACAGGTTGGCTCTCCTCTTTGTGTGAGAACACAAGATTGACAGCTTGGAAGTTGCTATACCTGCTTTTGTTGAGGAAACTGAGAGACAAGGAGGCCTAACACAGCAAACAAGACCTCCTGTCTCCCCATTGTCCTACTTCTTCCTTGAAAAGCATTTTGTCTCCATCCTCAAGTCTCCCTCCCCTCCTTCTCCCACACTCCCACTGTAAATCCTTTAATTAGATAGTTTTTGTCCCCCTCCCTCTTTTCTCTAATGCTTCCTGTTATCAACGCCCCGTCACGGGCCTTCCTTGTGGCTTTTAATGGCATGCGGCAGCGGAGGGCGATGGAAAAAAAGAGGAAGGAAGGAAGGGTGGGAGGAAGGGTTTGTGTCTGACACTGGAAGCTTTTTACCCCCTCCCCTTCTCCATTTCCCTCTTTTTCTTCTCTTTCTCTCTTACTCCTTGTCTTCTCTTCAGTCCTCCTTGAAAGGAGCCACTTAGAGTTGGTGGTTTTTCCTTACAACTTGGTGAGAGCTTTTACAGTGCCTTGCAAAAGTAGTCATCCCCCTAGGCATTTTTCCTATTTTGTTGCATTACAACCTGTAATTTAAATGGATTTTTATTTGGATTTCATGTAATGGACATACACAAAATAGTCCAATTTGGTGAAATGAAATGAAAAGAATTACTTGTTTCAAAAAATGATCAAAAATATAAACCGGACAAATGTGGCGTGCATACAGTATGTATACACCCCCTTTGCTATGAAGCCCCTAAATAAGATCTGGTGCATCCAATTACCTTCAGAAGTCATATAATTAGTTCAATAATGTCCACCTGTGTGCAATCTAAGTGTCACATGATCTGTCACATGATCTCAGTGTATATACACCTGTTCTGAAAGGACCCAGAGTATGCAACACCACTAAGCAAGGGGCATCACCAAGCAAGCGGCACCATGAAGACCAAGGAGCTCTCCAAACAGGTCAGGGCCAAAGTTGTGGAGAAGTACAGATCAGGGTTGGTTTATAAAAAAAAATCAAAATATTTGAACATCCCACGGAGTACCATTGAATCCATAAAAAAAAGGAAAGACCATTGCACCACAACAAACCTGCCAAGAGGGCCACCCACCAAAACTAATAGACCAGGCAAGGAGGCCATTAATCAGAGAGGCAACAAAGAGACCAAAGATAACCCTGAAGGATCTGCAAAGCTCCACAACGGAGATTGGAGTATCTGTCCATAGGACCACTTTAAGCCATACACTCCACAGATTTGGGATTTTCAGAAGAGTGGCCAGAAAAAAGCCATTGCTTAAAAGAAAAAAATAAGCAAAATCGCTTGGTGTTTGCCAAAATGCATGTGGGAGACATATGAAAGAAGGTACTCTGGTCAGATAAGACTAAAATTGAGCTTTTTGGCCATCAAGGAAAACGCTATGTCTGTCGCAAACCCAACACCTCTCATCACCCTGAGAACACCATCCTCACAGTGAAGCATGGTGGTGGCAGTATCATGCTGTGGGGATGTTTTTCCATCGGCAGGGACTGGGACACTGGTCAGAATTGAAGAAATTATGGATGGCGCAAAATACAGGGAAATTCTTGAGGGAAACCTGTTTCAGTCTTCCAGAGATTTGAGACTGGGACGGAGATTCACCTTCCAGCAGGACAATGACCCTAAGCATACTGCTAAAGCAACACTCGGGTGGTTTAAGGGGAAACATTTAAATGTCTTGCCTAGTCAAAGCCCAGACCTCAATCCAATTGAGAATCTGTGGTATGACTTAAAGATTGCTGTACACCATCGGAACCCATTCAACTTGAAGGAGCTGGAGCAGTTTTGCCTTGAAGAATGGGCAAAAATCCCAGTAGCTAGATGTGCCAAGCTTATGGAGACATACTCCAAGAGACTTGCAGCTGCAATTGCTGCAAAGGTGTCTCTACAAAGTATTGACTTTGGGAAGTGAATAGTTATGCACCCTCAAGTTTTATGCATGCTCAATATAAAATATTTTGCATCTTCAAAGTGGTAGGCATGTTGTGTAAATCAAATGATACAACCCCCAAAATGTATTTTATTTCCAGGTTGTAAGCAACAAAATAGGAAAAATGCCAAGGGGTGTGAATACTTTCAAAGCCACTGTAACTGCACCCTGTTGTGACTTTGGCTTGGATATTCAAGATCATTTACTGATTAATTACTAAAATGATTAATTTATACAATTTATCTAATTAATTAGGTTATTCTATCCAAATTAATCTAAGAGGAGTACCATTAAGGGTTTTGATCTAGAGGGACCCCTTGAATTAACTCCATCAATAATTATCATTAACCTTTATACAGTTAGTCCTATATCAACAATAGTCATAATCAACAGTCAGTTTACTATATTCTCATTCTGAATGGTCGTTGAGCTGTCAGACTTCAAGAATCCAATTGTTTGTTAAGGACTGCAATGCAACAATGGATTTACTAAAAGTTTTATTACTAGACTAACATAGATTGAGAATGAGGTAGGTACAGTTGTTTTAAAATACACAATTTACTAATGGTGTTCTACTAAGCTATATGGCATTGTTTTAAGAAGGTCATAGCAATGATCATTTTGCTATTTGATTTTGAATTCTAAGACCCCTTGAAGTATATATTTTTTGGGGGGGCCTTACTGCTTTTAGCCCATACAAATGCTCTGAATAACAGACTCACTACATGGAGCAACCGAAAAAAATCTAAAGGAAGTTTGTTCTGAATGTTCTGTCCTATATCTGAGAGATGTAAGAAAAATCAGGAAACTTTATATTTTTTACAAGATAAGTCTTGTGAGGCCTGTGGGCATCCAATAGCAAAACAACCGACATGTACGTGTTCGTGAGAGTCTCACCTTTTCACAGAGGGGTCATTAATGTATAGCCCAAACTATTCGGACGCTACAGACAGAAGTTGGCAGATCGGCTGAACCAACTTCAGACGAGTCCCAAGATGCTCGTGGACGGACGTAAAGCCGACCGTGAAAGTCTCATCTTTCCATAGATGGGTCATAATAGTTTGTAGGCCAAACCGTTACGAAGTTACATACGATTTTGTGAGAACAAATCTTTCGGGATGTCTCATGGTCTGACAAAGTTCGCTCTACCTTTGGCACATTTCACCCCAGATGTGGAGGTGTAACATAGGCAGATGCGGTGGACTGAGATGTATCCAATGTAAAAAAATCGGAAATCTCTAGCTTACACTGACAGATTTTTATGCGGACATGTATGTTAGTTGAGTGTCGTTTAGTTGGATTTCCGTTATGACCGAGATGAAACAGGTAAAGCTCAGTGTTCCTGGCAATGGAGCTTGCAGCCGAAGAATCTTCCCCCTCGTCGGAGCTGACACGCAGAGGAGCTTGTCGTTCTCAACTCCATTCAGTCCAAAGAGATGAGGTTTGTTAAGGCACTAGGGTGCAGTGGAATGTTTAGGTCCCCTTAGGGAGGGATGAAACGCTGTTCGTTGTGAGTGAGCAGAGTTTTGTTTGGCAAAGTTCCTCTCAAGGGATTCTTCTGTCTGAGTTGGATAAGGCTTCCTCAATCAGTGTTTTGGGTTTCAAAGGAGATGGGATCATTTGTCCCACAGGTGTGGCCTCGCCTTGCAGACCCTGAACTAGTGAGTCTGAGTACAAGTCTCACAAATTATAGTGTTAGAGGGCTCAGCCAGGAAGTATTCCGAAGACCTGCCGGTCACTCCTCTGAGTTTAGCAAATGGCATGCAAATATTGGAATAAAACCTGAGATTGGCTCGTGAGTGTACACAATAAGTCCCTACTGTATAGAAAATCAGTTTACCGTTCCTAAAAGGGGATAAGCAACCCATAAATTCTAAACATGACTGGAATAAGATACATACAATTTATGTTATAGTGAAATACATATTACACTTTTAATAACATAGCAAAAGCAGAGGAAAAAATTCACAATGATCTAGAGGGGTAGAGTTAAAAAAGGAAAACACATTTCAGTTGAAGGCATTCAGTTGTACAGCTGACTAGGTATCCCCTTTCTTCCATCACTCTCCTTGGACAAATAGCCCTTACGCATCCTGGAGGTGTATTTTGGGTCATTGTCTTCTTGAAAAACAAATGATAAGCGCAATCCAGATGGGATGGCGTATCGTTGCAGAATGCTGTGGGAGCCATGCTGGTTAAGTGTGCCTTAAATTCTAAGTAAATCACAGACAAGGTCATCAGCAAAGCACCCCCCACACCATCACACCTCCTCCTATGTAAACATTATTAAAGTGACTAGTGTTTCCTTATTAAAGTGGCCAGTGATTTCAAGTATATGTTTAAGGGTCAGCAGCCTCGAAGGTGCAGGGTTACGTAACCGAGTGGAAGCCGCCTAGTGATGGCTATTTAACAGTCTGATGGCTTTGAGATAGAAGCTGTTTTTCACCCTCTCAGTCCCAGCTTTGATGCACCTGTACTGACCTCGCCTTCTGGATGATAACGGGGTGAACAGGCAGTGGCTCTAGTGGTTGTTGTCCTTGATGATCTTTTTGGCCATCCTGTGACATCAGGTGCTGTAGGTGTCCTGGAGGACAGGTAGTTTTCCCTCCGGTGATGCGTAGGGCAGACCGTACCGCTCTATGGAGAGCCCTGCGGTTGCGGGCGGTGCAGTTGCCATACCAGGCGGTGATACAGCCCGACAGGATGCCCTCAATTATGCATTTGTAAAAGTGTGTGAGGGTTTTTGGTGTCAAGCCACATTTCTTCAGCCTCCTGAGGTTGAAGAGGTGCCGTTACACCTTCTTCACCATACTGTCTGCTGGATGGACCATTTCAGATGGTCAGTAATGTGTACGCCGAGGAACTTTTAAGCTTTCCACCTGCTCCACTGCGATTCGTTCCGTCGATGCAGATAGGGGCGTGCTCCATCTGCTGTTTCCTGAAGTCCACGATCAGCTCCTTTGTTTTGTCGACATTGAGTGAGAGGTTAATTTCCTGGCACCACACTCCCATGGCCCTCACCTCCTCCCTGTAGGCTGTCTCGTCATCAGGCCTACTACAGTTGTGTCATCTGCAAACTTGATGATTGAGTGGCCACGCAGTCATGGGTGAACAGGGAGTACAGGAGGGGGCTGAGCACACACCCTTGTGGGGCCCCTGTGTTGAGGATCAGCGTTGTTTCCAACCTTCATCACCTGGGGTGGCCCGTCAGGAAGTCTAGTACCCAGTTGGACAGGGCCCGAACTTAACTTCTTGGGGATTGCTGGTGCGCTAGCGCCCCAATCCCGACACTACCAGGTGAAATGCAAGGCGCCAAATTCAAAATCCAAAAGTTGAACTATTAAACATCCACCAATATACAAGTGTTCCATACTCATCAAAAGCTCTGTTTCTCCACCAATATCACAGCGTTGTCAGATTTCAAAAAGGCTTTACGGCGAAAGCAGCACATTTGATTGTTTGAGGGTAGCACATTTTTCCCATAGCCATGAATCTATTAGCCATCACGGCACACACATAACACATTTCACAGCAAAAACAAATCAATTACCTGTTGAAGACCTTTTGCTGAGGTCTTCCTAAGTGTCAAACGAAGACAATCCATGGTTCTTCTGTTAGAAAAAGTAATGTATTTTATCCATAAATCTCCATTTGGTTCGCGCGCGTTATAATCAGAAATGACAGCTTCCACTACTCCATTGAAACGTGACGAGAACTCGTTCATCTTATACCTATAAACTTGTCCAAGAACAATCAAACATAGTTTTAAATGTATCCTTAGGAACACTTTTACGTATATTTACTATTATAAATCAACCGGAATATAAACTGATCGATAAAGACGGTAAAAAACACACAGCGCGCTTTGTCGGGAGCGCGCGCTGCCTACTGTTGACATAAATGAGACACTTCCTGGTTTCCTCTTATTCTCTGATCTAATGCATCCAAAACGAAAATGAACACTCTCTCGAGACTGTTGACATCCAGAGGAAGCGATCGGTACTGCATTCATATGCCCTTATATGGGTATTTTCATAAGGGAGGGGTTCCAAATGAGGCACTCTGTCAAAACCACTTTTTCCAGGACAGAAATTCCTCGGGGTTTTCGCCTGCCATATCCGTTCTGTTTTACTCACAGACAAATGGTTGACAGTTCTAGTCAATTCAGAGTGTTTCCTATCCAATGGTACTAAATATGTGCATATCCTATTTTCTGGGCCTGAATGGGAGGCATTTTACTTTGGGCATGCCAGGCTCTCCAAAACGGTCACCTCATGCGCCCATCCCTAAGAAGTTAATGATGAGCTTGGAGGGTACTGTGGTGTTGAATGCTAAGCTATAGTCAATGAACAGCATTCTTACATAGGTACTCCTCTTTTCCAGACGTGATAAGGCAGTGTGCAGTGCGATGGCGATTGCATCGTCTGTGGATCTATTAGGGCGGTAAGCAAATTGAAGTGGGTCTAGGGTGTAAGGTAAGGTAGAGGTGATATGATCCTCAACTATTTAGGGAGTGGTGGGGTGCTGCAGCTGGTCTCTGACAACATACAGACCCAACTTGACAATATCAGGAAGGAGGAAAGAGGAGGTGGACACATTCAGAGAGCAGTAAGTGTCATGACACCCAATAGAGTAATGACAGGGCTACATAGTCAGGGATTGTGTAATTGATGTAGTTAGTGTAGTGCTAGGGTAAAGGTTAGATCTAAGATAACAGTATTAATGTTGGGGCCCAGGGTCAGGATAAGGTCACTGTTAGAGTTAGCCACGGGTAGGGTAACAGGGTTGTGCTCCATTCCATTTTGATTCAGTTGATTTTGATGGAAGTGAATTGACCCCAACCCTGCAGGACAGCAGTTAGGGTATTGGAAGGTCACTGGTGAGGGGTGTTAACAGGTGCTTGCTGCAATATATAAATAAATGTATCAGAGTGCTGTGAAACATCATTATTCAGCACTGCATCCTTCCTGTACACCCTAAAACCTTGAGCAACAAGTACAATGAGGCAAAAAAGTATTTGATCCCTTGCTGATTTTGTACGTTTGCCTACTGACAAAGAAATTGTAGGTTTATTTGAACAGTGAGAGACAGAATAACAAAAAAAAAATCCAGAAAAACGCATGTGAAAAATGTTATAAAATGATTTACATTTTAATGAGGGAAATAAGTATTTGACCCCTCTTCAACACATGACTTAGTACTTGGTGGCAAAACCCTTGTTGGTCAGACGTTTCTTGTAGTTGGCCACCAGGTTTGTACACATATCAGGAGGGATTTTGTCCCACTCCTCTTTGCAGATCTTCTCCAAGTCACAATAGGTTTCGAGGCTGACGTTTGGCAACTCAAACCTTCAGCTCCCTCCACAGATTTTCTACTGAAATAAGGTCTGGAGACTGGCTAGGCCACTCCAGGACCTTAATGTGCTTCTTCTTGAGCCACTCCTTAGTTGCCTTTGCCGTGTGCTTTGGGTCATTGTCATGCTGGAATACCCATCCACGACCCATTTTCAATGCCCTGGCTGAGGGAAGGGGGTTCTCACCCAAGATTTGACAGTCCATCGTCCCTTTGATGCAGTGAAGTTGTCCTGTCCCCTTATCAGAAAAACACCCCCAAAGCATAATGTTTCCACCTCCATGTTTGACGGTGGGGATGGTGTTCTTGGGGTCATAGGCAGCATTCCTCCTCTTCCAAACATGGGGAGTTGAGTTGATGCCAAAGAGCTCCATTTTGGTCTCATCTGACCACAACACTTTCACCCAGTTGTCCTCTGAATCATTCAGATGTTCATTGGCAAACTTCAGACAGGCATGTATATGTGCTTTCTTGAGCAGGGGGACATTGCGGGCACTGCAGGATTTCAGTCCTTCACGGCGTAGTGTGTTACCAATAGTTGTCTTGGTGAATATGGTCCCAGCTGCCTTGAGATCATTGATAAGATCCTCCCGTATAGTAATGGGCTGATTCCTCACCGTACTCATGATCATTGCAACTCCACGAGGTGAGATCTTGCATGGAGCCCCAGGCCGAGGGAGATTGACAGTTATTTTGTGTTTCTTCCATTTGCGAATAATCGCACCAACTGTTGTCACCTTCTCACCAAGCTGCTTGGCGATGGTCTTGTAGCCCATTCCAGCCTTGTGTAGGTCTACAATCTTGTCCCTGACATCCTTGGAGAGCTCTTTGATCTTGGCCATGGTGGAGAGTTTGTAATCTGATTGATTGATTGCTTCTGTGGACAGGTGTCCTTTATACAGGTAACAAACTGAGATTAGGAGCACTCCCTTTAAGAGTGTGCTCCTAATCTCAGCTCGTTACCTGTATAAAAGACACCTGGGAGCCAGAAATCTTTCTGATTGAGAGGGGTCAAATACTTATTTCCTCATTAAAATGCAAATTAATTTATAACATTTTTCACATGCGTTTTTCTGGATTTTTGTTGTTGTTATTCTGTCTCTCACTGTTCAAATAAACCTACCATTAAAATTATAGACTGATCATTTCTTTGTCAGTGGGCAAACATACAAAATCAGCAGGGGATCAAATACTTTTTTCCCTCACTGTATATTCTGACTCATAGGATAAATTCCCTTATCACAGTGTGCTTAAGAGAAATGTATTTAGAACTGCTGTTCTGGGGTTAGGGCAAGTTGGGTTGGTTGGGGCAATTGAGACACTCATCATTTACACTCCCTGTACAAGGACTCCAAATCCAATACGTGGGAGGCAAAACAAACATTTAGATTTTTAAATTAGATCAAAATCGGGCCCCTGTTAAGTTTGCATAATTAATAGCCAGCAGCAGCAAAGTGGGGACAGAGAGCGTGAGCCAAGAAATTCCACTCACTTTATCAAACATTCCCATTCTTTACTACCCACCTCTGTCACCCAACCTTACTGGAGACTTAATCTAATAGGACACCATTTTAGGTAGCCTGTGTCTGGTATTAGTACGGCCTAACCGTTTCTGTGGTATTGTACACAACTTTTTTCCCCCCTACTCTTCTTTTCATTTAGATCTGTCCTCCACATCCTAACACTGCAAGATTGATTTGCTGTCAGTGTCGGGTCCATCTTGCCTCCGGTAAAACGTTTGGGATTGGGGCGGTGAAAAGGTCACTTGACTTTGGCGGTAGCGCCGAGCCCCTATCCATCAGCCTCCCATGGTGCCAGCTGACCTTTTCCTGGCGCTTTTTAATGAAATGTTAATGACACACGTGTGGGTGTCGCTCAGGCACACAGTCTCCCTTTTCCATCCTTTCCATTCCAGCTCATCTACGGGCGTTACGCCCATCCATTTTAATTTCCTGCCCCTATACCGCCGACAAGCCGTTCTAAGAATCCATCAAGGGTTCATTTGGCGTCACTCAGACTGCAGTATTGGATGCATGACATTACACATTGATTAATACGGGACTTAAACCAATAAGCGTTGTTAATATGCCAACACAATAAATCAACAGCACTTTATGGATCCCTGATGAGCCCTTTTGCTTTATTGTTGTTACAAGCTGATAAGGGAGTCTCATGCATTCAGATGTCAGTATTTGGTAACATTGCCTTTAAATTGTTTAACTTTGGTCAAACGTTTTGGGTAGCCTTCCACAAGCTTCCCACAACAAGTTGGGTGAATTTTGGCCCATTCCTCCTGACAGAGCTGGAGTAACTAAGTCAGGTTTATAGGCATCCTTGCTCGCACATATGCTTTTTCAGTTCTGCCCACACATTTTCTATAGGATTGAAGTCAGGGCTTTGTGATGGCCACTCCAATACCTTGACCTTGAATGCATTCAAATATACCTATAAACCTTTCCTAAACAAATCAAATACCAGTTAAAATGCATCCTTATCTATCCTTTTATGAATATTAGCGATAATATTTCACTCGGATGGTCACCTATACCTTATATAAGTCAAATAAAGTGGGGCGCTCCAGCCAGACTCGCGCCCGAGAAAACTTGTTGACATTTCAGGTCTCCATGCCATTTCCTGTACCTATTCGTTGTGTTTACTCCAATCTCTCTGAGTCGTTGTATATAGACTGCTGACATCTAGTGGAAGCCATAGGTACTGCAGTCTCAGTCCTGGTAACAAATGGATTCAATAGGGAGTGTGTCTAACAGAGCCAAAGGTCACCAGAAACTGATTTCCGGATGGTTTCTTCTCTGGTTTTTGCCTGCTAAATGGGTTCTGTTATACTCACAGACTTTATGTTAACACTTTTAAAAACGTCAGAGTGTTTCCTATCCAATAGTACTAATTATGTGCATATCCTATTTTCTGAGTGGCAGGCATTTTGCTTTGGGCACGCCAGACTCTCCAAAACCGTCACCTCACCTGCCGCTCCCTAAGAAGTTAACAAGAAATTTGTGGAGTTGTTGAAAAACAAGTTTTAATGACTCCAACCTAGGTGTACGTAAACTTCCGACTTCAACTGTAAGTAGATCCCATGTTCACAATTACCTGTACATAATATGATATAACATTTATTTCCGGGTTTGTTTCTGCATGTAGATTTGTATGAATGTCTTCTGTGTGCTGGACAGTGCATACTTTTGTGTGTGTGTGTGTGTGTATACAGTATCTGTGTTTGTGTGCAGTGTTTCCCCCGTATGCATTTAGCAGCGGCGCACCGCATCCAATTTTAGGAATGGTAAAAAGTTTTCAGTGTAATTTTAATGACTAATTCCAGATATAAAGTCTGTAAAAAATATAACAATCACCAAAATATATACATGATAGTCGGGGAGAATCTGAAATTCCATTATAATGTTTATAATGTTTGAGTCAATCAGATAGCATAAGAACAAAGCATAAGCCATGGCAAAATGTGTATAATTGCAGGAAATTAGCTTTAAAATGGTCAAATGTTATCTCTACCCCCATGGTTAAAATGTGTAGAATTGCATGAAATTTGCTTTACAACAGCAAAATGTTGTCTATGCGGCCAAGAGGAGGGCCTCTAAAACCGTGCCATTGGCCACACCCACTACCTCTGGCCTCTTCAGCATGCTGAATATATGCGCTTTTCCAGGACTACAACAAAAATATGTGCTGTTACTCAAGGACTGGAGTCGAGGACTGGAGTCGAGAAAAACTGCTCTAGGGTAACCTCAACGGTAGCATCAGCCTCTACCTTCCTCAGCTCTGCTCTCCTCTACCCTTCTCTCATCTGCTGTACATTGTTCTGCTATTCTCTAGTGGCTGAGACTTTGCCATATTTGTTTGTGTAGTTCATGTTCATGTCCATGTTTCAATGACATTGTTATTACTTTACTTGATCAAAGTTATCAGGAATAAAGTAAAAGGTCCACGAACAAGGATAATATATCCGGTATCTCAGTCAATGGCTTCTCTTTCTTCATAGTGTGAACAATAAGTCTTTCTTGTTTCAGTATTGACAGCACAGAACATTCATAGTGTTTGTGTGACAAATACTGCTTTGAAACTGTTCCCTGTCCCAGAGTAAGAAATGTAGTTGAATAGCACTTTGCTTTACATTATAATTACAACATTCACATTCCATGGATGGGCTACTGACTTGCCAATTTAACCAAGGGTATACCTGGAATAGCTAATTGATCAACAAAGTGTAAAAAGAAACTGCAGCATATTTACCTTCATGTAAGTGGACAGCTCGACAGATTGCAGCTTTGCGTCTCTTTCTGAAATGCCAAAGAGTAGACCTCTAGACTTCATTCAGGATAATAGATGACCCAGGTTGACTTATCATATATGCACACAGTCTGCACCATATTCTAGTAGCCTACATCAAGTACCGTAGTAGGTAGGTAATAACTTATTAAGGAAGTTGGCAATGTCTTATCAACTCAAAGGGCTTAATGAGAAAGAGGAACAAAACTAATTTACATTGGTAAGTTTCATTGCAGGAAGATGTTTGCTTCTATAACAGCCTCCACTCTTCTGGGAAGGCTTTCCACCAGATGATGGAACATTGTTGCAGGGATTTTCTTCCATTCAGCCACAAGAGCGTTAGTGAGGTCATTTTCATGCTGAAACAGGAAAGGGCTTTCCCCAAACTGTTGCCACAAAATTGGAAGCACAGAATTGTCTAGAATGTCATTGCATGCTGTTGCGTTAAGATTTCCCTTCACTGGAACTAACCCGGACCATGAAAAACAGACCCAGACCATTATTCCTCCTCCACCAAACTTTACAGTTGGCACTATGCATTCGGGGAGGAAACATTTTCCTGGCATTTGCAAACCCAGATTCGTACGTCGTTGTCACGTCCTGGCCATAGATAGCCTATTTGGTGGTGGTTTTGGTCAGGACGTGATCAGGGGTGTGTTTTTGTTCTACGTCGTTTTTCTATGTTGGTTTGGTTTGGCTTCCCAATTAGAGGCAGCTGTTAGTCGTTGTCTCTAATTGGGAATCCTATTTAGGTTTTTCAGTCCCCCACCTGGGTTGTGGGATATTTTAGGTTTGTAGTTGTGTGTGTACCTGTGTGTGCCACACCTGCGTTACGGTCGTTGTGTACTTACTTTTGTTTTGGTGAGTTCCAACCAATAAATATGTTTCACTCAACCCTGCACGCTGCGCCTTGGTCCACTTCTGTACAAGATCGTGACAGAATATCCCACCACACCAGGACCAAGCAACCCTGGAGCCAGGAGGGGGAGTATCGCCGTCCCAGGGAGGAGTTGGAGGCAGCGATGGCAGAGCGGCTCTTCTATGAGCGGAAGTACGAGGGAACACGGCTGGCGAGGAAGCCCGAGAGGCAGCCCCCAAAAATTGTTTTGGGGGGGGCACACGGGGAGTTTGGCTGAGCCAGGTTGGAGACCTGGGCCAACTCACCGTGCTTACCAGAGGGAGCATCACACTGGTAAGGCACCGTGTGAGGCGGTGAAGCGCACGGTGTCACCAGTGCGTGTTCACAACCCGGTGCGCGACATGCCAGCTTCCCGCATCTGTCGAGCTAGGGGGAGTGTGCAGCCTGGAAAGAGGGTGTCGGCTCAGCGCTCCTGGTCTCCGGTGCGCCTCCTTGGACCAAGATATCCTGCGCCGGCTCTGCACACTGTATCTCCGGTGTGTCTCCACAGCCCAGTATGGCCTGTTCCCGCTCCACGCATCAGGTCCCCTGTGCGCCTTCAGAGCCCAGCATGGCCTGTCCCCGCTCCACGCATCAGGTCCCCTGTGCGCCTTCAGAGCCCGGCATGGCCTGTCCCTGCTCCACGCATCAGGTCCCCTGTGCGCATCGAGAGCCCGGCACGTCCTGTCCCTGCTCCACGCACCAGGTCCCGTGCGCCTTCAGAGCCCGGCACGTCCTGTCCCTGCTCCACGCACCAGGCCCCCTGCGCATCGAGAGCACAGCACGTCTTGTCCCTGCTCCACGCATCAGGTCCCCTGTGCGCATCGAGAGCCCGGCACGCCCTGTCCCTGCTCCACGCACCAGGTCCCCAGCGCATCGGAGCCCGGCACGGCCTGTTCCCGCTCCACGCATCAGGTCCCCAGCGCATCGAGAGCCCGCACGCCCTGTCCCTGCTCCATGCATCAAGTCCCCAGCGCCTTCAGAGTCCGCACGGCCTGTCCCTGCTCCACGCATCAGGTCCCCAGCGCATCGAGAGCCCGGCACGCCCTGTCCCTGCTCCTTGCATCAGGTCCCCAGCGCATCGAGAGCCCGCACGCCCTGTCCCTGCTCCACGCATCAGGTCCCTGTATGCATCGAGCCCGGCACGTCCTGTCCCTGCTCCACGCATCAGGTCCCCTGTGCGCATCGAGAGCCCGGCACGTCCTGTCCCTGCTCCGCACCAGGCCCCCCATGCGCATCGAGAGACTGGCACGGACTGTTCCTGTTCCACTCACCAGGCTTCTAGGGTGTCGTCCCAGCCTGGCACGTAATGTTCCTGTTCCACGCACCAGGCCGCTAGGGTGTCGTCTCAGCCTGGCACGTAATGTTCCTGTTCCACGCACCAGGCCGCTAGGGTGTCGTCCCAGCCTGGCACGTAATGTTCCTGCTTCATGCACCAGGCCTCTAGAGTGTCATCCCAGCCTGCCATGGACTGTTCCTGTTCCACGCATCAGGCCTCTAGGGTGTCGTCCCAGCCTGGTACGTATTGTTCCTGCTTCACGCACCAGGCCTCTAGGGTGTTGTCCCAGCCTGGCATGTACTGTTCCTGCTTCACGTACCGGGCCTCCAGTGCGTCTTCTCGGGCCGGAATGGCCCGCACCGGAGCCTCCGCCAAAGGCGAAGACCCACCCGAGAGACCCCTCCCAGTGACTTTTGGTCGCGGTCGGAGTCCGCGCCTTTGGGGAGGGGTACTGTCACGTCCTGGCCATAGATAGCCCTTTTGGCTGCTCTATGGTGGTTTTGGTCAGGACGTGATCAGGGGTGTGTTTTTGTTCTATGTTGTTTTTCTATGTTGGTTTGGGTTCCCAATTAGAGGCAGCTGTTAGTCGTTGTCTCTAATTGGGAATCCTATTAAGGTTGTTCAGTCCCCCACCTGGGTTGTGGGATATTTTAGGTTTGTAGTTGTGTGTGTACCTGTGTGTGCCACACCTGCGTTACAGTCGTTGTGTACTTTCTTTTGTTTTGGTGAGTTCCAACCAATAAATATGTTTCACTCAACCCTGCACGCTGCGCCTTGGTCCACTTCTGTACAAGATCGTGACAGTCGTCCTATAAGGTGGTGAAGCGTGATTCATTACTCCAGAGTACGCGTTGCCACTGCTTCCACTAGGCTTGTGTGCGACTGCTCAGCCATGGAAGCCCAAGTTATGATGCTCCTGACAAATAGTTATTGTGCTGACATTGCTTCCAGAGGCAGGTTGGAAACTCAGTAGTGAGTGTTGCAACAGGACATTAATTTGATTAACTGTTTAGCAGTCTTATGGCTTGGGGGTAGAAGCTGTTAAGGAGACTTTTGGATGTAGACTTGGTGCTCCGGTACCGCTTGCTGTGCTGTAGCAGAGAGAACAGTCTATTTAGGGCCTTCATTCTGACACCGCCTGGTATTGAGGTCCTGGATGGCAGGAAGGTTGGCCCCAGTGATGTACTGGGCTGTACTCACTACCCCCTGTACCACTTGTGGTCGGATGCCGAGCAGTTTCCATACGAAGCGGTGATGCAACCACTCAGGATGCTCTCGATGGTGCTGCTGTATAACTTTTTGAAGATCTGAGGATCCATACCAAAACCTGTCAGTCAACTGAGGGGGAATAGGCCTTGTCGTGCCCTATTCACTACTGTCTTGGTGTGTTTGGATCATGATAGTTTGTTAGTGATGTGGACACCAAGGAACTTGAAGCTCTCAACCCGCTCCACTAAAGCCCTGTCGATGTAAATGCTCGGACCGGATGGGACTCATTCCTTCTCAACCAAAAACGAGAAATCAATACTGTATTTTCTCTGGTAGGCACAACCTACCTGGCACCCCTACAAACAATAACCTCAAGTCAAAACCGTTACAACATGTACATACTGTATTACCTCAACTACCTCTTATCCCTGCACATTGACTCAATACTGGTACTCCTTGTATATAGTCTTGTTATTGTTTTTGTGTTACATATTTTCTGAATAAAAGAGTAAATAGTATTTTTAACTCCGCACTTTTGAGAATGGGCTTCTAAGTAAGCATTTCACTATAAAGTCTACACCTGTTGCATTCAGCGCATGTGACTAATACAATTTGATTTGAAAGTTCTGTGTCTGGTCCAATGCTGAAGCAGGCAAGGCCTGCAGACTAGGCCTTCACCCAATCTGGGTATTCTCTCTAGAAGAACGCTATTGATAGTACCAAAGGATTTGCTAGGCAGGCATTTCAAAGAGCATTTGAAATGAACTGCAATGTGGAAAGAAACTAGTTCGACGTGCTATTGGAACATCGGTGTCAACACTAATTAATCATCGGCAGCTGGCAAGAAATTGCATGTATTTGTAGCCGATTGTAGACGGTACAGAGTTCCTTGTTTCAAACCAGCAACGGCTGAGGGGGACATTGGATGTGATAGAGTCAAGAGGGGACGGGGCAGTGGACTTTTGTCTGATGGAACATACAAATCTGCAAATGTTGGTGCACACTAAAGGTAATGAATGTGAAAATATTTCCAATGTCACTTGTTATCTAGATGAAAACAAAGTGCGCGAACGGTTGCTGCCAACTTGCAAACCTTGTTCTTAACTAGCTATCAAAGGTTGGCTTTGGCACAGAAAATATACTTGGTCAATGTTATGATGGCGCTAGTGTCATGTTCTTAGCGATAGGCATCCCGTCAACGGGACAGTTGTAAATCATGCAGCGCCGTGTGTCACGATTGCAGATTTTAGAGAAACAACAAATGTCGGTACATATAAGTGTCTTTATACCGGCTGAAAGCTTAAATTCTTGTTAATATAACTGCACTGTCCAATTTACAGTAGCTATTACTGCGAAAATATTCCATGCTATTGTTTGAGGAGAGCTCCTAACAACAAAACACTTTTTTCACCGCGATAGGTTTGATAAATTCACCTCTGAAGGTGAAATGTGTACTTACATTCTGAAATCTTGCTCTGACTTATCATCCAAACGGTCTGAGATAACATGAAGTGTCGTTTTGTTAGATAAAATCCTTTTTCATATCCTAAAAAGGGCCATATAGCATGCACGACGTCACCGGTTTTCTAGCCATCGCCCGATCCACTTTTAATTTTTCCATTGTTTTTGTCTTGTTTTACACACCTGGTTTCAATCCCACAATTACTTGTTCATTATTTAACCCTCTGTTCCCCCCATGTTTGTTTGTGAGTGATTGTTTTATTGTATTGCGGTCCGTATTTGTGGGCTGCTATATTTACTCATATCTGTTGTCCTGCGCCTGACTCCTCTACACCAGCAACAGACAGACGCATTACACACGATCTATTTTGCATTTTCACTCTTTCAATTTGCAAAGGAAGGAATCTGTGAAAATCTAACCCTAAACATTGTTTCAACCAGTCAAATCACATTTGTATTTATTCCTCAGAGATCCTTCAACGTAACCAGACTTCACTATATCATTAGGGGTGTAGTATATCCTATAGGACACCAAATTTGGTCAGAGAGCGGCACGCCGATGATGCGGGTGGTCTTCACTTGATTGACTGTAACATTGTCAAATAAGCACCAATCAGGGTCAAGATAGCCAATGAGCTGGGCTTTACGGGAGTATCCGGAAACCCTGTATCTGTCGCAAAATGTAGCTGCTAACCTTGTGCAACAGCAAGCCTTTTCCTTTTGGAGAGAAATTATAAGAATATGGAGATTTATGAAGTTATGAAAACTGGGTGTTTTGCAAATGTTGAACTTATAACATGGCTACTAATAATGGAAAAGCTAAATCAAAGTCCAAGAATACAGATTTGACGATATTCTAGCAGAAAAATGTAAATGTAAATGTGTTCTTCACGATTTGCCCAAATGTACCTGGGTGACTTCACACTAAATGTCGTTTGCTCATACTTCAAGTGATTCATCTGAAACTTTGCACATACACTGCTGCCATCTCGTGGACACCACCAGAGTGATGGCTAGATTTGTTAAAGAAATCAAAATATATTTTAGATTCTTCAAAGTAGCCACCCTTTGCCTTGATGACAGCTTTGCACACCCTTGGCATTCTCTCAACAAGCTTCAAATGGAATATTTTTCCAACAGTATTGTAGGAGTTCCTACATATGCTGAGCACTTGTTGGCTGCTTTTCCTTCACTCTGTGTTCCAACTCATCTCTAGCCATCTCAATTGGGTTGAGGTCGGGTGATTGTGAAAGCCAGGTCATCGGATGCATCACTCCATCACTATCCTTCTTGGTCAAATAGCCCTTACACAGCCTGAAGGTGTGTTGGATCATTGTTCTGCTGAAAAACAAATGACAGTCCCACTAAGCGCAAACCAGATGGGATAGCGTATCGCTGCAGAATGCTGTGGTAGCCATGCTGGTTAAGTGTGCCTTGAATTCTAAAGAAATCACGGACAGTGTCACCAGCAAAGCACCCCCACACCATCACACCACCACCTCCATGCTTTACGGTGGGAACCACACATGCTGAGATGGAACCCTCTGTTGACCCACTCTGCATCTCACAAAGACAAGGCGGATGGAACCAAAAATCTCAAATTTGGACTCATCAGACCAAAGGACAGATTTCCACCAGTCTAATGTCCATTGCTCCATTCCTGTGGCGGTACTCATGAGAGCCAGTTTCATCATAGCGCTTGATGGTTTTTGCGACTGCACTTGAATAAACTTTCAAAGTTCTTAACTTTTTCTGGATTGACTGACCTTCATGTCTTAAAGTAATGATGGACTGTCATTTCTGTTTGCTTATTTGAGCTGTTCTTGCCATAATATGGGCTTGGTATTTTACCAAATAGGGCTGTCTTCTGTATACCACTCCTAACTTGTCCAAACAGAACTGATTGGCTCAAACACATTAACTTCCACAAAGTAACTTCTAACACACCTGCTAATTGCAATGCATTCCAGGTGTCTACCTCATGAAGCTGGTTAAGATAATGCCAAGAGTTTGTAAAGCTGTCATCAAGGCAAAGGGTGGCTACTTTGAAGAATCTAAAATATATTTTGATTTGTTTAGCACTTTTTTGGTTACTACATGATTCCATATGTGTTATTTCATAGTTTGATGTCTTCACCATTACTCTACAATGTAGAAAATAGTAAAAATAAAATAAAAACCCTGGAATGAGTAGGTGTGTCCAAACTTTTGACTGGTAGTGTGTGGAAATTGTGTGTGGAAATAGTGTGTGGAAATTGTTTCCGCGAGGCCTCCTGAACACCTTCAAACATGTTCTCCCAAGCCCGGAACCCAGGAGACCCGACGCCCCACCCCAAAGCACCTAAATATATATAATACCACCTCTGCCACAGGTCCAGCTCTTCACCTATGATCACAGAAAGAGGGAGAAGAGGGAGGGAACAAAGAGAGAACATATAACACAAGATAATGACATAACATAACTCCCATTAATCCATATACCTAAGAATAACGGATCAGGGAGTAATGATGAAAGTATGCATATACTCTAACTGTACATTGATGAAATATGGATTATGATGCTGACCATTAGAATAAAGGATAAATACATAACAATAAACATTCATAAATCCACTCACTCATACTCAGCCCCCTTTCTAGATAGAGATGGCAGGCACCATGTGAAGGCCTCTCTTCACCGTAACCTTTTGGAATCTTTGAACAAAGGACTGCATGTTCATATTTCACTCTGCTAAATATCTAAACACAGGGATTTTTACTGCAGCAAACATAGGCCTACTGTATGGTGGAACATTTTGATAATTTCTCAATTAGGTTTTCCATAATTACCCAAATCATGGACAGAAAGGTAATTGCGGCGGATGTGTAATTAGCATTATGTAAAGTGCTTCTTCTCCATCTTCGGGGGAATCAGTTTGGCCCCTTTAGATTCTCAGCTTTGAGTCAATGATAAGAGACTTGTTTAGTAATGAATGGCGGTGAACTTCCCCCTTGCTCATCTGAATGTGATCAGAAAATGAATGTGGCTCACATGGTTCTTGAAAGAGACCTGGAGTGTAGCTTTTTCCCAGTGCCTGAATACTTGGGCCAATTGCGAACAGAGGGGAAATCACTTCATCATACCACCGTACAGCACAAAGTTCCCTGATTACATTCTGGATCCTCACACGCTTTTTTACAGTGGAACCAAATGTGATCTCACAGTATGACTGACTTATCGCATGATTGCCCAAGCACTGGGTGAACCTTGACTCAGCCCATTCTCCTGCACCACCATCCAAAGCTGCATTTTGCCAGTGTTTAGACTGTTCAATGTTAGATTTGATATACTTAAAGGGGAATTCAACCACTAAATTGGAATTGAGTTAAATAGTTTTTCACCCCATGAGTTACTTCTTTTCATTTGTTACAGTAGGTGTAATTTATTTTCCCTTCACAACTGTGCTTAACATTAATGATATAGCCTACGATGTCATCAGGTGATTCCCCATTTACCCAATTGTAAAAATGTTGTGTTCACAGGTCCCATAAGTCTCAATAGGACTGAGTCTCCAATCAACATTTTCCATGAGTTGGACAGCAATAGAGATGGCGGGTAAAGAACCATACACTCACCATACGTTCACCATATACACTTACCAAACATGTATAGGTTAGCATGTACACAGTCGTTTGCTTAGTTTTGTCTAATAGAATTACGATCCTTATGTTAGGCACTCAAAACTCTTCCTTCAGAATTAAAGTTGCAACCGATATTGCACCAGTTTATTTACATTATTTGGGCACAAACATAAAAAGGTTTTATGTGGAATCAACCTATTCCAGTCAGAATTAGCTGATTTAGACTGACCGTTTTTAAAGATTTAAGGGAAATTCAAAAGTGCTCTTCCACCATCTCACTTTCAAATATATCTTAATGGTGTTCAAACAAAGCTGACAAAACAAAACTTACAACCAGTGGCGTAATCTTTTTTTTTATTTTTGGGGGCACATTTCAGTCTTATGAGTTTCCATAACCACACATCACTTGTCCTGTGCAGTAAAATAAAATGTATGTTTTACTGACACGTTTTTATGAAAAAAATAAACAATACAATATACTGCACACATGCTACTCAGAACTAGGAAACTCTAAAATGTCCGGCATAAGCCTCTGGAGTGATGCGGAGCCTGCTGTGATTGGTCGAGATTTCACCACGCAGTGGACCGCTCGCGTCCATTGACACCTCCCCCAGCCCTACAGCACCGGTTAGATGTCAATGTCATCATTCAGCAAAAAAATGCCTGTCAGACTGAAGCATAGGACAGAGTAAATATGGATATTCTGAACTTCTTCCGAAAGAGCGGCAAAAAAAGCGAGCAGGTTGAAGCAGCAGTGAACAAGGTGGAGAGGGCTGAACAGCCAGAAAGTCGAAGTGTAGCAGCAGTAGCGGAGTTAGCCACAGGCTTGCGCAGGGTTGGTGATAGCTAGCTAACTAGCTAGTCTCCCTCAGCATAAGGGTTGGATAATGCTAATAAGCTAGCGTTAGCACTCAGCATCCTTAAGCTATTAGTTATTTAACAGTATATTTTATGAATGGGCCAGCTAAGGATGTTCATATAGGTCATGATATTTGGAAAGTGTCTGTTTCCAGCGACTGTATTAGGTAGGTTTCATTTACGTAGCACCTCTTGGACACCTCTTCAAAGTAGTGGGTTTGGCTATTTCAGCCACAAATGTTGCTAATGGGTGTATAAAATCGAGCACGCAGCCATGCAATCTCTATAGACAAACATTGGCAGTAGAATGGACCTTTCTGAAGAGCTCAGTGACTTTCAACGTGGCACCGTCATAGGATATCACGTTTCCAACAAGTCAGTTTGTCAAATGTCTGCCCTGCTAGAGCTGCCCCGGTCGTCTGTAAGTGCTGTTATTGTGAAGTGGAAATGTCTGGGCACAACAACGGCTCAGTCGCAAAGTTGTAGGCCACACAAGCTCACAGAATGTTATCGCTGAGTCTGTCCTCGGTTTCAACACTCACTACAGAGTTCCAAACTGCCTCTGGAAGCAACGTCAGCACAAGAACTGTTCGTCAGGAGCTTCCACTATGAAAATCATCTAGACATTATCTCACATTTCTTTTAGACTAACATTTCATTTTCAACAGCGGAGATTTGTATAAACCTTGCTCTCTGTCATTCCGAACATTGATTCAATTCGATCTCCAGCTGTCCCATAGTAATGAACATGTCGAGACGAGACAGGCAGGTAGTGTTTCTCAGCCAGTCGAAATCATAAATCAGCTGGCATCATTTTTATGAATATATACAAAAAAAATGTAATTGACAAAAGGTAAAACGAAATGAATGCAGCGAGTTTGCAGTCTTTCCAGCTTCAGTTTGAAGTGATTGTGTTAGCTGTGTTGTTGGCTAACTCCACAAGGACAAGTGTCCTGACGAGTGAACACATTTTCTATGCCAGGCAAAATCGCGCCTCATTAGGTCATTTGTTAGTTGACTTTTACACTTTTTACAACCAGGACAGGGCGAGAGAGGGTAGACAAGAGACAGCAACATACTGTAGAATACTAACTATTAACACCCCTTGTCTTTTTCCACATTTTGTTGTGTTGATTAAATGTAGATTTTTTGGGTCACTGGCCTACACACAAAACCGCATAATGTCAAAGTGCAACATTTGACTAATTTAATAAAACAGTATTCAAGTATTCAACCCCTTTTATTATGACAAACCAAAATAAGTTCAGGAGTGAAAATGTGCTGAACAAGTCACATAATAAGTTGTATTGACTCACTCTTGAGTGTAATAATAATGTTAAACACGATTTCTGAATGACTACCTCATCTCTGTACCCCACACATACAATTCTCTGTAAGGTGCCTCAGTCGAGCAGTGAATTTCAAACACAGATTCAACCACAAAGACCAGTTAGGTTATCTATGCCTCAAAGAAGGGCACCTATTGGTAAAACAAAAAAAAGCAGACATTGAATATTCCTTTTAGCATGGTGAAGTTATTAATTACACTTTGGATGGTGTATCAATACACCCAGTCACTACAAAGATGCAGAGATGAAGGAAACCGCTCAGCGATTTCACCATGAGGCCAATGGTGACTTTAAAACAGTGACAGTTTAATAGCTGTGATTGGGTAAACTGAGGATGGATCAACAACATTGTAGTTACTCCACAATGCTAATCTAAATGACAGAGAGAAAAGAAGGAACCCTGTACAGAATACAAATATAAAAAAATCATGCATCCTGTTTGCAACAAGCCACTAAATTTAAACTGCAAAAAAAATCTGTCAAAGAAATTACATTTATGTCCTGAATACAAAGCTTTATGTTTGGGGCAAATCCAACACAACACTCTTCATATTTTCAAGCATGGTGGCGGCTGCATTATTACGAATATGCTTGTCATCGGCAATGACTAGGGAGTTTTTTTTTTTATAAAAAGAAACGGAATAGAGCAAAGCACAGGCAAAATCCTAGAGGAAAATCTGGTTCAGTCTGCATCTTTGTTGCCCACTTCTCTGCAAATGTTTGTTGTCACGACTTCAGCCGAAGTCGGTCCCTCTCTTTGTTCGGGCTGCGTTCGGCGGTCAACGTCGCCGGCCTTCTAGCCTTCGCCGATCCACTTTTCATGTTCGATTTGTTTTGTCTTTGTTTTTTACACACCTGGTTTCATTTCCCCAATTACATGTTCATTATTTAACCCTCTGTTTTCCCCATGTTTGTTGTGCATTATTGTTCTATATTATGTCAGTCCATTTGGTGGGCTTGGTATTTCTTACTACTTTAATAATTCAACTTTTGGATTTTGAATTTGGCGCCTTGCATTTCACCGGGTAGTGTCGGGAGTGGGGCACTAGCACCCCACCACTCCCTAAGTAGTTAATATTTTGAGTAAACTACGTTGTGTTGCTCATCTCTGCTGTCCTGCGCCTGACTCTTTTTGTACCAACTACACCAAGCCTTTTGACTTTTGTTGGGTTCTTGTCACTGTTTCTGGTTCGAGGTTGAACAGTAGGTTGATAAGAAGGCGTGGGGTTCTGCTATACAGGAGGAAAAATGGTGAGTACCCCGTTGCCTCGTGCCTTGTACAGTTTTGGCATTGACAATGTTTGGTAGTTTGTCTTTCCACTGTCTTATCTTATTGCAGAGTACGAAGCATTTGCAAGAGTGTTCTATTCATTCTTTCCACAGGGTTCCCTTGTGGATGGTATAGAGTATTTTGAGAGTGTGCAAGCTGCTGGAGTCTCTGGAACAGGTTGTTCTCGAACTCCTGCCCTTGGTCGTGGTGAAGCTTATTAGGATAGCCAAACCGAGGAATGCAGTTTTTCCTGATTTTGTTCTTCGTTGGGTAGGCCTTTGCAAAGCGTGTAAAATGATCGACCAGTACAAGAATATATTCATAGCCTCCTTTGCTTGGCTCAAGGTGCATGTAGTCGACAGAGAGAAGCTCAAAGGGTGCACTGGTGATGATAGAACTGATAGGTGCTTTCTCTGGAATACAGGGATGTTTCTGCTTGATACACACTGTCTAACCATATAGTATTCTACTTCACGCTGCATGAATGGCCTGTAATATCTTTCCCTGACTAGATGGATCACTTTGTCTGCTCCGGCAGGGCCCATGTCGCCATGAAAGTTCTTCAGCACCTCTGATTTCAGCTTGCTGTGTAGTACAAGTTGCTTTCGTTGTCCAGCTTGTCTGTACAGGATTCCATTTTCCAAGACCTGCTTGCTCCACTCATGGACTAGTCTCCTTATTTATGGTCCCATGAGCTTTTTCTCATTTGGATTCCATCTTTTGTTTTTCAGCGAGATGATTTCTCTGATTCAGGCATCCTCGTGCTGTGCAACCTTGATATCCTGTGGTGTAATGACAGGCACGCTTTCAGATGACACACCACCCTCTCTAGAATTGACTTGCAGCGCAGCCACCCATGGAACATCCTCATTTTTCACTGCTCTGCTTCCTTGCCATACTGCTGACATGACTTCTGGTGGCATAGATTCTGTGTGTTCACCCAAGTGGATGTGGAGAACGACAGGACAACGAGACAGTGTGTCAGCGCCTGCATTCATTTTCCCAGGCCAACATTTCTGATCGAAGTGGAAGTCGGCCATCTCCCTGATCCAGTGGTGACCTACTGCGTTGAGTCTAACTGTGCTCAGAACATAGATCAAAGGGTTGTTGTCGGTGTATACGGTAAAGGTGGGTGCATAGTATAGATAGTTTCAAAATGTGTCACAGATTGCCCATTTAAGCTCTAAAAACTCATGTTTGCCAGAGTGGAGGTGGTAGTTTTTCTCTGCTTGAGTTAGCGTTCTGGACCCATACCCGATTGCACGTAGTTTCCCGTTCTGAAATTGGTAAAGGACAGCCCCTAGACCCTCATTGGAAGCGTCAGTGTGTAGTACAAATGTTAAGTCACAGTCTGAGTATGCTAGTATGGGTGGATTGGTTAGCATGTCCACCAACTTGGCTACGATGGCTCTGTGTACAGCCGTCCACTGGACGGGTGTCTTGGGATGCCGTTGTCCATTGCTAACCTTTTTGGCCTGAGTTTTTCCTTTGGTTGATTTGGTCTTGGCAGTTTTCTCTTTTTCTCCTTTCTCCTTTTCTTCTGATGTACTTTGTAGCAGCTCAAATAGGGGTTTGACCTTCCTGGAGGAATCTCTCCAACTGTCTGTGGCTCCCTCTACTTTAGCCGCAACACAGCTTCCAAGTCTTTGGGTCGATTTGTACTTGCTGGATACGATCAAACCTATGTATCTCACTTGGCGTCTGAAGACTTCACACTTTTTCGGCCGCAGTTTGCTTCCGCATCCAACTAAGCACTCTTCTCAGGTCTTCCACATGTTTTCTGAACGTTTTGGAATAGCAGAGAACATCATCCAGATATGGAGAACAGCAGTCGTCTCTCATGCCCTCTAGAACTCCTTCCATAAACCTCTGGAAAGCGGATGGGGCATTGGTCATGGCCAAAAGGGATGCGGACCCACTCATATAGCCCCCAGGGGGTGCTGAACGCGGTGGCTTGTGTTGAGTTTTCATCCACGAATCCTTGATGGTATACCATCTACTGCATCTTGCCTATGCCGGTCGGCCATTGCTCATCCATATATGTATATGTACATACTCGTATTCATTCCTTTACACTTGTGTGTATAAGGTAGTTGTTGTGAAATTGTTAGATACTACTGCATGGTTGGAACTAGAAGCACAAGCATTTCGCTACACTCGCATTAACATCTGCTAACCAGGTGTATGTGACAATTTAATTTAATTTGCTTTGTAAGCACTGCCTTGATCGAGTATTGAACTATGTGTATCCCCCTAGGTTATCCAGCAGGTCTTATATCCGTTGTAACGGATGATGGTCAGGGATGGTCTTGATTTCAGCTCCTTGAAGTCGACACATAACCGCTGGCTGCTGTCCTTCATGCGCACGCAGACCATCGGGGATGAATATGGAGATGTGGATTCCCAGCCTCTCTCCATTAGGTTTTGGACATTCACCTCTTTGTATAGAGGTTTCGGAATGGAGTTGTCACTTTTCTGGACAGTCGTGTGATCCTTCAAGTTGAGTTTCAGCTTAACTACTTAGGGAGCAGTGGGGCGTTATGTTGCATAGTCATCAAAAGCTCTGCTTCTTGGCAATATCACAGATATTGATTTCAAATTTCAAAAAGGCTTCACTGCGAAAGCACAACATATGATTGTTTGAGGATATCACCTCCAATATTTAACTATTAGCATAAATTCATAAACCAGCACGGTTCACACAAAACCCATTTCACAGCGAAAACAAATCCTTTTGAAGAACTTCTGCTGAGGGCTTCCCAAGTGTCCAACGAAGACATCCAATGGTTCTTTTGTTAGAAAAAGTCATTTATTATATCCATAAATCTCAGTTTGGTTGGCGCGTTATGTTCAGAAAATCCAACGTCGAATCGCCCATTGAAACGTGAAGAGAACGCGTTCAAATATACCTATAAACTGTTCCTAAACAAATCAAAGACCAGTTATAATGCATCCTTTGCATCCGTTTATGAATATTAGCGATAATGTTTCACTCGGATGGTCACTTATACTTTATATAAGTAAAATAAAGTGGGGCGCGCACCCAGTCTCTTGCCCGAAAAATCTTGTTGACATCTGAGCTCCCTTGACCACTTCCTTTTCCTATCCGTTTTGCTTACTCCTAGAACTCCCAGTCTTTGTATATAGACTGTTGACATCTAGTGGAAGCCATAGGTACTGCAGTCTCAGTCCTGGTTAAAACAAAAATGAATAGGCAGCCTGGAGAAGGTCAAGTACAAAAAAAACTGCACATCCGGATGGATTTTCCTCGGGTTTTCACCTGCTATGTCAGTTCTGTTATACTCACATACATTATTTTAACACTCTTAGAAACTTCAGAGTGTTTCCTATCCAATAGTACTAATTATTTGCATATCCTATTTTCTGGGCCTGAGTGGCAGGCATTTTACTTTGGGCACGCCAGACTCTCCAAAACCGTCACCTATGCAGCCGCTCCCTAAGAAGTTAAGGTTCGGAATGCAGCCGATATCTCAATCTTCCTGTGCGAACACATTAGATTCTTCATACAGCAGTCTTCAACAGGTGGGTGACATTTTTCTCTGGACCCAACTGGTGTGTGACTCTCTTTTCTCTGCCTACCATGGTGAAGCTGAGTGGAGCATAAGAAGCATCACTAGACTGACTCACATGCTTCTTCTGATAGTCAGGTGCTGTGATGACAGCTATACCCAACCCAGCACTGTTCTCTGAGAGAGGTAAATGTCAAGTTCTGAATTGGAATCTTTACCACCTTCGAGGCTCCACAGGGCACATCCACGATGCATGGAAACAGCTCCAAACCTTCTGGGCAATGGCTGTCCAAGGCTGGCTCGAACATCATTGTTCCTCCTTCTGGCCAGGCTATGATTCTACATTTCACCTCAGCTATTTGACCTGTAGGAATGGTAAGTCCTTTCTTTCACACTTTTACCAAACAGCTCAGTGACATTTTTTCATGGGTCATCACTTTAATGGCAGAGACCATTGTTTCAACAGCTTTTTCTTTTACATCACCTGTTGACTGTTTTCTGAGTTCCTCTATGACATTAACGCCTAGTAGTGGACAGTATACACAGCTCTGATTAACTAGCAAAGGCACATGTATGGTCATTTTCCATGTTTATTACTCAGAAGCTCCAGGGACACCTCAATCCATCCATCAAGGGAGACAGTTTGCTGGAGTGACTTGGAGCTGGCCTTCAGTTAAGGTCCTAAATATCCATATTTACGATGAGCCTATTTTCCACATGCATGTACAATAAGCCCACTTTCATCTCTCCTGCTCTTTCTTTCCCCACCCCTTTCATTGTGTAACAAGCCGTAATATTGGGTTAGTCCACTAGGGACTTTTCATTGCATTATGTTAGTAATCAATTCAACCTATACTGTTTGTGTTTCTGTATTTCTGTGTGATTGTTTAGTTTGTTATCAAATAAAACATTAAGCCAATTTGTGTATCGCTGAATCATCATTTAGACCAGGGTTCCTGCAGATATCCAAGAATTTTGCGACGTTCAGAATGAGACTGATATGAGGTAATAATTATTCATAGATGACTGGTATGATAACGACATATTCTGATATACTCTAATTGTGAAATGGTCATTCATTAAACAAACTTTTTCTGTGGTGCCCCAAGTTACTAATGAGTTAATTGTTACATGATTAATTTAATCACGTAATAATAAAACAGTTCATTGATTTGATAAAATAGCCATCACATTAAAACTACTTAGGGAGCAGTGGGGTGCTTTTTGGAGAGTCTGGCGTGCCCAAAGTAAAAGGCCTGCCACTCAAGCCCAGAAACTAGGATATGCACATAATTAGTACTATTGGATAGGAAACACTCTGAAGTTTCTAAGAGTGTTAACTTGTTAGGGAGCGGCAGCTGAGGGGTCGGTTTTGGAGAGTTGTGCGTGCCCAAAGTAAAATGCTTGCCACTCAGGCTCAGAAAATAGGATATGCACATAATAAGTACTATTGGATAGGAAACACTCTGAGGTTTCCAAAAGTGTTAACATTTTGTCTGTGAGTGTAACAAAACTCATTTGGCAGGCAAAAACCAGAGAAAATTTCATCCGGGAAATCTCATTCTGGTGGCTTATGGCTCACTTTGAGACAGTGCCATTAGAAAAGTCTTTATACCAGGACACTGAATGTAGTACCTATTGCTTCCACTGGATGTCAGCAGTGTATAGGTAAAGTTTAATGGCAATCGGAACCAATGTCTTCAATAGGTAGAGGTTTTAGTAAGGGGAGCTATTTTTCAGTTGCACGGTTTTGGGCGCACGTTTGGCTGAGCGGTCCACTTTATTTGACTTATATAACGTTTAGGTGACCATCCAAGTGAAAGATTATCACTTTTATTCATAAAAGATAAGCTAAGGATGCATTTTAATTGGTTTTTGTTTTGTTGAAGGAAAGTTTATAGGTATAGTTGAACGCGTTCTCTCGTCACGTTGGATTTTCTGAACACAAGGTGCCAACCAAACGGAGATTTAAGGATATAATGAATGACTTTTTCTAACCAAATACCCATGGATTGTCTTTGTTGGACACTTAGGAAGCCCTCTGCAGAAGTTCTACAAAAGGTAAGGCACAGGTTTTCCCTGTGAAATGCATTTTCTATCGACCGCGCTGGCTAAAGATTTCATGGTTATGGAAAATATTGAAGGTGCTACACTCAAACAATCAAATGTAGTGCTTTTGCCGTAAAGCCTTTTTGAAATCCGACAACGCTGTGATATTGCCAAGAAGCAGAGCTTTTGATGAGTATGAAACTTGTATATTGGTGCATGTTTAGTAATTCAACTTTTGGATTTTGCCTTGCATTTCACATGGTAGTGTCGGGAGTGGGGCGCTAGCGCCCCAAATCACCTTGCTGCTCCCTAAGAAGTTAACTTCTTAGGGAGAAGCTCCCGAGGTGACGGTTTTGGAGAGCCTGGCGTGCCCAAAGTAAAATGCCTCCCACTCAGGCCATCCAGAGCAACTAAACATCATCAAACACTGTCTAGAGACTGTTGACATCCAGTGGAAGCAATAGGTACTGCAATCTTACTCCCATATATGGTCATTTTCAATAGGGAGGGGTTCAAAATGAGGCAATGTGTCAAAATCACTTTTTCCAGGACAGAAATTCCTCTGGTTTTCGCCTGCTATATCCATTCTGTTATACTCACAGACAATATTTGAACACTCTTAGAAACGTCAGTGTTTCCTATCCAATAGTACTAATTATGTGCATATCCTATTTTCTGGGCCTGAGTGGGAGGCATTTTACTTTGGGCATGCCAGACTCTCCAAAACCGTCACCTTGGGAGCCGCTCCCTAAGAAGTTAATGTTAGTCACGCCACGACAACATCTGTGATTTGTTCTCTTTGAATAAACCTATTTTCCTCCCCCTGATTTGCTTTGGTCTGTGTTATTGAAGAATAACATCAACTGCTAGTACTGACCCGTTGTGCCACTGGCAAATATGCCTGAATATCAAGCCCTGAGTGTCATTTGTCTCTGCAAACATCCCCTCCCACTCAACTATCTCACCTCAGATCCTTTGTTCTCCCTCAGCATCGGAAAGCAATTCATTGCCTTGTTTGCATTGCATAATCTGCCGCCTGAAAAGCTTTGTCAGGCCTGTTGTCACCGCTGCGCCCCACGAGACGTCTAACTTGCTGCTGTGAGCAGTGTTTAACCTCCCCGTCTGCTTAATGGAGAATGGCACCAATTTTGCTTCTCAGTGAGATATGAAAATGTCTTCACAGGCTTTAAGAGAAACCAAGCGGCTCTCCAATACGCCTATACCCCCCACCTCCCCTTCCTCATCCACACTAATTCCCCCCACCACCCCTGAAAGAAATCAATTCTGTGCAAGCTAACTGGGCATATTCTCCGGGAGAGGATGGGTCAGGGATTGTAAACCAAACGTGCTTTAAAACATATGACTTCACCCAGGAGGATATGCTTGGGCAGCGTTTTTAGCTAGTGGTGCTGCAGCTAATGCATTCCTAAGCCTCTCGACATACATCATTATTCAGCTGCCATCCGTCACCTCCCCATTGCCGATTCCAGGGTGCCGGCTTAAAACAAACACAATACTAAGCTAAAATATCTGCAAGTGTTTTTACATTTGTTTTTACATTTAGCTATCCGGGCTTAGCTTGAGGGGGCTCATTCTGACGCTGATATGAATATGGCGAGGGGGGAGAATGTATATGTGTCGGCACGGGCTGTATGTGTAAGCTGCGTCACCATTTTTCTGTACGCCGATATGTCCAACATGCCCAAGTGCCAAGCTCAATTTAGATTACTTTGTGTGAACACAAAATATGAGTCATTGTTATACCTGATGCTAGCACAATTTTCCATGTACTTACTCAAAATGCTATTAAATATGCACACTTGTGGACATTATTCTTGTAAAAAGTGCTTTCTCTTTGTCCCTAATGACTCACCCTGAAACATTATGCTAGGAATAGCTAATTGTCTCAATGCAAATTCAGCAAAAATTGCACTCTATTTATGAGCTAATCACATTTGTGTTGTGTATTTATTCCATTATAATTTATAATTGCTCATATTGAACTTTGATTCCCTTCTGAAATAAATATTTGAATATCATTCAAAAAATGTAATCTCACAAGTCAGGCTGATTATCATGGGGTATGCTAGTAGGTGCCAGGCGCACTGGTTTGTGACAAGAACTGCAACGGTGATGTTTTTTTCACACTTAACATTTTCCCATGTGTATCAAGAATGGTCCACCACCCAATGGACATCCAGCCAACTTGACGCAACTGTGGGAAGCATTGAAGTCAACTCGGGCCAGCATTCCTGTGGAACGCTTTCGATACCTTGTAGAGTCCATGCCGCTACGAATTGAGGCTGTTCTGGGTGCAATTCAATATTTGGAAGGTGCAACTCTAACTACTAGCACACAGCTTGGAAACCCATGCAGACCCCACAAGACATGCCATCAAAGTTCGCTTCACAATCCCCAAGTCAAGAACAGACTATGGGAGGCGCACAGTACTACATAGAGCCATGGCTACATGGAAATCTATTCCACATCAGGTAACTGACGCAAGCAGTAGAATCAAATAAAAAAACAGATACAAATACACTTTATGGAACAGCGGGGACTGTGAAGAGACACACACACAGACACAGACACAATTTTATATTGTAGATATGTGGTAGTAGAGTAATGGCCTGAGGGAACACACTTCATTTGTTGTGAAAGTGTTATGAAATGTCACGTAATATTTTACATTTTATATAACTGCCATCATGTTGCTGGACCCCAGGAATAGTAGCTGCTGCCTTGGCAACCGCTAAATTCGGATCCTTATTAAATACATATAAAAATACAAAACTCAATATCTGAAAGATGTTCTTGAGCTGACAAGTTGCAAATCTGCCGTTCTGCCCCTGAACAGGCAGTTTCCTAGGCCGTCATTGAAAATAAGAATTTGTTCTTAACTGACTTGCCTAGTAAAATAAAGGTTAAAAAAATAAAAAAATAAATGTTTTGTAAACTCAGTGTTTGTGTGTCAATGCGTGTTTGTTCACACACAGTCCATTTTTTCCCCACTCTGATTGTTCATAACTTCACATAGTCCCCTGTGATTGGGACTGAGGTCAGATCGCCGTCAGTAGATTGCTGGACCCACTGCATTATGCCCTCCACGCTTCCTGCACCACAGAAGCCACACATTTCTATAGTGGAACACACAGTTCTCTCTGTACAGGGAGAGTGTATGTTTGCCTCCTCATCCGTTTTTGATTGGTTCCCAGGATTGATCCTGGCCAGGCAGTTATTACCTCCACAGTATTAGTTTAGACGAACCCCTAAAATAGACACCTGGCAGGGAGGAATAACTAATAGAGGGAGCTAAGTGTTCACTCAGAAAGGGTTTTGTGTGTGTATGTGTGTGTGTGTGTGAGAGAGATGAAGCGTAAATGAAAAGAGAGAGATTGTTCGAATGAGTGAGGGCGTGGCTCTGTGCCCATTTACAAATAGATATCACTGTTCAGGAATATTATTTGTGGCCATGGAATGTATTAATCTCTGCTGGAAAATACAATAGCGATAGACTCCATCAAAAGCAACCTTCAAAAAATGCTATTCTAGTGGGAACCTTGCATTTACTAAAGCTGCAGAAGGGAGAACAACTGGCTTTCAATTTGGAGAGAAATGCACCCTTTTAGGTAGCTTCTTCTCTCCTTTATCCAATGGCCATCTCCTCTAAGTAGAGACCTTGACAAGGAGAGTTGATCCAAGGTTGGGCACTGTGAAGAGAGAGTGGGATAATGGCCCTGCTCCACTGTAGAGGATAACAGAGAGCTCCACTTGAGACTAGACACCCACCTCTCTTTCAATAGAACAGAGAATATACACAGGAATCTAGCGCTGTACAGTGGTTCCTCCTTTAAAAGTTGCGTCATACTGCGGCACACCTAACGTTGGCTAGCTACTTCCAGACACAAATGAGACCACTCTGATCATTTTACTCGCCCTAGCAGAGCCTGGTAAGACAGTTTTCGTGTTAACCAGAGCGTTGGTGACCTTAAATGTGCTGCTGGAAACAATTTAATTACGCGTTTTTTCCGACCTTTACTGACCATATTCAACGGGTGTTGAGCGTTCGTAAAGTAATTAATCTGTGCATGGTACACTCAGACGAGAGTGCTCTGAAATCCGTGTAGATAGTAGGCTGGACACATTACATTTTTAACAACATTCTTTTCTGAAGAAAACTAGTTCATTGCATCCACCGTGGAGCCCAGTTTCATAATATGACCATATTTCCCAGCTGCATGCCGTCGTTTTGAAGTAATCGCGAAACAACAGGCCTTAAATTAGTTCATGTTTCACCCTGCCAGCTCCTATTAGTTCTATTAAGCACCGTGGCACCAACTCGCCTTCCGAACGTTCTATTCCCAGCTTATTGTTCAACGTCAAAATGCCTGCTTCTATTGTTGACAATGAGACCTGCTCACATTGTTTATAGTTAAAATGTAAACAACAAAAATAATATTGGAACTGCGGTCTTCCCATTGTTTCCTATGGGGGAAATATAGGCATGTCTGTCTATTTCGCCAAATATCTCGCAATGTGTACAGTGTATTTAGATTTTTTTCAAGTCGGGTGTAACCGGTGTGAAATGGCTAGCTAGTTAGTGGGGTGCGCGCTAATAGAGTTTCAATCGGTGACGTCACTCGCTCTGAGACCTTGAAGTAGTTGTTTGCCTTTGCTCTGCAAGGGCTGTGGCTTTTGTGGATTGATGGGTAACGATGCTTCGAGGGTGGCTGTTGTCTATGTGTGCAGAGGGTCCCTGGATCGAGCCCAGGTAGGAGCGAGGAGAGGGACGGAAGCAAAACTGTTACATGGGCACCATTTTAATCCGAATCTCCGCTTTGTAATTATGTAAGTCTGGGCAGCGAGCTGGTTTGTCATCGATCGCTAGACCAGAAATAGTCCGAGGTTTTTATTTTTTCCCTACTTTTTCATTACACAGACATAAGCACAGTTAACACCATCGAGGTGCGGATGTTTACTTTCTACACAAGTAGTTTTTTTTCCAGTTTGTGCGTCAAGAATTCTGCATGCAGTAGCACGTTGTTATGAAGGTGTGGTTATTCACAGGCAAATTCTTATATGGTATGGAGGTACATTTGTGTCTTTTTTTTTTTCGAGAGCAAAACCTTTTTTATTTTCAATCAAAAATAACTGTTCTGAAAGCTACTTTTTTTCCGAAACAAAGGAAGTCATGGCGGACACCTACGAAGATGGCATCTCCTGCAAGCAGCACTGGGCTGTATTGACGTATCCTAAAAATAACATCTGTTGCTTTAGATTGAACGGTCATATCTTTGTTATCTTACTTAGAGCGAGCTGACCAAGGGGTCAAAAATGTAGATATTGCCAGATGTTCACTGCCCGAGGAACAGGCCGTGGAAGCTTTATTGCTGGCAAAAGGGTCCATAACCAGAGGAAATTAAACTGTTCTGTGCTCTTTTTCTCCATCTCTGTCTGTCTTGTTGTACATGGAACCTGTCTCACATGCATTCATTAAAAAACCCTTAAGATGTCAGCTGCTAATTTTCAGATTTACACCACATAAACACAGCCATTTTCACTGGACTGTCTGTTGCTGCCAAGTCATGATTTCCCTGGGGGTTAGCCTTGCAATAACCAAGTGGTGAGACACATAGCCCTCTATATTTAAATGTTTAAGGTACACTCCGATAGGTGTCTGCGTCACATACAGTATCTTCTATTGGCATTATCTTCTATTATTTGTCCTCGTGTCTGTTTTTAAGCATAAAGTACTCTGTAGCTATTTAGTGTGGACACCAGGTGAGACCACACACAATATAACAGTCTCTCTTCTTCACTTCATCCCTCTCCCCCTTCTCCCTAAATCCTCTAAGTTATATCAGCTGTTTTGGTGCCGCTCCCTAAGAAGTTAATCATGCTCTCTCGTTTGCAGGTATGTTTTGATGTAAGAGAGGAAGCCAGTCCCGTCAACTGGGGCCCAAGGCTGGTTAGGAGACACCGCAATTGTGACGAACTGAGAGAATATTAGGGTAGCACTGTAATTAGGGTAGCACCGCTGTTCTTACCTCTTTCCCTTTCTGTCTTCTACACCTCTCTCCCCACCTCGTCTTTCTTCCCCGTTTGATAATGCACACCATATGTGCATTGAAGTACAGATTGAACTTGTATTTATAATATTACAATTATCATAATTATAATGCATTTATGAGGCCCCACAAGGGTGCGTTCTCATCCCTCTCTTGTACTTCCTGTTCACCAATGACTGCATGGCCATGCACGCCTCCAACTCAATCATCAAGTTTGCAGACGACACTACAGTGGTAGGCTTGATTACCAACAACGACGAGACGGCCTACAAGGAGGAGGTGAGGGCCCTCGGAGTGTGGTGTCAGGAAAATAACCTCTCACTCAACATCAACAAAACAAAGGAAATGATCGTGGACTTCAGGAAACAGCAGTAGGAAGCACCCCTCTATCCACATCGAACGGGACAGTAGTGGAGAAGGTGGAAAGTTTTAAGTTCCTCGGCGTACACATATCGGACAAACTGAAATGGTCCACCCACACAGACAGCGTGGTGAAGAAGGCACAACAGCGCCTCTTCAACCTCAGGAGGCTGAAGAAATTCGGCTTGTCACCAAAAACACTCACAAACTTTTACAGATGCACAATCTAGAGCATCCTGGCGGGCTGTATCACCGCCTGGTACGGCAACTGCTCCACCCACAACCGTGAGGCTCTCAAGAGGGTAGTGAGGTCTGCACAACGCATCACGGGGGGAAAACTATCTGCCCTTCAGGACACCTACACCACCTGATGTCACAGGAAGGCCAAAAAGATCATCAAGGACAACAATCACCCGAGCCACTGCCTGTTCACCCCGCTATCATCCAGAAGGCGAGGTCAGTACAGGTGCATCAAAGCTGGGACCGAGAGACTGAAAAACAGCTTCTATCTCAAGGCCATTAGACTGATAAACAGACATCACTAACATTGAGTGGCTGTTGCCAACATACTGACTCAAATCTCTAGCCACTTTAATAATAAAAAATTTGATCTAATAAATGTATAACTAGCCACTTTAAACAATGCCACTTTATATAATGTTTACATATCCTACATTACTCATCTCACATGTATATACTGTACTATATACCATTTACTGCATCTTGCCTATTCTGTTCGGCCATCGCTCACCCATATATTTATGTGTACATATTCTTATTCATTCCTTTACACTTGTGTGTATGAGGTAGTTGTTGGGAAATTGTTAGATTACTTGTTAGATACTACTGCATGGTCGGAACTAGAAGCACAAGCATTTCGCAACACTCGCATTAACATCTGCTAACCATGTGTATGTGACAAAGAACATTTGATTTGATGTATTTATAACACCTGGATAATGAACTTCTTTCAATAAAGCGTTTCACATTCTCCACTGGTTGAAAATAAGTATCTCATTGAAATACTACCCTGTGTCCTCAGATTAATGCAGATTTTTTTCTTCTGTATATATGAATTACAAATCAATCATTTTCTAGTCTAATGCATATTTACAATGTGTAATCATTGATGTCCCAGGAGCAGGAGTTGTAAACACTGTTCAAGTGTATAATTGTAATACATACATGCAGACACAGCATCATTCAAATATTGGAGTTTGATATGACTGAAAAATAATGTCTCAGATTGTAATGTGTCTGTGTGTAGTGGTGTAGAGGAGTTAGGCGCAGGATATAATATAATACAATACTCGTCAAAATAATGCCAGGCCCAACATAACGGACCGCAATACAAAAAACAATCACTCACAAAAAAAAACATGTGGGAACAGAGGTTTAAATAATGAACAGGTAATTGTGGGATTGAACCCAGGTGTGTAAAACAAGGAAAAACAAATGGAAAATTAAAAGTGGATCGGAGATGGCTAGAAAACCGGTGACGTCAACCACCGAACGCCGCCCGAACAAGGAGAGGGACCGACTTTGGTGGAAGTTGTGACACAGAGATTCATACCTGAACCGCGCCTTTATTTGCCAAGGAAGAGTACATGATGAGTGAATATATTCAATGTACAGGCTACAACGTAGCAATCTCATGCGTGGTAATAACTACAGTACATGTGTATATAGGACTTGCATCCTTGGCACAGTAAAGTTATTATATTCTACTCTAGCCGTAGGCTTCATTAATGCCATTCAGACTTGAAGTTGATACAACACCTATGATAGCTGAGGTTCATAGATTGGTATGAATATTAGTTCAGAACCTAACGTTTTAGGGTCCATACACAGATCGGCTACATACTGTAGCTAGCTACACATCCATAGGCATAGTTATTTTTATCCTCCACTACACAATAAGCAAGTAAATACTTAGCTAGCTATGTTACTTCAGCTGCATTGCAAGGCAAGCTTACACAATTGTACATTAAATTTGCAGTAAATGCTTTAGCTAGCTAGATTCTTTACATTCACTGTTTCACAAGATGACAACCTGGTTTGCTGGTTTTCTTAGGAGTCTCTAAAACATTATGTATGTGTAAATATATATATATATATACACTACCGGTCAAAAGTTTATGAAATCCTACTCGTTAAAGAGTTTTTCTTCATTTTTACTATTTTCTACATTGCAGAACAATAGTGAAGACATCACAACTATGAAATAACACATATGGAATCATGTAGTAACCAAAAAAAGTGTTAAACAAATCATAATATATTTTATGTTTTATATTCATCAAACAGCCACCCTTTGCCTTGATGACAGCTTTGCACACTCTTGGCATTCTCTCAACCAGCTTCATGAGGTAGTCACCTGGAATGCATTTCAATTAACCGGTCTGCCTTCTTAAAAGTTAATTTGTGGAATTTCTTTCCTTCTTAATGTGTTTGAGCCAATCAGTTGTGTTGTTACAAAGTATACAGAACTCAATCATCATTTTTATTTGGTAAAAGTCCGTATTATGCCAAGAACAGCTCAAATAAGCTAAGAGAAATGACAATCCAAACATTACTTTAACTTCTCAGGGATCACTGGGGCGCTAGCGGGCTGCTCCCGACACTACCAGGTAAAATGTAAGGCGCCAAATTCAAAATCCAAAAGTTCAATATTAAACATCCACCAATATACAAGTGTTCCATACTCATCAAAAGCTCTGTTTCTTGGCAATATCACAGCGTTGTCAGATTTCAAAAAGACTTTACGGCGAAAGCAGCACATTTGATTGTTTGAGAGTAGCACCTCACATTTTTCCCATAGCCATGAATCGATTAGCCATCATGGCACACACATAACACATTTCACAGCAAAAACAAATCAATTACCTGTTGAAGAACTTCTGCTGAGGTCATCCTAAGTGTCCAACGAAGACAATCCATGGTTCTTTTGTTAGAAAACGTAATGTATTTTAACCATAAATCCTCCATTTGGTTCGCGCGTTATAATCAGAAACGACAGCCTCCACTAGTCCATTGAAACGTGACGCGAACTCGTTCATCTTATACCTATAAACTTGTCCAAGAACAATCAAACATAGTTTTAAATGTATCCTTAGGAACACTTTTACGTATATTTACTATTATAAATCAACCGGAATATAAACTGATCGATAACTACGGTAAAAAAGACACTGCGTGACTTCCTTGTTTGCTCTTCTTCTCTGGTCTAATTCATCCAAAATGAAATTTTACACTGTCTCGAGACTGTTGACATCTAAAGGAAGCGATGGGTACTGCATTCATATGCCCTTATATGGTCATTTTCATGAGGGAGGGGTGCCCAAATGAGCAATGTGTCAAAATCACTTTTTCCAGGACAGAAATTCCTCGGGGTTTCGCCTGCTATATGCATTCTGTTTTACTCACAGACAAATGGTTAACAGTTTTTGAAAATTCAGAGTGTTTCCTATCCAATGGTACCATATCTGCATATCCTATTTTCTAGGCCTGAATGGGAGGCATTTTACTTTGGACACGCCAGGCTCTCCATAACCGACCCCTCAGCTGCCACTCCCTAACAAGTTAAGACATGAAGGTCAGTCAGTACATAAAATTCAATAACTTTGAATGTTTCTTCAAGTGCAGTCGCAAAACCATCAAGCGTTATGATGAGACTGGCTCTCATGAGGACCACCACAGGAATGGAAGACCCAGAGTTACCTCTGCTGCAGAGGAGAAGTTCATTAGAGTTACCAGCCTCAGCAATTGCCGCCCAAATAAATGCTTCACAGAGTTCAAGTAACAGACACATCTCAACATCAACTGCTCAGAGGAGACTGTGTGAATCAGGCCTTCATGGTCGAATTACTTCAAAGAAACCACAACTAAGATTGAATCATACTACACCGGCTCCGATGCTCGTCGAATGTGGCAGGGCTTGCAAACTATTACAGGCTATTGTGAAGTGGAAACATCTAGGAGCCACAACGTACTGCGTAAAATCGTCTGTCCCAACACTCACTACCGAGTTCCAAACTGCCTCTGGAAGCTCTGGTCCCATCGATGTGGACAGAGGGGTGCTCCCTCTCCTGTTTCCTGAAGTCCACGATCATCTCCTTTGTTTAGTTGACGTTGAGTGAGAGGTTATTTTCCTGGCACCACACTCCCAGAGCCCTCACCTCCTCCCTGTAGGCTGTCTCATCGTTGTTGGTAATCAAGCCTACTACTGTTGTGCCGTCTGCAAACTTGATGATGGAGTTGGAGGCGTGCTTGGCCACGCAGTCATGGGTGAACAGGGAGTACAGGAGGGGGCTGAGCACGCACCCTTGTGAGGCCCCAGTGTTGAGGATCAGCGAAGAGGATGTGTTGTTTCCTACCTTCACCACCTGGGGGCGACCCGTCAGGAAGTCCAGGACCCAGTTGCACAGGGCGGGGTTCAGACCCAGAACCTCAAGCTTGATGATGAGTTTGGAGGATACTATGGTGTTGAATGCTGAGATATAGTCAATGAACAGCATTCTTACATAGGTATGCCTCTTGTCCAGATGGGACAGGGCAGTGTGCAGTGTGGTGGCGATTGCATCGTCTTTGGATCTATTGGGGCGGTAAGCAAATTGAAGTGTGTCTACGGTGGCAGGTAAGGTGGAGGTGATATGATCCTTGACTAGTCTCTCATAGCACTTCATGATGACAGAGGTAAGTGCTATGGGGCGATAGTCATTTAGTTAAATTCCCTTTGCTTTCTTAGGTACAGGGACAATGGTGGCCATCTTGAAGCATGTGGGGACAACAGACTGGGAGAGGGAGAGATTGAATATATCTGTAAACACATCAGCCAGCTGGTCTGTGCATCCTCTGAGGACGCGGCTAGGGATACCATCTGGGCCGGCAGCCTTGTGAGTGTTAACATGCTTAAATGTCTTACTCACGTCGGCCACGGAGAAGGAGATCCCACAGTCCTTGATAATACAGTGTCGGTGTAATCGAAAATCTCACATTAGCTGGTAGAATGAAAATATTAAATTAATCATAGAGGTCTTAAATGTTATTCCATTCTACAGGTCAAACGTTTTTGGCTCATGTCTCTTTATATTCATGTTGCCTAGGGGCTATGTAGCGTCTTATCTGTCATGTTTGGAGTTGTGTTGTGTTGTTGAGGGCACTTGAATTTTTCTTTAGTTGACTTGCCCTGGTCGTGTCAGTACTATTGGTTGTGTAGTGTATGTTAAAACTATACACAATGGATTATACAACTATCGCTTTTCAAATGAATCACTTTTTATCTAACTATAATATAAATGTCATTCCTCAAATAACCATGTACACAATGTAAAGCATACTCCTCCATTGAGCCATTGAGATATTATGTATTATGTGCATTGATACAGTTTTGGTTGATGTGAGTTCCACACAGACACAGATACTGTTGAATAAATGGAGGGAAAGCTACAGTGGTTCCTCCTTTAAAAGTTGCGAGCTTGCACCGTGGGACTTAGAGGTACACAGCGTCACGGCTTCATTGCTCCAGACCACCACAAGGGGGAGCTAGGGCACTCATTATGCATTTGGGTCCCAAGGTTTTTATATGACCAATTTTGACGCAAGCCACCCTCGCTTTTATGCCGTTCTTCAACAAAGATGGCTGACAAAACATTACGGTGGAACCAGATGTAAGTTGTTATAACGTCATAACATGTCAAGCAAAACATTTACAATTGAGAGCAATATGTTAGTGAATGTAGAGACAAACGTTTGTGCATATTTTTTTGTCATAAAGTTAATTTACGAAAAACGCTATTTAGAAAGTTAACTGACTGTTAAACAACATGAATTACAAATGCATTCTCCTAACACTAGCTAGCTGGCTAATGTTAGGATAATTAATTTGTAATTTGTGTTGAACAGTTACCTTAAGAAGATTTCCGCTACACTTATGGGGGTCATAGAGTAAAACAAAGAACAGTATCGGGTCCATGAGAATCTCCCCTTTCCACAGTGAGGTCACATTAGCACATCGACGGTACCGACTTCAGATGAGTCCCCTGACACCATTGTGTTTGTGAGAGTTTGTGAGAGTCTCCCCCTTTTCAAAGAGTGGTAGGTCAAACCATTCGGACGCTACAGACATTTTTGTGAAAAGATCGATTTTCGGGATGTCTCATGGTCTGATAAACATCGCTCTAGCTCTGCCACCTTTCACCGCAGATGCGGAAGTGCGACGTCAGCGGATGTAGTGGATTGAGAAGCATCCAATGCAACAAAAATATATCTCTATCTTAAACCGATGGATTTTGATGGGGATGTTTTTATTATGTTACTTAGATTGACGCACGGGTGCTTCAATCGACTCTAGAAACAAGATAGTTCACAATGCCAGTTAGATTTTCACTAGAGGTCATTGTCAGAGCATACTCTTATATTTGACTAAGATTGTGAGATATAATGTCATGACATATTATCAAACCAATAGGACTGTTAGGTGTCAGTTTGCCATGCAAATAATAGCTGCAAGACTGCTGGGGAAAGAAAAACCCTCATTCTTGGGCAGATGTCGACTGCTTTTCCACCAGCCACCAGAAGGGGGCAGCAGGCTGCTTGTGGAAGAGACACTAATTTAAAGTCACATTAACAGGTCATTTAATATCTTGTCTTCATGGGCCTGAGGTACTGTTTTTCTCTCTTTCTGTTCTCCCTCAAATAAATGTATTTCAATTGCATGGGGTCTGTGTGCGAGTTTCCACAATTTCTAGGATTTAATACTTCATGTGTTGCCTGCAATTTTGATACTGGACTAGTGCAGGGGCATAGTATAGTTTCTTTAAATGGTTGCCCTTTCTTTGGCGTGCACAGTTGTATTGGCTTGCAATATTCATATACCTTCTATTACTTTTACAGTATAGCATTGCTGTATTAGGGTAGTAGTGTTTGCTTGGTATGGGCATTGGTCTGCAGTGTTCCAGGGAAGTAGTATTGATCCCACAGGGATGAATATGCTTGAATAGCATATACGGTATAGGGTTGCAGTATCATAGCAGTGTAATATACATTCACGGTTGTATATGGTTAGAGTGTAGGTAAACCGCTTTATGGTCTGGATGTTAAACGCTTATTGTATAGGCTGGCTGGCTGGTGGAGGGAAAATGGAGTCTGTAGTCTGAGTTCCCGTCAGTACTGTTCCTCACATCCCATCAAATGCCTCATGTTTTTTCATGCCTGGTTAGAGTGCTTTCAAGTTAAATAATTTGAAATGACAGGCTCCAACCAGAGGTGGGTGATATGTGGTTTGTATTATCGAAGTAATGAACAGTGACCCACCCGCTCAAATGCTGTATTGTATTGTGTCGTGTTCTTTTTGGGTAAGGGGGTGGGCTGAGGATAGGAGTGGGGGATTTACGTTTTTGGGGTTAAATGAAATGTGAAGATTGTCAGCCTTAATCTGTTTTCTTGCGCATCTCATCCTCTCCCTCCTCTCGTCATTGCTATTTAACTGTGTAGATTGGATGAGATTTGGGTCGAAAGGTTGCCACGGTAATGGAGCTAGGTTGAGGTCAACAGGCGAGAGGGGCATGAGGACAGGTGAAAGATGTGGCATTTTGTGTAGTCCTCAAACCTGATGGAGGTGAACCCACACACACACATACACACACAGAGAAAAACCTTCCACAATGTCAACAGAGCATGATGGCCTTGAACATCATGATGCTCAGTCAGCATTCAAAATAAACCCCAACAAATAACAAGAATCTTACCTTCGCTCCCTATAACCACCCCTTCAGCGATAGCCTAGTCCTCCTTCCAATTTTCCAGTGGCACTTTAGCGCTTATTTGTAAATGTAAAGGACGTCACGCTGATGGCTTAGTGAGTACCACTTCCTACTTTTTCAGCTAACACGAGGCTCAAACCCAGGACCTCTGCCTTGCTAGCACACGTGAGCACTCTCCTGAAACGTCTTACTAAAGCTAACTATTCACTGTCGCAAGTGGGGACACTTGCGTTCACCCTTAAAACTTACATACAGCGACTCCAGCATTGAGCTGGGCACAACTGTAGTTCCGGGGTCACGGCACCACTGTAAAGGATGTCACGCTGCTTGCTTAGCGAGTTGCTGGCGTAACACTTCAGGAAGAGGAGAAAGATTCACACATTTACATGTGCCATATAAGCAAGCTTAATAATGGGGCTTCATAATGTAAAGTTGTAATCACTGCCACCATCGTGACACCCAAGCGAGGCAACATGCGCCAACAAAGCCGCACATAAGAATTTCCAAGAGTGTCTGATTGAATATTCAAGACGCGTCTCATACAGCACCGCATACTGGGCCTAATCGCCCTGGTGACTATGCTGTGAAAACAGGGCATTAACATGACTGATATAAGAGGGTTTTAGAGCCCAAATGGTCTGGAATCCTCCTGCTTTGCATCATGGGTAAGGGTCAGGGGGTCACTGAATGGGCAGTAATGAGACAAGCAGGTAGCATCAGAGTCATATAATGGGAGCGTTCCAGGTCGTAGTTATTGCAGTCACACTGCAAAGATGATCAGATCTCACAATGCCTGGATACTTGTTCTTCATCTCAGGAACCACATTAATATGATAGTTGACCATAAACGTATTTGTTGCATATTTGTATACTTTTTTTCATTACACATTCTGCATACTTGTTTAAATTTTAGAAGAAAAAAAAAAAACTTAAGCTGTTACCTCAATTTGTTTAGTATCAATCTACCAGCAAATTAGTTTTGCTTTTTATGTGTGTTTATTTAATGTATGAAGTATGTCTTGGCTAAAAGACAAAACAATAACTTGACACTTACAGTTGATAGACTTGTGTCAAAGGAGAAGCTGAGTTGAAACATTTTTGTATTTACATTTAAGCTCAAATCAAATCAGATCACAACAGCATCAAAAGGTAGGCAGGAAATGTGTTTTGTGAGGTCTCCATGACTACCCCACTGTATGGCAAATAAAACCATAACAACAAGCTCTCCAAGAACACAGGACCGCTGTCAAGGCCATTGTTATTTTGGCTTCAAGGAGTAGGACCAAAATGTCATGTTAGCCAAAATAACGTTTCCTCTCTTTGCTACCATTCGAGAGTTTTCGGATTTGGCTCGCTGGTGAGGGAGCAGATGACAAAACTCCTGTGTCTGTCTGTCAAACTCACTTTTTATCCGAATGACATTTGCTGGCTCAGGTATAGCCAAGCTCGGGTGAGTCAGGGATGTATTTTCCTTGGAATTCTGTCGAGCTCAAGATTTAAGGGAAAGCTCCTGAATCGAGGCATGTTAGGCACCCTGCTCAAAATGTAAATATTTATGGGTGTAATTGTGGGGGGAGATCAGAGTGTACACCCACTATCAGTGTGTTCCATAAGAACGCCTTGGTTCATGCCGCTTCATCTATGACCTTTAATTTTACGTTATTAGCCTTTTACTTCCACAAACATTTCCATCCACCTGCCTCACTCTGTTTGTGGGTAAGGCTTGGTGCACCGGTACTTCAGTATTGACCTTTTCAGTCTTCTCGTCTTGCGATTAAGGGAAAGAACAGCACCAGAAATGCCATGTAATTTTCGATTGATGAAGTCAGCATGTACAGAGGAAGATATGGTGTAGGTATAGCTGTTACGTTGATTGGCGAGAAAGCTGCTTGCGCTATACAACCGTGAGACGCCTCAGAAACCCCATGGCATTGTTTTTAGCCCTTTCTGTCTTGCCATGGAGTGTCGCCTTCGGAAGACTCACGCAACAGAAGAACCATTACATAAGGAACATTTAGAGCTCTTCTTTTTCTAGTTGTCTGGGAGGTTGATCTACTTTCTTTCAGCTTTTTCTCCCGTTTCCTCTCCCTTTCATCTGGCTCAGTGTTAACACATTGGGAAATAATGAGAGCCAGGGATTCCCAGGAAAGAGTCAGCCGTTAATCCAATGACAGAAATGTCACAGAGGCAAGGGGGTCCCATGTGTAGCCCTGTCTGAAGCAGGCACACCGGGGATGGGAAGGAAAGGTGGAGTGGGGGGTGGAGTGGTGAAGAGGGGCATCACTGGAGATTGCTTCTTTGTGACAAGCAGCCCTGCTGCATGCAGACTTCCAGACAGTAAGCTAAACATGGAGACGGAAAGGACTGATATTACTCTATTGTGCAACGGCAAAACAGGAGCCACATTTTCAGGGACGACATTGATATGGTAAGGAAGGCAGATCTACGCTTTCATTTGAGTTCATTTCTTTGAGTGCATTTCAGTATGTGTGCTTCAGTAAAGGTGCTTTCAGTGTTTGTGGTTAGGAGGACATGTGTCCTGCAAGTGAAGTGCAATCTGGCCCAATGCGGATCTGTGCCAAAATGCTCCCAGCCTCTCTTGAGGGGTTTCTATTTCTCAACAGAAAAGTCAAAAGGTCACGACCTGCCACGTAAGGGAGATTTCGGGATCGTGTACCAGTGCATTTGGAAAATATTCAGACCCCTTGACTTTTTCCACATTTTGTTATGTTACAGCCTTATTCTAAAATTGATTAAATATACATTTTTCCTTATCAATCTACACACACTACCCCATAATGACGAAGCAAAAACAGGTTTAAAAAAACGAAACAGAAATACCTAATTTACATAGGTTTTCAGACTCTTTGCTATGAGACTCGAAATTGATCTCAGAAACATCCTGTTTCCATTGATCATCAAATCAATCAAATGTTTCTACAACTTGATTGGAGTACACCTGTGATAAATTCAATGAATTGGACATGATTTGGAAAGGCACACACCTGTCTATATAAGGTCCCACAGCCATGAGGTCGAATGAATTGTCCGTAGAGCTTCGAGACAGGATTGTTTCGAGGCACAGATCTTGGGAAGGGTACTAAAAAATTTTTGCAGCATTGAAGGTCCCGAAGAGCACAATGGCTTCCATCATTCTTAAATGGGAGAAGTTTGGAACCACCAAGACTCTTCCTAGAGCTGGCCGACCGGCCAAACTGAGCAATCGGGGGAGAAGGTGTCAGGACCCGGTAGCAAACTCGGGTCTCCGGTGTGAGAACCAGTCACTTAGCACCCGGAGCCACAAGTAGTCAGCAGAACCCAGAAGATGAGGCAGACACAGCCGTAATAGAGATGGTATATTTAATGATGACAAAAAATTGAAAGAACTTCAGGCAAAAATAATCCACCAGGACAAAAAGGTAAATCCACATGAAGAGAAGTAACAGCAAGAAATAGTCTCAAAAGAATAATCCAAAAATAACGATACCCAAAACGAAGTTCCACAAAACGTAGACTCAAAAGAATAATCCAAGAATAAATGATACCCAAAACAAAGTTCCACAAGAGAGTCCAACTGGAGCAAAGAACATACACAGCTTCACTGAGGCAGGGTGCTAACGTACAAACACAGAGCAAAGAACTAAGGAAAACTAAGGGTTTAAATACATACAAGGGAAACGAGGCACAGGTGCAATTAATAACTGGAAACAAGGGAAAAAGAAAAGAAAGGATCAGACAAAAAAACACAATGGGAGCCTCTAATGGTCAAAACCCAGAAACCACCCGGCCAAATGTTGACAGAAGGGCTTTGGTCAGGGAGGGGACCAAGAACCCGATGGTGACAGAGATCCAGAGTTCCTCTGTGGAGATGGGAGTACTTTCCAGAAGGACATCCATCTCTGCAGTATTCCACCAATCTGGCCTTGATGGTAAAGAGGCCAGACGGAAACCACTACTCATTAAAATGTACATGACAGACCGCTTGGAGTTTGCCAAAAAGCACCTAAAGACTCTCAGACCATGAGAAACAAGATTCTCTGGTCTGATGAAACCAAGATTGAACTTTGGCCTGAATGCCAAGCGTCACTTCTGGAGGAAACCTGGCACCATCCCTACGGTGTAGCATGGTGTTGGCAGCATCATGCTGTGGGGATGTTTTTCAGCGGCAGGGACTGGGAGACTAGTCAGGCTCGAGGAAAAGATGAACAGAGCAAAGTACAGAGAGATCCTTGATGAAAACCTGCTCCAAAGCACTCAGGACCTCAGACTGTGGCGAAGGTTCACCTTCCAACAGGACAACGACCCTAAGCACACAGCCAAGAGAGCACAGGAGTGGCTTCTGGACAAGTCTCTGAATGTCCTTGAGTGGCCCATCCAGAGCCCAGCCAGAGCCAGAACCCGATTTACGTCTCTGGAGAGACCTGAAAATAGCTGTGTAGTGACACTCCCCATCCAACCTGACAGAGCTTGAGAGGATCTGCAGAGAAGAATGGGAGAAACTCTCCAAATACAGGTGTGTTAACGGTTTTAGAAACTCCAGAGTGTTTCCTATCCAATAGTACTAATTATGTGCATATCCTATTTTCTGGGCCTGAGTGGCAGGCATTTTACTTTGGGCACGCCAGACTCTCCAAAACCGTCACCTCTGCTGCCGCTCCCTAAGAATTTAACTACTTAGGGAGTGGTGGGGCGCTAGATTTTTCTCGGGTTTTCGCCTGCTATTTCACAGACATTATGTTCGGGAGCCGCTCCCTAAGAAGTTAACTCCAGGACCACCGACAGTTTTTTTGTTGTTGTTGCCTGACGCAGGACTAGTGCCAGAGATTAAAGATCTCAGACTTCAAACGCCTCCATTAATTTACAAAAATACAATTTGTGCCACAGTTTAGACTCCGATAGATCAGCATTCTACCTCCCCCTTGTGATAGTGTGGGGCAATGACAGAATGCCACCATCTATAGTTGAAGTCGGAAGTTTACATACACTTAGGATGGTGTCATTAAAACTCGTTTTTCAACCACTCCACAAAATTCTTGTTAACTTCTTTGGGAGCAGCGCACGAGGTGACCGTTTTGGAGAGCCTGGCGTGCCCAAAGTAAAATGCCTCCCATTCAGGCCCAGAAAATAGGATATGCACATATTTAGTACCATTGGATAGGAAACACTGTAACTTTTCTAAAAGTGTTAACATTTTGTCTGTGAGTATAACAGAACGGATATGGCAGGCAAAAATCCGAGGAATTTCTGTCCTGGAAAAAGTGGTTTTGACACATTGCCTCATTTAGAACCCCTCCCTTATGAAAATGCCCATATAAGGGCATATGAATGCAGTACCTATTGCTTCCTCTGGATGTCAACAGTCTCGAGAAAGTATTCTGATTCTTTTTAGATGCTTTTAGAGCAGAGAAGAAGACGAATAAGGAAGTGTCCACACAGATGTCAATACAAGTAAATGCGCGCTCCCGGCTGGCGCGTTCTTTGCTTTTTTCCTTTCTTATCGCCCAGTTTATATTCCGGTTGAAATATTATACTATTTATACATAAAACTGTTCCTAAGGATACATTTAAAATTATGTTTGATTGTTCTTGGACAAGTTTATAGGTATAAGTTGAATGAGTTCTCTTCACGTTTCAATGGAGGAGTCGACCCTATATTTTCTCATTATAACGCGCCAACCAAACTGAGATTTATGGATATAATACATATAATACTTTTTCTAACAAAAGAACCATGGATTGTCTTTGTTGTACACTTGGGAAGCCCTCAGCAGAAGTTCTTCAAAAGGTAATTGATTTGTTTTCGCTGTGAAATGTGTTTTCTGTGAACCGTGAAGGCTTATGGATTTATGGTAATGAAAAACATGTGGGGTGCTATCCTCAAACAATCAAATGTGGTGCTTTCGCCGTAAAGCCTTTTTGAAATCTGACAACGCTGTGATATTGCCAAGAAGCAGAGGTTTTGAAGACTATGAAACACTTGTATAAACACTTAAAATAAAGTGGTGATCCTAACTGACCTAAAACAGGGAATATTTACTAGGATTAAATACCAGGAATTGTGAGTTTAAATCTATTTTGCTAAGGTGTATGTAAACTTCCGACTTGAACTGTATCAATAACATTCGCAGTATAAGCTCGTAACTTTTACAGGAAGAATCACTCTTTGAACGACTCAGATTTGGTTCTGTTCATGAAGGTCTTGGTTATCAATAAAATACGGAAAAAATATTATTTCAAAGAACACAATAGCAGTTTCATTAGTTTATGTTACTGTAGTCTATCGGTTACTACATGCTCACGTGTGAAGCGCATGTAACAGTGGTTATTCTTGGAAAAAGTGTTATTTTCAAATAGAGTTAATCTCTTCAATTTTGAGAGTTATTTGGCAATGCTAAGTCTTTTGGAAACATTGGAATTGACTTGTTCTGAAACTATATATACTGAACAAAAATATAAATGCAACATTCAACAATTTCAAAGATTTTACTGAGTTACAGTTCATATAGGAAGTCAGTCAATTGAACTTAATAAATTAGGCCCTAATCTATGGATTTCACATGACTGGGAATACAGATATGCATCGGTTTGTCACAGATACCTTAAAAAAAGGACATGGAAGAACTGTGACATTTTCAGCTTCCAGAAATTGTGTACAGATCCTTGTGACATGGGATCGTGCATTATCATGCTGAAACATGAGGTGATGTCGGCGGTTGAATGGCACGGCAATGGGCCTCAGGATCTCAGGATCACGGTATCTCTGTGCATTCAAATTGACATCGATAAAATGCAATTGTGTTAGTTGTCTGCAGCTGCCCATACCACAACCCCACCGCCACCATGGTGCACTCTGTTCACAACATTAACATCAGCAAACTGCTCGCCAACATAACGCCATACACGTGGTCTGCAGTTGTGAGGCCAATTGGAAGTACTGCCAAATTCTCTAAAACAAAGTTGGAGGTGGCTTGTGGTAAAGAAATGAACATTCAGTTCTCTGGCAACAACTATAGTGGACATTCCTGCAGTCAGCATGCCAATTGCACACTCCCTCAAAACTTGAGACATCTGTGGCACTGTGTTATGAGACATTCTTTGGCCTTTTATTGTCCCCAGAACAAGAATCACCTGTTTAATGATCATGCTGTTTAATCAGCTTCTTGATATGCCACACCTGTCAGCTGGATGGATTATCTAGGTAAAGGAGAAATGCTCACTCACAGGAATGTAAACAAATGTGTGCCTAAAATATCTGAGAAAAAAGCTTTTTGTGCATATGGAACATTTCTGGGATCTTTTATTTCAGCTCATTAAAAATGGAACCAACCTCTTTACATGTTGGGTTTATAATTTTGTTCAGTGTAGAAATCAAAACATCTTAGGAGGAGGATTTGAAAAAGCCACTTTTTGGCGCTCTGGTAAAAAAATGACATGGCCTCTTAAAACTGCTTAAAATACAAATTATGTTTGTACTATCGAAATTCTAACAACAGACATGTGTTAAATAGACTTATTCAGTGAAACTCAAGGACGTAGGAGGGCATTACTTTAGAAATGGCAGAGATATTGCAATTTTAAATTCATATTGAGTCAAAATAACTAGTGTTTAACATGAAACTTATGTTAATACCAACCCTGAATGTAGGCCTAATGACCTACGTTTCACATTCAACACTCATTTTCTAGTAATCACTCAAGCTATTTTCACAGTGGCCCTTGAAAATAACTTTTTTAAAAAATAAAATTTTTTTTTAGGTGTAAGTCACTGTCCTTTCTGAGGTTGACAGTAATGCTGCCCACAGCACCAACCTCAGCGCCACAGTTTTGTCTCAGTTGAGTCCAAGGAGTCGGCAATTGAGAGGCACGGCAGCGCTGTATATTAGCTTAGCTTAATTGTGCATAGATTCTAAAGGTCAACGCCCGCTGTGCTACAGCGCTGCCAAAATGGCTTCCAGGAGGACTCCATTTCACATGAGTAAACAAATGGGTCCCCTTCCAAAATGGCACCATATTCCCTCCATAGTGTTCATAGGGCTCTGGTTAAAAGTAGTGTGCAATGTAGGGAATAGGGTGCCATTTGGGACTTAACCTGGGAGCCCCACCACCTTCTTCTCCAATCATCCCTCCATCCCTGCGTTCGGGTTCACAAGCAGTGACTGATGGCTGTTCACTGGTGAACATCGCTTCACTGGCTTGCTTTTGAACAGCGGTGACGCCGCTAGCGACAGAGGAAGATTGAGTCCAGATTGATCTTCTTGTCTGTGGTTTTTGCTCTGAAGCCGAAATAGTTTTACTTGTTGCATGAGCCTGCACATGTACAGTATATTCCTATTAGGAATTTACAAATGTTTGTCTGCTGAATTAAATTGTGCTGTATATCTGCTTAACTACTGCCTTCCATAAGCTGAATGGTATTTTACTTAAATAAGCAATACACATGAGCAGTGTGGGTGTAAAAAAGTCTGATGTAATGAGAATGTGACTGGAATAAATAAGCAGATATGGTGCCGGGTATATTTAGGAAAGTCAATCTCAAGATGATGGTGTGCAGTTTATTATCAGTTATGTAATGCAGTTTTTTATACTACTGTACCCTTGGGCTAGCAGGTATGACGTGTATGTTTGTGCGTGCGTGCACGTGAGAGTGTATTTTGGTTTGTATATTGCAGTGCATGTCACTTCTTGTTTACCGACTATTCTTGATTGTTTCTAATTTTTTGAGGACATGTGCATGTTTGTCCATCCAGTGTGTATTTTCCATGTGTGTATCTAGTGTGGATGTTATTTGTGTGAATGCATGTGCGCATGTCTGTTTGAGTGAGTGTGTGTTCATGTGTTAATAATAATATACAGTATATGCCATTTAGCAGATGCTTTTATCCAAAGCGACTTACAGTCAGGTGTGCATACATTGTACGTAAATTGTACGTGGCCCTGGCTGGGGAATTGAACCGATAATCTTGATGTTTTCAAGCTCCATGCTCTGTGTGTGTGTGTGTGCGTGCGTGCGTCCATGTGTGCATGCACGTGTGTGCCCATGCGTTTGTGTGTGTGTGTTGCCTGTCCTCATCAGCGTCTCTTGCCAGGTCCAATGAAATGCTTACTTGCAGGTTCCTTCAAAACAATGCAACAAGAATAATAAATAATAAAAGATAAGAATACGAACATTAATTAAATGGCTCAGTAGAATAAAACAGACATTTTGTTTGTTTGTGTGTGTCAGTGATGCATGTGTGCTAAGGTGCGGAGAGTCAGTGTATTTCAAGTGTTCAGCAGTCTGATGGCTTGAAACGGTCTCTTAGCTTCTTGGTATCAGACCTCATGCGCCGATACTGTCAGTTCTTGATGATGCCGTTGGACTTCAGGCACCATTTCAAGTAGATGTCCAAGATGGGTGGAAATGATGGAGGGCCTTGCGGTTGTGGATGGAGCAATTCCCATACCAGACCCTGATGCAGCTGGTCAGGACACTCTTGATGGTGCAGCGGTAGTATTTGGAGAGGACCTTGGTTGGCATGCCGAATTTCTTCAGCTGCCTTAGAAAGTAGAAGTGCTGTTGTGGCCTCTTGACAAGAGTGGTGGTGTTCTTGGTCAAGTCATTGATGATGTGGACACAGAGGAACTTAAAACTCTCTACTGTCCCATTGATGTGGATCTGGCATGTTCCCTCCTCTGCTTCCTGAAGTCAACAATCAACTCCTTTGTTTTGCTGACATTGAGGGACATACCCCTTGGGGGGCCCTGTGTTAAGAGTCAGTGTGGAGGAGGTGTTGTTGCCCTGATACAACCTAACCTCCACCCTATACCATCCCTATCCCTTTACTTCCCTTACCTCTCCTTTCTTCATTTCCCTCCCTCTCTCCATCTTTTCCTTCCCTTCCCTCTCTCCCTAACTTTCTTCACTTGTACAACTTGACCTCAACCCTGTCTCCTGTCCCACTCCTCTTATTTATTTTCTTCCCTCTCCCTCCCTCCCTTCCCTCACTGACACAACCTGACCTCAACCCTCTCCATCATCATTATACAGAATCACCCTGCTACACTGTGGCCCCTACTAACCACTTTGAACTCCCTTGTCTTGCTATTCCAGGTTATTTGTTAGTACCTGCCCGCCTTTCCTTGGAGTGGCTAAAGCATCACTTAAACACAGTCTAATAATGGATGATACTGTGTCTCACCTGCCCCCACACCCCGACACAAGCCAACTCACAGCATCTAACCTATCCACATCAACAATTAGTATCACGCAGCCTTGTCAAAATGTCTCCATTCTTTGAGTTCCTTGCGTTGCATTATAAAGCCCTAATTGTTATATGAGAGGCGAGTTCCACAAAGAATAGGCTCAGTGGCTCGCTCAGAACAAGGCCTGTCTCCCGAAGCGAAGATGCCGTCCTACCATCCTTTCATTTCCTCCTTCAGATAAAAGACGAGCGTGAGATTAAGAGAGAGGAGAGCGAGGCCTATTGTGATTGAGTCCCTTCACTAAGCCACTGAGAGAGTCCACACAAATACCACGTGGACTGATAAGGAGCTAGTCATTTCCACAGTCAAAAAGCTGATATATCGGGTGTCACCTATCGTGGAATGTGAATATGAAATCCCCCTAGGGCCCCTTTTTCATGAGGAAATGATTTGTTTTCATGCATTTATTTAAACATTTTTGCATCATCTTTAATTCATTCATTTATTTATTTGTCTATCTTATCAAGTGTTGGAAGCTGGTTTGTGGACATGTTGGTGAAAACAAACTGGTTCGGCAAAATGTATCTTCTATTGAAGTGATATTGCAGCACTTACATATCTATAATAAAGTACAATATACAGTACAACTTCACAGAGACATTGTATTTCTTGTGAATGATCTTTTGATAATCCATGTTTCCATACATCTGCTTCTCCAAACTGGAGTCTCTGAGTTGAGTCACTCCCTTCACGCCACAGATACAGTCCCAGTCAAAAGTTTGGACACACCTAGTTTATTATTATTTTCTACATTGTAGAATAATAGTGAAGACATCAAAACTATGAAATAACACATATAGAATCACGTAGAACCAAAAAACTGTTAAACAAATCAAAATATATTTTCGATTTTAGATTCTTCAAAGTAGCCACCCTTTGCCATGACAGCTTTGCACACTCTTGTCATTCTCTCAACCAGTTTCACCTGGAATGCTTTTACAACAGTCTTAAAGGAGTTCCCACATACAGTGGCAAGAAAAAGTATGTAATCGATTCGTAATCTTATTTATTTTTATTTCACCTTTATTTAACCAGGTAGGCAAGTTGAGAACAAGTTCTCATTTACAACTGCGACCGGTACTGCATACATATCCCCTTATAAGGGCATTTTCATAAGGGAGGGGTTCCAAATGAGGCACTCTGTCAAAACCACTTTTTCCAGGGCAGAAATTCCTCTGGGTTTCGCCTGCCATATCCGTTCTGTTTTAATCACAGACAAATGGTTAACACTTTTAGAAAATTCAGAGTGTTTCCTATCCAATGGTACCAAATATGTGCATATCCTATTTGGGAGGCATTTTACTTTGGGCACGCCAGGCTCTCCAAAACGGTCACCTCATGCGCTGCTCCTAAGAAGATAACAGACGGACCCTAGCCCCCCCGACACATAAACTACTGCAGCATAAATACTGGGGGCTGAGACAGGAGGGGTCGGGAGACACTGTGGCCCCGTCCGACAATACCCCCGGACAGGGCCAAACAGGCAGGATATAACCCCACCCACTCTGCCGAAGCACAGCCCCCCACACCACTAGAGGGATATCTTCAACCACCAACTTACCATCCTGAGACAAGGCTGAGTATAGCCCACAAGATCTCCGCCACGGCACCAGTAAGCCAGTGACTCAGCCCCTGTAATAGGGTTAGAGGCAGAGAATCCCAGTGGAGGGGAACCAGCCAGGCAAAGACAGCAAGGGTGGTTCGTTGCTCCAGTGCCTTTCCGTTCACCTTCACACTCCTGGGCCAGACTACACTCAGTCATAGGACCTACTGAAGAGATGAGTCTTCAAAAAAGACTTAAAGGTTGAGACCGAGTCTGTGTCTCTCACATGGATAGGCAGACTATTCCATAAAAATGGAGCTCTATAGGAAAAAGCCCTGCCTCCAGCTGTTTGCTTAGAAACTCTAGGGACAGTAAAGAGGCCTGCGTCTTGTGACCGTAGCGTACGTGTAGGTATGTACGGCAGGACCAAATCGGAAAGATAGGTAGGAGCAAGCCCATGTAATGCTTTGTAGGTTAGCAGTAAAACCTTGAAATCAGCCCTTGCCTTAACAGGAAGCGAGTGTAGAAAGGCTAGTACTGGAGTAATATTATCAAATTTTGGGGTTCTAGTCAAGATTCTAGCAGCCGTGTTTAGCACTAACTGAAGTTTATTTAGTGCTTTATCCGGGTAGCCGGAAAGTAAAGCATTGCAGTAGTCTAACCTAGAAGTTACAAATGCATGGATTAACTTTTTCTGCATCATTTTTGGACAGAAAGTTTCAGATTTTTACAATGTTACGTAAATGGAAAAAAGCTGTCCTTGAAACAGTCTTGATATGTTCGTCAAAAGAGAGATCAGGGTCCAGAGTAACGCCGAGATCCTTCACAGTTTTATTTGAGACGACTGTACAACCATCAAGATTAATTGTCAGATTCAACAGAAGATCTCTTTGTTTCTTGGGACCTAGAACTAGCATCTCTGTTTTGTCAGAGTTTAAAAGTATAACATTTTCCGCCATCCACTTCCTTATGTCTGAAACACAGGCTTCCCGGGAGGGCAATTTTGGGGCTTCACCATGTTTCATCGAAATGTACAGCTGTGTGTCATCCGCATAGCAGTGAAAGTTAACATTATGTTTCCGAATGACATCACCAAGTGATAAAATATATAGTGAAAACAATAGTGGTCTCAAAACAGAGCCTTGAGGAACACCGAAATGTACAGTTGATTTGTCAGAGGACAAACCATCCACAGAGACAAACTGATATCTTTCCGACAGATAAGATCTAAACCAGGCCAGAACTTGTCCATGTAGACCAATTTGGGTTTCCAATCTCTCCAAAAGAATGTGGTGATCGATGGTATCAAAAGCAGCACTAAGGTCTAGGAGCACGAGGACAGTTGCAGAGCCTCGGTTTGGCGCCATTAAAAGGTCATTTACCACCTTCACAAGTGCAGTCTCAGTGCTATGATGGGGTCTAAAACCAGACTGAAGTGTTTCGTATACATTGTTTGTCTTCAGGAAGGCAGTGAATTGCTGTAACAGCTTTTTCAATTTTTTTGAGAGGAATGGAAGATTCGATATAGGCCGATAGTTTTTTATATTTTCTGGGTCAAGGTTTGGCTTTTTTAAGAGAGGCTTTATTACTGCCACTTTTAGTGAGTTTGGTACACATCCGGTGGATAGAGAGCTGTTTATTATGTTCAACATAGGAGGGCCAAGCACAGGAAGCAGCTCTTTCAGTAGTTTAGTTAGAATGGGGTCCAGTATGCAGCTTGAAGGTTTAGAGGCCATGATTATTTTCATCAATGTGTCAAGAGATATGCTACTAAAAAACTTGAGTGTCTCTCTTGATTTTATGTCCTGGCAAAGTTGTGTGGACTCAGGACAACTGAGCTTTGGAGGAATACGCAGATTTAAAGAGGAGTCCGTAATTTGCTTTCTAATGATCATGATCTTTTCCTCAAAGAAGTTCAGGAATGAATCACTGCTAAAGTGAAAGCCATCCTCTCTTGGGGAATGCTGCTTTTTAGTTAGCTTTGCGACAGTATCAAAAATAAATTTTATTTTCCTCAATTAACTTGGAAAAATAGGATGATCGAGCAGCAGTGAGGGCTCTTCGATACTGCACGGTACTGTCTTTCCAAGCTAGTCGGAAGACTTCCAGTTTGGTGTGGCGCCATTTACGTTCCAATTTTCTGGAAGCTTGCTTTAGAGCTCGGGTATTTTCTGTATACCAGGGAGCTAGTTTTTTATGGCAAATGTTTTTTGTTTTTAGGGGTGCGACTGCATCTAGGGTATTGCGCAAGGTTACATTGAGTTCCTCAGATAGGTGGTTAACTGATTTTTTTGTACTCTGACGTCCTTGGGTAGGTGGAAGGATTCTGGAAGGGCATCTAGGAATTTTTGGGATGTCTGAGAATTTATAGCACGACTTTTGATGATCCTTGGTTGGGGTCTGAGCAGATTATCTGTTGCGATTTCAAACGTAATAAAATGGTGGTCCGATAGTCCAGGATTATGAGGAAAACATTAAGATCCACAACATTTATTCCACGGGACAAAACTAGGTCCAGAGTATGACTGTGGCAGTGAGTAGGTCCGGAGACATGTTGGACAAAACCGACAGAGTCGATGATGGCTCCAAAAGCCTTTTGGAGTGGGTCTGTGGACTTTTCCATGTGAATATTAAAGTCACCAAAAATTAGAATATTGTCTGCCATGACTACAAGGTCCGATAGGAATTCAGGGAACTCAGTGAGGAACGTTGTATATGGCCCAGGAGGCCTGTAAACAGTAGCTATAAAAAGTGATTGAGTAGGCTGCATAGATTTCATGACTAGAAGCTCAAAAGACGAAAATGTCTTTTTTTTTGTTTTTTGTAAATAGAAATTTGCTATCGTAAATGTTAGCAACACCTCCGCCTTTGCGGGATGCGCGGGGGATATGGTCACTAGTGTAACCAGGAGGTGAGGCCTCATTTAACACAATAAATTCATCAGGCTTAAGCCATGTTTCAGTCAGGCCAATCACATCAAGATTATGATCAGTGATTAGTTCATTGACTAGAACTGCCTTGGAAGTGAGGTATCTAACATTAAGTAGCCACATTTTGAGATGTGAAGTATCACAATCTCTTTCAATAATGGCAGCAATGGAGGAGGTCTTTATTCTAGTGAGATTGCTAAGGCGAACACCGCCATGTTTAGTTTTTCCCAACCTAGGTCGAGGCACAGACACAGTCTCAATAGAGATAGCTGAGCTGACTACACTGACTGTGCTAGTGGCAGACTCCACTAAGCTGGCAGGCTGGCTAACAGCCTGCTGCCTGGGCTGCACCCTATCTCATTGTGAAGCTAGAGGAGTTAGAGCCCTGTCTATGTTCGTAGATAAGATGAGAGCACCCCTCCAGCTAGGGTGGAGTCCGTCACTCCTCAACAGGCCAGGCTTGGTCCTGTTTGTGGGTGAGTCCCAGAAAGAGGGCCAATTATCTACAAATTCTATCCTTTGTGTGGGGAAGAAAACAGTTTTCAACCAGCGATTGAGTTGTGAGACTCTGCTGTAGAGCTCATCACTCCCCCTAACTGGGAGGGGGCCAGAGACAATTACTCGATGCCGACACATCTTTCTAGCTGATTTACACGCTGAAGCTATGTTGCGCTTGGTGACCTCTGACTGTTTCATCCTAACATCGTTGGTGCCGACGTGGATAACAATATCTCTATACTCTCTACACTCGCCAGATTTAGCTTTAGCCAGCACCATCTTCAGATTAGCCTTAACGTCGGTAGCCCTGCCCCCTGGTAAACAGTGTATAATCACTGGATGATTCGTTTCAAGTCTAATACTGCGAGTAATGGAGTCGCCAATGACTAGAGTTTTCAATTTGTCAGAGCTAATGGTGGGAGGCCTCGGCGTCTCAGACCCCGTAACGGGAGGAGTAGAGACCAGAGAAGGCTCGTCCTCTGACTCTGACCCGCTGCTTAATGGGGAAAACCGGTTGAAAGTTTCTGTCGGCTGAATGAGCGACATCGGTTAAGCATTGCTACAGCATTTCCTTCCAGAAGCCGTGAGAAAATTGTCCGGCTGCGGGGACTGTGCGAGGTGATTTATACTACTATCTGTACTTACTAGTGGCACAGACGCTATTTCATCCTTTCCTACACTTACATTTCCCTTGCCTAACGATTGCGTCTGAAGCTGGGCTTGCAGCACAGCTATCCTTGCCTTAAGGCGACCATTCTCCTGTATATTATGAGTACAGCGACTGCAATTAGAAGGCATCATGTTAATGTTACTACTTAGCTTCGGTTGGTGGAGGTCCTGACGAAACACGTCCAGATAAAGCGTCCGGAGTGAAAAAGTTCAATGAAAAAATAAAAAATATAAACGGTAATTACAAAGTAAAAACCGTAAAGCTGGCAGATAGCAAAGTTAGGTTAGCAACAAAACGCACAGCAGCACGTAAACAAGTCTACTAGTTGTGACCGGAAATTGGAAATTGGAAATCGGAAAATCGGAAATCGGAAAATCAGATGAACGTGGTACCTTCAGGCATTTGGAAATTGCTCCCAAGGATGAACCAGACTTGTGGAGGTCTACAATTCTTTTTCTGAGGTCTTGGCTGATTTCTTTAGATTTTCCCATGATGTCAAGCAAAGAGGCACAGTTCGAAGGTAGGCCTTGAAATACATCCACAGGTACATGTCAATTGACTCAAATGATGTCAATTAGCCTATCAGAATCTTCTAAAGCCATGACATCCTTTTCTGGAATTTTCCAAGCTGTTTAACTTCTTAGGGATCGGTGGGACAACATCCGGTGAAATGCAGAGCGCCAAATTCAAATTAATGTGTTGTACACCATTCAAATGCTTAGAATCTTGGTAATCGAACCGGGTTGTCGGATTTACAACAGTCTTCACGGCAATATTAGAACATTCAATTATCTGAGGACAGCGCCCCACAACAAAATATTATTCAAACCAGCACAGGGCGTTACAACGAGATCATTGTAAATTCTAATACCTTGCCTCGTAACAAGCTACTCCCAGGGAACCCAGAGAGAGTGTCACAAAGATGGAAACGACCCCTTTCTACCCGAAGGTTAATTAACTCATATGCTTTATTCCTATCAGACTAGGATGACCAGCCAGCAGCCAAGGTCTACGATTAGTCACAACCCCAAAAAACACAACACAAGGTTGAAGAAGACAAAGGAAACCTCTTAACAATCAATGCTATGGTGGAGTTGCTATTCTGTATTTAGCTAAGAAGGTTAATTTAAGCAGGACCATCCGGTGATTCTCTTCAAATCATAGATTGTCTGCACGGCTTTCCTACCGACGATGGGAGCATCGACACGGCTGATTAGCCGTCCTCAGAAGCCTACTCTCACAGAACGAGTGCAAGGAAACAGACAACTAAGAGAAAGGACATTGTGACATCTTCTGGACAATCAGACTTACACCTGAGGGCGAAAGACCAGGCCATCCGAAGTGGGCCTAACAGAGATATCCAACAGAGATACCCAACGAGACCTTCAACACGTAAATACATGCATTACACTTCTTACTCTTAATAATCTCTAACCTCGACACTACCCGGGGAAATGTAAGGCGCCAAATTCAAAATCCCATAGTTGAATTATAAAACATTCATCAATATATAAGTGTTGCATAGTCATCAAAAGCTTAGAGTCTTGGCAATATCACAGCGTTGTCAGATTTCAAAAAGGCTTCACGGCGAAAGCACAACATTTGATTGTTTGAGGATAGCACCTCTCATATTTTATGCATTAGCATAAATTCATAACCAGCTCGGGTCTCACAAAACACATAAGAGCTAAAATAAATCACTTACCTTTCGAAGAACTTCTGCTGAGGGCATCCCAAGTGTCCAAGGAAGACATCCAATTTTTGTTAGAAAAAGTTAATTATTATATTGACGCGTTATGTTCAGAAAATCCACCGTCGAGTCGCCCGTTGTGCAGTGAAGAGAAAGCGTTCAAATTATACCTATCAACTTTGCCCAAACAAATCAAACATCTTTTACAATGTATCCTTAGGTACACTTTTATGTATATTTACTATAATATTTCAACCGGATGATAGGAAAGGAAAAAACCAAAGAGCGCGAGCGAGACCGTGAACGCGCATGTCATTCTATTGACTTCCTGGGTCCACTTCTACATTCTTCTTCTATTCGCTTCTAATTCAACCTAACGTCATGAAACCCTGTCTAAAGACTGTTGACATCCAGTGGAAGCCATTGGTACTGCAGTCTGAGTCCTAGATAACAGCAAATCCCATAGGCAGCCAGGAGAAAAAGGTCATCTAAAAAAAAAACAGCAAATCCGGATGGATTTTCCTCTGGTTTTCGCCTGCTATATCGGTTGTGTTATACTCACAGACATTATTTTAACAGTTTTAGAAACTTCAGAGAGCATGTCCTAGTTTCTGGGCTTGAGTGGCAGGTATTTTACTTTGGGCACGCCAGACTCTCCAAAACCGACACCTCGGCTGCCGCTCCCTAAGAGCTTGACTTGCCTATTTAAATAAAGGTTACATCAAATTTTTAAAAAATTCATTTGATTTGAGTGTCAGACGGAAGCCACTTCTCAGTAAAAGTCACATGACAGCCCACTTGGAGTTTGCCAAAAGGCACCTAAAGGACTCTCAGATTCTCTGATCTGATGAAACCAAGATTGAACACTTTGGCCTGAATACCAAGTGTCACGTCTGGAGTAAAGCTGACACCATCCCTACGGTGTAGCATGGTGGTGGCAGCATCGTGCTGTGGGGATGTTTTTCAGCGGCAGGTAATGGGAGACTAGTCTGGGTTGAGGGAAAGATGAACAGATCAGAGCACAGAGAGAACCTTGATGAAAACCTTCGGGACAAGTCTTTGATTGTCCTTGAGCCCGGACTTGCCAGCCAGAGCCCGGACTTGAACCCAATCTCTGAGAGTAACTGTGCAGTGACACTCCCCATCCAACCTGACAGAGCTTTAGAGTATCAGCAGAGAAGAATGGGAATAACTCCCCAAATATAGGTGTGCCAAGCTTGTAGCGTAAGCGTGCCATGCGATTGTTTGAGGACGGCGCCCCACATCAAAAACAATTCCACCGGCACAGGTTTCATAAATTCCCAAATAGCGATTAAATATTCACTTTTTGAAAATCTTCCTCTGATTTGTCATCCAAAGGGTCCCAGCTATAACATGTAGTGTCGTTTTGTTAGATAAAATATAAGATAAAATCCTTCTTTAAATCCCAAAAAGTCAGTTTAGTTGGTGCCATCGAATAGAGTAATCCACTCATTCAAGATGCAGAGAAAGAAATCCGAAAATCTACCCCTAAACTTTGTTCCAACAAGTCAAAATACATGTCTATTTACTCCTCAGATGTAATCAAACTAGAATATTTCTTACGGAAAGAAGTATGTTCAATAGGAAACCAATTTTTAGCAAGTGCGTCTTGTCTTCATGACGCGCCCAAACCAAGACTGTGTCCCTGTACTTAAACTGATATGTCTTATTCATTTTGGAAGTTAAAAGCCTGAAACCTTGAACATAGACTGCTGACACCCTCTGGAAGCCATAGGAATTGCATAATGGGAGCTAGAATTGAGTATGCCCTTATACTTGCAGTTGTAAGAGCATGGTCTCTCAAAAAAGAAAATCTGGTTGGTTTTTCTCCTACCATATCTATTGCGTTATATTATCCTACATTATTTTAACATTTCCACAAACGTCAACATGTTTTCTTTCCAATGGTACCAATTATATGCATATCCTGGCTTCAGGGCCCGAGCAACAGGCAGTTTACTTTGGGCATGTCATTCAGGTGGAAATTGAGAAAAAAGGGGCCTGGCCCTAAGAAGTTATGTAATATTTCTTCATAATAAATAATTTTCTTCATAATAAATCTGCAAAACTGATATAATTCATTTTAGAATAATGCTGTAACGTAACAAATTGTTTTTTTTTCTCAAGGGGTCAGAATACTTTCCAAATGCACTGTTTATATACAAAACATGACCAAAAGTATGTGGACACCTGCTCATCGAACATCTCATTCAAAAATCATGGGCATTAATAGAGAGTTCGTCCCCCTTTTGTCATTGTAAGCTTCCCTTCACTGGAACTAAGGGGCCTAACCTGAACCATGAAAAACAGCCCCAGAACATTATTCCTCCACCAATCTTTACAGTAAGTTAATATTGCTGAAAGATTGTTGCTTCCATCAATGTAATTGTTTGCATCATTTCCAATCCCCCATATCTTTTTTGGTAAATATATATATATCCATATACATACACGTACATACACATATGCATACATATACACATATATACATATACCTATATAGATATACGTAACAAAATGTTTTGAATACTTTATTATTCCCTGCAAACCCTACCACCCTTCCCCCAATTGGAGTAAACTAATAAACAATAACACTTAGGCTTCTACCTTCAGTTTATACAGCTTATACACATTTTACAGACACAATCAATTTTACAATAGTTATATTTGTTTTTATTTGTTTTTGCTTTTAGTTCTTCCTCTATTTCTGATATCCATCCAGTTTGATTTCTATTTGTAACTGTGCTATTTCACAAAATGTCTTAACCAATATACATTTTACATACCCTGTATGTTTTACATTGGTTATCTTGTTATTAGTCCCACCCTTCAGCTCCACTCAACCCCTCCCATCTATCTCTTAACACCATCCATTTTGGATTTCTATTTGCCATATTTTTTTCAACTGTGCTGTGATGCTTCACAAAAGTACTGAACCTTTCTATTCTCATAGTTTCTACAGATTGGAAATACATTTTTTACATTTTTGCTAAAATAATTATTATATTATTGATTGATTGACTATGGCTTTTCAAACCACCCAGTATTGCTATCTGCAGTGTTAGTTGTAGGCAAATGTTGCAATTCTTCAGCCATTCTTGGACCTGTGACCAAAAACGAGCTACATATGGACAATACATATGGAAATGTGAATCATCCTATATTGTCCCTAACATCTTTTACTCTTTCGCAACAGTTATGGGATACGCACATACACCCACACACTCAACCCTTTTCCAACACACAACCATAGGCTCACATTCTCAACAATTGCACCGTCTCAAAGCCCAACTCAAAAAAGGTCTTTATTTACGAATGCATATACAGTTGCAGCTGTATGAGAAGGCCTGCAAAACGGGCAGAAATGGGGAGATTTTATTAACCTTTGTCACGTCCTAGATGATGGAGGTCAAATGTACGCCTTTTCCCTGAAACACCCACAACACGGTCCCCCGTATTGACCATATTCCCAAGCATCTCATGCAGTCAGACTTTTGATTTTGTGCCACCAGGGCCACAATAATATACCCCCTCTCTGAATGTCTGAGTGTGACCCCCTGCCCATGGGTTACTGCAGCTAGTGTTGCCAGCACTACCACTGCCTGGGTGGGGGCACCCCACCGGAATCCCCACTGGCTAGGTACAAGGTCATCAAGGTTCTCATTAGCAGCTTTGAGAATTTACTTGTATAGTATGCTCTCCCTTTAGGGGGCTTTGGCTTTGCAGGACCAACCCTGCCAAGCAGGCTCAGAATCTTGAGGGGGCAGTGCTGTGCTCTAGGTCTCTGACCATATTTTGGCTGCATACAGACCACGTACAGCAGGCCCATAAAACAGTTAGGGACTTCTCCTTAGTATCTGGGTCATTTAGTTGGGTGTCTAGGGTATAGGGCTGTGGACCATTCCATCAATATAGAATCATAAATAAATAAATTAGCTGTATAATTTATTTTAAAAATGTAGTTCCCCATGATAGGACAATAAATAAATGACATGTAAAATGTATTTTAAAACACTGTTCCACCATGATAGGACAATAAATAAATAAATAAATAAATAAATATCATGTATAATTAATTATAAAAAGTATATCCGTCATCTAAACAACATTGAAAGCTCTCTCACACCCCCGCTCACAGCAATACATTGGTTCTGGGATATGCAACCATTTCCTTTCTCACTCAACGCCACACTTTCCCAAACGTAAAAAAAAAACACACCACACCATCCACACATACTGTGCCTTCTGTTTACTGAGTTTTTATCTTCACCATGTTGAATTAGTGCTTTTGTGATCCAATTAGTCATATTTAAAGATATATAGGAAAGCTATTTTTTTTCTTGTATTATTACAATCCATAACCGGGCTAGAATTGTTTTCCTCGTCTATAAGAACTTTGTAATTTTTAAATAGCCATGGAGTAGTCTTTGTGTCTCTGAACAACTGGTTATCAATATATAGTTTATCGACGACGAGAGCTGCTCGTTTCCCTTTTAATCTATTTTCCTTGAAAATTGGATACAGAACTGCCAGATGGTGAAGCGGGATTCATCACTACAGAGTCCAATGGCGGCGAGCTTTACAGCACTCCAGCCGACGCTTGGCACTGCGCATCGTGATCTTTGGCTTGTGTGTGGCTGCTCGGCCATGGAAACCCATTTTATGAACTTCTGATGAACAGTTCTTGTGCTGACGTTGCTTTCAGAGGCAGTTTGGAACTCGGTAGTGAGTGTTCCAACCCAGGACAGATGATTTTTACGTGCTTCAGCACTCGCCGGTTACATTCTGTGAGCTTGTGTGGCCTACCACTTCGCGGCTCAGCTGTTGTTGCTCCTAGACGTTTACACTTCACAATAACAGCACTTACAGTTGACCGGGGCAGCTTTACCAGGGCAGACATTTTACAAACTGACTTTTTGGAAAGGTGGCATCCTATGAAGGTACCAAGTTGAAAGCCACTGAGCTCTTCAGTAAGCCCATTCTGCTGTTTGTCTATGGAGATTACATGGCTGTGTGCTCGATTTTATGGTGTGTCCACAAACATGTGTATATAGTGTATACAGTCGTGGCCAAAAGTTTTGAGAATGACACAAATATTAATTTCCACAAAGTTTGCTGCTTCAGTGTCTTTAGATATTTTTTTGTCAGATGTTACTATGGAATACTGAAGCATAATTACAAGCATTTCATAAGTGTCAAAGGATTTTGTTGACAATTACATGAAGTTGATGCAAACAGTCAATATTTGCAGTGTAGACCCTTCTTTTTGAAAACCTCTGCAATACGCCCTGGCATGCTGTCAATTAACTTCTGGGCCACATCCTGACTGATGGCAGCCCATTCTTGCATAATCAATGCTTGGAGTTGGTCATAATTTGTGGGTTTTGTTTGTCCACCCGCCTCATGAGGATTGACCACAAGTTCTCAATGGGATTAAGGTCTGGGGAGTTTCCTGGCCATGGACCCAAAATATCGATGTTTTGTTCCCCGAGCCACGTAGTTATCACTTTTGCCTTATGGCAAGGTGCTCCATCATGCTGGAAATGGCATTGTTTGTCACCAAACTGTTCCTGGATGGTTGGGAGAAGTTGCTCTCAGAGGATGTGTTGGTACCATTCTTTACTCATGGCTGTGTTCTTAGGCAAAATTGTGAGTGAGCCCAGTCCCTTGGCTGAGAAGCAACCCCACACATGAATGCCAACAGTAAAGCATCCTGAGACGGATGCTTTACTGTTGGCATGACACAGGACTGATGGTAGCACTCACCTTGTCTTCTCCGGACAAGATTTTTTCCAGATGCCCCAAACAATCGGAAAGGGGATTCATCAGAGAAAATGACTTTACCCCAGCCCTCAGCAGTCCAATCCCTGTACCTTTTGCAGAATATCAGTCTGTCCCTGATGTTTTTCCTGGAGAGAAGTGGCTTCTTTGCTGCCCTTCTTGACACCAGGCCATCCTCCAAAAGTCTTTGCCTCACTGTGCGTGCAGATGCACTCACACCTGCCTGCTGCCATTCCCGAGCAAGCTCTGTACTTGTGGTGCCCCGATCCCGCAGCTGAATCAACTTTAGGACACGGTCCTGGCACTTGCTGGACTTTATTTGGCACCCTGAAGCCTTCTTCACAACAATTGAACCGTTCTCCTTGAAGTTCTTGATCAAATTTCAAATTTATTTATAAAGCCCTTCTTACACCAGCTGATGTCACAGAGTGCTGTACAGAAACCCAGCCTAAAACCCCAAACAGCAAGCAATGCAGGTGTAAAAGCACGGTGGTTAGGAAAAACTCCCTAAAAAGGCCAGAACCTAGGAAGAAACCTAGAGAGGAACCAGGCTGTGAGGGGTGGCCAGTCCTCATCTGGCTGTGCCGGGTGCAGATTTATTATCTGATAAATGGTTGATTTAGGTGCAACCTTACTGGCAGCAATATCCTTGCCTGTGAAGCCCTTTCTGTGCAAAGCAATGATGAGGGCATGTGTTTCCTTGCAGGTAACCATGGTTGACAGAGGAAGAACATTGATTCCAAGCACCACCCTCCTTTTGAAGCTTCCAGTCTATTTTTCAAACTCAATCAGCATGACAGAGTGATGTCCAGCCTTGTCCTCGTCAACACTTACACCTGTGTTATTGAGAGAATCACTGACATGATGTCCTTTTGTGGCAGGGCTGAAATGCAGTGGAAATGTTTTTGGGGATTTAGTTCATTTGCATGGCAAAGAGGGACTTTTCAATTAATTGCAATTCATCTGATCACTCTTCATGACATTCTGGAGTATATGCAAATTGCTATCATACAAGCAGAGTCATTCACAAAAGGTTTGGGCACGACTGTATATATATATACAGTACCAGTCAAAAGTTTGGACACACCTACTCATTCAAGGGTTTTTCTTCATATTTACTTTTTTCTACATTGTAGAATAGTAGTGAAGCCATCAAAACTATGAAATAACACATATGGAATCATGTAGCAACCACAAAAGTTCTAAACAAATATATTTTAGATTCTTCAAAGTTGCCACCCTATGCCTTGATGACAGCTTTGCACACTCTTGTCATTCTCTCAACCAGCTTCATGAGGTAGTCACCTGGAAGGAATTTCAATTAACAGGTGTGCCTTGTTGAAAGTTAATTTGAGTCTTTCCTTCTTAACTTCTTAGGGAGCGGCTACATAGGTGACGGTTTTGGAGAGTCTGGCGTGCCCAAAGTAAAATGCCTGCCATTCAGGCACATAAAATAGGATATGCACATAATTAGTACTATTGGATAGGAAACACTCTGGAGTTTCTAAGAGTGTTAAAATAATGTATGTTAGTATAACAGAACTGATATAGCAGGCGAAAACCCGAGGAAAATCCATCCGGATTTGCAGTTTCTTTTGTACTTGACCTTCTTCTCCATTGTGCCTATTGCATACAACTTTATGTAGGACTGAGACTGCAGTACCTATGGCTTCCACTAGATGTCAACAGTCAACAGTCAAAGACTGGGAATTCTAGCAGTGACCAGAACGGATGGGGACAGGAAATTGTAAACAACTTTTGTAAACAAGGTTTGACGCGTGTGAGATTGTGAACGCGCACCACTTTATTTTTCTTTCCTATCGTTCACGTTATCGTCCGGTTGAAATATTACAGCAAGTATACCCAAAAGGATACCTAAGGATACATTAAAAATTATGTTTGATTTGTTTGTAGAAAGTGTATAGGTATAATTTGAACGTGTTCTCTTCACGGTTCAATGGGCAACCCAACCAAACTGAGATTTATGGATATAATAAATGACCTTTTCTAACAAAAGAACCATTGGATGTCTTTGTTGGACACTTGGGAAGCCCTCAGCAGAAGTTCATCCAAGGTAAGCGATTTTATATTAGCGATTTTATGCGTTTTGTGAGACCCGTGTTGGGTTATGGATTCATGCTAATGTGTAAATATTAGAGATGTTGTGCTTTCGCCATAAAGCCTTTTTGAAATCTGACAACGCTGTGATATTGCCAAGAATCAGAGCTTTTGATGACTATGCAACAATTGTATATTTATGAATGTTTAATAATTCAACTTTTGGATTTTGAATTTGGCGCCTCACATTTCACCGGGTAGTGTCGGGAGTGGCGCCCCACTGCTCCCTAAGTAGTTAAATGAAGAATTTCCATTGAAAATGCTTTTAAATCCAGGAGTAGGATTAATTGGTGTCCGGGGAACTGCCCAGTAAAGTCTGTTTCTTGTTTGAACAGTACCTATGGATGCACAAAATATTTTAAATGTATTATTTACTCTTCTACCCCATCTCTCTCCTCCTCAACTTTCTTAAGAATTGCACAACAATGAGATTGCACAACAAATGCACTATATAAACAATGCAATAATACCAGCATCCCCCCTCTTGTCTTATGTATCTCCTTACTCTACCAGAACACGAGAAAGCAATCCTCTAAATTTCATATTCCTCGAGCTCAGGCTCGAGTTGCAGTAGTCTAGACGGGAGAGGACAAGTGCATGGACCTGCGCCTCCTTCTGTGTGAGGTAGGGTCGTACTCTACGGATGTTGTAGAGCATGAATCTGCAGGAGCGGGTCATTGCTTTGATGTTTGCAGAGAACAACAGGGTGTTGTCCAGGGTCATGCCAAGGTTCTTTGCACTCTGGGAGGACGACACTGTGGAGTTGTCAACTGTGATGGAGAGGTCTTTGAACGGGAAGGCCTTCCCCAGGAGGAAGAGCAGTTCCATCTTGTCGAGGTTGAGCTTGAGGTGGTGGGCTGGCATCCAAGTTGATGCCAGGCGCGCATAGATGCCTGTCACCACCTGGGTGTCAGGAGGGTAGTTGAGCGTCATCCGCATGGCAATTATAAACAAGCGTACAGTCAATAACACAATAGAAAAAAAAGAAAGTCTATATACAGTGCGTGCAAATGACGTGGGGAGGTAGGCAATAAATGGGCTATAGTAGCGAAGTAAATTACAATTTAGCAGATGATGATGTGCAAGAATAGATACTGGTGTGCAAAAGAGCAGAAAAGTAAATAAAAACAGCATGGGGATGAGGTAGTTAGATTGGGTGGGCTATTTACAGATGGACTATGTACAGCTGCAGCGATCGGTTAGCTGCTCAGATAACTGGTGTTTAAAGTTAGTGAGGGAGATATAAGTCTCCAGCTTCAGCAATTTTTGCAATTTGTTCCAGTTACTGGCAGCAGAGAACTGGAAGGAAAGGCAGCCAAAGGAGGTGTTGGCTTTGGGGATGACCAGTGAGATGTACCTGCTGGAGCGCGTGCTACGGGTGGGTGTTGTTATCGTGACCAGTGAGCTGAGATAAGGCGGAGCTTTACCCAGAATAGGCTTATAGATGACCTGGAGCCAGTGGGTCTGGCGACGGATATGTAGCGAGGGCCAGCCGACTAGAGCATACAGGTCGCTGGGGTGGGTGGTATAAGGGGCTTTGGTAACGAAACGGATGGCACTATGATAGACTGTATCCAGTTTGCTGAGTAGAGTATTGGAAGCTATTATGTAGATGACATCGCCAAAGTCGAGGATCAGTAGGATAGTGAGTTTTACTAGGGTAAGTTTGGCGGCGTGAGTGAAGTAGGCTTTTTTTTGCGAAATAGAAAGACAATTCTAGATTTGATTTTGGATTGGAGATGTTTAATATGAGTCTGGAATGAGAGTTTACTGTCAAGCCAGACACCTTGATATTTGTAGTTGTCCACATATTCTAGGTCAGAACCGTCCATGGTAGTGATGCTAGTCGGGTGGGTGGGTGCGGGCAACAAACGGTTGAAAAGCATGCATTTGGTTTTACTAGCGTTTATGAGCAGTTGGAGGCCAGCCTGTATATAGCCTCGTTATTGTTATTTTATTCTGTTACTTGTTATGATTTTTTTTTTGTAAATATTATCTTAACTTTCTTTCTTGAACTGCATTGTTGGTTAGGGGCTTGTAAGTACGAATTTCACAGTAAGGGCTACTCCTGTTGTGTGTACACACATTGATTCATTTGTTACTATCTGACACTGTATGTTTGGTACTTTCTGACGTCTTAGATATGGCTCTGTCCTGTTTTTATCAAGATGTGTTTCTGTGTGTTGCTTACATAAACTTACTTACCACTTTGAGTTTGAGCATTTAGACACAGTCTGAAACAAATATAACTAACAGTGTAAATGCGACCTAAATGGCTGACATTAGAAGCAGAATTTGAAGTGACTGACTAACTTATTCTTAAAGGAGCAAGAGCAATCATAGTAGAAGGACGTTTTTCTTCCCTCAGCAGCAGAGGGTGCCAATGCAGTGTTTGCATCTCTCTTCACTGCGTTTCACATCCATTAAAAACTATCAAACTAATTAAGAACAGGGTTTACCACCTATTCCCATCACTATGCACTTTAGGATGCTACGGAAGGACAATGTTGAAACTGCGATTCTTGTTATTTCTCACACACACACAGATGAGCATGCACACAAATGCACTCACTCACAGACACACCCACACACACCCTTTAAAAGGCATACAATATTTCACTTGAGAATTGATTAATAGAAATGAAATTAGCTGTTTTCATATCATAAACGCTAGGGCTGGGCGGTATATAGTTTTTTACTTTATACCGGTATTGATGCACAAACCTTATACCGGTATTTTAATGGTAGGTTTCTTAAATGTAATAATAGAGTAATGAAACTCAAAAACATGATTGCAATTGTCAGTGATTACCATCATTAGAAGAAGAAGAAGAAGTTTTATTTATATAGCGCCTTTCCATAGCTCAAGGTCGCTTTACATTGCACATTACAATACATTCAGAACACACACACATACATCGCAGTCACATAGGATACACACTACCCAAAATGCATGTCAAACAGATATGTTTTCAACTGGATCTTGAATGCACTCACGGATGAGGTATTGCGTAGTGTAAGAGGTAGTGAATTCCATAATTTAGGAGCATTAACACCAAATGACCTCCCACCTACAGTGGACAACCGGAAACGAGGGACGGTCAACAAACCAAGTTCAGCTGATCTAAGGGACCGAGCAGCAGGCGGTAAGGATAGAGTAAGTCAGAGAGATATTGGGGAGCAAGACCATTTAATGCTTTAAAAGTTAGAAGCAATACCTTAAAGTGGATACGTGATGCCACAGGTAGCCAGTGAAGGTCATGAAGCAGAGGAGTGATGTGAGCAGAGCGCCTAGTGGAGGTGAGAACTCTTGCTGCTGAGTTTTGAACATACTGTAATCTTGCAATAAGTTTTTTGGGAAGACCAAGAAGTAAGGCATTGCAATAGTCCAAGCGTGAAGTGATTAATGCATGAATTAGAGTTTCAGCTAAAGTGAGAGAAGATCGGAGACGAGCAATATTACGAAGATGGAAAAAAGAGTTTTTAACAAGAGAAGAAATGTGAGAGCCAAAAGATAGAGTTGAATCGAATAAGACACCAAGGTTACGAATCAATGACGAAGGCTTAACGTGGATTCCATCAACATCAAAGGACTGATCAATCCTTTTGGCTGAGGCAGCAGGACCAATCAATAATATCTCAGTTTTATTATCATTCAGTTTAAGGAAATTCAGGGACATCCATTTCTTGATGTCCCTGATACATTCAGTGAGTGAGTCAGGCAAAGATAACCTATCAGAGCTGGTGGTGAGGTAGATTTGAATATCATCAGCATAGCAATGGAACTGAAGTCCGTGCTCATGCGTATGATATCACCGAGTGGATATATGTAGATGATGAATAATAGTGGGCCAAGAACCGAACCTTGAGGGACACCCTGTGTAAGTGAAGCAGTGGCAGATCTAAACCCTTGTATAGTGATATAATACTTTCTGTTGCTAATGTAGGAGATGAGCCAAGAAAGAGCAGAGCCAGTGATACCAATGTCAGAAAGCCTAGAGATAAGTATTTCATGGCAGACTGTGTCAAAAGCAGCGCTTAAATCAAGAAGCATCAGGATGTTTATCAGCCCTGCATCCATGGACAAAAGAATGTCATTAACCACCCGGAGAAGAGCAGTTTCAGTGCTATGAGCTGGGCGAAATCCAGACTGAAAAGGTTCAAAAGACCGTTTATATCCAAATGTGATCGCAATTGCGAAGCAACAACCCTTTCAAGGACTTTGCTTAAGAATGGTAAGTTGGATATTGGTCTGTAATTTTCCATGTTTAGGTGGTCTAGGCCTGATTTTTTAAGAATGGGCGTCACCGCAGCCATTTTTAAATCTGCTGGAACCACGCCGGACGCCAAACTACAGTTAATCATATGTGTTATGAAGGGTGCAACCTCAGGGACACACAACTTAAGCAAAACAGTAGGTGTAGGATCAAGTTGGCAGGATGTGGAATTTGACTTCACAATTAGATCACTTATAGCAGTTGGAGTAGTTAGAGTGAAAGCAGAGAGAGAGTTTGTAGAATGAGTAAAATCAGCTATTATTAAGTGAACATTTGAGTCACTTGGATGAGGAGTGTTTTTGGCGATGGATGCAGTGATTGACTTTAATTTGTCCGAGAAAAATTGTAAAAAGCTATTTACAAGCCCCACAGAACCTGACATAACATGTTGTGGTGGATTTGTGAGTTTGCTAACCATTGCAAAGAGTGATTTGGGCCTGCACTTTGAATTTCTAATGGTAGAGGTGAAATAAGAGGATCTTGCATCGTTAAGGGCTGTACGGTACTTAAGCAAGTGTTCTTTAAAAGCCAAAGAGTGGACAACAAGTCCAGTTTTCCTGTATAGTCTTTCTAGGCGGCGACCCTCGGTTTTTATCGTTCGTATTTCAGGAGTGAACCATGGTGAGGCACGAGTAGATGGAACCAGTCTAGTTATGACAGGAGCCTGCCTCTATATTATTTGAGACAAGACATTATTGTATATACAGAGGTAGGAGACTGCTAACAGCTGAGAATTGATAATGGTCTTTTCTTCCCTGAACTTTGTTCTTAGGGTAGCTGTACGCACATGGGCTTTTATTTGCCCTGAAACTGCCATTGAATTAATTGAATATGCATGTTCACAGAAGATAATATTATTATTCTGATAAAGTTACATGTTGACGAAATGGAGGCATGCAAAGACAAAAAAATGGACAGTTGGACATGATAACAAATGCATTCAGGAAATTAACAAATTTATGAAAATGCTGAAAATGAAGGAATACAAATGAATTCTGGAATTAATAAACGAATGTGCCGTACCATATTTTGTGCCAAAATTAGATTTTTGTCCTCCTATTATTTTTGGTTGAAGTTTGATTGAACAGTATAAAACAATCAGAAAACAGAAAGCCCCATTAAAACTCCTTAGAATGCAAAGACAGTTATAATAGTTGAAAAAATATATTCTTATAATTGACAGCCTTTATCTAACTGGTCTTTAAGTAAAACACGCTATTTTGGGTTTGGGAGACGAAACAGCCAACTCCTCGACACAGTCTAGTGTAGAGATTTTTGTGGGGGAGGCTAGTGTCATTAAAATTAATCAAATGATCCAATAGTTAAACCACTCTGACTCACTGTGGCTCGGAGCTGGAGAGAGAAGAAATTGGCGGCTGCATGTAAGGAATCGGGAAACTCTCAGGGCGACTTTGTCCTCTGTTTGAACAGTGTTGCGGAGGGATAGGAAGAGAGGGGGGGAGAAATAATATCACAGCTGCCCGGGCTGGAGATCTGGGGCTGTCACCGTCACCAGGCTTCGCCTGCATGTACGGAATCTGAAAGCTCTCAGGGCGACTTTGTGACCGTCAGCAGCCCTCGCCTGTCATTATTTCACCTCTCAAATAGCACACAGACTTCATACAACGCCTTCCTGTTATTCATCCATCCACTCCCCTCCACTGCTGCCAGCATCAACAAATCACTAAAATGCATGGCAGGCAGGAATTACAATCTCTGACACCAGATAGGGGACTGTACTCTACAGAAGAAGTGTTACATGTGCGCAGACACATACATACACACATATGATAACATACGCACTATAGACACCTGGATTTTGTGTTGTAGATATGTGGAAGTGGAATTGAGGCATGTATTGTAATGTTTTTTAAATTGTATAACTGCCTTAAATCTGACGGACCCCAAGGCAGCAGCCAATGGGGATCCATAATACATACAAATACATGTGATATTCACAGCCTTTGATATTCACAGCTCCCTAAGAAGTTAAATGGCTGGCCTCATTTTTAAAAAGAACATCAGACGATGCTTAGCAATGTCTTTGGATGTTCATGTCAAATCAAATAATATTGTATTTGTCACGTGTGCCGAATAAAACAGGTGTAGACCTTACAGTGAAATGCTTACTTACAAGCCCTTAACCAACAATGCAGTTAAAAAAATAGCAAAAAAACAATAGAAATAAATGTAACAAATAATTAACTTTGAATTATTAGACCATTACTAGACCATTACTACCCTGATTAGTCGGTCGAGATGGTGAACCGTGATTCATCACTCCAAAAAACGCCTTTCCAATGTCAGCGAGCTTTACACCACTCCAGTCGACGCTTGGCATTGCGCATTGTGACCTTAGGCTTATGTGTGGCTGCTCGGTCATGGAAACCCATTTCATGAAGCTCCTGACGAACAGTTATTGTGCTGGCGTTGCTACCAGAGACCTTTTTTCACACTACACGCTTCAGCACTCGGGGGATCCCGTCCTGTGAGGTTGTGTAGCTTACCACTTCTTGGCTAAGCCGTTGTTGCTTCTAGATGTTTCTACTTCACAATAACATGACTTACAGTTGACCGGGGAAGCTATAGCAGGGCAGAGATTTGCCAAAGTAACTTGTTGGAAAGGTGGAATACTATGACGGTGCAACGATGAAAGTCACTGAGCTCTTCAGTAAGGCCATTCTACTGCCAATGTTTGTCTATAGAGGTTAGATAGCTGTATGCTCGATTTTATATGCCTGTTGGCAACAGATGTGGCTGAAATAGCCGAATCCACTAATTTGAAGGCGTCCACAAAGATATTAATAGTGCACCTTTTTAATTCAATAATGTTGCTCTTAGCATTTTACATAATGCTCATATATGTCTCCAAAGAATTTTGTGGCTTCTTCCTCTGTCTCAAGAACTCTCTGTTTCTATTGGCAGACACCTTATGCAATGAACAAGTGTCAGTGTGATCTTTTAAAGGTGTTCAGTCTCATTGGAGAAAGTGACTCAGAATCCATTTGGCAATGTTTCTCCCTCAAACAGCAATATGATACACAAGCTGTACATGGTAGGAACACAACAGCGTGTGCTTTGCGTCACATCATCAAACCAGACATATATTCCATTGTCCCTGGTGTATAGTCATCCCATATTTAGTCTAGTTTAGCATCAATGGTGCATTGTGAGTTTAGTGTCAGTGGTGCTCTGGGAATGCCCTTAAGAATCTATAATAGCTGTGGGTCTGTGTCTGGTGGCTCTCAATAGACAGTACCTGATGTTGTTTCAGTGTTGCTTTAATGTTCTCTAGGCTTGGGACCCCAGTGTGTGATTGAAAACAAATTTTGTGACGCAAGCCACCATGCCTGGTTTCTGTGGCTGTTTTGGTCACGAGGGGCCCTATGCGGAGGCGCTGCAGTTTTATGTAACATGTTTGCAGCATGTGTTTAATTAGCAATATGTGTCAAATCACATTCAACCTTCACTTTGGGTGTCTATAATTTGTACCAAGACAAGGGTAAGAAATTTGTGACGTAATTGTGACCTCAAACTGGAGGTAAGTATGTCAATATTTTGATATTCCAGTGCTTTATTTAAATATACTACAGGCTACACTGATGTTAATCCTCATGTAGACTGTATACAATAGATTCTAATTATTACATTCTTCAAAAGATTTCACAGCTGCACCATTGAAAGCATCCTGACAGGCTGCATCACTGCCTGGTATGGCAACTGCAACAAAGGCACTGCAGAGGTTAGTACGTACGGCCCAGGACATCACCGGGGCCAAGCTTCCTGCCATCCAGGACCTCTATACCAGGCGGTGTCAGGGCCCTAAAAATCTTCAAAGACTCCAGCCACCCTAGTCATGGACTGTTCTCTCTGCTACTGCACGGCAAGCGGTACCAGAGCGACAAGTCTAGGGCCAAGAGGCTTCTAAACAGCTTCTACCCCCAAGCCATAAGACTCCTGAACAGCTAATCAAATGGCTACCCAGACTATTCCCCCCCACCACGCTGCTACTACTCTCTGTTATTATCTACGCATAGCCACTTTAACAACCCTACCTGCATGTACGTAATTATCTCAATTACCTCGACACTGGTGCCCCCGCACATTGACACATTGACTCTGTACCGGTACCCGCTCGCTGTATATAGTCCCGCTAATGTTATTTACTGCTGCTCTTTAATTATTTGTTTTTCTTATCTCTTACTTTTTTTCCTTTTTTTTGTTGTATTTTCATAGAACTGCGTCGTTGGTTAAGGGCTTGTAAGTAAGCATTTCACTGTAAGGTCTACACCTGTTTTATTTGGCGCATGTGACAAATAACATTTTATTTGATTTGAAGATAACTTAAGTGTGAAGATAAACCACATGTAGAGAGAAGCTACCTGCAAAACAACACTTAACAGGCAGGCTAGGCTAGTGAGGGAATACATGTAATCGATTTACTTAAAAACATGACCTGCAGAATGTCACGTCCTGGCCATAGATAGCCCTCTGGCTTCTCTATGGTGTTTTGGTCAGGACGTGACCAGGGGGGGTTTGTTCTATGTTCTATTTTCTATGTTTGGATTTGGATGGTTCCCAATTAGAGGCAGCTGATTGTCGTTGTCTCTAATTGGGGACCATACTTAGTTTGTTCATTCCCCCACATGGTTTGTGGGTTATTGTTTTGAGTTAGTGCATGTATTTGCACGGCTCTATTGGTTACGGTCTGTTGCATATCTTTATTGTTTTTGTACGTTTCACTTTGATTAAACATGTGGAACCAACCACGTTGCGCCTTGGTCCATTTCTGAGCACGATCGTGACACAGAAAATACTTACAATACTAAAGGATTTGAACTTACAGGCAACGCTTTAAGAAGGCTTAACAAGAAGAATGGCAGATGATCAACAGCACTATTACATCACTCTTTTCCAACAATGAGGCTGAACTGCATCATTTTCTATTTCCTGTTTTACAACCAACAGAGAAGTAGCAGAGCATAGTACACGCTAGCTGCGGCTACACAAAACAGCCCAACTGTATATGCATACAGTTGAAGTCGGAAGTTGACGTACACTTAGGTTGGAATCTGGAGTCACTAAATATCGTTTTTAAACCACTCCACAAATTTGTTGTTAACAAACTATAGTTTTGGCAAGTCGGTTAGGACATCTAATTTGTGCATGACAAGAAATTTTTCCAACAATTGTTTACAGACAGATTATTTCACTTATAACTCACTGTATCACAATTACAATTATTAAGTTGACTGTGCCTTTAACTTCTTAGGGAGCGGCAGCTGAGGTGTCGGTTTTGGAGAGTCTGGCGTGCCCAAAGTAAAAGGCCTGCCACTCAGGCCCAGAAACTAGGATATGCACATAATTAGTACTATTGGATAGGAAACACTGAAGTTTCTAAGAGTGTTAACATATTGTCTGTGAGTATAACAGAACTGATATAGCAGGTGAAAACCCGAGGAATTTCTGTCCTGGAAAAAGTGTTTTTGACACATTGCCTCATTTTGAATCCCTCCCAATTGAAAACAGACAGATATGGGAGTAAGATTGCAGTACCTATTGCTTCCACTGGATGTCAACAGTCTCTAGACAGTGTTTGATGTTAGGTTGCTCTGGATGGTAAATAGAAGAATTTCGAACTAGTCATCGGATGTAAACAGAAGAGGAAGCACGTTCACGGGCTCGCGCGTGCTGTGTTTTTTTCCTTTCCTATCGTCCAGTTTATAATCCGGTTGAAATATTATAGTAAATATACATGAAAGTCTTCCTAAGGATACATTATCAATGATGTTTGATTGTTCTTGGACAAGTGTATAGATATAGGTTGAACGCGTTCTCTTCACGGTTCAATGGGCGACTCAACGGTGGATTTTATGAACATAACGCGCCAATCAAACAGATATATGGATATAATAAATGACTTTTTCTAACAAAAGAAGCATGGATTGTCTTCGTTGGACACTTGGGAAGCCCTCAGCAGAAGTTCTTCGAAAGGTAAGGGATTTTATATTAGCGATTTTATGCGTATTTTGAGACCCACGTTGGGTTATGAATTTATGCTAATAGTTAAATATTGTAGGTGCTATGTTGTTCTTTTGCCGTAAAGCCTTTTTGAAATGTGACAATGCTGTGATATTGCCAAGAAGCAGAGCTTTTGATGACTATGCAACACTTGTATATTAATGAATGTTTAATAATTCAACTTTTGGATTTTGAATTTGGCGCCTTACATTTCACCGGGTAGTGTCGGAGCGCCCCACCACTACTTAGGCTGCGCCCCACCACTCCCTAAGTAGTTAAACAGCTTGGAAAATTGCAGAAAATTATGTCATGTCTTTAGAAGCTTCTGATAGACTAATTGAAATCATTTGAGTCAATTGGAAGTGTAACTGTGGATGTATTTCAGTGCCTCTTTGCTTGACATCATGGGAAAATGAAAAGAAATCACTCAAGACCTCCATTGTAGACCTCCACAAGTATGGTTCATCCTTGGGAGCCATTTCCAAACGCCTGAAGCTACCACGTTCATCTGTACAAACAATAGTACGAAAGTATAAACACCATGGGACAACGCAGCCGTCATATCGCTCAGGAAGGAGACACGTTCTGTCTCCTAGAGATGAACGTACTTTGGTGTGAAAAGTGCAAATCAATCCCAGAACAACAGCAAAGGACCTTGTGAAGATGCTGGAGGAAACAGGTACAAAAGTATCTACATCCGAAGTACAATGAGTCCTATCTCGACATAACCTGAAAGGCCGCTCAGCAAGGAAGAAGCCACTGCTCCAAAACCGCCATAAAAAAGCCAAACTACGGTTTGCAACTGCATATGGGAAAAAATATCATACCTTTTGAAGAAATGTCCTCTGGTCTGATGAAACAAAAATATAACTGTTTGGCCATAATGACCATCGTTATGTTTGGAGGAAAAAGTGGGGGGCTTGCAAGTCGAAGAACTCCATCCCAGACGTGAAGCACGGGGGTGGCAGCATCATGTTGTGGGGGGTGCTTTGCTGCAGGAGGGACTGGTGCACTTCACAAAATAGATGGCATCATGAGGATGGAAAATGATGTGGATATATTGAAGCAACATCTCACAACATCAGTCAGGAAGTTAAAGCTTGGTTGCAAATGGGTCTTCCAAATGGACAATGACTCAGAGAATACTTCCAAAGTTGTGGCAAAAAGGATAACAAGGTCAAGGTATTGGAGTGGCCATCACAAAGCCCTGTCCTCAATCCCATTGAAAAGTTGTGGGCAGAACTGAAAAAGCGTGTCCGAGCAAGGAGGCCTACAAACCTGATTCAGTTACACCAGCTCTGTCAGGAGGAATAGGCCAAAATTCACCCAACTTATTGTGGGAAGCTTGTGGAAGGCTACCCAAAATGTTTGACCCAAGTTTAAAGGCAATGCTACCAAATACTAATTGAGTGTATGTAAACTTCTGACCCACTGGGAATGTGATGAAAGAAATAAAAGCTGAAATAAATAATTCTCTCTACTATTATTCTGACATTTCACATTCTTAAAACAAAGTGGTGATCCTAACTGACCTAAGACAGGCATTTTTACTAGGATTAAATGTCAGGAATTGTGAAAAACTGAGTTTATGTGTATTTGGCTAAGGTGTACGTAAACTTACGACTTCAACTGTAAATATATATATATATATATATATATATATATATATATATACATACATATATATATATATATACATACATATATATATATATATATATATATATATATATATATATATATATATATATATATATACACATACATACTTACATAAGCATTCAGACCCTTCACTCAGGACTTTGTTGAAACACATTTGGCTGCGATTACTGTCTCGCGTTTTCTTGCGTATGACACTAAAAGCTTGGCATACCTGTTTTTGCTGAGTTTCTCCCATTCTTTTCTGTAGATCCTCTAACTTCTTAGGGCTAGGTTCCCGTTTTCAGAATTTCCGCCTGTCTGACGTGCCCAAAATAAACTCAGGTCCAGAAGCTAGGATATGCATATAGCATTAGCATATTGGTAGCATTGGATGGAAAACACTCTGAAGTTTCTAAAAATAATGTCTGTGAGTATAACAGAACTGATATAGCAGGCGAAAACCCGAGGAATTTCTGTCCGGAAATATTATTTATTTTGACATGCCCTCACTTCCAATGGCTGTCTATGGGATTCTCTGTAAAATAAGACCCAGATTGCAGTACCTATGACTTCCACTAGATGTCAACAGTCTTTAGACAAGGTTCCAAGAGTTTGTCTTGAATAACAGCCTCATACAGGATGTTTATATCAGTGGAGTGAGGAAGGGATTTCTGTCTGGGGCACGAGGGACCTGGGAGCGCGCACCTCGGTATTTTACATTTCTATCTTTTAGGATATTGTCCGCATGAAATATAATAGTTAATATACATAAGTGTACCTAAGAATACATTATAAATTATGTTTGATTTGTTTGGGCAAATTTGATAGGTATAATTTGAACGCTTTCTCCTCCCTGTACAATGGGCAAGTAGATGGTGGATTGTTAGTGGATTTTCTGAACATTACGCGCCAACCAAACAGAGATTTATGGATATAAACAATTACATTTTCTAACAAAAGAAACATGGATTGTCTTGCTTGGACACTTCGGTTGGCCTCAGCAGAAGATCATCAAAAGGTAAGCGATTTATTTTAGCTGTTTTGTGAGACCCTCGCTGGTTATGAATTTATGCTAATGCAGAAAATATGTGAGGTGCTGTCCTCAAACAATCAAATGTTGTGCTTTCGCCGTAAAGCCTTTTTAAAATCTGACAACGCTGTTAGATTAAGTTCATTAGATGGACCAGCCTCAGAAATTGCAGCCCAAACAAATAAATAAAGACTGGTCCCTCTCGAGTAAGACACATCTCAACATCAAATGTTCAGAGGAGAGAAGAAACCACTACAAAAGGACACCAATAATAATAAGAGACTTGCTTGGGCCAAGAAACATGAGCAATGGCCATTGGACCGGTGAAAATCTGTCCATTGTTCAAATGAGTCCAAATGTAAGATTTTTGGTTCCAACCGCCGTGTCTTTGTGAGACGCAGAGTAGGTGAACGGATAATCTCTGCATGTTTGGTTCCCACCGTGAAGCATGGAAGAGGAGGTGTGATGGTGTGGGGGTGCTTTGCTGGTGACACTGTCCGTGATTTATTTGGAATTCAAAGCATACTTAACCATTATGCTACCACAGCATTCTCCAGTGATACGCCATCCCATCTGGTTTGCAGTGGGACTATCATTTTAGTGGGACTATCATTTGTTTTCAACAGGACAATGACCCAACAAACATCCATGCTGTGTAAGGGCTATTTGACCAAAAAGGAGAGTGATGGAGTGCTGCATCAGATGACCTGGCCTCCACAATCACCCGACCTCAACCCAATTGAGATGGTTTGGGATGAGTTGGACCGCAGAGTGAAGGAAAAGTAGCCAACAAGTGCTCAGCTAATGTGGGAACTCCTTCAAGACTGTTGGAAAAGCATTCCAGGTGAACCTGGTTGAGAGAATGCCAGAAGTGTGCTAAGCTGTCATCAAGGCAAAAGGTGGCTACTTTGAAGAATTTAAAATCTAAAATATATTTTGATTTGTTAAACATTGTTTTGGTTACTACATGATTCAATATGTGTTATTTAATAGTTTTGATATCTTTGATATCACTATTATTTCACATTGTAGAAAATAGTAAAAAGAGAAACTTTTTAATGAGTAGGTGTGTCTAAACCTTTGACTGGTACTGTATAAGTATATTTCTTTGAAGGATTTTGTATTTTCTTCTAACCAAAAATAGATGATTGATAGAAAGATAGAATTTGTGTGACAAAGTGCGCCATATTCAAACCCACTCCGGCACCAGCATGAATGTGTGCTGTAGGCACGGACACTAACTGCGAGACCACCCAGGCCACACACAGTAAAGGCTTCTTGCTGGTCAACTGAATTTCCTGTAACCACTGATGTACTCTCTTTCTCTAAGATCCACAACATTGGCGTTGCATTCACTGAATACTACTATCAGCATTTTGTATAAAAATTATTGTTATTGTTAAATTATTGTTTACTACAATGCCTACAGTAGTGTCTGGGCAATAACTAAATCACAACCAAGAATGCATTATTTCCCATAGCTGCTGAAAATGAAGGGTGGCCATGTTTTGTTTTCAAGGTGATCCGGTGAGCTGGTGTGTGTGTGTATGTATGGAGTTCTTCTTCCTCCCAGGATGTATTTCTCTCTAGCCCATCCCTCCCCTGTGAGAAGCCAGCTGTATTTATAGCCAGCATAACAATTTTTATATTCCCTGTCAGCCTCTCCCCAGATTTACAGCACATCTGACAACCACACTAAATTAAAAGTAGCTTGCATTTTGTATAGGAATTTAGTATCTGTCAGCTGTGCCTGCTCCTGTTGGAACTGTGTGTGTGTGTGTGTGTGTGTGTACGTGCGAGCATGCGTGTGTGTGTGTGCGCAAATGAGAGCACACCACACGCCTGTGCTCCGAAACACCAGCAACAGATAACAGATGGTTCCCCTGCATTACAAGTGTTTTATTTCCCAACAGAAGAAAGATACGTCAAAAATAAGCATGTGCAACATTAGTCACTTGGAATATTCATGCCTGTGCCCTCCATCGGTTTTCATCTTCACATTCAAAATACCACCAGCCCAAATCTCCTCAGGAAATAGGCGAAAGGGAGGTAAGAAGGAAAAAAGCAGCCCTCAGCTTAACTGGGCAGAAAGGATTAAATATGTGGCCATAATGAAAAAAAAATAATTCTGGTCACTTAATTTAACATGCACAGTGCAACATTTTTAAGGAGCAGCTCTGTAGATGGATCTTGAATGTTTACAGCTGGTTATGCATTCCCTAGCCCTCCACCCTATGTAACCTCAACTCCTGGATATCCCTCCTCTGGGCTTTGGTCAGCCTGGCTACTGGGTGGCAGGTAGCCTAGCATTTAAGAGAGGAGTAACCGAAATGTTGCTGGCTCTAATCCATAAACCAACTAGGTGAAAAGTCTATGTCCATGAGCAAGGCACTTAACCCTAATTGCTCCTGTTAGTTACTCGGGATAAGAGAGTCTACTAAATGACTGCAATGTAAAATATACTGAACGGTGGATAACTTCTCTGGGAGCAGTGCATGAGGTGACCGTTTTGGAGAGCCTTGCGTGCCCAAAGTAAAATGCCTCCCAATTTAGGCCCAGAAAATAGGATATGCATATATTTAGTACCATTGGATAGGAAACACTCTGAATTTTCCGAAACTGTTAACCATTTGTCTGTGAGTGAATCAGAACGCATATAGCAGGCAAAACCCCGAGGAATTTCTGTCCTGGGAAAAGTGATTTTGACACATTGCTCATTTGGGAACCCCTCCCTATTGAAAATGACCATATATAGGCATATGAATGCAGTACAGGTCGCTTCCTTGTGATGTCACCAGCCTCGAGATGGTGTTTTCTTCCATTTTGGGTGAGTTATCCCAGAGAAAACGACGAAACCATGAGGTCCCCTCTTTATGAAAACTGTTCACATTGCCGCTGCACGAGAAGTCACGCCGTGTCTTATTTATCGTCTTTAGCGTTCAGTTTATATTCCGGCTGATTTATAATAGTAAATATACGTAAAAGTGTTCCTAAGGATACATTTAAAACTATGTTTGATTGTTTTTGGACAAGTTTATAGGTATAATTTGAACGAGTTCGCGCCGCATTTCAATGGAGTGGAAGCTGTCGTTTCTGATTATAACGCGCGAACCAAATGGAGGATTTATGGATAAAAGACGTTACTTTTTCTAACAAAAGAACCATGGATTGTCTTCGTTGGACACTTAGGATGACCTCAGCAGAAGTTCTTCAACAGGTAATTGATTTGTTTTCGCTGTGAAATGTGTTATGTGTGTGCCATGATGGCTAATCGATACATGGCTATTGGAAAATATGTGAGGTGCTAGCCTCAAACAAATGAATGTGCTGCTTTCACCGTAAAGCCTTTTTGAAATCTGACAACGCTGTGATATTGCCAAGAAACAGAGCTTTTGATGAGTATGGAACACTTGTATATTGGTGGATGTTTAATAATTCAACTTTCGGATTTTGAATTTGGCGCTTTACATTGTCGCTGGTAGTGTCGGGATGAGCCCGCTAGCGACCCACTGCTCCTTGACTCGATAACTTGTGGCAGCTCTCCTCTCCAGTACCTATCATCCCCTTCTCACCATATGATCCTCTCTAACTGTCTTCCCCTCTTCTCTTGCTACCTTTCTCACTCACTCACTCTACCATCCTTCCTCCCCTCTTTTGTCTATCTGCCCCTTCTCTATTATTCTCTACTCCCCTCTCTCTCTCTCTCTCTCTCTCTCTCTCTCTCTCTCTCTCTCTCTTTCCTCTCCTTTCTCTCTCACTCTCTTTCTTTCGGCTGACATTCTTTGTCCCTGGTGTCGGGCATGAGTGTGCATCATTATCAGCTCTGAATTTAACCATCCACGCAGTTGGCAGCCCAGGGCCCACTAGGGGCCCGGCATGCATTTTTCTACCCCCGAAAACATTAATTCACTCTCGCTGAAGTCCCTCCCGATCAGGGTTAATGCATGGCAGCATGCATGAATGGGGATAAAATGACCGGCATCAGCACCACTTATCGTGTATTTGGATTTCATTAAGCTTCAGAAATGGAGGGTTTGAGACTGATGTTTTTTGCTGTTTCTCATAGCAAAGGGTCTGAATACTTATGAAAATAAATAAGGTATTTGTGGAATTTATATAAATAAATATGGCTCTATGATGACCACAAAGAGCCTTGGTTTTATTACATTTGCCTGTTAGAGTTAAGAGCAAATTAGATTTAAGAGCAAATACTAGTTAGTTTACTATTTTGAGATGTAGGGATGTACCATTCACCGATATGCATCGGTCTCTGATTCATTAAGATACACTACATGACCAAAAGTATGTGGATATCTGCTCGTCGAACATCTCATTCCAAAATCATGGACATTAATATGGACTTGGTCCCCCCTGTGCTTCTATAACAGCGTCCACTCTTCTGGGAAAGCTTTCCACTAGATTTTGAAACATTGCTGCGAGGACTTGCTTCAATTTAGCCATGAGCATTAGTGAGGTTGTGTACTGATGTTGGGGGATCAAGCCTGGCTTGCAGTCGGCATTCCAATTCATCCCAAAGGTGTTCCATGGGGTTGAGGTCAGGACCCTGTGCAGGCGTCAAGTTCTTCTACAGCGATCTCTACAAACCATTTCTGTATGGACCTCACTTTGTGCACGAGGGAATTGTCAGGCTGAAACAAGAAAGGCTCTTCCCCAAACTGTTGCCACAAAGTTGGAAGCACAGAATCATCTAGAATGTAATTGGTATGCTGATCGTTAAGATTTCCCTTCACTAGAACTAAGGGGCCTAGCCCGACCAGCCCCAGACCATTATTCCTCCTCCACCAAACTTCACAGTTGGCACTATGCATTCGGGTAGGTAGCGTTCTCTTGGTATCAGCCAAACACATATTTGTCCGTTGGACTGCCAGATGGTGAAGCGTGATTCATAACTCCAGAGAACACATTTCCACTGCTCCAGAGTCCAATGGCGGCGAGCTTTACACCACTCCAGATGGCGCTTGGCTTTGTCATGGTGATCTTAGACTTGTGTGCGGCTGCTCGGCATGGAAACCCATTTTATGAAGCTACCGATGAACAGTTATTGTGATGACTGTTGTGAGAACAGACACATTTTACACGCTCTTCAGCACATGGCGGTCCCGTTCTGTGAGCTTGTGTGGACTACCTAGATGTTTCCACTTCACAATAACAGCACATACAGTTGACCGGGGCAGCTCTAGTAGGGCAGAAATTTCATAAACTGACTTGTTGGAAAGGTGGCATTCTATGACGGTGCCACGATGAAGGTCACTGAGCTTTTCAGTATGGGCCATTCTACTGCCTATGTTGGTCTATGGAGATTTTATGGCTGTGTGCTGGATTTTATACACCTGTCAGAAACATGTGTGGCTAAAATAGCAGAATCTACTAATTTGAAGGAGTGTACACTTGCGTTCGTGAATTCACTCTGGCTACCTACTCCAAATTCAGAGCACTCTCATCTGAGTGTGCCAGAGCACAGAATAACTTACGAACTTACGAATGCTCAACCCCCGTTGAATATGGTCGGTGTCAGTAAACGTCAGCAAAAAAGCGTAATTAACTTAGGGAGCGGCAGCTGAGGAGTATGTTTTGGAGAGTCTGGCGTGCCCAAAGTAAAAGGCCTGCCACTCAGGCCCAGAAACTAGGATATGCACATAATTAGTACTATTGGATAGGAAACACTCTGAAGTTTCTAAGAGTGTTAAAATATTGTCTGGGAGTATAACAGAACTGATATAGCAGGCGAAAACCCGAGGAATTTCTTTCCTGGAAAAAGTGTTTTTGACACATTGCCTCATTTTGAACCCCTCCCTATTGAAAACAGCCATATATGGGAGTAAGATTGCAGTACCTATTGCTTCCACTGGATGTCAACAGTCTCTAGACAGTGTTTGGGGATGTTAGGTTGCTCTGGATGGTAATAGAAGAAGAATTTCGAAGTGGTCATCGGATGTAAACAGAAGAGGATGCGCGCTCACGGGCTCGGGCGGGCTGTGTTTTTTTTCCTTTCCTATCGTCCAGTTTATAATCCGGTTGAAATATTATAATAAATATACATAAAAGTGTTCCTAAGGATACATTATCAATGATGTTTGATTGTTCTTGGACAAGTGTATAGGTATAGGTTGAACCTGTTCTCTTCACGGTTCAATGGGCAAGTGGAAGCTGTATTTTATGAACATAACGCGCCAACCAAACTGAGATTTATGGATATAATAAATTACTTTTTCTAACAAAAGAACCATTGGATGTCTTCGTTGGACACTTGGGAAGCCCTCAGCAGATGTTTTTTGAAAGGTAAGGGATTTTATATTAGCGATTTTATGCGTTTTATTAGACCCTCTTTGGTTATGGATTTATGCTAATGCATAAAATATGAGAGGGGCTATCCTCAAACAATCAAATGTTGTGCTTTCGCCGTAAAGCCTTTTTGAAATTTGACAATGCTGTGATATTGCCAAGAATCAGAGCTTTTGATGACTATGCAACACTTGTGTATTGATGAATGTTTAATAATTCAACTTTTGGATTTTGAATTTGGCGCCCCACTGCTCCCTAAGTAGTTAACTTCTTTGGGAGCAGCGCACAAGGTGACCGTTTTGGAGAGCCTGGCGTGCCCAAAGTAAAATGCCTCCCATTCAGGCCCAGAAAATAGGATATGCACATATTTAGTAACATTGGATAGGAAACACTGAATTTTCTAAAAGTGTTAACATTTTGTCTGTGAGTATAACAGAACGGATATGGCAGGCAAAAACCCGAGGAATTTCTGTCCTGGAAAAAGTGGTTTTGACACATTGCCTCATTTAGAACCCCTCCCTTATGAAAATGCCCATATAAGGGCATATGAATGCAGTACCTATTGCTTCCTCTGGATGTCAACAGTCTCGAGAAAGTAATCTGATTCTTTTTAGATGCTTTTAGAGCAGAGAAGAAGATGAATAAGGAAGTGTCCACACAGATGTCAATACAAGTAAATGCGTGCTCCCGGCTGGCGCGTTCTTTGCTTTTTTCCTTTCTTATCGCCCAGTTTATATTCCGGTTGAAATATTATACTATTTATACATAAAAGTGTTCTTAAGGATACATTTAAAATTATGTTTGATTGTTCTTGGACAAGTTTATAGGTATAAGTTGAACGAGTTCTCTTCACGTTTCAATGGAGGAGTCGACGCTGTATTTTCTCATTACAACGCACCAACCAAACGGAGATTTATGGATATAATACATTACTTTTTCTAACAAAAGAACCATGGATTGTCTTGGTTGGACACTTGGGAAGCCCTCAGCAGAAGTTCTTCAAAAGGTAATTGATTTGTTTTCGCTGTGAAATGTGTTTTCTGTGAACCGTGGAATGGAAAAAATATGTTAGGTGCTACCCTCAAATCAAATGTGGTGCTTTCGCCGTAAAGCCTTTTTGAAATGTGGCAATGCTGTGATATTGCCAAGAAGCAGAGCTTTTTGATGACTATGAAACACTTGTATATTGATGCATGTTTAATAATTCAACTTTTGGATTTTGAATTTGGCGCCTTGCGTTTCACCGGGTAGTGTTGGGAGTGGCGCCCCACCACTCCGTAAGAAGTTAAATTGTTGCCACGGGGGGATTGGGGGGGGGATTGTGTGATAACTCTCCTGGTAGACGCAGCACTTCCCAGGAGTCACGTGTATCCTCTGTCCCAGGAGGAGACGGCGGCTATGGAAACATATGTCTCCGAATCCTTGCAGCAGGGATACATTCTGCCCTCCACTTCACCTGCCTCCTCAAGTACATTTTTTGTGAAGAAGAAGGATGGAGGTCTGCGCCCGTGTATTGACTATCGGGGTATCAATCAGATAACTGTGAGGTACAGCTACCTGCTGCCTCTCATTGCCAGTTCGATCGAGTCAATGCACGGGTCGCGCTTCTTCACAAAATTGGATCTCAGGAGTGCTTACAACCTGGTGCGTATCCAGGAGGGAGACGAGTGGAAGACAGCATTTAGTACCACCTCAGGGCACTATGAGTACCTTGTCATGCCGTACGGGTTGATGAATGCTCCATCAGTCTTCCAGGCCTTTGTTGACAAGATTTTCTGGGACCTGCACGGGCAGGGTGTAGTGGTGTATATCGACGACATTCTGATATACTCTGCTACACGCGCCAAGCATGTGTCCCTGGTGCGCAGGGTGCTTGATCGACCGTTGGAGCATGACCTGTATGTCAAGGCTTAGAAATGTCTGTTCTTCCAACAGTCCGTCTCCTTCCTAGGGTACCGCATTTCCACATCAGGGGTGGAGATAGAGAGTGACTGCATTTCAGCCGTGCTTAATTGGCCGACTCCCACCACTGTAAAGGAACGATTTTTAGGGTTTGCCAATTACTACCGGAGATTTATCCGGGGTTTTGGTCAGATGGCTGCTCCCATTACTTCACTGCTGAAGGGGAGTCCGCTACGTCTGCAGTAGTCAGTTGAGGCGGACAGGGCTTTTGGGCACCTAAGGGCTTTGTTCACTTCGGCTCCCGTGCTGGCTCACCCGGATCCTTCTTTGGCGTTCAAAATAGAAGTGGACGTGTCCGAGGCTGGGATAGGAGCTGTGCTCTCCCAGCGCTCGGGCACCTCAACGTAGCTCCGCCCCTGTGCTTTCTTCTCTAAGAAGCTCAGTCAGGTGGAGCGGAACTATGATGTGGGGGACCGGGAGTTGTTGGTGTGGTCAGGGCCCTGAAGGCGTGGGGACACTGGCTTGAGGGGGCTAAACACTCTTTCCTCATCTGGACTGACCACCGTAACCTGGAGTACATCCGGGCAGCGAGGAGATTGAATCCTCGTCAAGCAAGGTCGGCCATGTTCTTTACTCGTTTTGTGTTTACCATATCTTACAGACCAGGTTCCCAGAACCAGAAGGCAGACGCGCTGTCCCGGCTTCATGACACAGAGGAGCGGCCCAAAGATCAGACTCCCATACTCCCGGCTTCCTGCCTGGTAGCGCCGGTTGTGTGGGAGCTGGACGCGGACATTCAGCAGGCGTTACGTACAGAGCCCGCTCCCCCCCAGTGTCCCGTCGGGCGTTTGTACGTTCCGACTGCTGTCCGTGACCAGTTGATCTATTGGGCCCACACGTCACCCTCCTCTGGTCATCCTGGGATCGGTCGGACAGTGCGCAGCCTGACTGGGAAGTACTGGTGGCCCACTTTGGGAAAGGACGTGAGGGTTTATGTTTCCTCCCGCTCGGTGTGCGCCCAGTGTAAGGCTCCTAGACACCTACCCAGAGGTAAGCTAAATCCCTTACCCGTTCCACAACGGCCGTGGTGACATCTATCAGTGGATTTCCTAACTGATCTCCCTCCTTCTCAGGGGAACACCACGATCCTGGTCGTTGTCAATCGTTTCTCTAAGTCCTGTCGTCTCCTCCCTCTGCCCGGTCTTCCTACGGCCCTACAAACTGCGGAGGCCCTGTTTAACCACGTCTTCCGGCACTCCGGGATGCCCAAGGATATAGTGTCTGATCGAGGCCCCCAGTTCACGTCGAAAGTCTGGAAGGCGTCTATGTAACATTTGGGGGTCTCGATCAGCCTTACCTCGGGTTTTCACCCTGAGAGTAATGGGCAGGTGGAGAGAGTGAACCAGGATGTGGGCAGGTTTCTGTGGTCCTATTGCCAGGACCGGACAGGGGAGTGGGCGGCATTCGTACCCTGGGCAGAAATGGCACAGAACTCGCTTTGCCACTCCTCCACGGTTCTGGCACCATGGCATCGGAATCAGACCGAGGCTCCTGCGGTGGACGAGTGGTTCAAGCGTGCGGAGGAGACCTAGGAGGCCGCCCATGGTCACCTCCAGCAGGCCGTGCTGCGTCAGAAAGCCAGCGCGGACCATCACCGCAGTGAGGCCCGGGTGTTTGCACCGGGGGACCGGGTCTGGCTCTCGACCCGAAACCTTGCCCTCTGCCTGCCATGCCGGAAGCTGGGTCCGCGGTTTGTGGGCCCATTTTAAATCCTGAGGAGAGTGAACAAGGTGTGTTACAGGTTACAGCTCCCCCCTGATTATCATATTAACCCCTCGTTCCATGTGTCTTTCCTCAGGCCGGTGGTGGTTGGTCCGCTCCAGGACTGTGAGGTGCGGGAGGTTCCTCAACCCGCTCTGGACATTAAGGGGGTCCCGGCGTACTCCGTCCGCTGCATTCTGGATTCGAGACGTCGGGCGAGGGACCTTCAGTATCTCGTTGAGTGGGAGGGGTACGGTCCGGAGGAGAGGTGCTGGGTCCCGGTGGCGGATATATTGGACCCTGAACTGCTGCGGGAGTATCATCATCGCCGGCCGGCTCGTCCTGCGCCTCGCCCTCCGGGTTGTCTCCGAGGTCGGTGTCGGCGCACGTACTGTCACGACTTCTGCCAAAGTCGGTCCCTCTTCTTGGCTGGGCGGTGTTCGGCGGTCGACGTCACCGGTATTCTAACCATCACCGCTCCCCTTTTCGTGTGTCTGTTAGTTTTGTCTAGATTGTACACACCTGATGTTCATTTTCTCCCAATTTTCCTTCCTTTCCCCTCTTCCCCTTGTGCGTGATTGATATTTTGTCTCTGTATATCCGTTGCATCCCAGTCTGTGTACTGAGGGCTATTTTATTTTGGTTCTCGTCTTTTGCCGGGTTTTGCCGGGTTAATAACTACTTAGGGAGTGGTGGGGCGCCAAATTCAAAATCCAAAAGTTGAATTATTAAACATTCATAATATACAAGTGTTGCATAGTCATCGAAAGCTCTGCTTCTTGAAAATATCACAGCGTTGTCAGATTTCAAAAATGCTTAACCTCTCGGGGATTGCTGGGACACTACCAGGTGAAATGCAAGGCGCCAAATTCAAAATCCAAAAGTTGAATTATTAAACATCCACCAATATACAAGTGTTCCATACTCATCAAAAGCTCTGTTTCTTGGCAATATCACAGCGTTGTCAGATTTCAAAAAGGCTTTACGGCGAAAGCAGCACATTTGATTGTTTGAGTGTAGCACCTCACATATTTTTCCCATAGCCATGAATCCATTAGCCATCATGGCACACACATAACACATTTCACAGAGAAAACAAATCAATTACCTGTTGGAATGTATGTAATTATTTTCCACCATTTTGTTGTGCTTTTGTACTCTTGGCATCTGTCTCCATTGTGCATGACAAGGCAGAGGCATTGTGGCAGAGATTGTTTTCTGGCCTTCCGTGACACATTTCTCTGTGTTCAGACACTCTGATTGGTATTGGAATGTACCAGAATAACTTGTTTCCAGGAGATTCATTTTTAGGTCTTTTATTGTAAATAATGAATAGCTGTGGTAAGTAAATTATGATGCAAGCACTGCAGACTTTTGCACTTTTTGTCAAGGCAGAACCAACACACCCACACACGCACACGAACCATGGATGCACATACTACTCAAATACACACGTAAAGGGCTACTTTAAAGGGCAATTGTCTACAAAATGCTATAATGTACCTTGATATTCTCAAAAGAATAGAAAAGTAGACAGATGAGCACTTTTCAGCCTTTAAATGGAGCGTTGTTTAATAAGACAATTTGAAAGGTTTCAAAGACTAACCATGGGCACCGAATGCTCTGTAAAATGTAGTCATACAGCGAGCACACTTTTGGTACAGCTATATTTAAATTTTGGTCATTCAGCACAGCGGTCCCCAACCCACGGGCCACGGACCGATACCGGTCCGTGCGTCATTTGGTACCGGGTCGCACAAGAAAGAATAAATAACTTACATTAACTCCGTTTTATTTATTATCTGAGCCATAACGATCTTTTATTTTGAAAAATGACCGGATTCTCTGTGTTACATCTTGGTCACGTGAATGTTAAAATTCAACCTCGTAGCAAGCAAAATGAGTAAGAAACAGTCGTCTTTGGAAGGTTTCTTTGCGAAGGGGAAAAGGCCCAGTGAGACAGAACAAGAGCCTACGACTTCCAAGAAAAAGAAAGCTGCATTTAACAGACAATACCAGGAGTCCTACTTCATCGCGACCAGTGATTCCCACGAACCAAGCCCGCTCTGTATAATATGCGGCGACCGGCTCTCTAATGAGGCAATTAAGCCTTCAAAACTGCTTCGCCACTTGGAGACCAAGCACCCTGCATTAAAAGACAAGCCCTCTGAGTATTTTGAAAGAAAAAAACGGGAACACGAAGGATAGAAGAAATTACTGAGGGCCACCGCATCAACAAATGCGAGTGCACTGAGAGCATCATACTTGGTGGCTAACCGTATTGCTAAGGCTAAGAAGCCATTCACTATTGGTGAAGACTTGATCCTGCCCGCCACTAAAGACATTTGCCGTGAACTTCTAGGAGAGGATGCTGTTAAAAAGATAGCACAGGTGCCTCTGTCGGCTAGCACGGTCCATCGGTGCATTGAGGAAATAGCAGAAGACATTGAGACACAATTCTTGGAGAGGATTAATACATCACCGTGGTACGCACTCCAGGTTGACGAGTCGACAGATGTTGACAACAAGGCAATACTACTTGTTTATGTGCGATATCTTTATAAGGAGGATGTGCATGAGGATATGTTATGTGCACTATCGTTGCCAACCAAAACCACAGCCACAGAACTCTTCAAGTCGCTGGATGGTTATATATCGGGAAAACTGAAACCAAGGACAATGGGCTCTCCTTCTCCGTGGCCAACGTAAGTAAGACATTTAAGCGTGTTAACCCTCGCAAGGGTGACGTCCCAGACGGCATCCCTAACCACGTCCTTAGATGTCCACCATTGTTCCTGTACCCAAGAAAGCAAAGGTAACTAAATGAATGACTATAGCTCCTTAGCACTCACTTCTGGTATCATGAAATACTTGAGATGTTAGTTAAGGTAGAGGGGATATGATCCTTATCTGACACCCTAGACCCACTTCAATTTGCTTACCATAGATCCACAGAAGATGCAATCACCATTGCACTGCCCTATCCTATCTGGACAAGAGGAATACCTATGTAAGAATGCTGTTCATTGACTATAGCTCAGCATTCAACACCATAGTACCCTCCAAGCTCATCATTAAGCTCGGGGCCCTGGGTCTGAACCCCGCCCTGTGCAACTGGGTCCTGGACTTCATGACGGGTTTCCCCCAGGTGTTGAAGGTAGGAAACAACACCTCCTCTTCGCTGATCCTCAACAAAGGGGCCCCAGGGTGTATGCTCAGCACCCTCCTGTACTCCCTGTTCACCCATGACTGCGTGGCCAAGCACGCCTCCAACTCAATCATCAAGTTTGCAGACAACACAACAGTAGTAGGCTTGATTACCAACAACGATGAGACAGCCAACAGGGAGGAGGTAAGGGCCAGGAAAATAACCTCTCACCCAATGTCAACAAAACTAAGGAGATGATCGTGGACTTCAGGAAACAGCAGAGGGAGCACCCCCCTATCCACATCGATGGGACCGCAGTGGAGAAGGTGGAAAGCTTCAAGTTCCTCGGCGTACACATCACTGACAAAGTGAAATGGTCCACCCACACAGACAGTGTGGTGAAGAAGGCACAGCAGTGCCGCTTCAACCTCAGGAGGCTAAAGAAATTTGGCTTAACACCTAAAACCCTCACAAACTTTTACAGATGCACAATTGAGAGCATCCTGTCGGGCTGTATCACCACCTGGTACGGCAACTGCACCGCCCACAACCGCAAAACTCTCCAGGGGGTGGTGCAGACTGCCCAACGCATTTACCGGGGGCAAACTTCCTGCCCTCCTGGACACCTATAGCACCCAATGCCATAGGAAGGCCAAAAAGATCATTGAGGACATCAACCACCCGAGCCACTGCCTATTCAACCCGCTATCATCTAGAAGGTGAGGTCAGTATAGGTGCATCAAAGCTGGGACCGTGATACTGAAAAACAGCTTCTATCTCAAGGCCATCAGACTGCTAAACAGCCATCACTAGCACATCAGAGGCTGCTGCCTATAGACATAGATTAGGAATCACTGGCTACTTTAAGGAAATGAAACACTAGCCACTTTAATAATGTCTCCGTATCTTGCATTACTCATCTCATATGTATAAACTGTACTCTATACTATTCTACGGTATCTTAGTCCCTTAAATTGTGTTTAAATATTGCATCACCCATCTTGTATGTGTATACTGTATTCTATACCATGCCACTGTATCTTAGTCCAATGCCGCTCTGACATATATGCATTATATTCTTAATCCATCCCTTACTTAGATTTACGTGTATTTTGGGTGTATGTTGTGAAACTGTTAGATATTACTTGTTAGATATTACTGCACTGTCAGAGGTAGAAGCACAAGCATTTCGCTACACCTTCAATAACATCTGCTAAACACGCGTATGTGACAAATAAAATAAAATGTGATTTGATATGTGAGTGAGTGAGATGTTAGTAAAATTCCTGAGCTAAGTGTTTTCATCATTGTGTTGCGATGTGTGTGGACCCAAGAAGGAAGGAAAGACACTGTAAGCATGCATCAAGTGCAAGAAATACATTTGCAACACACACACAGTAAAACTCTGTCCCTCGTGGTGTGTGGACCGGCCTTAATTTGTGTTCAATGAGACTAATTTATCATTTCCATAAAATACTGTAAGTAAAATGTGTCCTTCCAATTTGTTCAGTTCAAAGCAATAAACATCAATAGTGATGAAAACCTTGTTTCATTTATATTTGTTCAAGATCAAAATAATTTATTTTATCCATGTCTTGATTATAATTGATTTTTATTCACAAAAATCACAAAAAAAAAACGAATAGCACCTTTATTAATACATGTGATCTAGCAGAGATAAATGGCAAATATTAACCATGTATGCTGTCTATATTTCTTGTAATTGATATATACAGTGGTTCTTCCTGTAAAATTTGCATCATACTGAAGCACACCTTAACGGCTGACGCAGAATTCTATGGCACGTTATTTAATTGTCAGCCATTGCTGCCATTAATGCTAGTTAGTGCTAGTTCGACCACCAGAGGGCAGCTTTGAGAAGCATTTGACCGTCTTAAATATTGGCAGTACTAGAGAATGTAAAACTTTTTTTGTAAGAACATAGTATATGGGATTGATTTTAAGAAATTTTGCTTAATTCATTTGATTAATATTATGGTGTTTCTATTCCAAGAAAAATGAAAAATGAAACCCTCAGGGAAACCCGGTAAGGAGTAGGCTACAGTTCTAAGAGAATAACATTTTCACACCCTAATTGTAGGCTAACCAATACCCAAACAGAGATTCAGTGGAAAAAAAATCTCATTGATTTATCAAGACCAGTCCCCACACTTGTCTCAGAGCAGCGCTGTCTTGACCTCTGAATGCTATCTTTTCCCCTTTCCACTTGCCTCTTCCATTAATTTTGAAATAATATTTTCCAGTAAGCATAATCCGTGCTCTAACTCCCCCTTGCGCTGATCAGTGAATGAAAGGCTGCAGCAACCGTCTGACAAGCTGCATAGAAAATTTGGTCTAGTTAGACAAAAGATCAATTAAGTACTTCAAATGATATAATAAGTAATTCTAACGAGTTGGTAAAATACTTTTTACTAAGTCTTTCAAACTAGATATTAGTCATTTGAACGAAATACTAAGTCGTTCAAACAAGATAATTCCAAGTGTATGTTTTTTGTTGTTGTTGCCTTGGCCATCAGTAGGCATCTGTGCACACTGGGGAGTCATAAAAAATAGGTACTCTAAAATAGGTACTCTAAAAAACAGGGACTCAATAGCAAGGGACTGACAGGAATATCGAAAACAATGTACATATGTGACGACCCCCTTGATTCGGTGTTATGTAACAAAATTTGAAATTGTGTTTTTTACATTGGATTAAAGTACAGACTCAGAGCTACAAAATGGTATGTCATACACTGCATTTGAGGAACAATGGGAAAGTAATTCTCCTTTGAAAGTAGATAAACTTGTAACCCCACTTTTTTGAGGAAATGTCCCTTGAATATTTTCGTACACGTACTGGAGAGCTCTTTTGCCTACACTCATTCAGCATTGTTCATACCCTCTTAACCCTTGAGCTGAAAAAAAATGATGTCCATTGTGGTATGGGTCAGATTGACCCGCACAGTTTAAACACATTCAGTCAAAGAATCAAGTAAAAACAGCTCAAACTTAATTTTGTCTTGTCAGACCTTTCAGAAAGAAGAAATACAATGACATTTGCTTTAAAAAACTCTATATTTGTTAAATATTTTTCCTTCTCACAAACAAGAATTTTGTTTCGTTTTCTTCTATTTCCCAGTAACAGTAACACTTAGGTGTGATTTGACCCTATTGGTCAAAATTATCCCTTCAGTCTTTTTCTCCACGTGTTGAACACAATGTACGTGTGTGCTTTCTGCAGATGTGTTTATTGCATTCTACACAAGTGGTTCTGGTTTTACTGTCTTGTCGAGGGGGGCAGAGCAAATCATGTAGGCCCCGGAAAAAAATTGATTGCATTGGAAGCTGACAGTCAACCTTGACTTTGTTGTGGTGACTTTGACCATTCTATATTACTATCTTTACTTCCATATCCTCTCTTCTCTGGATGATGGTTGTTGCATGCTCTCTCTCTCATCTGATTGAGGGGATGGTATGGCAGACTCCTATTAATCTTCTTCACCAAAGAGTAATTCACAATCTGGATCATCAACAGCATTGTCCTCTATCTCTGAAATGTCCTCTGTCTCTGAAAAACTCTTCTTCTATTTCACTGTCACAGTCCAGCATTTGTGATAAGGCTTCATTGACTGAAAATCTTTTGGAGCTCATTTTTGAGTGTCTGTGTCAAATACACTTGTTTAATTTGGACCTGTGCAAAAATCTATACACATGAAAGCCTCCTGGTCAAAATGACCCACAACATCATGTTTGTACACAAAATCCACACAGACATTCCACAACACATCAGTGCGTCCACATTGTGAAGTTAAGTTCATGACCCTAAATAAGGAAAAGGAATTTAATTTCATGGAGAAAAGAGAGGTTAACTAGTATTTTAGAGAACTCAAAAGTGGAAATGGGTCAAATTGAACCGCAACATAATAGGAGGGTTAAGCCTTAGCCCCACCCATCTCTTGAAGGATTCACATGTGAGATCATGTGCTACAGGTCCTGTAGTGTGGTAAACATTAAGACTAAAAGTGGTTAAAGTAGTAGCCTACAATAGGAACAGTTGTAGGTAAACAGAAAGTGTCCGGATAAAAATATTTTATAAATATTAGATTAATCTTACCCAGGCAGACTGGATGGGTCATGTGAAAGAAATGCTATAACCCCCAGCCACATATTGCTAAGTGGATGGGTCTCTACAGAAGGTATAAACAATACAGAGAAATGGTTACTTGCAATATCAAAAATAGACAGTGTAAAGAAAAAAATAACAAGTGTCAATGCCAGTAGAGAAATAGCAAAATAACATACAGTATGTACAAGAACAATATCATTAACAATATCAGTGATACTAGTGACATATGAGGTAGTTGTATGCATACAATCAGGGGTAAAGTGGCTGAGCAGCATGATAAAAAAATAAATAGTAGCAGCAATGTTTAAGGAGTCCTGTGAATGTCCATAGAGGCACTGCATATAGTGCTGATGACTGGGAACACGCCCCCAGTGATGAACTGGTCCGTCCAAATCATGCATGGGAATCTATATTCGGAGAGCCTGTTTCTGTCCTGCCCTTGACCTTGGTGCAGGGCATGTGAAATTCATAGCCTCTTCGTCACAAAACTCCCTGATCTTCTCAAAAAGATAAGTTTGTCTAGCTGTGTCCAGTCCAGGTGGTGCTTGTACAGGCAGACCATCTATGGGAGGAAGGATGTCAGCATTGCGCAGCAGCTGAAATCTGATTCTGACTGGGTGTGAACGCTCCTTGGCAACAACAACACCAGGCTCCAGAGCATTGAAGCTGTAAAACAGGAAATAAAAAACATTTACAGTAAAAGACATTACAACTTTGCACAACATCAATTCCACTCCCAAGTTTAGATAATTTTCATTTATTTATTTATTTGACCTTTATTTAACCAGGTAGGCTAGTTGAGAACAAGTTCTCATTTACAACTGCGACCTGGCACAGCAGTTTGATACATACAACAACAAAGAGTTACACGTGGAATAAACAAACATACAGTCAATAATACAGTAGAGAAAAAAAGTCTATATACAGTGAGTGCAAATTAGGTAAGATAAGGGAGGTAGGGCAATAAATAGGCCAGGGTGGCGAGGTACTTACAATATAGCAATTAAACACTGGGATGGTAGATGTGCAGAAGATAAATGTGCAGGTTACTGGGGTGCAAAGGAGCAAGATAAATAAATCAATACAGTATGGGGATGAGGTAGTAGGATGGGCTGTTTACAGATGGGCTATGTGCAGGTGCAGAGATTTGTTAGCTGCACTGACAGCTGGTGCTTAAAGCTAGTGAGGGAGATATGAGTCTCCAGCTTCAGTGAATTTTGTAGTTAGTTCCAGTCATTGGCAGCAGAGAACTGGAAGGAAAGGCAGCCAAATTAGGAATTGGCTTTGGGGGTGACCAGTGAGATATACCAGCTGGAGCGCGTGCTACAGGTGGGTGCTTGCTATGGTGACCAGTAAGCTGAGATAAGGCGGGGCTTTAACTAGCAAAGAATTGTAGATGACCTGGAGCCAGTGGGATTGGCGACGAGTATGAAGCGAGGGGCAGCCAACGAGAGCGTACAGGTCGCGGTGGTGGGTAGTATATGGGGATTTGGTGACAAAACGGATGGCACTGTGATAGACTGCATCCAATTTGTTGAATAGAGTGTTGGAGGCTATTTTATAAATGACATCTCGAAGTTGAGGATCGGTAGGATGGTCAGTGTTACCAGGGTATGTTTGGCAGCATGAGTGAAGGATGCTTTTTTGCGAAATAGGAAGCCAATTCTAGATTTAATTTTGGATTGGAGATATTTAATGTGAGTCTGGAAGGAGAGTTACAGTCTAGCCAGACACCTAGGTATTTGTAGTCCACATATTCTAAGTCAGAACCGTCCAGAGTAGTGATGCTGGACGGGCGGGCAGGTGCGGGCAGTGATTGGTTGAAAAGCATGCATTTAGTTTTACTTGCATTTAAGAGCAGTTGGAGGCCAAGGAAGGAGTGTTGTATGGCGTTGAAGCTCATCTGGAGGTTAGTTAACACAGTGTCCAATGAAGGGCCAGAAGTATACAGAATGGTGTCATCTGCGTAGAGGTGGATCAGAGAATCACCGGCAGCAAGAGCGACATCATTGATGTACACAGAGAAGAGAGTCGGCCAAAGAATTGAACCCTGTGGCACCCCTATAGAGACTGCCAGAGGTCCGGACAACAGGCCCTCCGATTTGACACACTGAACTCTATCAGAGAAGTAGTTGGTGAACCAGGCGAGGCAATCATTTGAGAAACCAAGGCTGTTGAGTCTGCCAATATGAATGTGGTGATTGATAGAGTCGAAAGCCTTGGCCAGCTCAATGAATATGGCTGCACAGTAATGTTTCTTATCGATAGCGGTTATGATAATGTTTAGGACCTTGAGTGTGGCTGAGGTGCACCCATGACCAGCTCTGAAACCAGATTGCATAGCGGAGAAGGTACGGTGGGATTCGAAATGGTCGGTAAGCTGTTTGGCTTTCGAAGACCTTTGAAAGGCAGGGTAGGATAGATATGGGTCTGTAGCAGTTTGGGTCTAGAGTGTCACCCCCTTTGAAGAGGGGGATGACCGCGGCAAATCTCAGACGATATGAAAGAGAGGTTGAACAGGCTAGTAATAGGGGTTGCAACAATTTCGGCAGATAATTTTAGAAAGAGGGGGTCCAGATTGTCTAGCCCGGCTGATTTGTAGGGGTCCAGATTTTGTATCTCTTTCAGAACATGAGCTATCTGGATTTGGGTGAATGAGAAATGGGAGAGGCTTGGGTGAGATGCTGCGGGGAGTGCAGGGCTGTTGACCGGGGTAGGGGTAGCCAGGTGGAAAGCATGGCCAGCCGTACAAAAATGCTTATTGAAGTTCTTAATTATAGTGGATTTGTCGGTGGTGACAGTATTTCCTAGCCTCAGAGGAAGTGCTCTTATTCTCTATGGACTTTACAGTGTCCCAGAACTTTTTTGTGTTTGTGCTACAGGATGAAAATTTCTGCTTGAAAAAGCTAATTTTAGCTTTCCTAACTACAGTGGGGAAAAAAAGTATTTAGTCAGCCACCAATTGTGCAAGTTCTCTCACTTAAAAAGATGAGAGAGGCCTGTAATTTTCATCATAGGTACACTTCAACTATGACAGACAAAATGAGGGAAAAAAATCCAGAAAATCACATTGTAGGATTTTTATGAATTTATTTGCAAATTATGGTGGAAAATAAGTATTTGGTCAATAACAAAAGTTTATCTCAATACTTTGTTATATACCCTTTGTTGGCAATGACAGAGGTCAAACGTTTTCTGTAAGTCTTCACAAGGTTTTCACACACTGTTGCTGGTATTTTGGCCCATTCCTCCATGCAGATTTCCTCTAGAGCAGTGATGTTTTGGGGCTGTCGCTGGGCAACATGGACTTTCAAGATTTTCTATGGGGTTGAGATCTGGAGACTGGCTAGGCCACTCCAGGACCTTGAAATGCATCTTACGAAGCCACTCCTTCGTTGCCCGGGTGGTGTGTTTGGGATCATTGTCATGCTGAAAGACCCAGCCATGTTTCATCTTAAATGCCCTTGCTGATGGAAGGAGGTTTTCACTCAAAATCTCACGATACATGGCCCCATTCATTCTTTCCTTTACACGGATCAGTCGTCCTGGTCCCTTTGCAGAAAAACAGCCCCAAAGCATGATGTTTCCACCCCCATGCTTCACAGTAGGTATGGTGTTCTTTGGATGCAACTCAGCATTCTTTGTCCTCCAAACACGACGAGTTGAGTTTTTACCAAAAAGTTCTATTTTGGTTTCATCTGACATTCTCCCAATCTTCATCTGGATCATCCAAATGCTCTCTAGCAAACTTTAGACTTGCCTGAACATGTACTGGCTTAAGCAGGGGGACACGTCTGGCACTGCAGGATTTGAGTCCCTGGCGGCGTAGTGTGTTACTGATGGTAGGCTTTGTTACTTTGGTCCCAGCTCTCTGCAGGTCATTCACTAGGTCCCCCCGTGTGGTTCTGGGATTTTTGCTCACCGTTCTTGTGATCATTTTGACCCCACGGGGTGAGATCTTGCGTGGGGCCCCAGATCAAGGAAGATTATCAGTGGTCTTGTATGTCTTCCATTTCCTAATAATTGCTCCCACAGTTGATTTCTTCAAACCAAGCTGCTTACCTATTGCAGATTCAGTCTTCCCAACCTGGTGCAGGTCTACAATTTTGTTTCTGGTGTCCTTTGACAGCTCTTTGGTCTTGGCCATAGTGGAGTTTGGAGTGTGACTGTTTGAGGTTGTGGACAGGTGTCTTTTATACTGATAACAAGTTCAAACAGGTGCCATTAATACAGATAATGAGTGGAGGACAGAGGAGCCTCTTAAAGAAGAAGTTACAGGTCTGTGAGAGCCAGAAATCTTGCTTGTTTGTATGTGACCAAATACTTATTTTCCACCATAATTTGCAAATAAATTCATAAAACATCCTACAATGTGATTTTCTGGATTTTTTTCCTCATTTTGTCTGTCATAGTTGAAGTGTACCTATGATGAAAATTACAGGCCTCTCTCATCTTTTTAAGTGAGAGAACTTGCACAATTGGTGGCTGACTAAATACTTTTTTCCCCACTGTACCTGTGTATATTGGTTCCTGGCTTCCCTGAAAAGTTGCATATCGCTTTGGCTATTCGATGCTAATGCTGAACGCCACAGGATGTTTTTGTGCTGGTCGAGGGCAGTCAAGTCTGGAGTGAACCAAGGGCTGTATCTGTTCCTGGTTCTACATTTTCTGAAAGGGGCATGCTTATTTAAGATGGTGAGGAAGGCACTCTTAAAGAATGACCAGGCATCCTCTACTGACGGGATGAGGCCTGCTCGCTGAAGTGTTTTCGGGAGCGTTTGACAGTGATTAGGGGTGGTCGTTTGACCGCAGACCCATTACAGATGCAAGCAATGAGGCAGTGGTCGCTGAGATCTTGGGTGAAAACAGCAGAGGTGTATTTAGAGGGCAAGTTGGTTAGGATGATATCTATGAGGGTGTCTGCTAGCTGACGATTTGTGTGAGATTGAGGGCATCAAGCTTAGATTTTAGGATGGCCTAGGATGGTTCACCTGGCAGCACGAGCTCTCAAGATAGATGGGGGGGGCGATCAGTTCACATATGGTGTCAAGGGCACAGCTGGATGCAGAGGGTGGTCTATAGCAAGCGGCAACGGTGAGAGACATGTTTCTGGAAAGGTGGATTTTTAAGAGTAGAAGCTCGAATTGTTTGTGTACATACCTGAGAGTAAAACAAAACTCTGCAGGCTATCTCTGCAGTAGATTGCAACACCGTCCCCTTTGGCAGTTCTATCTTGTCGGAAAATGTTATAGTTAGGGATGGAAATTTCAGGGTTTTTGGTGGTCTTCCTAAGCCAGGATTTAGACATGGCTAGGACATCCTGGTTGGAGTGTGCTAGGGCAGCGAATAAAACAAACTTAGGGAGGAGGCTTCTAATGTTAACATGCATGAAACCAAGGCTTTTACGGTTACAGAAGTCAACAAATGATAGCGCCTGGGGAGTGGGAGTGGGGCTAGGCACTGCAGGGCCTGGATTTACCTCCACATCACCAGAGGAACAGAAGAGGAGAAGGATAAGGGTACGGGCGAAAGGCTAAAAGGACTGGTCGTCTAGTTTTTTCAGACCAGATAGTGAAAGGAGCAGATTTCTGGGTACGGTAGAATAGATTCAAGGCAAAATGTACAGACAAAGGTATGGTAGGACGTGCATAGAGTGCATAGAGTGACGATGTAAGAGATATTGTCTCTAGAAATATTGTTTAAACCAGGTGATGTCTCCGCATGTGTGGGAGATGGGACTAAAGTGTTAACTAAGGCGTATTGAGCAGGGCTAGAGGCTCTACAGTCAAATAAGGCAATAATTACTAACCAAAACAGCAATGGACAAGGCATATTGACATTATCGAGAGGCATGCGTAGCCTAATGGTCATAGGAGTCCAGTGTGTGGCTTCAGGCAGCTAGCGGGCAGGGGCTAATAGCTAACAGAGGGGCTTTGGAGGGACGTCGTGACGGAAGAAAGTCTGTTTTGGCCCCCTTGTGTTGTTCCGTCGGCATACGGAGAGCAGGGCTCCGTGTGGTAAACCAGGCCAATTGGCAAAATAGGTATAGTGACCAAAGAATTTGTCCGATGGGCCTCTTAAGCTAACAGTCCGATGTGCTCTGGACAGCTAGCGGGCCGTGGCTAGCATGGCAGCAGATGGGCATATGGGGGACGTTGCAACGGCGGAGCCAGTTGAGAAAGAACCCCTCGGGCGAATCATGTCAGTGGTCCAGTCATGATGGGTCGGCGGGGGTCCGGACCAGTTGGCAAAATAGGTATTGAAGCCCAAGGAGTGGCTGATGGACCTCTACGGCTAGCCGGGAGATTGGCCTAGCAGATGGGCCTAGCAAGCTGGCTCCAGGCTAATTGGTTCTTGCTTCGGGACAAAGACATTAGCCAGGAGTAGCCACCCGGGTAGCAGCTAGCTGCGATGACCCAGGTGAAAAAAGGTTCAGGGCTTGCGGTAGGAAATCTGGAGATGTGGAGAAAAATAAATCAGAATTCCTTTGGTTTGAGTCGCGCTGTGTAGACTGGCGAGAGTTGTCCGTGCTATAGGTAGCTGATGACCGCTAGCAGTGGCTAGCTGACTACAAGCTAGTTAGCTGGATAGCTTCTGTTCTGGCTCAGAAGACGAATCAGCAGGGGTCCGTGTGGTAAACCAGGCCAATTGGCAGAATAGGTATATTGGCCAAGGAAATTGTCTGATGGGCCTCTTAAGCTAGCAGTCCGATGCGCTCTAGATAGCTAGATAGTTGGATACTAGCTGGCTGCGGCTAGCTAGTATCCAGTTAGCTGGTAGCCAGTTAGCTTTTGATGGGGTTTCAGATCTTAAGTATAAATAGCAGATCCGTACCGCATTGGGTGAGGCGGGTTGCAGGAGAGTATATTCAGTCCGTATATGGAAAGTGATATTAAAATATATCTGAAAAATATACACGAAAACAACAAGGAAAGCGAAGTATAGACGGGACAGGAAGGTAAAATGCACGGAACACCGCGATGTACAAAAGTGCGTTAGCTACCGTTACACAAAGATCTTACACGTAACGTCAGCTAGCAAGCCAGCCATCTAACGTCAGCTAGCTAGCTAACAGTAAGCTTTAACTTGGAGTCATTTGTTTAGACATATAGCTAGCTAACTAAACAATGAACCATAATCCCAATCCATAGAGTACTAGCAATACAAACTGATTGTCATAGCTAGCTAAAGTTGACCAAATTGGTTCAATGTTAGCTAGCTAACATTAGGCTATAACAAGGAATGTGAAATGGAATTCTGAGATAACATCACTGCACACAGATCATACACGTAATGTTAGCTAGCAAACCAGCCATCTAACATCAGCTAGCCAGCTAACCGTAAGCTTCAACTTGTGGTCTTTTGTTTAGACATGTAGCTAGCTAAACAATGAACCATAATCCCAATTCATAGAGTACTAGCAATACAAACCGATTGTCATAGCTAGCTAAAGTTAACCAAATAGGTTCAATGTTAGCTTGTTAGCTAGCTAACATTAGGCTATAACTTGCAATGCAAAATGGCATTCTGAGATATCTTCACTACACACAGATCATACATGTAATGTTAGCTAGCAAGCCAGCCATCTAAGGTCAGCTAGCTAGCTAAAAGTCAGCTTTAACTTGCAATGAAAACAACTTTTGGACACGTATAATATCTGAAACTGTAGCTAGACTCTTAACCGTATACATGGATGAACGCTTCCCAGCAGACTGCAACTTTCATTAAATAAGACGTCCTGTATCGTTTCCGTTTTGTTTGTACAGCTTGCTTGGCCCGTTGTGTCAAGCCACTCTGGTTCACACTAACCTTGTGCAATGCCATAACATTTTTTTTTTTTACCTTTATTTAACTAGGCAAGTCAGTTAAGAACAAATTCTTATTTTCAATAACGGCCTAGGAACAGTGGGTTAACTGCCTGTTCAGGGGCAGAATGACAGATTTGTACCTTGTCAGCTCGAGGAATTGAAGTTGCAACCTTTCGGTTACTAGTCCAACACTAACCACTAGGCTACCCTGCCGCCCCACAAGAATCATCAGATCTTGCTCCCTCACTGTCACGGATGCATTGGTTGTCCTTAGTTTGAAGATGTAATCCGGAGACAGGTGTTTTATACAACAGCCTTCAATGTTCTCTTTTTGACTCCCTATGCATTTGCAATCAAACACCAAAAAAAAAAAATCATTTCCTTATCATACTCTGCTTCTACCAGACATTCCACTGATTTCGGTCAACTTCTTCCGTGACTACAACACTGTTGATCGCTGTTTCTTTCACATCACTGTCATCAGAAGACTATGCAATGTCTTCTTCAATGACATTTTTGACCTAAATCAGGGATTTCCTCATCGTCTGATTCATTTTCAGTTTCAGAGAGAGTCCGCATGGCACGATCGTCCTCCAGAAAGAAGTCCATCAAAACTTTTTCCCATTTACCTTTGTCGATAGCGCCTGATAAATTCAGTGCAGCAATGTTATTGAGAGAAGTAGAAACATATTTGCAGTTCTCCATGGCTAACATATCTTTAGAAAAAACTGCAGTAGAAAGGATTATCTTTCATAACGAGTAGCTCATTTTATAGACACAAGATGCTAAACCGCAGACCAACCTGAAATTCATCTCTCGGCATGTCCAGCCCACACATTATCTCAGCCAATCATGGCTAGCGGGAAGGTTCCCGCTTTTTCTGTGGCTAAACCAACTAGGCTAAATTTAACAACTTTATTTATATTTACAGATGGCTTTGGCATTTCTGCCAAAAAACGCATTTTGATAAAAAATTAAGTTCAAATGGCTCTCCTGTGAAGTTGTGACTTGCGACATAAGCCTTTTTTCCTGAAACGGGTCACATATTGTTTTTAGTTATAGTTAAGATCAGTGAGGTAGAATGGAATAAACAAAGTAGGCTTATGTATTTTTGCTCTTCTCTCATCTTTTCAACTACTATCAGCTATATAACGCAATCTCAATTTCATGCCTAGAACTGAAAATAATTAATTATCATACATTATGGACACCCCTGGTGTTTCAAATAGAAACAGACTTCACTTTGAATAGAAATGACTGCGACACACACATCAAACAATATTTCTAGAAACTCTGGTGCAATTTTCTAGAAACTCTGGTGCCAATCTCTCTTCAAACTTCTAAAAATCTATTTAACACTAAGATGTGTACGGAAATCTCCATAAGATACCTTGGTGCGTCAATCTAAGTTACTTAACCAAAAAATCCCCATTCAAATCCGTTGCATTGGATGCATCTCAATCCACCACTTCCTCCAGTGTCGCACTTCCGCATATGCAGTGAAAGGTGGCAGAGCTAAAGCGATGTTTGTCAGACCATGAGACATCCCGAAAATCGATCTTCTCATGTAACATCTGTAGGGTCTGAACAATTTGACTCTCACGAACACGATGGTGTTCTCCGTTTTGCTCTATAACCCACACAAGTGTCACAGGACTCGCCTGAAGGTAACCGGTATGAATGTGTTATTCAATGCGTTTCTATGGGCTTTACTAGTAAAGGCCAAAATCAATTTTTTATCAATTCATTTTTTTATATATTTTTTTAGACTTAAAGGGGTCCTAAAATTCTAAATCAAATAGCTAATTAATCCATATATGACCATCTTAAAACAATTCCATATGTCAGCTTAGCACACCCTTCCCCCCAATGTCTTAGACTCAAACAAACAAACAAAAAAGTGATAATGAGAATTCCCACATTACTAAAGTGTGGATCAGAGGCAAGATTTCAGCTGACAATTGAGAATGGCTTTGTTTGGAACGACTCTCTCAAAGTACTGTAACTGCAAAGATCTGTGACTGTGTCCTAAATGACACCCTATTCCCTATATAGTACACACATTTTGACCAAAGCCCTATGGTCCCTGGACAAAATCAGGTCACAATAGGGAATAGGGTGCCATTTGGGTTGCAACCCTGGTCTGGAAGTGTTCTAGTGACACAAGACTGTGTTGGAAGCGTGCAGCACTCGCTCTAAGGTAATTGGTCATGTATGGCCATGTATAGCCAATTTACTGACTATGAAAACCAACACTGTGGAACAATACAATTGTCTGTTTGCATTGTTTGTGTGTCAAACTTTAGTAACTTCTTTTGAGTTTCTGCTAAAACCAAGCAAACTTTTCCCCAATTAAATGATGTTCTCTGGGGCTGTCATTATTTTTCCACAGTCCAGGTTTGATCGAATTCAGCGGTCAGTCACCATATTACTATCTGCCCACCACAAGTGGCCATGGAGCAAGGCCACTATGAAAAACCAATCCGACCTGGGAGTGGAGGTGGGGAAACCTGCTCTCCATGGTCATCATGGATTGTCTTCTGATGGTAAAAGTGCTTCAGAACTTAATAATTAAAACCACAGTCTTTAGAGCCACACAGGCTCATCGTGTCAGGTTTACTCTGTGTACATGAGGTGCAACGTGGAAGCCATCTTGTTGTACTTCTGCAGGTTGACATCTGGTAAAGCAGGTGAGATGACTCACTCCACAATCAATAGCTGTGTCCCCAACAGTCTTTGAATGCTTCCTCTTGTTGTCTCTTTTCCTTAATGGTCACTGGCAGGCGGAACAGCTGGATAGATTTCCAGGACATTCCATGTAGAGTAGATAAGAATTGGCTAGGTATAAGCAATATGGTAGTAGCTCCACCTTGCCATATGATATGCAAGTAGGATTGTTTTTGCATATTTCCTTTACCTATCAAAACATTTTATTTTTGTTCTCTCCTCTCTCTGACTATCGACCAAATGTGACCTTTGAAGTTAATTAATTGCATGGAGCAGCTCATTAACACTGATGCCGAATTTCATGAATTAATTTAAGTACATTATCCCTGCAATCATAATTTAAAAGCTGCCGGGTGTGACAAAGAGCTGGCACTCTGCAAGGCGTGGACCTGTATAAGTAACCATTAAACTCCAAAACACGTTCACATTATGATGGACTGTGCTTCAGGCCTCCTGGCTCCCTCTCCATATATACACTGAGTATACAAAACATTAAAAACACCTGCTCTTTCCATGACATAGACTGACCAGTTGAATCCAGGTGAAAGATACGATCTCTTATTGATGTCACTTGTTAATTCCATTTAAAATCTGTGTAGATGAAGGGGAGGTTAAAGAAGGATTGTTAAGCTTTGAGACAATTGAGACATGGATTGTGTATGTGTGCCATTCAGAGGGTGAATAGGCAAGACAAAAGATTTAAGTGCCTTTAAATGGGGTATGGTAGTAGATGCCAGGCGCACCGGTTTGTGTCAAGAACTGCAACTCTGCTGGGTTTTTCACGCTCAACAGTTTCCTGTGTGTATCAAGAATGATCCTGCACCTAAAGGACATCCAGCCAACTTGACACAACTGTGGGAAGCATTGGAGACATCATAGGCCAGCATCCCTGTGGAACGCTTTCGATACATTGTAGAGTCCATGCCCTGATGAATTGAGGCTGTTCGGAGGGCAAATTAGAAGGTGCTCCTAATGTTTGGTATACTCCATCTATAGACCTAAAACTGCAATGGAATAAATGTTGCGTGAAATATACTGTAATGTTGATGTGCAGAAAATACTCTTGAGCTGTATGAAGCCTAAATGTGACAAATATCATGACAGGTGTCATGTAATCTTTACAGTACATAATGTATACATATACTAAAACCTCCTGTATGTCAGTCCCTGAGATTTGGCCAATCACTATTTGCTCTTCCAGAGCTCTCCCAGCTCTAATAGACTGTATACATTTCTCAATTTCCATCGCCTTGGTAACTCCTGAGGCAGTCACCACATCAAGCATTCGACGCACGCCAGCTTGAATCGCTTCCATCACATCTATCTCAAATGGTTCCCTCTATTTTCGATTTCGATAGTGTTTCTTTGTTCTTTCCCCTAAAATAATCTGGTCCTCTTTTATGTTAAACCTATGTGTGATTATAGACAGGGAAGAGTCAACCGAGTTGTTTTATCATTATCTCTTCACTGCCTTCCCTGTCACATGAGTCACGGCAGCAAGGCATGAATCATTCACCACAATAGTTTCTAATGCCATCACAGTTGGAAGGCTGAGTGAATTTGACCTGACAGTCTTGCATAAATCCGAGGCCCTCAATTTAAAATAGATTTAAGGAACATCCACAAATCCAAAGGAGCAAAACATTTGTGTAGGCCTACTCGTATTGGAAAATAGTTAATGCTACTGAATGATGATTCACGCAGAACTACTTCTCGGATTTGGGTTGTTTGTGGTATGTGGGGAAATGGACTTCAAGGAAATTTGAAGTTCCCTTCTAAACTACATTTAACTACTAATCTCACCATTAATATGTTAATTAAAAAAATTGGCATTTTTCCTTTGCGATACAAGTAATTATATTTTTCCTTGGACTAACATCAGAGAAGGCTTAAACGTTTTTAGAATAGGGGAAATTAAGTATGAGGTGATGCAAAAAAATTAACAACGGAAGAGTTGAAATTGAACATTCTTTAGTGTCACATTCGGGGGTGGTGAAACAGATAGAAATTCCATGAATAGAGCTGATTCCTAACTCTACATGTCAGAGAGGCGTTTTTGTTCTACACACTATATTTACATCTAAACATTCCATAATGTTGGGCCCAATGGATAGAAATGCTATAAATAGAGCTGACATGATTACTTAATCTACATGTCAAAGAAACATACAATATATTTACAGTACCAGTCAGATTGGACACACCTACTTATTCTAGGGTTTTTCTTTATTTTTACTATTTTCTACATTGTAGAATAATATTGAAGACATCAAAACTAGGAAATAACACATATGGAATCATGTAGTAACCCAAAATGTGTAAAAAAAATCTAAATATATTTTATATTTGAGATTCTTCAAAGTAGCCACCCTTTCCCTTGATGACAACTTTGCACACTCTTGGCATTCTCTCAACAAGCTTCATGAGGTAGTCACTTGGAATGCATTTCAATTAACTTCTTAGGGAGCGGCTCCTGAGGTGACGGTTTTGGAGAGTCTGGCGTGCCCAAAGTAAAATGCCTCCCACTCAGGCCCAGAAAATCCAAGACTTACCTCTGCTGCAGAAGATAAGTTCATTACAGTTACCAGCCTCAGAAATTGCAGCCCAAATAAATGCTCCACAGAGTTCAAGTAACAGACATATCTCAACATGAACTGTTCAGAGGAGACTGCGTGAATCAGGACTTCATGGTCGAATTGCTGCAAATGAACCACAACTAAAGGACACCAATAATAAGAAGAGACTTGCTTTGGCCAAGAAACACGAGCAATGGACATTAGACCGGTGGAAATCTGTCCTTTGGTCTGATGTCCAAATTTGAGATTTTTGGTTCCAACCGCCGTGTCATTGTGAGATGCAGAGTAGGTGAACGGATGATCTCCGCATGTGTGGTTCCCACCATGAAGCATGGAGTAGGAGGAGGTGTGATGGTGTGGGGGTGCTTTGCTGGTGACACTGTCATTGATTATTTTAGAATTCAAGGCTCACTTAATCAGCATGGCTACCACAGCATTCTACAGCGATACGCTATCCCATTTGGTTTGTGCTTAGTGGGACTGTAATTTGTTTTTCAACAGGACAATGACCCAACACACCTCCAGGCTGTGTAAGGGCTAGTTTAAAAAGAGGAAGAGTGATGGAGTGCTGCATCAGATGACCTGGCCTCCACAATCACCCGACCTCAACCCAAGTGAGATGGTTTGGGATGAGTTGGAACACAGAGTGAAGGAAAGGCAGCCAACAAGTGCTCAGCATATGTGGGACCTCCTTCAAGACTGTTGGAACAGCATTCCAGGTGAAGCTGGTTGAGTGAATGCCAAGTGTGTGCAAAGCTATCATCAATGCAAAGGGTGGCTACTTTGAAGAATCTCAAATATAAAATATATTTTGATCTAACACTTTTTTGGTTACCACATGATTCCATATGTGTTATTTAATAGTTTTGGTTTCTTAACTATTATTCTACAATGTAGAAAATAGTAAAAAAGACTAAAGAAAAACCCTTGAATAAGTAGGTGTGTCCAAACTTTTGACTGGTACTGTATATGGATGTAAAATTTTACTTAATGGGCTGGTTAGGTAGGCTTCTTCTAACCCATTGCTTTCTACTACATGCAATAATACAATGATTGATAGGCAGCTTAAACTTCTTGAATTCAACCATTATTAGGTTCAAATACACATTTAGATTTGTGAACAGCCATCCACAACAACCACAATCTGTAAGGCACAAATATTTAAATGAGAGAGCAGCAGTGTGATTCACATCAATGCTCTATGTAGATATCAATAATAAGTGATATCCGTATCGTAAACTACACCACTGCTGTCATCCTTACTTCCAAGCGTTTATTCAAGTTGGATAATCTTTGGATGCCGACTACAGTTGCACCATTGGAAGACATAGCTTGGAATGTAGCCTACAAAAGCCTATTCCTGCTCTTTTCCCCGCGACCCATCAAACACAATTTGATGTGTCATCATAGTGGTCTCTGACTTGTGGTCAGACTCGCTCAGGTGGAACAAACTTAAACTTGCCCCTTTTTTCAATGCTGATTTGAATGTCATTGAGTAAACAGAGAAGTGTCAAAGATTGTTTTTTGCAAACATCCTTTCTGAATTTAACTTCTTAGGGGAGCGGCTCCCGAGGTGACGGTTTTGGAGAGTCTGGCGTGCCCAAAGTAAAATGCCTCCCACTCAGGCCCAGAAAATAGGATATGCACATAATTAGTACTATTGGATAGGAAACACTCTGAAGTTTTTAAAAGTGTTAACATAATGTCTGTGAGTATAACAGAACGGGTATAGCAGGCGATAACCCGAGGAATTTCTGTCCTGGAAAAAGTGTTTTTGACACATTGCCTCATTTTGAACCCCCTCCCTATTGAAAACAGACATTTCTGGGAGTAAGATTGCAGTACCTATTGCTTCCACTGGATGTCAACAGTCTCTAGACAGTGTTTGGTGATGTTAGGTTGCTCTGGATGGTAATAGAAAAAAGAATTTCGAACTGGTCATCGGATGTAAACAGAAGAGGATGCGCGTTCACGGGCTCGCGCGCGCTGTGGTTTTTTCCTTTCCTATCGTCCAGTTTATAATCCGGTTGAAATATTATAGTAAATATACATAAAAGTGTTCCTAAGGATACTTTATCAATGATGTTTGATTGTTCTTGGACAAGTGTATAGGTATAAGTTGAACGCGTTCTCTTCACGGTTCAATGGGCGAGTGGACGCTGTATTTTATGATCATAACGCGCCAACCAAACAAAGATTTATGGATATAATAAATGACTTTTTCTAACAAAAGAACCATTGGATGTCTTCGTTGGACACTTGGGATCACTCTGTCATGCTGATTGAGTTTGAATAACAGAAGCTTCAAAAGGAGGGTTGTGCTTGGAATCATTGTTCTTCCTCTGTCAATCTTGGTTACCTGCAAGGAAACACGTGCTGTCATCATTGCTTTGCACAAATAGGGCTTCACAGATATTGCTGCCAGTAAGATTGCACCTAAATCAACCATTTATCGGATCATCAAGAACTTCAAGGAGAGCGGTTCAATTGTTGTGAAAAAGGCTTCAGGGCGCCCAAGAAAGTCCAGCAAGCGCCAGGACCGTCTCTTAAAGTTGATTCAGCTGCGGGATCGGGGCACCACCAGTACAGAGCTTTCTCAGGAATGGCAGCCCGGCAGGTGTGAGTGCATCTGCACACACAGTGAGGAGGATGGCCTGGTGTCAAGAAGCCACTTCTCTCCAGGAAAAACATCAGGGACAGACTGATATTCTGCAAAAGGTACAGGGATTGGACTGCTGAGGACTGGGGTAAAGTCATTTTCTCTGATGAATCTCCTTTCCGATTGTTTAGGGCATCCGGAAAAAAGCTTGTCCGGAGAAGACAAGGTGAGCGCTACCATCAGTCCTGTGTAATGCCAACAGTAAAGCATCCTAAGACCGTTCATGTGTGGGGTTGCTTCTCAGCCAAGGGAGTGGGATCACTCACAATTTTGCCTAAGAACACAGCCATGAATAAAGAATGGTACCAACACATCCTCCGAGAGCAACTTCTCCCAACCATCCAGGAACAGTTTGTTGACAAACAATGCCTTTTCCAGCATGATGGAGCACCTTGCCATAAGGCAAACGTGATAACTAAGTGGCTCGGGGAACAAAACATCGACATTTTGGGTCCATGGCCAGGAAACTCCCCAGACCTTAATCCCATTGAGAACTTGTGGTCAATCCTCAAGAGGCGAGTGGACAAACAAAACCCACAAATTATGACAAACTCCAAGCATTGATTATGCAAGAATAGGCTGCCATCAGTCAGGATGTGGCCCAGAAGTTAATTGACAGCATGCCAGGGCGGATTGCAGAGGTCTTGAAAAAAAGGGTCAACACTGAAAATATTGTCTCTTTGCATCAACTTCATGTAATTGTCAATAAATGCCTTTGACACTTATGAAATGCTAGTAATTATACTTCAGTATTCTATAGTAACATCTGACAAGAATATCTAAAGACACAGAAGCAGTAAACTTTGTGGATCTTAATATTTGTGTCATTCTCAAAACTTTTGGCCACGACTGTACTCTCTTACACACACACACTAAATTCAGCTCTTTTTACTCTTTAGATACTGTTCATAAGAACTCTTTAATGTTTAAATTGCTACCCTGTCATCGGCTCAATTTTCAGAATTGTGCAAGCTTCTTCTAAAAGTCCCTGGCCATGTTCAGTGTAAGCAGGGTTGGGGAGTAATCGATTATTTAAAAAACAGTAACTGTAATCTGTTAAATAACTAGCAAAACATTGTAATCAGATCAGAGATACTTTTGAAAAACTAGATAATTCATTCGAGGATTACTTTTAAATGTTTTGGATTGGCCTCATTCCAATTGAGAATCTGTGGTATGACTTAAAGATGGTTGTACACCGGCGGAATCCATCCTACTTGAATGAGCTGGAGCAGTTTTGCCTTGAAGAATGGGCAAAAATCCCAGTGGCTAGATGTGCCAAGCTTATAGAGAAATACCTCAAGAGACGTGCAGCTGTAATGGTGGCTCTACAAAGTATTGACTTTGGGGGGTGAATAGTTATTTCTTATTTCTTGCTTGTTTCACAATAAAAAATATTTTGCATCTTCAAAGTGGTAGGCATGTTGTGTAAATCAAATGACACAAACCCCGAAAAAATCCACTTTAATTCCAGGTTGTAAGGCAACAAAATAGGAAAAATGCCAAGGGGGGTGAATACTTTCGTTAGCCACTGTATGTGTGTGTCTCTGTTGGCCTGGGTGTGTCTCTGTGTATTCAGTATGAGCCTATGCCTGCACTGAGAAAAAGCAATCATCTTATTTGATTTCCTTGCTCCATTAGGGATATCTAATACACTGAGCCGCTCGTTACACTCGCACCATTGTCTCAGAATGATCATCCACCGATGGTATTTGGCTTCTTGTTCTTGCTCTCACACACAAGGACGAAATTAAGTCCATTTATTTAAATAATGTACAACTATTAGTTACATTAAAGATAGGCAGTGTATCAGTTCCCAGAGCTCACTTTCACCGCTCCAGGCATTTCTCTCTAATATTGGCTGCTGTTCAGAAAATAATAGAGAAATCTAAACAAGGGAGATTTCTACTGATGATCAAGAAGTGGGAGAGACGGAGGGATTCTTTTTCATTATCTGAAACGAGTTGGAGCACTGCTGTCGTGAGGGCCCTGTGTGTATGTGTTTACCAATGCCATGTCTTTTCAGGGTCATGGTTCAAGATGCATGGTGAGGATGAAGAAAAGGGGACACTGGTACGTTGCTTTGGGTGTTTAGCAGGTTGCTGAGGACCCTGAGCTGGTGGATATGGGTTGATAATTTGCTCTCTGGTTTCTTGAAGGAGGGAGTTAGTGGGGGAGTGTGCAACGTTATAGGCCCGGGGAAAAGGCTATGGGGGTGCATGGGCAGAAGTCTAGAGTGTGAGACTGAGAGAAGTAGGGCAAGTCGACACAGCATTTCTCTGTGCTGTTTAGGAACTGGATTAAGATAAACATAAGTGTTAATGTAGGGATGTACATGAAAAAAACATGGATAGAGAAAGAGGTTAAAGAACACAAACAAACAGGTACGCACGGACACACACACACACGCACACACACACAGCTTGTGCAATAAGCGATAGCCTACACTATTTGTTGTGTATCTGGTCCATGATCAATCCAAATGATATCCAGTACACATGTATTATAAGTGTAGAATATCAATAAGAAAGAAGTTGCAGTAGCCAAGTCTGAAACAGTGGCTCCAAACTTCACACTACTTGGTTAAAACATTGCTGTTTTTTTCCTGCAATTTGCACAATAAAAGCAGCAACAAGTGTACAAATTGCACTTGGAGTGCAAGAGAGAATGAGTAGCCACAGATTCCGCCTGGAACGTATTTGCAGCAAGATCTCAGATACATTTTTTTCAATCTTTCAAAATTGCAACCACCCACAGGCACAGAAGACTCCAGCTGACAAGAAATTACTGAAGAGAAGAGATTCTACACAGACAGGGGCCACAGTGAGGCAGGAAGGAAAGTGGAAGAAGCCACACTGTTGGTTAAATGTAGTTGATTTAGCCGCTACACTTCTCCAGGGTGACTTACAGTTCTACAGAATTGTCTATTCAAACTGCTGGATATTTACCTGAGTTGGCTCAGGTTGACTTAGGTTACATAGCGCACCGATAGTTTCAGGTTGTGTTTTTATGTAATCTTTATTTATCCAGGTTGATCTCACTCCGATAAAATCTATTTTGCAAGCGAGACCTGGTCAAGAAGGCATGCTGATTCTGTTGATAACTAGTGCTGAGCGATTAACGTCAATGTTGGTTATTTTTTGTTTTTTAAACAACTAATTGATCGACGTCGGTTCAATTATTTGAATTCCAATTAGTTCGATTTTTTTCTGTGAGCTCAATATGCACATCTTTTTTCTTATATTTCTTCTTCTTCTTTGAGATTGGGTTGGCGGATCGCATCCAACTTTAAGGTGCATACACCGCCACATACTGTACTGAAGTGTGAGGCCAGTCACAGCCTACCTACATTAAATTGTCTTCATTTTTTTCTGTTCCTAAAAGGAAAAAATAAATACAGGTACACCACCAACTAACCCTAAACCTAAATACCACTATTTAATAAAAATACAAATCACCACTCCATTAACTCTTCTACAGTAAAATCTAGAACACCCAGGGACTTCTCTGCAGCTGCCACTAACACTCATTAAAAATCTAATACCCCATTCAACTACATTGACCCTATCTGCTCCTGCGCCATCCCAATGGCCTGGGAGGACGGGACACCACCCCTTAACACACCCTGGAACTCTTCAAATCTCCCTGGAACAAGTCAAATCTCATGTACCCAAATACTTCTCTCCAGCTGCCAACACAACGTCTATTTTCTGTGATTTACGTTCCATTTCTGCGGTACAGTTGATAACCATTGCTATGACATTTTTTTATTTTACCTTTCTTTAACTAGGCAAGTCAGTTAAGAACAAATTCTTATTTTCAATGACAGCCTAGGAACAGTGGGTTAACTGCCTTGTTCAGAACGACAGATTTTTGCCTTGTCAGCTCTGGGATTCAAAATTGCAACCTTTCAGTTACTAGTCCAACGCTCAAACCACTAGGCTACCTGCCGCCACATTATGATGCCAACCTTACTGGTTGTTGTCCTGTTGCATCACCCAACTTCTGTTGAGCTTCAATTGGCAGACAGATAGCCTGCAAAATGTCTTGATAAATTTTGGAATTCATGTTTCCGTTGATGATAGCAAGCTGTCCAGGCCTTGAGGCAGCAAAGCAGCTCCAAACCATGATGCTCCCTTCACCATACTTTACAGTTGGGATGAGGTTTTGATGTTGGTGTGCTGTGCCTTTTTTTCTCCCCACATAGTGGTGTGTGTTCCTTCCAAACAACTCAACTTTAGTTTCATCTGTCCACAGAATATTTTGCCAGTAGCGCTGTGGACCATCCAGATGATGTTTTGCGAACTGCAGACGTGTAGCAATGGTTTTTTTGGACAGCAGTGGCTTCTTCTGTGGTGTCCTTCCATGAACACCATTCTTGTTTAGTGTTTTACGTATTGTAGACTCGTCAACAGAGATGTTAGCATGTTCCAGAGATTTCTGTACTCTAGGATTCTTCTTAACCTCATTGAGCATTCTGCGCTGTGCTCTTGCAGTCCTCTTTGCAAGACGGCCACTCCTAGGGAGAGTAGCAACCGTGCTGAACTTTCTCCATTTATAGTCAATTTGTCTTACCATGGACTGATAAACATCAAACCTTTTAGAGATACTTTTCTAAACCTTTCCAGCATCATGCCAGTATCATGCCAGTCAACAATTCTTAATTTTGGGTCTTCTGAGATCTCTTTTGTTCGAGGCATGGTTCACATCAGGCAATGCTTAGTGTGAATAGCAAACTCAAATTGCGTGAGTGTTTTTTATAGGATAAGGCAGCTCTAACCAACATCTTCAATCTCATTTCAATTAATTGTACTCCAGGTTAGCTGACTTCTGACTCCAATTAGCTTTTGGAGAAGTCATTAGCCTAGGTGTTCACATTCTTTTTCCAACCTAAACGGTGAATGTTTAAATTATGAATTCAATATAGACAAGAAAAATACAATAATTTGTTTGTTATTAGTTTAAACCTCTTCAGAATCGATGTCCTGTCCACGGGACAATTAAGCTAACATAGGCTAATGCGAATAGCTTGAAGTAACAAGAAAATTTCCCAGGACATCAGGTATTGGCAGAAAGCTTAACTTCTTGTTAATCTAACTGCACCATCCAATTTACAGTAGCTATTACAGTGAAATAATACCATGATATTGTTTGAGGAGTGCGCACAGTTTTGAACTTGAAAAGTTATCAAATAAACAAATTAGGCACATTTGGGCAGTCTTGACACAAAAATGCAATGGTGAAATGCAATGGTGAAATGCAATGGTTCATTGGATCAGTCTAAAACTCTGCACAGCCATTGCTGCCATCTAGTGGCCAAAATCTAAATTGCACCTTGGCTGGAATAACACATTATGGCCTTTCCCTTTTTCTTTGTATTATCTTTTACCAGATCTGTTTTGTTATATTCTCCTACATTTCTTTCACATTTCCACACACTTCAAAGTGTTTCCTTTCAAATGGTACCAATAATATGCATATCCTTGCTTCAGGTCCTGAGCTACAGGCAGTTAGATTTCAGTATGTCATTTTAGGGGCAGAACCTTAAAGAGGTTTTAAGCACACTGTGTTTGTCTGTTGTTGTGACTTAGATGAAGATCATATTTAATTAGGACTATAGGACTATGCCAAACGTAGTAAGTTTTGCTGTCCAGATGAGCTCAATGGCTTTTATTCTCGCTTCGAGGCAAGCAACACTGAAGCATGCATGAGAGCACCAGCTGATCCAGATGACTCTGTGATCACACTCTCTCTAGCCTATGTGAGCAAGACCTTTAAACAGGTCAACATTCACAAGACGGATTACCAGAACTTGTACTCAGAGCATGCGTGGACTAACTCTCCCTGACCGAGTCTGTAATACCTACATGTTTTAAGCATACCACCATAGTCCCTGTGCCAAAGAACATGAAGGTAACCTGCCTAAATTACTACCGCCCCGTTGCACTCACGTCGGTAGCCATGAAGTGCTTTGAAAGGCTGGTCATGGCTCACATCAACACTATCCTCCTGTAAACCCTAGACCCGCTCCAATTCGCATACCGCCCCAACAGATCCACAGATTAGCTTTTGCTACTGACTGTTTATAATCTATGCATAGTCACTTTACCCCCACACATTGACTCAGTACAGGTACCCCCTGTATATAGCCTCGCTATTGTTATTTTTTTAATTCCGAACTCTTGAACTGCATTTCTGGTTACGGGCTTGTAATTAAGCAATTCACAGTAAGGTGATGTATTCGGCGCATGTGACAGATACAATTAGATTTGATTTGATTTGTCATAATTCTTGCTTCCTGCAGTTCAGTAGCCATACCTGCGAGATCAGGTAAGCGTGTGATCTCAATTAAATACAGTAGGGTATAGCCTCCAGTTGAAATCGAAAGTTTACATACACTTTGGTTGGAGTAATTAAAACTCATTTTTCAACCACTCCACAAATGTATTGTTAACAAACTATAGTTTGGGCAAGTCGGTTAGTACATCTACTTTGTGCATGACACTAGTCATTTTTCAAAAAAAAAATTACAGACAGATTATTTCACTTATAATTCACTGCATCACATTTCCAGTGGGTCAGAAGTTTGTATACACTAAGTTGACTGTGCTTTTAAACAGCTTGGAAAATTCCCGAAAATGAGGTCATGGCTTTAGAAGCTTCTGATAGGCTAATTGACATAATTTGTACCTGTGGATGTGTACCTGTGGATGTATTTCAAGGCCTACCTTCAGACTCAGTGCCTCTTTGCTTGACATCATGGGAAAATAAAAAGAAATCAGCCAAGACCTCAGAAGAAAATTGAAGACCTCCACAAGTCTGGTTCATCCTTGGGAGGAATTTCCAAATGCCTGAAGGTACCACGTTCATCTGTACAAACAATAGTACGCAAGTATAAACATCATGGGACCACAAAGCCGTCATGCCGCTCAGGAAGGAGACGTGTTCTGTCTCCTAGAGATGAACGTACTTTGGTGCAAAAGTGCAAATCAATCCCAGAACAACAGAAAATGACCTTGTGAAGATCCTGGAGGAAAAAGGTACAAAAGTATCTATATCCACAGTAAAGTCCTATATCGACACCGCTCAGCAAGGAAGAAGCCACTGCTCCAAAACCATCACAAAAAAGCCAGACTACAGTTTGCAACTGCACATGGGGACAAAGATCGTACTTTTTGGAGAAATGTTCTCTGGTCTAGGGAAACAAAAATAAAATTATGGCCAAACAAAAATGTCTGGCCATAATGACCATCGTTATGTTTGGAGGAAAAAGGGGGAGGCTTGCAAGCCGAAGAACACCTTCCCAACCGTGAAGCACAGGGGTGGCAGCATCATGTTTTGGGGGTCCTTTGCTGCAGGAGTGACTGGTGCACTTCCCAAAATAGATGGCATCATGAGGAAGGGAAATTATGTGGATATATTGAAGCAACATCTCAAAACATCAGTCAGGAAGTTAAAGCTTGGTCGCAAATGTGTCTCCTAAATGGACAATGACCCCAAGCATACTTCAAAAGTTGTGGCAAAATGGCTTAAGGACAACAAAGTCAAGGTATTGGAGTGGCCATCACAAAGTCCTGACCTCAATCTTATAGAAAATTTGTGGGCAGAACTGAAAAAGCGAGCAAAGAGGCCTACAAACCTAACTCCGTTACACCAGCTTTGTCAGGAGGAATGGGCCAAAATTCACCCAACTTATTGTGGGAAGTTGTGGAAGGCTCCCTGAAATGTTTGACCGAAGATAAGCAATTTAAAGGCAATGCTACCAAATACTTCAGTGTATGTAGACTTCTGACCCACTGAGAATGTGATGAAAGAAATAAATCATTCTCTCTACTATTATTCTGACATTTCACATGAAAAACTGAGTTTAAATGTATTTGGCTAAGGTGTATGTAAACTTCCGACTTCAACTGTATCTATACATGGGCGGAGAACGACAGGACAGTTATCTTTCCAAATAAATGTACTTCCTAAATAGGCTATGACTAGGTTTTAGTTTACTACAATTCCTAGAAATAGGCCTAATTATTGATCATAATTCTCTGTCTGAATATCTTCCCACTCCTACAAAAGAAAGTGCAAGTTTCTCCAACTCTGCTCTCTTCAAACTCCATCTAGCATATTGGCTGATATATCCCAGTAAATTCAATGCAAGTGCCATGTGAGAATCTCTGGTAATGTAACATATTTATAAAGTTATTTTTGCACATTTGTGACTTGTTTCAGGAAACTAGGTGTATGTCACGCGTCACTACTTAACAGGAGAGCGATTTGAACGTAAACTTTTTTTTTAATCAAAATTGTTAAATTACGAGCCTAGTTGGTTTAGCCACAGAAAAAGCAAGCAAACCTTCCCGCGAGCCATGATTGGCTGAGATAATGAGTGGGCTGGGAATAATGAGAGATGAGTTTGGATTTTGTCTTCCATGTAGCACGCTTCTGTCTATAATATGAGCTGGTCAGTAGGTGTAGGTAATCATTTCTAATGCAGCTTTTTGAAATATGCAGACGGAGTCGAAAAGAGAACACACAGAAGGCCATTGTATAAAACACCTGTCTCCGGATTACATCTTCAAACTAAGGGCAACCATGGCATCTATGACAGAGAGGGAGACGCGTCCATCCATATATACAGGTAAGTAAATCTTTTCTCAGAAAGTAGTTTTCATTTCAAGTTAAAGGGTACAGTTAGCAAGCTAGCTAACATAACCTGTTTGATCTTTGTAGTAATATTATTTGTATCTCAGTGCCATTTGCATTGCTAGTTATTGCCTAATGTTAGTTAGCTAACATTGAACCTGGTTGGTTAGCTACTTACCTACAGACTCATGCAGGGTAGTAGCGTTATGAGTTGGGAATATGGTTCATTGTTTAGCTAGCTAATTACTTGTCTAATCTAAAGACTATACAAGCAACAATTTCAATAGAATGGTCATGATGTCACAGCGACAACTGTCGATAGAGGTAGCTGGTAAATTCGCTCTGGCTATCTACTCCGATTTCAGAGCACTCTCATCTGTGTGACAGAGCGCATGATAACTGATGAATTTACGAACTCTCAATGTATGAATCCTTAAAGAGTTGGGTGGGGCTAAAGCTTCAGAGGGTGGGAATGATTCTGAATCGGTGTAGACAAAGAAGAGCTCTCCAGTAGGTGTACAAAAATATTTATCAACTTTGAAAGCAGAATTACTTTCCCATTGTTCCTCAACTGTAGTGTATGATATACCATTTTAAGGCTGTGAGTCTGTACTTTAATCCAATGTAAAAAAACACAATTTCAAGTGTTTCTATATAAGAACGAATCGAGCCGGGTCGGTCACATTTGATATTGCCTAAAGGGCGCAAAATTGCTGGGACCATGGCTGGCAAGTGAGCTGCGTCACATAAGCCTAAAATAACATTGCAGGACTGTGGTTGGGTTTGGGACCAGTACTTGCCGTAGCGGGTGAGAGTCGGACAGAAAGCCAGCGGGTGTGGGCAGGGGCGGGATGAAGAAATCGGTGCACCATGACAGTGAAGCCTGTAACGTTAGAGCTGTTTATTACTGTGTCAGTGTGAAAAATACGCTAGGGAAAGTCACAGATCAATAACGTTACATTGACATACTCACATTGCGCTGAAAACATTTCAGAATAACAATCTTCAATTGTTTGGCCGATGGTTTCATCTTTTGATTCAGGTCTAGATTGATTGAGGCAAAAAGAAGAGCTAATGTAAGCCAACTTTTGGCCAGTTCTCTTTCTAACGATACATCAACTGGCGAAAGCTTGCCAAGTTCATTTATTTCTGAAAAGTGACAAAACAAAGGCTACACAACATGTCCATACAAGCAACTGCTGTTAGATAGTAATAACAGCCACCTCATATTGCTATCTGACAGATAACTAGAGGCTACAGCTGACCTGGCTGTGGTAGCTACTCACTAGCGTAGCTTATTGATTCACCTCAGTCGAGAGGGGATGTAATTAGCTAACGTTATATGTCAGTTGCCATTCTAGCTCAGCACTGCGAATAAACACTAGTTTTGTTTTTTTCTGTTAAGTTAAACAGAAGTTACCTTGCCAGCTACATCAGTCAACTAAAGAGAAGCCAGATATTTATAAAAAATATATTGTTATATTGTTACTTTGCAAGTAACCATTTCACTGTACCACTTACACCTTATGTATCCTGTGCATGTGACAAATTAGATTTTATATAGTGTGGGTTTAACAGTAATGTGAAGAAGAACATGGCCTGCACGAAAGTCAGATCAGAATATAGACCAAGGATTAGATAAAGTGTATATTTACCTGGAGTTTTTCCTTATTGTAGGCTACCACTTTTAGTCTTGAAATCTTTGGTTGTTTACTACACTACTCACTCTATTTAGCACATGGCCTCACATGTGAACCCTTAAGAGATAGGTGGGGCTTAGGGGGTGTGAACAATGCTGTAGACTCCAGTAGGTGTACCTCTCCAGTAGGTGTACCTCAACATTCAAGGGCCATTTTCTCATAGGTGTGGTCAGAAGTTTATCAACATTCAAAGCAGAATTACAATGTTCTAGCTCTGAGTCTGTACTTTTATCCAATGTAAAAAACACAATTTCACAATTTTTTTGCTACATAGAATGTTGCTCTGCATGTGCTCATTTATCTGTATTGTTACTGTCACTGTTTCTAATAATCTAACCAGGGAATGTAGTTGAAAATTAGCCGGCTGGCAAAAAGTGTCACTTTTACTGAAACGTTGAATAATGTGCACTGTCCCTGTAAAAATAATATGTTTGAAACATCGAAAACAAAATAAAATAAGTATCAAATTGCAATACATATGGAATCATGAGAATCGCAAATCATATCATGTCAGTACCCATCATCAGGAAAAGGTGAAAAGCAAAAAGCATTGGCCTCCAGTTCTAAGGTTAATTGCTGAGCCAAGGTAGCAAGACACAAAGTTCAAGAAGAATATCCAGGATTTATTATCTTACTTAATTTCCATGTACACTATTTCGAATGCGTCTTTAACTTTCTTCAGATCAGCAGCCTCCTTTTCCACAGTTAGACAAAACAAAAAAGGTAAGTACAAAAGCTCAGACGTGTTGCTGTCAGGATCCGTGTGTGTAGCTGGTGCGTGAGAGTCAGGCGCAGGAGAGCAAAGATAGTGAAACGAAAGCACAGTACAAACTGAACGCAAATGGCATTACAAAAACAAATGCCTAAAGGAAAAAGTGCGGCAGCCGCACCGTCCCCCCTTCAGCAGTGAGGTAATGGGAGCCACTACCTGACCAAAACCCCGGATAAACCTCCGGTAGTAATTGGCAAACCCTAGAAACTGCTGCACCTCCTTTTACGGTGGTAGGAGTCGGCCAATTACGCACGGCTGAAATACGGTTACTCTCCATCTCTACCCCTGAGGTGGAAATGCAGTACCCTAGAAAGGAGACGGAATGTTGGAAGAACTGGCACTTCTCTGCCTTGATGTACAGGTCATGCTCCAACAGTCGACCAAGCACCCTGCGCACCAGGGACACGTGCTCAGCGCGTGTAGCGGAGTATATCACAATGTCATCGATATACACCACTACACACTGCCCGTGCATATCCCTGAAAATCCTGCCTGGAATACTGATGGAGCAATCCATACAGCATGACGAGGTACTCATAATGCCCTGAGGTGGTACTGAAAGCCGTCTTCCACTCGTCTCCCTCCCGGTTACGCACTAGGTTGTAAGCGCTCCTGAGATCTAATTTGGTGAAGAAGCGCGCCCCGTGCATTGACTCAATCGCACTGGCTATGAGAGGTAGCGGGTAACTGTGGTTGCAGTTGCAGTGGTTGAGACCTCGATAGTCAATACACGGGCGCAGACCTCCCTCCTTCTTCACAAAAAAGAAACTTGAGGAGGCGGGTGAAGTGGAGGACTGAATCTACCCCTGACGCAGAGATTCGGAGACATACGTTTCCATAGCTGCCGTCTCCACCTGCGACAGGGGATACACGTGACTCCTGGGAAGTGCGGCGTCTACCATGAGGTTTATCGCACAATCTCCCCGTCGATGGGGTGGTAATTGAGTTGCCTTCTTTTTACAGAAGGCGAGAGCCAAATCAGAATATTCGGGGGGGAATGCGCACGGTGGAGACCTGGTCTGGACTTTCCACCGTGGTAGCACCAACGGAATCCCCTAAACACTCCCCGAGCACTTTCTCAACCACCCTGTGAGAGCCCTCCGTTGCCACGAAACAGTGGGTTCATGACAGGCTAACCAGGGTAGGCCTAGTACCACAGGAAACACAGGAGAGTCAATGAGAAAGAAGCTGATTCTCTCCTTGTGACCCCCCTGCGTCACCATGTCCAGGGGAGTGGTGGCCTCCCTAATGGACCCTGACCCTAATGGTTGACTATCTAGGGCGTGAACAGGGAAGGGCATATTAACAAGAACAATGGGGGTCCCTAAACTAAGGGCTAATGATATATCTATAAAATTCCCAGCTGCTCCTGAATCGACGAGCGCCTTATGCTGGAAATACGGGGAAAATTCATGGAAAACAACATGCAAAAACATGTGTGCAACAGAGGGCGCTGGGTGAGCATGGTGCCCGCTCACCTGGGGTGACGCGAGAGTACCCTGCCTGCTGCCTCGACACCCAGAGGAACCAACCCTACACCGACCGGCCGTGTGACCTCTGCGGCCACAGATGGTGAACGAACCGGAACCTCCTCCAGTCTCCATGCACGCAGCACCTCCCAGCTCCATGGGCATCGGAGCGGTGGTGCTGGGGAATGGAACCGACAGACCCCCTTCTGAACGTCCGCGGGTAGCCAGCAGGTTATCCAACCGAATGGACAGGTCACCAGCTGGTCGAAGTTTAGGGTGGTGTCCCTGCAGGCCAACTCCCGACGGACGTCCTCACGCAGACTGCAATGATAGTGGTCGATGAGGGCCCTGTCGTTCCCGAACAAGGAGATGCACCGACTTCGGCGGAAGTCGTGACAGTTGCCAAACAGTGGCTGTTGATGTCTGCCAGTGTTCTGTCTGAGAGAAGAGCAGCCAGGCTGCAAACAAACATGCACACTATTTGCAGGTGTGGCAGCAGCGGAGGAGACCGCAGGCTTAATTAGTCACTTCACAGTGACAACAAAGTGCTAACAGAGAGATGAGATGAGAGGACACCTTCAAGGATTTGTGCCACAGCATTCCTTGCCTCATTTTTACCGTATATGCTAGTTTGATTCTAGTTTGATGTCAGGATGACATGACATTATTGATCATTCTTCATTGTACAAGCGATTTTGATAGCTAGCAGAACATTTAAAGCATGGGGAAATAACTCTGATTTCTGCAGTCCACGTACACTTCCCTGCTTTCCTCTTGCTTTTGAATGCAAGAAAAAATGTATAAACTTTTTCAATTCTAGTTAAGAAAGCTATAGTCATTACGTTTCACTTTGGATATATGAACTACAAAAAGTAAGACGTGTTTTTAATTCTGGTGCTGCTCTGCACACACAAGATTGTAAGCTATCTAGCTAGCTTGAGTAATTCCGGCCTTAAAGTTGTAAATGAAAACAGCAATCCACAGCTATGCTTAATCTGAAACCAATGCATAGAGTTAACAAACCATTCAAATCCACAATTGTAATTCCAAATCCTACAATACACTTTCCCACTCAGTCCCATTCCCATTAATGATTCTGAAATGTTGCAGTTCAGCTGCCTTGGACTGTCTGATTGCATTAGTGATGAAATTCATATCCCGGTGACTAACTCACTTTTATTCAATCTCCACACTCCAAACCCATATTCACAGCCATTGAAGGACACCTAGGCCACGAATAGGGCACATTGTCATTATGAAAGGCCCATTCATGAGATCAAATGCCGTAAGATTAAATAGAGAATTCTAACATGAGTATTGAGTATTAACATCTAGTGCGAATATTGTCTTTCTGTTTAATTTAAGAGGAGCTCGTAGGAACTCATTTGATGGTGAACGCCACACCAAATCAGACAATAAACAGACCAACAGTCTCAGTGAATTCACTATGCAACAACTGGGTTCTGTTTATGAATGTGCATGATGTAACAAATAACCAAGAGCAGACCTACCTCTGCATCTCTCTCCTCCTCATGACTTAGTCCCTTTCCGGGGTAGCCCTGTCATCTCGCAACATACTGTAATAGCAGGAAGCATACTGTCTATTTGCAAATCAACATACTCTCACTTCTCTTGCTATTGCTATACAGTGCCTTGCAAAAGTATTCATCTCCCCTTGGTGTTTTGCCTATTTTGTTGCATTACAACCTGTAATTTAACCTCTACTGGCATCGGGGAAGTTTTCAGTAGTTTGGAGAGTCTGGCGTGCCCAAAGTAAAATGCCTGCCACTCAGGCCCAGAAACTAGGATATGCGGATAGGAAGCACTCTGAAGTTTCTAAAACTGTCAAAATAATGTCTGTGAGTATAACAGAACTGATATGGCCGGCGAAAACACGAGGACTTTCTGTCCTGATTTTTTTTTGTGTGACATGCCCTCACTTTGAATGGCTGTCTATGGGATTCTCACTTATATTTCACTGTATCACAATTCCAGTGGGTCAGAAGTTTACATACTCTAAGTTGACTGTGCCTTAATAACTACTTAGGGAGTGGTGGGGCGCTAGTGTTGCAAGTGTTGCATAGTCATTAAAAGTTCTGCTTCTTGGCAATATCAGATTTCAAAAAGGCTTTACGGCGAAAGCACTACATTTGAATGTTTGAGGGTAGCACCTCCAATATTTTCCCATTAGCATAAATTCATAAACCATCGCGGTTCACACAAAACACATTTCACAGCAAAAACAAATCCCTTACCTTTTGAAGAACTTCTGCTGAGGGCTTCCCAAGTGTCCAACGAAGACATCCAATGGTTCTTTTGTTAGAAAAAGTCATTTATTATAACCATAAATCTCTGTTTGGTTGGCGCATTATGTTCATAAAATACAGCGTCCACTCGCCCATTGAACCGTGAAGAGAACTCGTTCAACCTATACCTATACACTTGTTCAAGAACAATCAAACATCATTGATAATGTATTCTTAGGAACACTTTTATGTATATTTACTATAAAATTTCAACCAGACTGGACGATAGGAAAGGAAAAAAACACAGCGCGCGCGAGCCCCGTGAACGAGCATCCTCTTCTGTTTACATCTGGTGACCAGTTCGAAATTCTTCTTCTATTACCATCCAGAGCATTCTAACATCATCAAACGCTGTCTAGAGACTGTTGACATCCAGTGGAAGCAATAGGTACTGCAATCTTACTCCTATATATAGCTGTTTTCACTAGGGAGGTGTTCAAAATGTGTCAAATACACTTTTTCCAGGACAGAAATTCCTCGGGTTTTCGCCTGCTATACCCGTTCTGTTATACTCACAGACAATATTTTAACACTCTTAGAAACTTCAGAGTGTTTCCTATCCAATAGTACTAATTATGTGCATATCCTATTTTCTGGGCCTGAGTGGGAGGCACACATCTCAAGACATCAGTCAGGAAGTTGAAGCTTGGTCGCAAATGGGTCTTCCAAATGGACAATGACCCCAAGCATACTTCCAAAGTTGTGGCTAAATGGCCACATTTGGCCATCACAAAGCCCTGACCTCAATTCAAATGTGTTGGCAGAACTGAAAAAGCTTGTGCGAGCAAGGAGGCCTACAAACCTGACTCAGTTACACCAGCTCTGTCAGGAGTAATGTTCCAAAATTCACCAAACTTATTGTGGGAAGCTTGTGGAAAGCTACCCGAAACGTTTGACCCAAGTTAAACTATTTAAAGTCAATTCTACCAAATTGAGTGTATGTAAACTTCTGACCCACTGGGAATGTGATGAAAGAAATAAAAGCTGAAATAAATCATTCTCTCTACTATTATTCTGACATTTCACATTCTTAAAATAAAGTGGTGATCCTAACTGACCTAAAAAAGGGCATTTTTACTAGGATTAAATGTCAGGAATTGTGAAAAGCTGAGTTTAAATGTCTTTGGCTAAGGTGTATGTACACTTCCGACTTCAACTGTATATACTGTAATACACTTTGCATGACATCAACAGATTACAGTAAACAGTAAAAGTTAGTCTGCTTAGCAAAATCAATGCAATAATAGTAACATTACATCATGTAAATAACATACATAAAAGTAACATAAATCATACTGAGGCACAGAAATGAGAAGGTGGGAGTCATTTTAGAAAGGGGAATAAAATATTGATAGACAAGCACTCTGTTTGTAGACATAACAAAGGCTCCAGACATAACTGGGACAGTACACTGGAGTATTCCACCATCGTATCTCCTACACTCATAGAAATATATTCATCTCCAATCATCTGGGTTTGATGCCAAATAATGTTAGCTTCAGGAGCCTGGGAAGAGAGAAAATCTATTTCAGACAAACGCTTCAGAACAGATAGAAGCGAGAAAGCTGTCAGCCTCTCAAAAATCGGAATTCTGCCACTCAGATGTGAAAAACAACTAATTCAATGTATCCCTCTCATGGTAAGAATCCAATAAATTCCACCTGTGGCTATCAGCGCACGCAAACTCGAACAAGGGAAGGAGCAGACCTTTTTTATCCAGAGAAGATTAGGATAGGAAGCGAAAAACCTTTGATGCCTCCCTCCCTCCCTCCCACACAACACCCTCTCTTCCCCCTCCCCACACCACGTGTCCCCCTGAACTGCTGCATTATTAGCTCAATTATCCGGGGTCGGAGGTCGTGGTTCGCACTGACGGCAGCGGCGGTTAATAGTGAGCCCCCCTGCTTAACATTTCACAGCTAACTCTGACTTGGGCTCTGCTGACCTCTCACAATCAGAGCCAGGGTTACAGTGTGGTTGCCAAAAATGACAGTAGTTACACAGCTTTTTCAGAAGGCATTGCACAGGGTTAAGAAAACATAATGAAATTGCTCTGAACTGTGTTTCTAAGTATTAAATCAAATTACTGTCAAGCATCATTGCACTCTAAGAGGCGCTTTATCCCATGTTTCCACTGATGATGCCATTCAAGGCCGTGACTCAGATACCAGAGAACCGTATAATATACCTGCAGGGGACGTTAGACATCAAACTCTTACCCCAACCCCGCTCCCCACTGTGTGAAAAGGAGAGTGAGATGTAGGGATGAAGAGAGGGAGAGAGTGAGAGTCGAGAAGCCCTGGAGATCAGGGCCGTGCACAAACATTTCAGGGGGCAGGTGCTCAAAATCTCCTTCATAATTAATATCTGGAAAGTCATAAGATACCAAATGCCTTGTAGCAAAATATTTTACATTAGCAGACAAAGCACAAAGCAGGGAGCCATAAACTACGCATGCTAGCTGAGAGAGATGCAGAAAGCTGGGGAACAGGACTATGGTTAGGGTGGCAACAGTATTGGTGGCCTTTTTGGTCTTTCTGGCTTCCGGATATACTGTGTCTGAGTATTCGGCCCTGAGGCAGGGAGAACAGTAGAGTTGGGCTGGGGGCTGAGTGAAAGAGCTGTAGCCTGGTGATCTATACCTCCCTCAAGCAACAGCGGTTCACTGGATTGGTGGTGGGTTACGTACGCCATAAGTCGTCACGCGACGGCTCTCGATACACTCTGGCATAGCTCCCTCCTTCCCTGAGCACAGCCCTATGTAAAAACGAAACCCAGATATGATACAGACAATGAGGAAAACGGCATGACTTTGCACCAGATTTGTAACTACATTGAAGCTCTGTCAAGCACGTTAAGTTGCCGATCTGATTGCTGAAGGGGTGAACTGATAGCCTGGTTTCAAAATTGATATGCTCCATTTCACCATGGAGCATTTCAGTTTGGATTCTAAGCTAGGGATCTGATGTTTATTGTGTAAAATGCAGGTTATGCTTTTTCTCCACATTCCATAAACGTAAACCAAATGTCTCTCAGTGTAAATGAATAATATAGCCTTACAAGTACTACATGCTACCATACTCAAACACTGGCACCTGTATGTTACAGTACTTACAATTCATCACACTCAAACATGATGCTTGTTTGACAAAAGCCCTACACAGTCGCTCTTTATGGAGTTTACTTTTACATTTCAAGGGATGCGACAAGACCCCATCTGCTTTAACCCGCTTCTATGTCGATCCACAAACTCCATAAAGATGTCTCTCTTCCTCTCCCCTCGTCGTTTCCAAATCACAATCCAACAGCGAGGCCGACCAGATAAGGAGATCAAGGGAGGGAGAGACAAAACAAACGGAATGCCACCACCTAACCGTCTTGTGCGTCTGTTAATTACTTTCAGATTGCCAAAAATAAGCAGCTGCTGTCAGTGAGTAAGAGGCACTGCTGAGATCTGTGGGCAATATCAAATGTCTCACCAAAACTAAGCACTTAAAATAAAACTGCTTCCAGAAATGAGAAGGGGACGAAGCGTAAGTTAAAGTACCAACACTCATCCAGTCACAGCTAAAGGACGTCCTGATGGCAATTACTGTATTTAGACGTTTGCACCACTAATTAGAATGGGAGATGACAGGTGCCCAAAACAATTTGAGCACAAAGGGGCCCCAAGCCAGTGTTGGCACGGCATTTGTTGTTACAGGATAAAGATAGCAAATCTAGCCATTGTCTCACAGTGAGCAGACACATCTCTTTCACTTCTCAGCGTGGCTTTGTACTCCACTGAAACCACTTCGACTTGTTCAAGACCAGCCACCTTAACACACAGTTGTACAGTTAACTTCTTAGGGAGCGGCTGCAAAGGTGACGGTTTTGGAGAGTCTGGCGTGCCCAAAGTAAAATGCATGCCACTCAGGCCCAGAAAATAGGATATGCACAAAAGTACTATTGGATAGGAAACACGGAAGTTTCTAAGAGTGTTAAAATAATGTATGTGAGTATAACAGAACTGATATAGCAGGCAAAAACCAGAGGAATATCCATCCGGATTTGCAGTTTCTTTTGTAAATGAGCATCTTCTCCATTGTGCCTATTGATTACAACTTTATGTAGGACTGAGACTGCAGTACCTATGGCTTCCACTAGATGTCAGCAGTCTCTATACAAAGTCTGGGAATTCTAGGAGTGAACAGAACAGATAGGAACAGGAAATTGTCAGGCGACCACTTTTGTAAACAAGGTTTGACGCGTGCGAGATTTTGAACGCGCACCACTTTTATTTTTCTTTCCTATTGTTCACGTTATCGTCCGATTGAAATATTACAGCAAATATACCCAAAAGGATACATTACAAATGTTGTTTGATTTGTTTGTAGAAAGTGTATAGGTATAATTTGAACGTGTTCTCTTCACGGTTCAATGGGCGACTCAACGATGGATTTTCTGATCATAACGCGCTAACCAAACGGAGATTTATGGATATAATAAATGACTTTTTCTAACAAAAGAAGCATGGATTGTCTTCTTTGGACACTTAGGACGCCCTCAGCAGAAGTTCATCAAAGGTAAGCGATTTTATATTAGCGATTTTATGCGTTTTGTGAGACCCGCGCTGGATATGAATTCATGCTAATGCATAAATATTGGAGGTGCTATCCTCAAACAATCAAATGTTGTGCTTTCGCCATGAAGTCTTTTTGAAATCTGACAACGCTGTGATATTGCCAAGAAGCAGAGCTTTTGATGACTATGCAACACTACTAATTATGTGCATATCCTATTTTCTGAGCCTGAGTGGCAGGCATTTTACTTTGGGCACACCAGACTCTCCAAAACCGTCACCTCTGCTGCCGCTCCCTAAGAAGTTAATAAAGTAGAGCAACACTTTATTACGGACAGACTTCTCCCCATCTTACTAACTTCACGGTTCAATGGGCGACTCAACGGTGGATTTTATGACCATAACGAGCCAACCAAACAGAGATTTATGGATATAATAAACGACTTAGCATTTGATTATCTGAGGACAGCGCCCCGCATACTTCCTGCATATAAATGTATTTTAAACCATCACAGGCATCACAAAAATCTAAAATAGCGATAAAATAAATCACTTACCTTTTGAAGATCTTCCACTGTTTTCAATCCCAAGGGTCCCAGATACACAATAAATGGTTGTTTTGTTCGATAAAGTCCCTCTTTATATTCCAAAAACTGAGTTTGGTTGGCGCATTTTGTTCAGTAATCCACCCGTTCAACTCGTTCAACATCCAAACAGTTACAGATAAACTTCGTCCAAACAAGTCAAACAACATTTATAATCAATCCTCAGGTACCCTAATATGTAAATAAACGACAGAATGAAGACAGAATGTAGTATGTTCAATACCGGAGATAAATAACAAAGAGCGCACCCTCAGTCACTGTCAAGGTTCGTGTGTAGCTGGTGCATGAATACTCAGGCGCAGGAGAACAGGACTGAGTGAGCAATGAATCAAACGAACAAAATGCTAACCGTGTAATACAAAATACTTTGCCAAACGCAAACAAGCGAGGCATACATAAAACGCACCAGCCGGAACGAAAAAGGGATAACAATAAACAATCACAAAGACATGGGGGAAAACAGAGGGTTAAATACACAACAGATAATGATGGGGAATGCAAACCAGGTGTGTGAAAAACAAGACAAGACAAATGAAAAATGAAAAGTGGATTGGTGATGATTAGAAGACCGGTGGCGTTGACCGCCGAATGCCTCCCGAACAAGGAGGGGAACAGTCACACACGCCATAGGACTACAGACCCAAGGAGGAACCCAATGATAAACTACAGCTACTTGTTCATTTTTCAAAGAACAAGCCTGAATCCTCGTCTAAAGACTGTTGACATCCAGTGAAAGCCATAAGTACTGCAATCTGGGAATTGTTCTTTTCATTGTGCAATAGGAAACCATATCAATTGCATGGGAGCTCAAAAAAGCAATTTTTCCGGTTGGATTTCCCTCGGGTTTTCGCCTGCCATATCAGTTCTGTTATACTCACAGACATTATTTTAACAGTTTTAGAAACTTCAAAGTGTTTTCTATCAAATACTAATTATATCCATATCCTAGCTTCTGGTCCATTTCTCTTTGCTTATTTGAGCTGTTCTTGCCATAATAGGGACTTGGTATTTTACCAAATATTTTACCAAATCTTCTCAAACGCATTAAGAAGGAAATAAATTCCACAATCTAACATTTAACAAGGCACACCTGTTAATTGAAATGCATTTCAGGTGACTACCTCATTAAGCTTGTTTAGAGAATGCCAAGAGTGTACAAAGCTGTCATCAAGGCAAAGGGTGGCTACTTTGAAGAATCTAAAATATAAAATACATTCTGATTTGTTTCACACTTATTTTGTTACTACATGATTCCAAATGTGTTATTTCATAGTTTTGATGTCTTCACTATTATTCAACAATGTAGAAAACAGTAGAAATAAAGAAAAACCCTGGAATGAGTAGGTGTGTCCAAACGTTTGACTGGTACTGTACTAATCAGAGCTGTTGCACATCTACTATGGGTGGCCTTTTAATCGTATATAGCCAGAGTTGGGCGATAAATCAAAAACACATTACTAAAAGCTTTGATCATATCATTCCTTTGGAGGCAGTGCAGATATCGATCAATGAGGCGTGGCCCTATAAACTTTACTCCTACCTCCTACTCTTTCCAGATTCTATTCAATCACATGTGCTCTCCCCATATCCCATAAGCCACCTCTCTTCCAGGTGCACAGCTCCATTTAACTAAAATCAAAGACACACACACAAGAGCACACACACGCACGCACACAGGAGCACACGCACACACACACACACACACACTCCAGGAAAGCTACGACAGACCTTGAGCCCTCCCAAAGGACTGCAAAGGAAAGAAGGGTACGAACTAGAGGTGGAAAAAAATACAATGGTATTTCCAGTCACTGAAATCAAGGCATTTGATTGATAAATGATGAATATAAATGAAATGCTCTTCTCTGGCATGGTTGAGAAAAGCTGCTGTGAGAGGGAAAGAGCCGATGCACAGCTGTTGATGTGATGGGGTGATGAGGAGTGTATACTCAGGCTTTAGAGAGGTGTGTGTGTGTGTGTGTGTGTGTGTGTGTGAGAGAGAGAGAGAGAGAGAGAGAGAGAGAGAGAGAGAGAGAGAGAGAGAGAGAGAGAGAGAGAGAGAGAGAGAGAGAGAGAGAGAGAGAGAGAGAGAGAGAGAGAGAGAGCAGTTGCAGTCCATTTGTCATTGGAAAAACATGTTTTCATCTTGTTTCGGCTGTTTGAATGGGCCCTTGTGATAACTAAAATTATATATCACATGTTCATGAAAACCAGGTGGATAGGTGTAAATACTTTATACCTTCCCTTGATCAAGGCCTTTAATCCTTTATACTCATACCCGTATACGGGTTAAAAATTACATATTTGGGTACTGATAAACACCTAAATTGTGGAATGCAATGCTGTACAATAACATGCTATACATGACGTCAGCACTCTGGTTCCGTAATGCACAGTGCTGACGGGTTTTGACTGACAGTCGTTTTGAACTTGAGCACTGCACGCGACAAGAAGTTTCCCCCATCCCTCCCGCTAACTGGGCAACTTTTGTCAATGTTTTGTTGTCTAAAGGAGTGAAATGTTGTACATTTAGAGGACTATGTATTTTGAAAGACGAGACTTGGATTATTATAATACAGTAAATACAGCTTTGATGTCATATAAATCCTGTTTGGGAGCGGCGGCAGTGTTCGGAGGTTTGGAGAGTCTGGCGTGCCCAGAGTAAAATGCCTGTTACTCAGGCCCAGAAACTAGGATATGCACATAATTAGTAGTATTGGATAGAAAACTCTGAAGTTTCTAAAACTGTTAAAATAGTGTCTGTGAGTATAACAGAACTGATTTGGCAGGCGGAAACCAGAGGAAAATCCATCCGGAAAAACGTTTTCCATTGGTATGCTATTCAAAGCAGGGGGATCCATCTCCCAGATTGTTGTTCCTATGGCTTCCACTAGATGTCAACAGTCTTGGGGACAAGGTTTCAGGCTTTTTTTGTGAAAAACCAAGGAGTAAGAGTTGTTTTTGTCAGTGGACTCAGGAGTGGCCTGTACTGTTTAGCGAGCGTGACAGAGAGAGCGCGCTTCGTTTTTTTCCTTTTCTATCGACCAGGATATTATCCGTGTGAAATATTATCATTTATATACATATTAGGGTACCTTAGGATCGATTAGAAACATTGTTTGAGTTGTTTGGACCAAGTTTATAGGTAATTTATTTGCGTTTTCTATATCTTGTATTTTGAACGAGTGAAACGGTGGACTACTGAACAAAATGCGCCAACCAAACGGAGCTTTATGCATATAAAGAGGGACTTTATCTAACAAAAGGACCATTTATTGTGTTGCTGGGACCCTTTGGATTGCCATCACAGGGAGATCTTCAAAGGTAAGCAATTTATTTTATCGCTATTTTAGAGTTTTGTCACACCCGTGCTGGTTATGTTATTATGCTGATTGAATATGTATGCGGGCGCTGTCCTTAGACAATCAAATGCTATGCTTTCGCCGTAAAGCCTTTTTGAAATCTGACAACGCTGTGAGATTACCAAGATTATAAGCGTTTAAATAGTGTGCAACACTTGTATTTTCATGAATGTTTAATATTTATATTTTTGTATTTTGAATTTGGCGCTCTGCATTTTTCCGGATGTTGTTGTATGTGGTTGCTAGCGCCCCACTGCTCCCTATAAGCAAGCCGTACACCCATGAGTCCAAATGTGATCTTCACATTTCCATATCATAAAACTCATGTCATATACATTGTCAACATTTATTATCATTATGTTTGATGTACAATTACAAAATGACATGTTGTCATTCCCTGGGTTGTTCTGAACAGTTTGTCTACTGAATGTTTGTCTATTGTGAAGAACATTTTCCACAGCACACGCTTCTGAATGCGCTAGGGACTCCTTTCTATTTACACCAAAGGATGATCTGTTTCCCTGCGTTATGAAAGCCTAACACTGTCATACCTTATTTTATAACTTAGCTAATCAATAGAACAGGTTTTAAAATGATGCCCACCTGACCCAGATTGTGATTTACAATGGACCGTTTTGGATTTGTAAACAACAACAGTACTTGTGTGATGGTGGGGATGCAGGGTTGTGTTCAAAATAACTAGAATTGTGCTTGCTCTAGTTCCTCAATGGCACAGCTAGGAGAGCTCAAAAAAGCACCTTCAAGTTTAAGATTTTTCTTTGAGTCATGAAAGTGCAATGAAATTACTTAGGAACTGTGCACACTTTTGAGAGTTGTGTGGCCACTTGGAGACACCAGTTAGACCTCTCACTCAATCCCTTGTAATTTATTTGTCTTATTTTGCACCTACCCCACATTTTCCAGGAATATTTCCAGAGTATTATCAGATTTCGTATCAACAAATGTGGGGAAAAGTACAGCAAATGTAAAATGCACAAAAAATGTAACAGTGTAATATTTGTATTCAGTCTTGTGTCTAGTAAACTTATGGTCTAATAATGTCCCCATGATCTCCAAACGGTTCTCTTTCAATTGCTACCATTGTTATGCATATGCTTTTCATATTTCTTCTGAAAGATCATTTTCAATTTAGCCCATATCTATATAGGCCAATTCCCATGGGTATAAAGGGTTAAGTTACACAATGAATAGTGTTACCCACCATTTCTGTCAACGTCCCAGATTTCAATTACATATTGATCTCAACGTGATACCAAGCGTCTGTGAGAAGAAAAAAAAACATAGCACTTTGCCTAACATTCCAGATGGTTTCCTTCTCCACCGAGAGAGGAGTGAGCACACTGCCATTCGCACACATGTATGTGTGATTTTTAATAAACACTAAAACAGTACAGACATATCTTTCAGCCAGAGACTAGGATTCCGCTCCATTTATCCCGGATAAAGTGGGGAGGTACTAGATGAACTTGCCTAATAAGAAACACTTGTTTCTGTTTTCAGTGGCAAAGTGTTTTGTGATGGTGTACCTTAATGAACACGTCCCTGGCCACATCGCCTGTTATAAATCATCATATTTTTTTTCTCCTTTTTGTCCTTTTTTAGTAATCCGATCCAAATAGGGGGATCGAGGAAAGGAGGGATAAAACAAATGGGATGCAAACGCCAAACCATCTTGTGGGTCGTTAATGATTTTCTGAGTGCCAAAAACAAGCAGCTGCTGTCTAATGAGTGAAATGTGGAGAAACTACCTGAAATTGTCTAATAAGAAACATTTGTTTATGTTTTCAGTTACAAAGTGTTTTGTGATGATGTACAGTGGCTTGCGAAAGTATTCACCCTCCTTGGCATTTTTCCTATTTTGTTGCCTTACAACCTGGAATTAAAATAGATTTGGGGGGGTTGTATCATTTGATTTACAGAACATGCCTAACACTTTGAAGATGAAAAATATTTTTTCTTGAGAAACAAACAAAAAAATAACTATTCACCCCCTTAAAGTCAATACTTTGTAAAGCCACATTTTGCAGCAATTACAGCTCAAGTCTCTTGGGGTATGTCTCTATAAGCTTGTCACATCTAGCCACTGGGATTGTTGCCCATTCTTCAAGGAAAACTACTCCAGCTCCTTAAGTTGGATGGGTTCCACTGGTGTACAGCAATCTTTAAATCATACCACAGATTCTCAATTCCAAGACATTTAAATGTTTCCCTTTAAACCACTCAAGTGTTGCTTTAGCAGAATGCTTAGGGTCATTGTCCTGCTGGATAGTCAACCTCCGTCCCAGTCTCAAGTCTCTGGAAGACTGAAACAGGTTTCCCTCAATAATTTCCCTGTATTTAGCACCATCCATCATTCCTTAAATTCTGACCAGTTTCCCAGTCCCTGCCGATGAAAAACATCCCCACAGCATGATTCTGCCACCACCATGCTTCACTGTGTGGATGGTGTTCTCAGGGTGATGAGAGGTGTTGGGTTTGCGCTAGACGTAATGTTTTCCTTGATGTCCAAAAAGCTCAATTTTAGTCTCATCTGACCAGAGTACCTTCTTCCATATGTTTGGGGAGTCTCCCACACGCCTTTTGGCAAACACCAAATGTGTTTGCTTATTTTTTTCTTTAAGCAATGGCTTTTTTCTGGCCACTCTTCCGTAAAGCCCAGCTCTGTGGAATGTACGGCTGAAATTGGTCCTATGGACAGATACTCCAATCTCCGCTGTGGAGTTTTGCAGCTCCTTCAGGGTTATCTTTGGTCTCTTTGTTGCCTCTCCAGATTAATGGCCTCCTTGTCTGGTACGTGAGTTTTGGTGGGCGGCCCTCTATTGGCAAGTTTGTTGTGGTGCCATATTCTTAACATTTTTTAATAATGGATTTAATGGTGCTCCGTGGGATGTTCAAAGTTTCATATATATACAGTGGGGCAAAAAAGTATTTAGTCAGCCACCAATTGTGCAAGTTCTCTCACTTAAAAAGATGAGAGAGGCCTGTAATTTTCATCATAGGTACACTTCAACTATGACAGACAAAATGAGGAAAAAAATCCAGAAAATCACATTGTAGGATTTTTATGAATTTATTTGCAAATTATGGTGGAAAATAAGTATTTGGTCACATACAAACAAGCAAGATTTCTGGCTCTCACAGACCTGTAACTTCTTCTTTAAGAGGCTCCTCTGTCCTCCACTCGTTACCTGTATTAATGGCACCTGTTTGAACTTGTTATCAGTATAAAAGACACCTGTCCACAACCTCAAACAGTCACACTCCAAACTCCACTATGGCCAAGACCAAAGAGCTGTCAAAGGACACCAGAAACAAAATTGAAGACCTGCACCAGGTTGGGAAGACTGAATCTGCAATAGGTAAGCAGCTTGGTTTGAAGAAATCAACTGTGGGAGCAATTATTAGGAAATGGAAGACATACAAGACCACTGATAATCTTCCTCGATCTGGGGCTCCACGCAAGATCTCACCCCGTGGGGTCAAAATGACCACAAGAACGGTGAGCAAAAATCCCAGAACTACACGGGGGGACCTAGTGAATGACCTGCAGAGAGCTGGGACCAAAGTAACAAAGCCTACCATCAGTAACACACTACGCCGCCAGGGACTCAAATCCTGCAGTGCCAGACGTGTCCCCCTGCTTAAGCCAGTACATGTTCAGGCCCGTCTGATGTTTGCTAGAGAGCATTTGGATGATCCAGATGAGGATTGGGAGAATGCCATATGGTCTGATGAAACCAAAATATAACTTTTTGGTAAAAACTCAACTCGTCGTGTTTGGAGGACAAAGAATGCTGAGTTGCATCCAAAGAACACAATACCTACTGTGAAGCATGGGGGTGGAAACATCATGCTTTGGGGCTGTTTTTCTGCAAAGGGACCAGGACGACTGATCCGTGTAAAGGAAAGAATGAATGGGGCCATGTATCATGAGATTTTGAGTGAAAACCTCCTTCCATCAGCAAGGGCATTGAAGATGAAACGTGGCTGGGTCTTTCAGCATGACAATGATCCCAAACACACCGCCGAACGCGAAGGAGTGGCCGTAAGAAGCATTTCAAGGTCCTAGAGTGGCCTAGCCAGTCTCCAGATCTCAACCCCATAGAAAATCTTTGGAGGGAGTTGAAAGTCCGTGTTGCCCAGCGACAGCCCCAAAACATCACTGCTCTAGAGGAGATCTGCATGGAGGAATGGGCCAAAATACCAGCAACAGTGTGTGAAAACCTTGTGAAGACTTACAGAAAACGTTTGACCTCTGTCATTGCCAACAAAGGGTATATAACAAAGTATTGAGATAAACTTTTGTTATTGACCAAATACTTATTTTCCACCATAATTTGCAAATAAATAAATTAAAAATCCTACAATGTGATTTTCTGGATTTCTTTTTCTCATTTCGTCTGTCATAGTTGAAGTGTACCTATGATGAAAATTACAGGCCTCTCTCATCTTTTTAAGTTGGAGAACTTGCACAATTGGTGGCTGACTAAATACTTTTTTGCCCCACTGTATACATACATATATATATATATTTTTTTTTTATAACCCAACCCTGATCTGTACTTCTCCACAACTTTGTCCCTGACCTGTTTGGAGAGCTCCTTGGTTTTCATGGTGCCGCTTGCTTGGTGGTGCTCCTTGCTTAGTGGTGTTGCAGACCCTGGGGCCTTTCAGTATTTATACTGAGATCATGTGACAGATCATGTGACACTTAGATTTCACACAGGTGGACTTTATTTTTTATATTTAAGCACCAGCTGTCAGAGCAGCTCACAGATCACTGCACCTGTACATAGCCCAACCAACTACCTCATCCCCTACCGTATTCATTTATTTATCTTGCTCTTTTGCACCCCATTATTTTTACTTTGCACATTCATCTACTGCACATTTACCATTCCAGTGTTAAATTGCTATACTGTAATTACTTCGCCACCATGGCCTATTTATTACCTTACGTTATCTTACCTCATTTGCACACATTGTATATAGATTTTTTGTTTCGTTTGTTTACTCCAATGTGTAACTATGTGTTGTTGTATGTGTCGAACTGCTTTGCTTTATCTTGGCCAGGTCGCAGTTGTAAATGAGAACTTGTTCTCAACTTGCCTACCTGGTTAACTTTTTAGGGAGCGGCAGCAGAGGTGATGGTTTTGGAGAGCCTGGCGTGCCCAAAGTAAAATGCCTCCCATTCAGGTCCAGAAAATAGGATATGCACATATTTAGTACCATTAGATAGGAAACACTCTGAATTATCCAAAAGTGTTAACCATTTGTTTGTGAGTAAAACAGAACGCATATGGCAGGCGAAACCCCGAGGAATTTCTGTCCTGGAAAAAGTGATTTTGACACATTGCTCATTTGGAACCCCTCCCTCATGAAAATGACCATATAAGGGCATATGAATGCAGTACCCATCGCTTCCTTTAGATGTCAACAGTCTCGAGACAGTGTAAATTTTCATTTTGGATGCTTTAGACCAGAGAATAAGAGCAAACCAGGAAGTGTACTTTTTATGTCAACAGTACGCAGCGCGCGCTCCCGAAAAGGCGCGCAGTGTCTTTTTTACCGTCTTTATCGATCAGTTTATATTCCGGTTGATTTATAATAGTAAATATACGTAAAAGTGTTCCTAAGGATACATTTAAAACTATGTTTGATTGTTCTTGGACAAGTTTATAGGTATAAGTTGAACGAGTTCTCGTCACGTTTCAATGGAGAAGTGGAGGTTCGCGCGTTATAATCAGAAACGACAACCTCCACTCCTCCATTGAAGCGTGACGAGAACTCGTTCAACTTATACCTATAAACTTGTCCAAGAACAATCAAACATAGTTTTAAATGTATCCTTAGGAACACTGCGTTACGATATTTTACTATTATAAATCAACCGGAATATAAACTGATCGATAAAGACGGTAAAAAACTGCTTTTCTTCTCTGGTCTAATTCATCCAAATTGAAAATGTACACTGTCTCGAGACTGTTGACATCTAAAGGAAGCGATGGGTACTGCATTCATATGCCCTTATATGGTCATTTTCATGAGGGAGGGGTTCCAAATGAGCAATGTGTCAAAACCACTTTTTCCAGGACAGAAATTCCTCGGGGTTTCGCCTGCCATATGCGTTCTGTTTTACTCACAGACAAATGGTTAACACTTTTGGAAAATTCAGTGTTTCCTATCCAATGGTACTAAATATGTGCATATTCTATTTTCTGGGCCTGAATGGGAGGCATTTTACTTTGGGCACGCCAGGCTCTCCAAAACCATTACCTCTGCTGCCACTCCCTAAGAAGTTAAGGAAGACCTAGCCCTGCCATTATTTAATAACTGTGGCTACCATGGACTTTTAATTTCTTAAATTGCACCAAGCACTTTTTATTATTATTACTAATATTATTATTTAATTTGTTATACTGTCTGTCTGTGTGTGTTTGTCCTGTCAGAAGCATCCTGTCAGCCCTTACCGAATTTCACCTCAGGGATTGCAAAAATCAAGCTGGAATCTCCCTCTCTATAACTTTGAGCATCAGCTGTCAGAGCAGCTTACCAATCACTGTAAATAGCACACACAACTACCTCATCCCCATATTATTACTTACACTCTTGCTCTTTTGCACCCCAGTATCTCTACTTGCACATCATCATCTGCACATCTATCACTCCAGTGTTAATGCTAAATTGTAATTAATTCGCCTCCATGGCCTATTTATTGCCTACCTCCCTACTCTTCTACATTTGCACACACTATTGTGTTATTGCCTGTACGTTTGTTAATGTGTAACTTTGTGTTGTTGTTTTTGTCGCACTGCTTTGCTTTATCTTGGCCAGGCCGCAGTTGTAAATGAGGACTTGTTCTCAACTGGCTGATAGTAGGCCAGTATTAATTCAAATGCAACCATTCAAAAAGCCCTCATGATGATTTAATCTTGATCTGGGCACTCTGCTTCATAAGGCTTTAATAGCACTCATTTCATTTCGGAGAGTAGTTTGTTGCCACGCAGGGAGTGCTGTAAAAATCTCAGATTATATAGTAGCATGTGTGATACCGGGTTGGACAAATTTAGCATTTTGATAGGGGTTCAATTGAAGTGTGTTCCATTCAAGAGTGTCACGACTTCAGCCGAAGTTGGTCCCTCTCCTTGTTCGGGCGGCTTTCGGCGGTCGACGTCGCCGGTTTTCTAGCTTCCAACGATCTACTTTTCATTTTCTGTTTTTTTTCTCTTCATTATACATTCCTGGTTTCAATCACTAATTACATGTTCATTATTTAAACCTCTGTTCCCCCCATGTCTTTGTGATTGATTGTTTGTTATGTGATACGGCCCTTTGTTTGAGGGCTCGCTATTTATAGTTGTATTGTTTTTTTGAATATTTGAGTAAATACATTTTTTGTTCAATTCTGCTGTCCTGCACCTGACTCACACAGGACTTATTACAGAATCAATCACCTTATATGGAGTCAGCAGGAGCAGTTACCACAATGCCAGATGTTGAGGAGCGTGTCCGGCAGCATGAGGAGATACTGCAACATCTCGGCACCGCCATGGATTACGTCCTCCAGAATATAGAGCACTTGGAGAGAAGAGGAGTTCTTTCAGCATCTACAACAGCAACATCAAGGACACCGCTGATCACCCATCCTTCACCCGGTCCCAGCGGGATTCAGCTCGCGCTCCCGAGGGAGTATGATGGGACGGCTGCCGGATGCCAAGGTTTCCTACTACAGCTGGAACTCTACCTGGTGACCGTCCACCCTGCTCCTTCGGGACGTGAGAGCGTGTCCGCCCTCGTCTCCTGCCTCTCAGGCAAAGCCCTGGAATGGGCCAATGGCGTATGGAGTGAGGGAGACGCGGCATTGGATCATTACGCAGAGTTCACCCGCCGGCTTTCGGGCAGTTTTCGGCCACCCGCCTGAAGGTCGAGCGGCGGGTGAACGTCTGTTCCATCTGAGGCAGGGGACGAGGAGCGCACAGGACTTCTCTTTGGACTTTCGGACACTGGCCGCCAGCTTGGGATGGAACGACAGGGCCCTGATCGATCATTTCTGGTGTAGTCTGCGCGAGGACGTCCGTCGGGAGTTGGCCTGCAGAGACACCACCCTCACACTGGACCAGCTGGTGGACCTGTCCATCCGGCTGGACAACCTGCTGGCCACCCGCGAACGTCCAGATCCGGACCTGTCTGTTCCATCCCCCAGCACCTCCGATCCGACGCCTATGGAGTTGGGAGGTGCTGCACGTAGGGCAACCGGAGGAAGGGCCACTTCCTGCACCATCTGTGGCCGCAGAGGGCACACTGCTGGAGAGGTTCCTCAGGGAGTCGGGGCAGCAGGCAGGGCACTATCGTGTCATCCCAGGTGAGTAGGCACCAGACTCGCCCAGAGCCCCCTGTTGCCCTCATGTTTTTGTTTCTAGCTTTTCCTGAGTTTTCCCCTCATTCCCAGCATAAGGCGCTCGTCGATTCAGGCGCAGCTGGGAACTTTATTGACTGTTCATTGGCCCATAGTTTAGGGATTCCTATTGTGTATGTTGATATGCCCTTCCCGGTACACGCCCTAGATAGTCGTCCATTAGGGTTAGGGCTGATTAGGGAGGTTACAGCTCCACTGAGTATGGTGACGCAGGGGGGTCATGAGGAGAAGATTAGTCTCTACCGCATTGATTCTCCTGTTTCATGAGGAGAAGATTAGTCTCTACCGCATTGATTCTCCTGTTTCCCGTGGTGCTGGGTCTACCCTGGTTGGCCTATCATGACCCCACTATTTCGTGGCAACAGAGGGCTCTAAAGGGATGGTCACGAAAGTGCTCGGGGAGGTGTGTAGGTGTTTCCATCGGTGCAACAACGGTGGAGAGTCCAGACCAGGTCTCCACCGTGCACATCCCCTCAGAATATGCCAATTTGGCTCTTGCCTTCTGTAAAAAGAAGGCGACTCAATTACCACCCCATCGACGGGGGGATTGTGCGACAGGAGTCACGTGTATCCTCTGTCACAGGAGGAGACGGCAGCTATGGAGGCATATGTTGCCGAATCTCTGGGACAGGGATACATTCGGCCCTCCACTTCACCTGCCTCAAGTTTATTTTTTGTGAAGAAGAAGGATGGAGGTCTGCGTCCATGTATTGACAATCGAGGTATTAATCAGATCACTGTGAGGTACAGCTACCCGCTGCCTCTCAAAGCCAGTGCGATTGAGTCATTGCACGGGGCGCGCTTCTTCACCAAATTGGACCTCAGGAGTGCCTACAATCTGGTGCGTATCCTGGAGGGGGACGAGTGGAAGACAGCATTTAGTACCACCTCAGGGCACTACGAGTACCTCGTCATGCTGTACGGGTTGATGAATGCTCCATCAGTCTTCCAGGCATTTGTAGACAAGATTTTCCGGGACCTGCACGGGCAGGGTGTAGTGGTGTATATCGATGACATTCTGATATACTCCGCTACCCGCGCCAAGCATGTGTCTCTGGTGCTGGGCAGACTGTTGGAGCATGACCTGTACGTCAAGGCTGAGAAATGTCTGTTCTTCCAGCAGTCCATCTCTTTCTTAGGGTACCACATTTCCATGTCAGGGGTGGAGATGGAGAATGACCGCATTTCAGACGTGCGTAAAGGAAGTGCAGCGGCTCTTAGTGTTTGCCAACTACTACCGGAAATGTATCCGGGGCTTTGGTCAGGTAGCGGCTCCTATTACTTCACTGCTGAAGGGGGGGACCAGTGCGACTGCAGTGGTCAGCTGAGGCGGACAGGGCTTTTAGTCATCTGAAGGCTCTGTTTACCTCGGCTCCCAAGCTGGCTCATCCGGATCCCTCTTGGCCTTCATAGTTGAGGTGGATGCGTCCGAGGCTGGGATAGGAGTCTCAGCACTCAGGTACGCCATCAAAACTCCACCCCTGTGCCTTCTATTCGAAGAAGCTCAGCTCGGCAGAGCGAAACTATGATGTAGGGGACCGGGAGTTGTTAGCTGTCGTAAAAGCTCTGAAGGCGTGAAGACACTGGCTTGAGGAGGCTAAACACCCTTTTCTCATCTGGACTGACCACTGTAATCTGGAGTACATCAGGGGGGGCGGCGGGGAGACTGAACCCTCGCCAGGCAAGGTGGGCCATGTTTTTCACCCATTTTGTGTTCACCCTTTCCTACAGACCAGGTTCCCAGAACGCTAAGGCAGACGCACTGTCCCGGATGTATGACACAGAGGAGTGGGCCATAGCGTGGTGTGGGAGCTGGATGCAGACATTGAGCAGGCGTTACGTACCAAGCCCACTCCCATTCAGTTTCCAGCTGGACATCTGTACGTTCCGTCTGCTGTCCGTGACCATCTGATCTATTGGGCCCACACGTCACCCTCCTCTGGTCATCCTGGCATCGGTCGGACAGTGCGTTGCCTTAGTGGGAAGTACTGGTAGCCCACCTTAGCTAAGGACGTTTATGTTTCCTCCTGCTCGGTGTGCGCCCAGTGCAAGGCACCTAGGCACCTGCCCAGAGGGAAAATTACAACCCCTACCTGTTCCACAACGGCCATGGTCACACCTGTCTGTGGATTTCCTGATGGATCTTCCACCGTCACAGGGAAACACCACGATCCTGGTCATTGTGGATCCATTTTCTAAGTCCTGCCGCCTCCTTCCTTTGCCCGGTCTCCCTACGGCCCTACAGACTGCGGAGGCCCTGTTCCCCCACGTCTTCCGGCACTACAGGGTGCCTGAGGACATAGTTTCTGATCGGGGGTCCCCAGTTCACGTCCAGGGTTTGGAGGGCGTTTATGGAACGTCTGGGGGTCTCGGTCAGCCTTAACTCAGGTTTTCACCCCGAGAGTAACGGGCAAGTGGAAAGAGTCAACCAGAATGTGGGTAGGTTTCTGCGGTCTTATTGCCAGGACTGGCCGGGGGAGGGGGCGGGTTTCATCCCCTGGGCAGAGATGGCCAAGAACTCACTCTGCCATTCTTCTACTAACCTCTCCCCCTTCCAGTGCGTAGTAGGGTACCAGCCGGTTCTGGCACCGTGGCATCAGAGCCAGATCGAGGCTCCTGCGGTAGATTAATGGTTTAGGCGCTCAGAGGAGACCTGGGAGGCCGCCCATGGGCACCTACAACGAGCCGTGAGGCGGCAGAAGGCGAGCGCCAACTGCCACCGCAGTGAGGCCCCCGGTGTTCGCACCAGGGGACAGGGTCTGGCTCTCGACCCGAAACCTACCCCTCTGCCTGCCCTGCCGGAAGCTGGGCCCGCGGTTTGTGGGGCCCTTTAAAGTCCTGAGGAGATTGAACGAGGTATGTTATAAGTTACAGCTCCCCCAGATTACCTCATTAACTCCTCGTTCCATGTGTCTCTCCTCAGGCCGGTGGTAGCTGGTCCACTCCAGGAATCTGAGGTGCGGGAGGTTCCCCCTCCCCCTCTGGACTATGCTGTCTGAGCCATCATGGACTCAAGGCGCCAGGCGAGGGGTCTCCAGTACCTCATGGAGTGGGAGGGGTACGGCCCGGAGAAGAGATGTTTGGTGCCGGTGGAGGACATCCTGGACCCGTCGTTACTGCTGGAGTTTCACCATCTCCAACCGGATCGTCCTCCGGGTCATCCCCGAGGCCGGTGTCGGCGCGCTGCTGGAGCCACGAAGTTGGTCCCTCTCCTTGTTCGGGCGGCTTTCAGCGGTCGACGTTGCCGGTTTTCTAGCTGCCACCGATCTACTTTTCATTTTCAATGTTTTTTCTCTTCATTATACACACCTGGTTTCAATCACTAATTACATGTTCATTATTTAAACCTCTGTTCCCCCCATATCTTTGTGATTGATTGTTTGTTATGTGAGTTGTATAGTTTTTTTGAATATTTGAGTAAATACGTTTTTTGCTTAATTCTGCTGTCCTGCGCCTGACTCCTCTTCACCAGCTTCACACAGGACTTATTACAGAGAGGCTTCTGGGATTTAATATACACTGAGTGTCCAAAACATTAGGAACTCTTTCTATGACAGACTGACCATGTGAATCCAGGTGAAAACTATGATCCCTTATTGATGTCACCTGTTAAATATGCTTCAATCAGTGTAGATGAAGGGGAGGAGACAGGTTAAAGAAGGATTTGTAAGCCCTAAAACAATTGAGACATGGATTGTGTATGTGTGCCATTCAGAGGTTGAATGGTAAGACAAACAAATGAAGTCCCTTTGAATGGGGTATGGTAGTAGGTGCTAGGTGCACCGATTTGCGTGTGTCCAGAACTGCAGCGCTACTGAGTTTTTCACACTCAACAGTTTCCCATGTATATCAAGAATGGTCTAAGGACAACTTAACACAACTGTGGAAAGCATTGAAGTCAACATGGGCCAGCATCCCTGTGGAACGCTTTCGATACCTTGTAGTCAATGTTTCTGAGGGCCAAAGGGGGTGCAACTCAATAATAGGAAGGTGTTGCTAATGTTTTGTACACTCAGTGTATGTTTCAAACACTTTAGATATCATGCAGTAATAGGCTTTCTGCTGTAAACAACCAAACATGTATTTTTTTTTTACTCCCAGCAGCCTGTGCTTTCTGGCTCTGTTCCCCATGCACGTTCAGTTGAAGACAGAAGTTTACATACACCTTAGCCAAATACATTTAAACTCAGTTTTTCACAATTCCTGACATTTAATCATAGTAAAAATGCTCTGTCTTAGGATAACCACTTTATTTTAAGAATGTGAAATGTCAGAATAATAGTAGAGAGTTATTTATTTAAGCTTTTATTTCTTTCATCACATTCCCAGTAGGTCAGAAGTTTACAGACACTCAATTAGTATTTGGTAGCATTGGCTCTAAATTGTTTAACTTGGGTCAAACGTTTTGGGTAGCCTTCCACAAGCTTCCCACAATAAGTTGGGTGAATTTTGGTTCATTCCTGACAGAGCTGATGTAACTGAGTCAGGTTTGTAGGCCTCCTTGATCGCACACGTTTTTTTAATTCTGCCCACAAATTTTCTATAGGATTGAGGTATGGGGTTTGTGATGGCAAATCCAATACCTTGACTTTGTTGTCCTTAAGCCATTTTGCCACAACTTTGGAACTATGCTTGGGGTCAAGATTTAACTTCCAAGCTTTAACTTCCTGACTGATGTCTTGAGATGTTGCTTCAATATATCTGCATAATTTTACTTCCTCATGATGCCATCTATTTTGTTAAGTGGACCAGTCCCTTCTGCAGCAAAGCACCCCCACAACATCAGTTTTGTACGATCTTTGTCCCCATGTGCAGTTGCAAACCATAGTCTGGCTTTTTTTATGGCGGTTTTGGAGCAGTGGCTTCTCCTTGCTGAGAGGCCTTTCAGGTTATGTCGATATAGGACTCGTTTTAATGTGGATATAGATACTTTTTTACATGTTTCCTCCATCTTCACAAGGTCCTTTACTGTTGTTCTGGGATTGATTTGCACTATTTCCACCAAAGTACATTTATCTCTAGGAGACAGAACGCGTCTCCTTCCTGAGCGGTATGACGGCTGTGTGGTCCCATGGTGTTTATACTTGTGTACTATTGTTTGTACAGATGAACGTGGTACCTTCAGGCGTTTGGAAATTGCTCCCAAGGATGAACCAGACTTGTGGAGGTCTACAATTTTGGCTGATTTCTTTTGATTTTCCCATGATGTCAAGCAAAGAGGCACTGAGTTTGAAGGTAGACCTTGAAATACATACACAGATAAACCTCCAATTGACTCAAATGACGTCAATTAGCCTATCAGAAGCTTCTAAAGCCATGACATCATTTTCGGGAATTTTCCAAGCTGTTTAATGGCACAGTCAACTTAGTGTATGTAAACTTCTGACCAACTGGAATTGTTATATAGTGAATGATAAGTGAAATAATCTGTCTTTAAACAATTGTTGGAAACATTACTTGTGTCATCCACAAAGTAGATGTCCTAACCGACTTGCCAAAACTATAGTTTGTTAACAAGACATTTGTGGAGTGGTTGAAAAATGTGTTTTAGTGACTCCAACCTAAGTATATGTACATTTCCGACTTCAACTGTACATAAAACATCACATTATAAAGTCCCCATCTATTATTACCCTCCGCTGTAAAGACACATCCCACACAACAGCGAGCTAAAAGAGTGGCGTTTTGAAATGAGCCCGGGGCGCCATGTTACACCTTGCGAAATGTGTCGCTGGGATAGATAATCTAAAAACCCTTGTGCCAGGCCACCTCTCTACCTCTGCCTCTTTACCTTCCCTTTCTCTTCTTTCTATCTCTCCCTTTCTGTCGCACTCTCTCCTAAAGGTTCTGGGTCTGCTCAGAAGGTATTTTTCAGCTCAGAGAGCTTGCGATATGAATCAGAGGCTGCATGGGAATGTAACACTAAAAGCACCTTCATGTACTGGGAAATGGTTCTGTAACTGTTGAGATTGAGTTGTGATTGTAATACTAAGGATGTTATATACAGTAGGTGCTGTAGTTGTGAATACTAAACGTTTAAAAGTGCACTACTTCATCTCTGTTTCCGCCAACAGGGAGGCCCTAAAATGTCTGTTTGTAAACAGAGGGCTGAGTATTGGCAAATGTAACTGCTACTGATATATTTGAATTCTGTGGTAACTGCCCCCAAACTAAAGATGAGTGCACCTTGAAAAGATATTTAGGAGTGCACTTTTTTTAAAGAAGCAACATATAGCAATAAGCGACAGTATGTATGCATGTAAACATGCTTGTACCTGTAGTAATCCAATCCAAGAACCAGAAAGATAACCAACTACAATAAAGAGGCTTTGTTCTTTTAAGGTGTATAGTAAGCTCCAATTTGAGAAATATTTGGTAATTACCAACGTGGTGTTGGACTAATTGTTGTTTTTTGAGGTGATTTGCAAATAATAAAGTGTGATTTACACAGTGTCACTCAAACTTAAAATAAAACTGAATGTGCTCGCCACGTTGACTGTACTCTCAATGTATACATTGTACATATCGTGGCATTGAGCTTTGCATGCATTTGTTTGTCTTGTGTTGTTTTTAACTGCCTTGATATTTGCAGAAATTGATTTCATTCACAGTCTTTGCATTTGTTTGAACATACTCCGTGATAGCTCTGAAATCGCATTTTAATTTGGAATATGTAGCGAGCATGTTAAGCTCACACGCTCTATTCCCCGCAGCGATGCCACACTGGCGAGGAATCAATCACCAAGGCACCAGTTACCAGGGCAACGGATGGGGGCTCCTGCACCACTGTCTAAGTGGTAAATGATCGCCGGTGTAACTCATTGGCGGGTGTGAGGAGTTAATCTCCTCTCTCGTTGCAATGCCAGAGAGTTAATTAAAAGCAGCCCACAAAATAAATTGAAATCCAAGTAGAAATGAAACATACAGTACAAATTGAATACCTGTGTCGAGGGGTTTGGTGTAGTGAGTCAGCCCTCCCCTACCCAACATAGCGTAATGCCCCATGCTTCGCGGTCATGCCCCTAGGCTACGTTCCAGAGCGAACACCTCCTTCTTAGCACTTGGGTGACCCACAGTTGTGGCTAGAGAGCATGCAGAGGCTAATTTGGGTTAACTACAAGTTGGAATGCATTTCTTTAAATGACACTGATGTGAGCTTTGCCTAAAACATTTAAGCCTTGTTCACACTGCAGGCTTTAATACTCAAATCGCTTTGGTTTTTCAAATATGTTTTGGAATACTGACTGTCATATTAGAAAGTGACCAAATCTGATTTGTGTGTGATCAGACAGCAGTCATTTGCTGACATGGCTATGCTAGTTGTCAATAGTAATGATGGATGTGTGCGCAGTGGTGTAGGCTGATTGGTGGTAGTGTTCGTGCTTACTATTACTCAGAATTTATGTAGCAAGCTAAGCTAGTTGCTTTGAATGTTCAAAATTATTGCGTATGATTACTTTTAAAAGATTATCCAACTTTTAAAAGTCATTTTTTGGCTAGCCACAGCAGTGAACTAGCTAGCTAGGTAGCTGTTTAGCTTTCTACTGCATTCACTAATGTGTTTGTAAACAATTAATAAGATAGTTAGCCACCACATGTTCTTGTCAAACTGTCAACAACGAAGCTAGCAAGAAACAAGATATGCCAAATAACAGTCTAAAAACCACTTAAGGGCAAATAAATCAAATTTGGCCAGGATTTGCAACTAACTTCAACCACCTATGAAGGTAGTTTGAAATGTGGCTTGAAATATCCAATTCTATGTGCATTTGGTTGTTCATACTGCAGGAAAAATAACAGATTTGAATTAAATATAGATTTAGAATTTATTTTAGTCACTTCAAACTGCCAATGGCTTTAGAATCCCAAAGTGGAGAGCTAATCAAAGAAGTATGCAAGATGTAAAAGCTTTACTCTATAGGCTACAAGGTGTGCTTGTTCATGTCTTTGTGAAACCAGGGAGAACTGATCAAATATTTGTAATCCACATGAAAATCTCTCTGAATCTTTTCAACACTCGAAAAACCTAGAAACGTTTTGGGGGAGTTTAGAGTATTTTCTTTTATTTTGGGCCAACCAGGGAATTGAAGCCCCCTCTGGTGTATACCAAACCCGTATCTGCAGGTCCTCCCATAAGACCAGGATTGTAATGATGTGCATTCCAGCACACTCAGGTTGTCCATCTGCATGCCGCAGCTGTCTGGCTATCCGTTGGGATCCTCCTTGTTTCTCTCATGCCTCCCTGTAGTGTCTCTCCAATTAAAAGTTACACGTCAGACTAGAGTCTCAGACAGACTTCCAGAAAGGTGGAACAAGCTTTTGTTGCACTGCATCGTCAGTGAAGAAATCAGTTACCTGTGTCGGGTTGGTAGTGTGTTTGCAGTCAGTGGTTGTCGGCGCATGCTTTGGGAATAAGGGATACTTCCACCAAGACACTGAGCACTATCCACTGCTTATCTAACAAAGTCTAAAAGGATATTGGAGATGTGCGCTGAATATGTCTTTCAGTATTTACATGGACTATTCCCCTTCACATCATCTTTGATAAAATGTTTTATATATATATATATATATATATATATAATATAATTTTATACAATTATATAATATAATTGTAACACATTTTCAATCGTGTGGTTACTGTTTGTCACATTTCCTCTCTAAGAGTGGCTTAAGTATAGGCTTTATTCACATAACGTATCTGTCTTTATCTCTTTTCTTGAACACACAAACACATTCATGCAGGCTTTGTAGGTGAGTGAATGAAGCATGGCACATAATGAAAGCCAAACATTTTAAATGGCTGCCAGTGGCAAAAGCTAACTTAAGACGCAGTTGTGAAGGTTTCAAAGCCATTTCTGCACATCTTACACTACAGTGGTTGCTCCTTTAAAAGTTGTGTCATACTGCAGCACACCTTGCGGGCTGCTGCAGCATTCTGTGGCACGTTATCTAATTGTCAGACATTTTTTCTGTTAATGCAAGTTAGTGCTAGTTTGACCACCAGAGGGCATCAATGAGAAGCATTTGATAGTCTTCCATACTGCAGGCACGCGGGAGACCGGGGTTCAAATGAAATCGGGTCTGATTTTCTTTTTGTAGTCCGTGATTGACTGTAGACCCGGCCACATTCCTCTCGTGTCTGAGCCGTTGAATTGTGACTCTACTTTGTCTCTATAATGACGCTTAGCTTGTTTGATTGCCTTGCGGAGGGAATAGCTACACTGTTTGTATTCAATCATGTTTCCAGTAGCCTTACCCTGGTTAAAAGCAGTGGTTCGCGCTTTCAGTTTTGCGCGAATGCTGCCATCAATCCAGTTTCTGGTTCAATTCCCCGGTGAGGAAGGAGTAGGCTGTCGTTGTAAATAATAATTTGTTCTTAACTGATTCCATATATGTTATTTCATAGTTGTGATGTCTTCACTATTATTCTACAATGTAGAAAATAGTAAAAATAAAGAAAAATCCTGGAATGAGTAGGTGTGTCCAAACTTTTGACTGGTAATTGCATAATTAATTTTATTAGTATTATGGTGTTTCTATTCCATGAAAAACAAAAAACCCTCTGGGTAAATCCAGACCGTTTCGCTCTCGGAGCGCACACTGGACATTCAGGCCAAGGAGTAGGGTTTATTTGAGCGGCAGTCAAGCATCCAAGCTAACGTTGGCTAGCTTGCTAGCTACTTTCAGACACAAATAAGACCACTCTGACCACTTTACTCACCCAAGCAGAGCTGGTTAGGCAGTTTTTGTGTTAACTTGTTAGGGAGTGGCAGCTGAGGGGTCGGTTTTGGAGAGCCTGGCGTGCCCAAAGTAAAATGCCTCCCATTCAGGCCCAGAAAATAGCATATGCACATATTTAGTACCATTGGATAGGAAACACTCTGAAACACTCCATTTGTCTGTGAGTGAAACAGAACGCATATGGCAGGCGATACCCCGAGGAATTTCTGTCCTGGAAAAAGTGATTTTGACACATTGCTCATTTGGAACCCCTCCCTCATGAAAATGACCATATAAGGGCATATGAATGCAGTACCCATCGCTTCCTTTAGATGTCAACAGTCTCGAGACAGTGTAAATTTTCAATTTGGATGAATTAGACCAGAGAAGAAGAGCAAACCAGGAAGTGACCTTTTTATGTAAACAGTACCCAGTGCGCGTTCCCGACAAGGCGCGCATTGTCTTTTTTACCGTCTTTATCGATCAGTTTATATTCCGGTTGATTTATAATAGTAAATATACGTAAAAGTGTTCCTAAGGATACATTTAAAACTATGTTTGATTGTTCTTGGACAAGTTTATAGGTATAAGATGAACGAGTTTGCGTCACGTTTCAATGGAGGAGTGGAGGCTGTCGTTTCTGATTATAACGCGCGAACCAAATGGAGATTTATGGATAAAATACATTACTTTTTCTAACAAAAGAACCATGGATTGTCTTCGTTGGACACTTAGGATGACCTCAGCAGAAGTTCTTCAACAGGTAATTGATTTGTTTTCGCTGTGAAATGTGTTATGTATGTGCCGTGATGGCTAATGGATTCATGGCTATGGGAAAAATATGTGAGGTGCTACCCTCAAACAATCAAATGTGCTGCTTTCGCCAAAAAGCCTTTTTGAAATCTGACAACGCTGTGATATTGCCAAGAAACAGAGCTTTTGATGAGTATGGAACACTTGTATATTGGTGGATGTTTAATAATTCAACTTTTGGATTTTGAATTTGGCGCCTTACATTTCACCTGGTAGTGTCGGGATTGGGGCGCTAGCGCCCCAGCAATCCCTGAGGTGTTAAGAAAAGCTACTGGAAACAATTTAATTACGTTTTTTTCCGACATTTACTGACACAGGCCATATTCAATGGGTGTTGAGCGCTCGTAAATTCATTATTCTGCGCTCTGGTACACTCAGATGAGAGTGCTCTGAAATTGGAGTAGATAGCCAGATCTTATATACAAAAGCACCCGAATGTCCATTGAGAACGCACAACGACCATTTAGCTAAGCTAAGAATGAAAGGAATAATCAAGTCAAAAAACTTTGGGTTGTTAGATAGACTATAGTTAATATACTGGCAAGTTTGATGTGTAACTACTAACGTTAGGTAGCTAGCTAACATACCGGTACATACTGCTGTAATGATATGCTATGTGGTTCTTAATTAAATTCCTATTCATATATCACTTCTAAACTGACAAATAAACATTAAATATACCATTTACAAATACATTAGCATGTTTAATACATTTGTTTCAAGCAATAGATCATATGCTTTGATTACTGGTCTGTTAGGCAAATATGCAGTTTTGGGCAAATTCTCATATCTCTTTGCTCAATTTGTCACATACAAGGATTTTGTATGGCTGTTGAAATGTGCAGAACATTAATCAGCTATGCCTGCCCCATATGTAAGGCCCTCTGAGTTGGTGCCTCTTTACTTTCTTCACTGTGTCATGGGACCTGCGCCTACGCTTGGCATACTCCATTGAAGCAGCATCAGCTCTCACAACTCCTCTCTGATTGCTCCAGTGCCACCAAAGGGCTGTCAAGACACAATTTGTTCATCACATTTGATATAGCAGTGGCTCCCTCATTGAACGTGGCTACTACCATACTGGCTGCTCCGTCAATGCGGCTTGTACCCACGAAGACAGTTTCAGAGTTCAGATATTCATTGGAATTCTGGGTTCCTCCGTGCTACATTCTTTTGAGGACGTTATCATTTGACATCCTATGATATACAGGTACCATTTTCTGTGCAACCTCTCTATGATTTTGTTTTATTGTTTTTGTGACAGGGTGGATCTTGACCATTTTCTATGGCTCGCTGGTATCAGCACCAATGCACACACCTATCCCATAGTTGGCACAAGAGAGGATTCACTTTGAAGTGCCATAGAAGGATAAATGAATGTCTATGATGGCATCCTCCTTCAGCAACTCTGCTATGTCTGGGTCTATATCTGCGTATGCTCTTCTAATTATCTTTGCACCACTCTCCATTGACTGCAGCCCTCTCTGAATCTCTGCAGCTAAAGTGGGGGGGAAGTACTTATGTCTGTCGACATTACAGACATAACTGCAGGACTAAATATCAGCATGTTACACTATGTAAATATTAGCATATCAGCATGTATTTACTTTATGTGAAGCTAATTTCTCACTAATCGCGTTCAGCTACAGCCCTATGACACTGTAGGCCTATGTGACCGTCTCATTTTATAGTTATGGTTTCCTATCACTCTGTTTTGTGAACTTTAAATACATTTGAGGAAATAAGGAAATAAATATTATTTATACACAGCAAGTCACCTGACAATAATGGGGTACTCTCCCCTTTTTATTTACCTGTCATTCTCCTGTCATGTCTCTGATATGAGACGCAAGGAAGGAATCACTAGGCCTTTGCTTATTTTCTTTAGGGCTGCATAACCAAGTTCGTGGGCTAGAAGAACCATCCTCACATGTATATCAAATTCCACATATCCCCTGGAGCACTCCTGCAGCCTGGAGGAAGCGTAAACACTACTAAATTCATCACGATCACCTTCACAGTCTGCACATTCTATCATGACAGAATTATAGAATCACTGGTTGGTGTCTATGGGGATTTTCACTCCAGTGTTTAGACACTTAGGGCAAATCAAATCATGTACAAGTTGGTTTATTTGAGACATTTGGAACAAAAGCCACTGTTGCCTGGCTGCTGTCTGGTTGATCGCTGCTAGTTGTCATCTTCATCTCAACTAATTTGCGTCTCAACGCGCTGCTGCGGGCTACCTCCTTTTCCTCTTCTACCTGTACTGCCACTGCCTCGTTCAGGGGATCAAGCACATTTTTTCTTACATTCACCTGATTTTCTCGCTTCGCCTATTTTTATTCACATACTGTAGGTATATTCTTTGAGATTTTCTCATTTTGTCTCTAAGTTGATTCTTCCTGGGAAATATTTTCAAACAAGGAAGTGCTGCGTGGCACGTGAGGCATTTTAACCAATCAGGTTGCCGGAAAGGGCCTTTAAATACCAGTAACCAATCGGATGCCATGAAATTACTAATATTTCAGCACAAAGCACTACGTCTACAAGGGTTATAGCCATGACATCCGAGGGACTAGCTAACTATATGCTCCGGAAAACAAGCTTTTGAAAAGATATATAATTCAACATGGATAGTTTTAAAAATAGCGGTTGAAGTTCTAAATGAAACATGCTATCAAGAATGAAATTAATGGTAAGTTTTGTTGACGGAGTTGGGATAAAATTATACAAAAAAAGTATTTATATATATTATTGCTGATTTTTATTTGTACATTTTATGAAAGTATTGAAGTTATAGTTTCAAAATATCCCAAAATCTGAAAATTGACAGATGGAAGCAAAATCAAAATGTTTGCCTGTGGTGCCTGACCTTAAAGTAACTAAATGTGGCCTTCCAGATAGCCTGAGTGCACTTATTTCTCATTTGCCTGAAGGAGAGCCAGTGAGCTTGAGTATGCGTTCCAGAGCCTTTCGCCAAATTGAATTCTTGAAGTGGAGTAACTTTGCCAGATCATGGTCGAACCAGACTTACCCAGAAAGACTTTCAGCTGTAATAACTGTCAAAGGTGCTTCTACAAAGTATTGACTCAGGGGTTTGAATACTTATGTATATTTTGATTTCATTTTCAGGTAATTTGCCAAAATGTCACGTTTTCATATTGTAATTATGGGGATAAGTGTGGTGATGTGTGTGTGTGTGTATATACAGTGAGGGAAAAAAGTATTTGATCCCCTGCTGATTTTCTACGTTTGCCCACTGACAAAGAAACGATCAGTCTATAATTTTAATGGTAGGTTTATTTGAACAGTGAGAGACAGAATAACAACAAAAAAATCCAGAAAAACGCATGTGAAAATGTTTATAAATTGATTAGCATTTTAATGAGGGAAATAAGTATTTGACCCCTCTGCAAAACATGACTTAGTAATTGGTGGCAAAACCCTTGTTGGCAATCACAGAGGTCAGCCGTTTCTTGTAGTTGGCCACCAGGTTTGCACACATCTCAGGAGGGATTTTGTCCCACTCCTCTTTAAAGATCTTCTCCAAGTCATTAAGGTTTTGAGGCGTTTGGCAACTCGAACCTTCAGCTCCCTCCACAGATTGTCTATGGGATTAAGGTCTGGAGACTGACTAGGCCACTCCAGGACCTTAATGTGCTTCTGCTTGAGCCACTCCTTTGTTGCCTTGGCCGTGTGTTTTGGGTCATTGTCATGCTGGAATACCCATCGACGACCCATTTTCAATGGCCTGGCTGAGGGAAGGAGGTTCTCACCCAAGATTTGACGGTACAAGGCCCCGTCCATCGTCCCTTTGATGCGGTGAAGTTGTCCTGTCCCCTTAGCAGAAAAACACCCCCAAAGCATAATGTTTCCACCTCCATGTTTGACGGTGGGGATGGTGTTCTTGGGGTCATAGGCAGCATTCCTCCTCCTCCAAACACAGTGAGTTGAGTTGATGCTATAGAGCTCCATTTTGGTCTCATCTGACCACAACACTTTCACCCAGTTGTCCTCTGAATCATTCAGATGTTCATTGGCAAACTTCAGTCGGGCATGTATATGTGCTTTCTTGAGCAGGGGGACCTTGCGGGCGCTGCAGGATTTCAGTCCTTCACGGTGTAGTGTGTTACCAATTGTTTTCTTGGTGACTATGGTCCCAGCTGCCTTGAGATCATTGACAAGATCCTCCCGTGTAGTTCTGGGCTGATTCCTCACTGTTCTCATGATCATTGCAACTCCACGAGGTGAGATCTTGCATGGAGCCCCAGGCCGAGGGAGATTGACAGTTATTTTGTGTTTCTTCCATTTGCGAATAATCGCACCAACTGTTGTCACCTTCTCACCAAGCTGCTTGGCGATGGTCTTGTAGCCCATTCCAGCCTTGGGTAGGTCTACAATCTTGTCCCTGACATCCTTGGAGAGCTCTTTGGTCTTGGCCATGGTGGAGAGTTTTGAATCTGATTGATTGATTGCTTCTGTGGACAGGTGTCTTTTATACAGGTAACAAACTGAGATTAGGAGCACTCCCTTTAGGAGTGTGCTCCTAATCTCAGTTCGTTACCTGTATAAAAGACACCTGGGAGCCAGAAATCTTTCTGATTGAGAGGGGGTCAAATACATATTTCCCTCATTAAAATGCAAATCAATTTATAACATTTTTCACATGCGTTTTTCTGGATGTTTTTGTTGTTATTCTGTCTCTCACTGTTCAAATAAACCTACCATTAAAATTATAGACTGATCATTTCTTTGTCAGTGGGCAAACGTTACAAAATCAGCAGGGGATCAAATACTTTTTTCCCTCACTGTATATCTATATCTATATACATCTCAGCAAAAAAAGAAATGTCCTCTCACTGTCAACTGTTTATTTTTTATTTTTGTGTAAATATTTGTATGAACATAACAAGATTCAACAACTGAGACATAAACTGAACAAGTTCCACGGACATGTGACTAACAAAAATTGAATAATAATGTGTCCCTGAACAAAGGGGGTCAAAATCAAAGGTAAGTCAGTGTCTGGTGTGGCCACCAGCTGCATTAACGTCTTAATCATGCTCTCTCTCTATCTATCTGTCTTCCGTCTACAGGTATGTTTTGATGTGAGAGAGGAAGCCAGTCCCGTCATCGCCACCTCATCCCCTCTGGTTAGGACTCACCTCAATCCATAGGCTTCTAACAACAACTATACAACAACTATGATAGCTTAGGTTCATAGATTGGTATGAATAATAGTTCAGAACCTAACATTTTAGGGTTCATACACAGATCGGCTACATACTGTAGCTAGCTACACATCCATAGGCATACAGTTATTTTTATCCTCCACTACACAATACTCAAATAAATAGTTAGCTAGCAATGTTACTTCAGCTGTATTGCAAGGCAAGCTAACACAATTGTACATTCAATTTGCAGTAAATGCTTTAGCTAGCTATATTCTTTACATCCACTGTTTCACAAGACGATGGTTTGAAAACCTGGTTTGCTGGTTTTCTCAGGAGTACCTAAAACATTAACCTCTTACAGCTAGGGGGCAGAATTCCTAGTTTCCGCCTGTCTGAAGTGCCCATAGTAAACGGGCTGTCACTCAGCTAGGATATGCATATCATTTAGTAGCTTTGGATAGAAAAGACTCCGAATTTTCCAAAACCGTTAAAATGATGTCTGTGGCTATAACAGAACTGATTTGGCAGGCAAAAACCCGAAGGAAATTCTGCTCCTATGCTCTTATTTTGAAAAGCTATTGAAAAGCATTAAATCCATCCACCATTTTCCTATTCCTATGGCTTCCCCTATATGGTAACAGTCTACTATTGATGACTTTGGGCTTGTATTTTGAGAAATGAATATGTTTTTTTACATGAAGGAAAGAGTGAGCCGGAAGAAAAACAGTGTTTGGGCGAGTTCTGGGGAGAGCACTCGTGAGGGAATTTGCCTTGTCTATTGAACATAGTTGTTTCCGCGTGAAGTTTTATTGTTTTTTAACATTTTAGACAACCTAAGGATTATATAGAGTCTTTGTTTGACAAAAATAGACAAAGTTTACCGGGAGAAATGTAGACTTTTCTGTCGTCGATTTGACGGAGGTGTTTCCTGTGGATTTCTGAATTCAATGGTGCCGTCTAAACGGATATAAATATGTACTTTATCGAACAAAACGAACAGCGGTTTTGTAGCTGGGACCCTCCTGGTTGGAAACATCAGAAGATCTTAAAATGTAAGTGAGTTTTTATATCTTTAATTTGTGATTTTGTGTCGCCAGTGCTGGTTGAAAAAGCTATTTTTGTGAGGTGCTGACCTCAGATAATCAAATGTTTTGCTTTCGCCATAAAGCCTTTTTGAAATCTGATAACAGATTTAGATTACCAAGACGCTAAGCTTTGTAACCATGTGCAACACTTGTATTTCCGTGAATGTTAAATATTACGAATTCTTATTTTGAATTTGGCGTTCTTTGTTTTTATCGAAAATGATCCCGCTCACGGGATCCGTGCGGCAAGAAGTTAAACAACACGAATTAAAAATTCTTACTCATGTCATAACACTAGCTAGCTAGCTGGCTAATGTTAGCTCGTTAGCTAATGTGCTAAATAGCGATTTTCGTAAATTAACTTTATGACAAAACAATATGCACAATCGTTTGTCTCTACATTAACTAATATATTCCTCTCAATTGTACATTTTTTGCTTGACTCATTATGAGGTTATAACTACTTACATTTGCTTCCACCGCAATGTTTTGTCAGCCATCTTTGCTGAAGAAAGTCACCAGGGATGGGTGGCTCGCGTCAAATTCGTCATTGGAACCACTCGATATGATTGGTCATATAAAAACCTTGGGACCCAAATGCATAATGAGTGCTCTAACTCAACCCTTGCGGTGGTCTGGAGCAATGAAGCCATGATGCTGGGTACCTCTAAGTCTAGCGGTGTAAGCTCGCAACTTTTAAAGGAGGAACCACTGTACTTTGTTAAAGTCTTTCTGTGTACGGATGACCAGCATACCCCTACAGGTCACATGGCTGCTGCTGAACTTGCCAAAGAGAGCTCCCAAACATCAAACTCAAATTACTCAACATTTCTAAAATTCTGCTTGATGTATTTTCTAAGGAAGAGCTGGCACAAAGGCTTCACAATCACCTCCATATCTGTCCTGCAATAAAAAATCCTTGTGTTCAAGAGACAATGCGCTACTTGACTACTATCTCTCCAACTTTCTCCCGTGTTTGAATGTCAGCTTAATTTTTCAATCATCAAGGCTTTTTGTTCCACTAAAATCAGACTGGCAGATCTAATGAGAAACATGTCTGCCAATAACCCATTTATTTAACATGACTGGGGAATTTCAACAGCATTCCATCGAACTGCTTGAGCTGGCTTCCACTTTGTATGTGCCGGAATAAAGTGTGCCAGAACTTAAGAGCGTTGGTTGGTCAAACCCAATAGGAGCGCTTTACAGAGATTACACAACTGCCAATACATAATGCATGCACAACTGGTCAGACAATTCAGATACATGAGAATATAAAATATTGGATAGTTTCTTTTGTAAAAGGGGCCATTGAGTTCATTACACGAAGGAATATATTGTCTACAAATGTGTTTACTTACAGACAGTACAATTATCCTCAAGGCCAAAACTGATGAGTGAAGACTAAACATCTTCAGGGGTTATGGATTGGATAGACACATTTCCTAGACATTTCTACATTTCCTAGACACATCCCAAAACTTAAACTAGCTATACTAGCATTCACCAGGATCATTATATCATATCACACCTGTTCAGGATTTCTTTTATTTCAACCAGAAAATGTGTTTGGACAGCCCCTTGTTCAGGCTCATTACCCCTGGAAAGTGTGCTGAAAGGTGGACTGAGTGGGTGAGCTCCCAGCACCTTGGTGTGCTTTTAATAAGTGCTAAAGCAGCATGACTGTCCAGAGGAGAATGCCGGGTGATAATTGAGAAGTTAATGGTAATTGAGAGAATGTACTGTCTCTCTGTTAAATATAGCCGTGGATAGGTCCAATCATCCTGAGGTTCAGAATCCATGGATACTGGATTCATCAAGCCCCCTCTCCCTCCCTCCCAACGTCCAGAACCACACACCATGGATAATTTCATATGATGGAGGAAAGCTTTTTCACAGCATGATGTGCATGGTTCTCGAAATGGCACATTTATGCAAGAATCTGATCCATTGTCTTCTTTATCTATACATCGTAGTAAATATAGATTATAATATGCGGGGAATAGATAAAGTAGTCATTGTTATGGGAATCTTAGCTAGACCGCCTTGATAGATTTCTGTGGTTTTAAGTCATTCAGAGTAGCCTAAGATCTGTTTCTCATAGAATGTTTGTCTTTTATTAACACATTAATTTCATCCAATCCTAACTTTGTGTTTCCTTAATATCTCCATAACGCTTATGCAAGAGCCTTTACATTAACATCTAAGCTCATTCCAGAAAATGTTGTGCACACTTACATGACAATATGACAATAACATGCTGAGCATCAGCAGAGTAGGCAGAGATTGCTGGGTCTGAGTAAAAGTATATGGGCCAACATTTTCCAGCAAAAATACCCAGATGTAGTTGTGGTGCATGGAGAAGAGGATATAGTCTAATTTTGCCAAATATTTCCCAAACGGCCTGCCTGGAAAATGTTAAATTCTATGAGAACAGATTTAGGCTACTCTGAATGACATAAAATCCTGGCAATGCAAAATATACTTACGAAAAAAATAAAAACAACATATAAAGTGTTTATCCCATGTTTCATGAGCTGAAATAAAATGTCCCAGATTTTTTCCATACGCACAAAAAGCTTATTTCTCTCAAATGTTGTGCACAAATTTGCTTATAATAACCCTGTTAGTGAGCATTTCTCCTTTGCCAAGATAATCCATCCACCTGACAGGTGTGGCATATAAAGAAGCTGATTAAATAGCATGATCATTACACAGGTGCACCTTGTGCTGGGGGTAATAAAAGGCCACTCTAAAATGTACAGTTTTGTCACACAACACAATGCCACAGATGTCTCAAGTTTTGAGGGAGCGTGCAATTGGTATGCTGATTGCAGGAATGTCCACCAGAGCTGTTGCCAGAGTATGTAATGTTCATTTCTCTACCTCAAACCACCTCTAGCATCCTTTATAGAATTTGACAGTACATCCAACTGGCCTCACAACTGCAGACCATGAGTAACCACGCCAGCCCAGGACCTCCACATCCAGCTTCTTCTTGGTCTGAGACCAGCCAACCTGACAGCTAAAACAATTGAGGAGTATTTCTGTCTGTAAGAAAGGCCTTTTGTGGGGAAAACTCATTTTGATTGGCTGGGCCTGCCCCTGCCCAGTCATGTGAAATCCATAGATTAGGTCCTAATGAATTTATTTCAACTGACTGATTTCCTTATATGAACTGTAATTCAGTAAAACCGTTGATATTGTTGCATGTTGCATTTATATTTGTGTTCATACAGAATTAAATAATAGGCCTAGCCTTTATGTCTGATACAGTATGTTAGGCTAACGGACCAGATAAGCAAGAAAGTAAGAAAAGGAACAGATTTCTTTGGTGGTGCATTACATGAGAACTGGATATTTCACAGAGTTCTTACACTTCAAAGCAGCTGAAGGCTTGGATGCTAGTTGCTGCTGATTCAACTCCATATTGTGTGTTTTGCTAAAGGAGATTCATGGGTAACAAAAAAAGGCATACTCTACATTCAATTCCATACACCATAGTTTCCACATATTTTTACCCTAATATTACTATTCTCGGATAACTTGTCTAGGCTGCACACTTTGCCGCGTGATTTCTGTAGGCCTAGGCTATTTTGTCTATAGGGGTAATGTTACCGGATCGAGTCTAAACCTCATAGTCTGTCCCTAAAGCTTTTCTACTGACAAGACAAATAAAGAGGCTAAACTGTAGAACTCATGAGACATGGGAATAAATGTGCAATTCTCTTTGTGAATGTGAATATCAGGAGTCAGAACCGAGTGGAGTACCGAGCTGTCTGGTGCTGAAAACTTTTTTCTGATTTTCACAGGCTCAGCCAGCGCAGGCCAAGCAACATTACCTGCCCTTGGTGCTGAATAATATAGGACTTTGCTATAGTTTCACACTCGCACTTTTCAAACACATATTGCCAAATATTTCACGTGATTTGTGTTTGTGTAGGCTACTTTGTGTAGTTGCGCACTTCAAGTTGAAACTGAAGTGCGCAACTACACAACCACTTACAACAACACCGCTGACAAAACAGGCCAACTGTCCAAGTCCGACAGTAAACAAACATAATGAAATACACAACGTCTATCACCTACATATTCAGAGAGAGAGAGAGTGTGAGAGAGAGAAAGAGATTCTACAGCAGCAAACAAGTGCAGTGATAAAATGGGAAAAATTATACTGACACAAAATATGGATAATGGATTAAATGGATTAAATGTTCAGTCCACTCCCACTCAAAGAGCACAACAGTGCAGTCATGACAGGGGGATTCAGGACCATGGTCAGCGCATCGGCCAGACACCAGCTCCACACTGGTATGGAACATATGCAAACAGTTTATTGCACTTTTGCACAAAGCAGCCAGGAAGAACAGAAAGCCCTAAAAGTGTTTTCATTAAATCCAAAAGTGCACACTTTTTGCCATATGAAAACAGCCACCCAATACAATACAAATATTTTAGGCCTATATCCTGAACTGTTTGGCGGGTATGAAATCAATAGCTTACTTTGAATAAGCAAACGGCATTCAGGCAGGGGCGTCATGCACACCAAAAATCTGAGGGGATACAAAATACGTGAGTATGGCTGGTGGGTTGTTGGAGTTGGATCATTTTTCATTTTTGGTGTGAAACATATTTTTCCTGCAATCCACAGCCATAATCCTTATGTTTAATTCCATGTCTATTTTTCTGCATATCTTACATATCTCTTGAGCGGTCTGTATCCTCCTGACTGCGTCTCTGCTAATATCTATGTAAAATATTGAAGGGAATGTGAGTCTACCAACCTTGCCAGGAGGCATGCCAGCTACTGTCAGATAGTTAGACAAGCTAACTACTCTAACTTGATTGACACAGTAGCCTGAAATTTATTCTTTGTAGTTGGTTATGAGATTGGGAACCTATCTGGTCTATCTAAAGACAACTTCATAAAATTGCTAGGTAGCTAGTTGTATTACAGTTGCTTTTAAACAGGACAAATCTACCCCACATTTTCCAAGAATATTCTTATCATGTTCCCAAATATATACAGAGGATTTTCAGATTGTGTTATCAATAAATGCGCCGAAAAGTACAGTAAATGTAAAATGCACAGAAAATCAAAGAGTAATGTTTGGATTCAGTCTTGTCAGGTGAACTGTTGCATTCTCACCTTTAGTCTAGTAATGGTCCCATTATCTCCAATTTGTTCCCTTTCAATTGTTACCATGGTTTGGCATTTCCATATTTCTTCTGTAAGAAACATTTCAATTTAGACCAATGTCCTGTTTAGCGCATAGCAAAACAATATCCAAAACAGCTTTGACGTGATGACAATTCCGCTCTACAAAAATTAATAGTCCATGGATTCGTGGTTAAGTTGATTCAAGTAGTAGTGTTACCAAATTATTGTGATATAACCAATTAGATCTTTGGAACCTCCTACTGCATTTTTCAACATTTCTGATTAGTCATGAGACAATACAAACCACGAATCAATATTCATTTATTTAATTTGTGTATATACAGTACCAGTCAAAAGTTTAGAAACACTGACTTGTGTCGTGTTTATTATTATTTGTCTCAACTGAAGTTGAAAATCAACTTCTGCCTCCAGGGAATTCAACCTAGTAAGAATCTGGGTATGCATCTGACCTCTAAGACAAGATGCTTGCGGCAAACAGTAATAGCATCATGGAAGATAAGACCTCAACAGATTAGCATTATGCTGTTGATTATGACACATATCGAGTTTGCGTTGCCTTCAAATTTCCCAGATGTGCCATATCCTATGAATCCTTTCAATACACATCCAGTGGTCTGTTTATTAGGTACACCACCCTGTTCACAAAAAGGGTTATCTCCTACAGACAGTGAGTCACGTGGCCATGGCTTAAAGCTGGCAAAAAGGCATTGAGACATTGTTACTTTTCGATTGAATGTTAGAATGGGCAAAACAAGTGACCTAAGTGACTTTGAGAATGGTCTGATCATTGGTGCCAGGTGCGCCGGTTCTAGTATCTCAGAAATGGCTGGCCTCCTGGGCTTTTCACACATGACAGTGTATAGGGTTTACCGAAAATGGTGCAACAAACAAAAAAACATCCAGTCAGCGGCAGTCTGGTGGGTGAAAAACAGCTTATTGATGAGAGAGGTCGCAGGAGAATGGCAAGATTTGTGCAAGCTAACAGGCGGGCCACAAACCGGCAAATAATGTGCAGAACGTTATCTCGGAATGTACAACTCATGGGTCCTTGTCACGGGTAGCCTATTGCAGTAGACGACCACACCGGGTTCCACTCCTATCAGCTAAAAACAAGACTGTACAATTGAGGAGTGGAAAAACATGGTTCCTGTTGTGTCATGCTGATGGCAGAGTCAGGATTTGGCATAAGAAGCACGAGTTCATAGCCCCATCCTGCTTGGTGTCAATGGTACAGGCTGGTGGCAGTGGTGTAATGGTGTGGGGATGTTTTCCTGGCACACGTTAGGTCTCTTGATACATATTGAGCAATGTTTGAATGCCACACCTTGTCAAATCCATGCCCCAAAGAATTCAAGCTGTTCTGGAGGCAAAGGGGGGGTCTGACCCGGTACTATATGTGTTGTCACGGTGCGGAGGTTTCTCTTGGTAATGAGCAATACCTTTCTTGTCCCTGGCCTCATTCTAAGGTACCAGAGCTTCGTGCGTCACTGTTATAGTTCAGTGGAACACTAGGTCTGGCGAGTGACCTATGTTAGGTATATTTGGTATATTTGTTATAGTAAAACTTCCCCGTTTATTTACTTCCCACTGAAGTTGATCAGGCTTCAGTATGAGTTAGTATAATATTCAGGTTCTGTTTTCGACACCATTCAAATATCTTTTTTTCTCCCTGTCCGTCCTATATTTATTATACCTAAACTGATTTGATTTCCTATGCGTTCACTCCCTTGGGCTTTATGACTAATACAACTTATTTCTCTCTCTAGTTATGGTTCCGTCAGTTCCTCAACCCCTTGCGTTTTATCCCCTGCGCTAAGGGTAGTCCGTTATGCCTTCCTCCCTTTGTAGTGACTGGTAGTACGTTTATTCCCTAAAACGATTTACCTAACTACAATGTTGGCAGTATCATGTAACACGTTTATGCCTTCACGTGTTATCTGCCTACAGTAACATGTTTATGCCTTCACACGTTATCTGCCTACAGTGTTTTTAGTATCCTATAGAACGCTTATTACCTAAAACGATTTACCTAAGTACCCGTCGGTTAGAGCTGCTTGAACCCTAATACTAAATACTGTTCCAACTAAAATAAGTTAAGGTCCACTATTATAACTTAATTTTAGTTCAGCGTGTCTAGCTTCTTTCCGACCATACCAGGAGTGTCAAAGTTGTTATCTCCTATGATCAGTTAGTTACCAAACGCACCGTCTTTTTATTTAAAAGCAGTAATAGCCATACAGAGTTACTTTATCCATCACAGTTTAACAGTTCCTTTGAACATAAATCATCAAATCCTTATACACTTCACACAAGCAGTAAATGCAAATTATAAGCAAGACCTCATTACCTTAATCCCTTCTTCAATTGATTCTCTGAGTGGCCACGTGGATACTGGTCCTGTGACTCCTTCAAATTATCAATCCCTATTGGTAGGGCTTTACTTTTCCTGCCACGAGATGTATCAGAGTTTTGGTCCAGCGATACAACACGGTACATCGACCTGGCAGATGCTTTTCTGGTACTTTTTAGATCCGAGGATCTTGTACGAGTTTTCAGCGCTGTGCCTTTTCTGGTTCGATGCCAAGTTCTATCACTATCGCAAAACGACTAACAGTCTCGTGGAGTATAGAGTAAGTTTAGATACCAATTTGGGGGTGCTCTCCCACTGGGTTGTCCAAACCGCTACGGAGTGAGTCACACCGAGCTCTCTTTTACCATGGCTTATATACCTTCCTCAGAGAATCATTTGCATACACGTCATTAGTCAGTTTTTCTGACCATTTGTTTCCATATTCATTTTGTCTCTTGTGAGGTGGCACTTCCTCTCTTATGTGTCACTTCAGCTTATTTCCGTCCAACTGTAGCTTGTCTTTCAATTCTTGCCATATAAGGTCTTCCCCCTTCTCTTCTTGTGGTGTCTTTTCAGGGGTGAGAGAGTCATCTTCTGGATCCTGTACTCCCCAGTACCACTCTGGTACTTCCCACCCTGATACTAGTCCTTTGGCTTCACCTTTTCTCAAAGGGGCCTTTGGTTTTACCAGTGGTGGTTGTTTCTTTACTCCCAGGGAACCCTTCACCCAATCACTTTTTACCATTTTTGCTAGTGTGTACCTAATAAACTGAGCATATTGCATACAATGGGGAGAATGCCTTTGTGACGTGATGAGGTTGAAACCAGGTGCAGAGAATGGACCATACGAGGAATCAGTGATTATTAAGGTTTTAGACCCCATCATAGCACTGAGACTACACTTGTGAAGGTGGTAAATTACCTTTAAATGGCGCCAGACCGAAGCTCTGCATCTGTCCTCGAGCTCCTAGACCTTAGTGCTGCTTTTAATACCATCGATCACCACATTCTTTTGGAGAGATTGGAAACCCAAATTGGTCTACACGGACAAGTTCTGGCCTGGTTTAGATCTTATCTGTTGGAAAGATATCAGTTTGTCTCTGTGGATGGTTTGTCCTCTGACAAATCAACTGTACATTTCGGTGTTCCTCAAGTCTCCGTTTTAGGACCACTATTGTTTTCACTGTATATTTAACCTCTTGGTGATGTCTTTCGGGAAACATAATGTTAACTTTCACTGCTATGCGGATGACACACAGCTGTACATTTCGATGAAACATGGTGAAGCCCCAAAATTGCCCTCCCTGGAAGCTTGTGTTTCAGGCATAAGGAAATGTTCTACTTTTAAACTCGGACAAAACAGAGATGCTTGTTCTAGGTACCAAGAAACAAAGAGATTGTTGTGTTGAATCTGATAATTAATCTTGATGGTTGTACAGTTGTCTCAAATAAAACTGTGAAGGACCTATGCGTTACTCTGGACCCTGATCTCTCTTTGTCGAACATATAAAGACTGTTTCAAGGACAGCTTTTTTCCATCTACTTAACATTGCAAAAATCCAAAAATTATGCAGAAAAATGAATCCATGCTTTTGTCACTTCTAGGTTAGACTACTGCAATGATCTACTTTCCGGCTACCCGCCCGGATAAAGCACTAAATAAACTTCAATTAGTGCTAAACATGGCTGATATAGAATCTTGACTAGAACCAAAAAATCGGATCATATTACTCCAGTGCTAGCCTCTCTACACTGGCTTCCTGTTAAGGCAAGGGATGATTTCAAAGTTTTTCTGCTAACCTACAAAGCATTACAGTGAGGGAGAAAAGTATTTGATCCCCTGCTGATTTTGTACATTTGCCCACTGACAAAGAAATGATCAGTCTATAATTTTAATGGTAGGTTTATTTGAACAGTGAGAGACAGAATAACAAAAAAATCCAGAAAAACGCATGTAAAAATGTTATAAATGGAATTGCATGTTAATGAGGGAAATAAGTATTCGACCCCCTCTCAATCAGAAAGATTTCTGGCACCCAGGTGTCTTTTATACAGGTAACAAGCTGAGAATAGGAGCACACTCCTAAAGGGAGTGCTCCTAATCTCAGCTTGTTACCTGTATAAAAGACACCTGTCCACAGAAGCAATCAATCAGATTCCAAACTCTCCACCATGGCCAAGACCAAAGAGCTTTCCAAGGATGTCAGGGACAAGATTGTAGACCTACACAAGGCTGGAATGGGCTACAAGACCATCGCCAAGCAGCTTGGTGGGAAGGTGACAACAGTTGGTGCGATTATTCGCAAATGGAAGAAACGCAAAAGAACTGTCAATCTCCCTCGGCCTGGAGCTCCATGCAAGATCTCACCTCGTGGAGTTGCAATGATCATGAGAACGGTGAGGAATCAGCCCAGAACTACACGGGAGGATCTTGTCAATGATCTCAAGGCAGCTAGGACCATAGTCACCAAGAAAACAATTGGTAACACACTACGCCGTGAAGGACTGAAATCCTGGGTCCCCCTGCTCAAGAAAGCATATATACATGCCCGTCTGAAGTTTGCCAATGAACATCTGAATGAATCAGAGGACATCTGGGTGAAAGTGTTGTGGTCAGATGAGACCAAAATGGAGCTCTTTGGCATCAACTCAACTCGCTGTGTTTGGAGGAGGAGGAATGCTGCCTATGACCCCAAGAACACCATCCCCACCGTCAAACATGGAGGTGGAAACATTATGCTTTGGGGGTGTTTTTCTGCTAAGGGGACAGGACAACTTCACCACATCAAAGGGACGATGGACGATATACCATCAAATCTTGAAAGAGAACCTCCTTCCCTCAGCCAGAACATTGAAAATGGGTTGTTGATGGCTATTCCAGCATGACAATGACCCAAAACACACAGCCAAGGCAACAAAGGAGTGGCTCAAGAAGAAGCACATTAACCTCTCTGCGCACGGATCCCGCTAGCAGGATCGTTTTCAGAGCAAACATAACGCGGAAAATTAAAAATAAAAAATCATAATATTTAACATTCTTTGATATACAAGTGTTGCATAGTCATAAAAAGCTCTGCTTCTTGGCAATATCACTGCGTTGTCAGATTTCAAAAAGATTTCATAAATTCATATCCAGCTCGGTTCTCAAAATGTCCATATCACAGCTAATATAAATCGCTTACCTTTCAAATAACTTCTGCTGAGGGCTTCCCAAGTGTCCAAACAAGAGAATCCATGGTTCTTTTGTTAGGAAAAAGTAATTCATTATATCCATAAATCTCTGTTTGTTTGGCATGTTATGTTCAGCTACTCCACCAAGCATTGTCAGTCTACTCGCGGGTTGTACAGTGAAGAAAACGCGTTCAAGTTATACCTCTCATCTTTTCACAAACAAATGAAATATCATTAATAATGCATCCTTATGTATTCTTTTATGAATAATAGCGATCATATTTTACACGGATGGTAACTGAAACGTTATAAAAGGAAAAGAAAGCTTGGCGCGTTCACGTTCTTGTGAACGTGCACGGTTGTTTACATTTTTCCCTTCCTGTAGTCTTTCTTCTTCTATAAGGATCTCCTCAGGGCTATTTCCTCCAGACACTTTCCAGAGACTGCTGACATCCAGTGGAAGCCATAGGTACTGCAACCTGTGTCCTATTCCCCATTGACTTCTATTACCAGGCCTTCAAAGTAAGTGGAGGGCAAAAGAAAATTATTTCCGGACAGAAATGTCTCTATATCTGTTCTGTTATACCCACAGACTATATCTTAATGGTTTTAGACACGTCAGAGTGTTTCCTATCCAATAGTACTAATTATGTGAATATCCTAGTTTCTGACCCTGAGCGGCGGGCATTTAACGATTAAAATCATGCTCTTAGTCTACAGTAGTAGCCAGCTGATTAAATAGGTCAGGCTAAATGTTGTTGGCTAGGGAAAATACAATTTTGAAAAGTTCGAATGAAATTCAGTGAGAATGCATTACAAATAGAGGGTGGAACCCAAATAGGTTCTACTTGGAACCAAAAATGGTTCTTCAAAGGGTTCACCCATGGGGACAGCCAAATAACCTTTTTGGAACCCTTTTTTCTGAGAGTGTACCAGTTTTCCACAAGTACAGTGTGCCCCTTTCCGAGGTAAGGCTGCCGCATAGTAATCACCACTGATCCACATACTGTATTCCAAGACCCTCAACATGCCTTATATCTGTGGTGGCACCAGTGTAAATGATCAGGTCCTGTACATATTCTGTCAAACATTCACAAAAAACAAATAACTTGACTCCAAATCTGTGGCGCTTTGACGGGATGTATTGGCGGAATGCAAGCCTCCCTTTCCCAGCCATGAGAGACTCATCAATGTAGAAGTCCTTGTGAGGCACAAACATTCTTCCAAATGCCCTGGTCAAGCTGCCCAGGACATTCCTAATTTTGTAAAGAGGGCCAGATAGGTTGGCAGTGGTATTGTTCACAAAAAGGAGCATAGAAAAGGCTTAGAAGAAAAGGAGTCTTGAGCATGGGGTCAGTGTTCCAGTTATCCCTCTCAGAAACTTTCCTCACTAGCCCCATCAGCACATCAGCATCATCGTGACCAGGAAGGTATACATTTCACTGACGTTAATGTTTACCCATTTTGAGAGCTTCCCTTTTACATTTTGAGAGCTTCCCTTTTACATCAGGGGCAGTCTTCTCTTTCTCTCTTTTTAGCATACCTGCAAACAAATATGCATATTTAGTAGGCCTTACAATTCTAAGGATGTGTCCCAAATGGTAACCTATTCCCTATATAGTTTATTACTTTTGACCAGAGCCCAATGGGCCCTAAGTCAAAAGTAGTGTACTATAGGGTATAGGTTATCATTTGGTACACAGCCTTAGAATACATATCTTAGATGGAGGGTTTGTGCCTCTTAATTTAGATTTTGGGGTCTCCAAGTCCAGTCTTGGAGAGGTAATGGGGGTGTGTAGGTTTTTGATCCACACCACCAGTTTCCCAGCAGGCAACATTTGGCATGGTACGTCAGAATGAGATGACGTTTCTTATCATTTTGGTATTGGTACTGGATTCCTCAAAAACAATAATGGAGAAAACAAATTAAGAGCAAAGTTTATACTTCAACTGACTTTATAGCAGCATACAGACATTTTCAGAAAAAGTTACAATTATGTAGTGGACTTAGTTTCTGTACAGTGCATGCAAAGGTTGATGAGTGCAGAGAAAGTGGCAGAAACTCACATAAAACCAGTCTTAGCATCACTAACGATAAACTTCAATTAATTAGAAAAATGATGCAAACAACTGGCTTTAGCTTACTATGAAAGAAAAGCTCACATACACTTTTCAGACCTCTGAAATACAAAAAGACACAGAGAGAAAATCAAGAGAGAGAGAGAAAGGAAGAGGGAGCAATTAAGCCTTTCTCCCGATGGACTGCTATGTGACTGTGTGGGCTGGGTTCACAAAGGTGACACCACAAACTTTTCAGCAACTTCAACAGTAGCTAATTGGTTTACAGGTAACCCTGTATATGTTTGCAGCAAACTGTGCGAGAGGTCGAATGGTGACATGCTGGGTTTATAAACTGTAGCACAGTTAATTGTTACACTGCAAACTTCGAGGATCATAATATCTGATCACAGGGCTGTCACGTAGTAACAGCGGGCCAAAGATTGCACGAATGCAATTAGCATCAACATAAACAACTTGCTCATCCAGTGCTGTGACTGGTAGAAATGGACATCCCTGAAATCATAGTATTCTACCATATTTTAAAGGCCAAGGGCAGTCAAAATTCACATTTCTTATGTTACAGTATATATCATTTTTGAACAACAGATGATGAATCTAACACTGTTAACTTCTTAGGGAGCGGCAGGTAAGGTGACGGTTTTGGAGAGTCTGGCGTGCCCAAAGCAAAATGCCTGCCACTCAGCCTCAGAAAATAGGATATGCACATAATTAGTACTATTGGATAGTGTTAACATAATGTCTGTAAGTATAACAGAACTCATTTAGCAGGCAAAAACCCGAGAAAAATCAGTTTCTGACACACTCCCTATTGAATCCATTTGTAACCAGGACTGAGACTGCAGTACCTTTGGCTTCCACTAGACGTCAACAGTCTATATACAAAGACTCAGAGAGATTGGAGTAAACAGAACGAATATGTCATGATTATCTTCCCTCGGGAATGACCAATGCGCAGCGACGTAATCGAAATACATGTTTTATTCACAAAACGGGACGAGACGGAACAAAACAATAAACAGAGAACAAGATGTGAACCCTAACGCTAAATCCTAAACTGGACACAGAGAACTAAACCTAAACATGACTAGCGAAACCTAACTAAACACGAAGGGCAGAACCTAACTACACACGAATGACAAGAACCTGACTGAACACGATAAGCATAACATAATCAATAACCCACGAAACTAAAGTGCGTGGAGCAGAAGCTGGGCGTACTGGACTCATGATGCTCACGGGAACTCTGGTGCGTGGAGCTGGAACTGGCCGTACTGGACTCATGATGCTCACCGGAACTCTGGTGCGTGGAGCAGGACCTGGCCTTACCGGACCCACGATGCTCACGGGGACTCTGGTACGTGGAGCAGGAACTGGCCGTACTGGACTCGTGATGCTCACTGGAACTCTGATGCGTGGAGCAGGAACTGGCCGTACTGGACTCGTGATGCTCACGGGAACTCTGGTGCGTGGAGCAGGAACTGGTCGTACTGGACTCGTGATGCTCACTGGAACTCTGGTGCGTGGAGCAGGAACTGGCCGTACTGGACTCGTGATGCTCACGGGAACGCTGGTGTGTGGAGCAGGAACCGGTCGTACTGGATTCGTGATGCTCACTGGAACTCTGGTGCGTGGAGCAGGAACTGGCAGTACTGGACTCGTGATGCTCACTGGAACTCTGGTGCGTGGAGCAGGAACTGGCAGTACTGGACTCGTGATGCTCACTGGAACTCTGGTGCGTGGAGCAGGAACTGGCAGTACCGGACTCGTGATGCTCACTGGAACTCTGGTGCGTGGAGCAGGAACTGGTCGTACTGGACTCGTGATGCTCACTGGAACTCTGGTGCGTGGAGCAGGAACTGGTCGTACTGGACTCGTGATGCTCACTGAAACTCTGGTGCGTGGAGCAGGAACCGGTCGTAATGGACTCGTGATGCTCACTGGAACTCTGGTGCGTGGAGCGGAACAGGCCGTACTGGGCTCGGGACGCCGCACTCTGGTGAGGGAGCGGGAACAGGCGAACTGGGCTCGTGGCGCGCACTCTGGTGCGGGAGCGGAACAGGCCGAACTGGGCTCGGGACACTCACTCTGGTGCGGGAGCGGGAACAGGCCGAACTGGGCTCGTGGACGCGCACTCTGGTGCGGGAGCGGGAACAGGCCGAACTGGGCTCTCTAAGCGCCGCGGGGACCTGGTGCGCGGGCCGAACAGGGCGTGCTGGACTCTCTAAGCGCACGGGGAGCCTGGTGCGCGGAGCCGAACAGGGCGTGCTGGACTCTCTGCGCACGGGAGCCTGGTGCGCAGAGCCGAACAGGACGTGCTGGACTCTCTAAGCGCACGGGGAGCCTGGTGCGCGGAGTCGGAACAGGGCGTGCTGGACTCTCTAAGCGCACAGGGGGCCTGGTGCGCGGAGTCGGAACAGGGCGTGCTGGACTCTCTAAGCGCACGGGGAGCCTGGTGCGCGGAGCCGGAACAGGACGTGGCGGGCTCTGAAGGCGCACTGGGGGCCTGATGCGTGGAGCAGGGACAGGACGTGGCGGGCTCTGAAGGTGCACAGGGGGCTTGGGACGTGGAACAGGGACTGGACGTGTTGACTCCACAACACGAACTGGGATCTTGGAACTCGGAACAGGGACTGGACGTGTTGACTCCACAACACGAACTGGGATCTTGGAACTCGGAACAGGGACTGGACGTGTTGACACCACAACACGAACTGGGATCTTGGAACTCGGAACAGGGACTGGACGTGTTGACTCCACAACACGAACTGGGATCTTGGGACGTGGAACGGGGACTGGACATGTTGAATCCACAACATGGACAGGGGACCTGATGCGGAGAGCAGGCACCACTCTTCCAGGTAGCACACTGACCCTGGCCTGACCGATGAGTGGCGCTGGGATCTCTCGGACTGGGCTGTGGATTCGCACCGGAGATTCTGCCCGTAGGACCGCAGGATATCTGGGTCCCAGGAGGCGCACTGGAGATCTGGCGCGCAGAGCTGGCACCACTCTTCCAGGTAGCACACTCAGTCTAGCCCGACTGATGATTGGCGCTGGAATCTTTCGTACCGGCCTCTGGATACGCACAGGAGAAACCGTGCGCAAAACTGCATAGCAGGGTGACCTCTCCGTGCGACGCTCTCCCCAACGCTCTCTCCACAAAGCACGAGGAGTTGGCTCAGGAGTCCCTCCTGAACCGGCCAACCTCCTCGTGTGCCCCCCAAAAAAAGTTTTTTGGGGCTGTCTTTCGGACCTCCGTGCCAGGCGAGTCCCAATGAGCTGTTCCCTGGTCCAGTACTCCCGGGTCTCTCGCTGCTTGGTCTTCGGTTGGTGGGTTATTCTGTCATGATTATCTTCCCTCGGGAATGACCAATGCGCAGCGACGTAACCGGAATACATGTTTTATTCACAAAACGGGACGAGACGGATCAAAACAATAAACGGAGAACAAGACGTGAACCCTAACGCTAAATCCTAAACTGGACACAGAGAACTAAACCTAAACATGACTAGCGAAACTAAACACGAATGGCTGAACCTAACTAAACACGAAGGGCAGAACCTAACTAAACACGAAGGGCAGAACCTAACTAAACACGAAGGGCAGAACCTAACTAAACACGATAAGCATAACATAATCAATAACCCACGAAACTAAAGTGCAACCCCCAAACATATATATGGTTCCCAATTAGAGGTAACGAGACTCAGCTGCCTCTAATTGGGAACCATTATCCCAACATAGAAATAGACACCATAGAACACACAAACCCTACACCAAAACGAAACCAAAACGCTCCAGCCTGTCATCTCAGGCCTGGGCGTTACAGAATAGGTACAGGAAATGGTCAACAAGTTCTCGGGCGCGAGTCTGGCTGCGCGCCCCACTTTATTTTACTTATATAAGGTATAGGTGACCTTCTTCAAAAGGTAAGGGATTTGTTTTCGCTGTGAAATGTGTTGTGTGTTCCTCGATGGTTTATGAATTTATGCTAATGGAAAATATTGGAGGTGCTACCCTCAAACGCTAGTGCCCCACCACTCCGTAAGTAGTTAAAGATGTGATCTGTGATACTGCCCAAAAGAGGTTTAATGAAAGACGTTGAACATACATCTTATTGGCTGAAAAGACTTTGAAAATAGGTCTTATCAACCAATTTTGATCAATGGGAATGAGGGGAGGACGGCTCATAATAATGGCTGGAATGGAGTGCAATGGCTGGAATGGAGAGAATGGAATTGTATGAAACACATGAAAACCCCCCAAAAGCATGTGTTTGAAACCATTCCATTCACTCCATTACGGCCATTTATGAGCCATCCTCCCCTCGGCAACCTCCACTGATGGCAATCTATAAAAGCCCTTATTTTCAACATGTTCTGAGTGAGGGGATAATTGAATAGACCAATAACAAAGACTCTTTCAAACCTCTCTGCCAATAACAATTTGTTTTCAGCATACAAAATCCTCCCATTATGCCTGTTGGGAGATCCAGAATATACTCCCCCCTTACACTATCCTAACTGTGTGAATGTGTCCACTCCCCTGCTCCATTCAGACCAATCCCAGACAGTCCTGGCTAAACAATTTTATCTAAAAACTATAATAGAAAGTAACTTTGTTACCCAGGAATGACACACGACTCTACTGGTCTTTAATAAAGTTCTGGAAGGCAACCTTCCTTCAATACTATGCAGCCTGTGTGGTTTTACATATTCATTTTAGAAAGATGATGCTAAATGATAATGATGGAAGGTTGATAACAGGCAATCAGTGTGAGGCAATCAAACCAAATAAGTTACACAGCGTGTCAATTGATTTGTATGTGTCAGTCACCAGTAACATTGCATTTAACCTTTTTCATCTCAGTTTTAATATACCAATCAAAACTCTGGGCATAGTAAGTCGGCACAGAATTTGAATGTGCTATTTTGGAGCACATTAAAGAAGGATCATTCTTTGGTAATGTCTAGGTCAACATTTGTTATTCTGTTACCCTTAATGTCAGAACACTATGCTTCCTGATTTTTCATAGCATAATGTGCATATTCAATTACTTCCACCCTTTTATAGTTCTGAAATACACTTTATTGTAATTACTGTAGCTCATGTTTTTTTTTTTTTGTAAGGAACAATTGCTGGCAGTGTTGGGATGTCTTGATACAGTACAGAGCACTTGTTCTTGGATGTGAAGAGCATCTGAGGTATAAAATACACACCTTGGAGACATCCATAATAAGTATATGTTTGGATATAGCATGGCATCGTGTTATTTACTGCTTTGTGATGGGACCGTTCTGCTGCATACTGGTGCTAATTTATAGAGTCTAAATTAAGGTGGAAAATACCAATACTGTGACAGTATAGTATTTAAAGGCCCAGTGCAGTCAAAAACATGGTTTTCTATCTTTATATATAAAATATGATAATGGCCTTTTAGTGTAAAGTGTTAGAAAAGACCGCCTGAAATTTCAGTCTGTTTTGCTGGGATGGCGTTTTGACCTGCCTGATGACATCGCCAAGTGGTAGTTTAGTTAACCTTTTGCTGTGTTTGATCACATATTTGTGATCATTGTTGAGTGGTCCCTGCAGTGTGCCTTCGCAAATATGTGATTGGAACAGTAGCAAAAAAATGTCTACATATGATGCAACAAACATGTCTAAATAGCATTGTTGTTTGAATAGCATTAGAACAATGTTTAGTACTGATGGACACCTTTATTCCTCAATTCCACCTTTTATTGTAAAAGATAAATGCAAACTTATTCATCCAAGCATCACATGGAACACATCCACAGCCAATCTCATTCCATAAACCAGTCTGCACTGACAGAAAAACAAAACATTAGTTAAGGAGCGGCTCCCGAGGTGACGGTTTTGGAGAGTCTGGTGTGCCCAAAGTAAAATGCCTCCCACTCAGGCCCAGACAATAGGATATGCACATAATTAGTACTATTGGATAGGAAACACTCTGAAGTTTCTAAGAGTGCTAAAACAATGTCTGTGAGTATAACAGAACGGATATAGCAGGCAAAAATCTGAGGAATTTCTGTCCTGGAAAAAGTGTATTTGACACATTGCCTCATTTTGAACCCCTCCCTATTGAAAATGACCATATAAGGGAGTAAGATTTCAGTACCTATTGCTTCCACTGGATGTCAACAGTCTCTAGACAGTGTTTTGATTATGTTTAGTTGCTCTGGATGGTAATAGAAGAAGAATTGGGAAGTGGTCACCAGAAGTAAACAGAAGAGGATGCGCGTTCCCTGGCTTGCGCTCGCTGTGGTTTTTTCCTTTCCTATCGCCCAGTTTATAATCCGGTTGAAATATTATACTAAATATACATAATAGTGTTCCTAAGGATACATTATCAATGATGTTTGATTGTTCTTGGACAAGTGTATAGGTATAGGTTGAACGAGTTCTCTTCACGGTTCAATGGGCGAGTGGACGCTGTATTTTCTGATCATAACGCACCAACCAAACGGAGATTTATGGATATAATAAATGACTTTTTCTAACAAAAGAAGCATGGATTGTCTTCGTTGGACGCTTGGCTTCCCAATCAGCAGAAGTTCTTCAAAAGGTAAGGGATTTGTTTTCGCTGTGAAATGTGTTTTGTGTGAACCGCGATGGTTTATGAATTTATGATAATGGTAAAAATATTGGAGGTGCTACCCTCAAACAAATGTAGTGCTTTCGCAGTACAGCCTTTTTGAAATCTGACAACGCTGTGATATTGCCAAGAAGCAGAGCTTTTGATGACTATGCAACACTTGTATATTGATGAATGTTTAATAATTCAACTTTTGGATTTTGAATTTGGCGCCTTGCATTTCACCAGGTAGTGTCGGGAGTGGCGCCCCACCACTCCCTAAGTAGTTAACGACCTAACAGCTAGACTTCTTTACAATGTACCACATTTCTGGTATGCACAACAGAAAAATGTAATATTGTTTAGAGAAGAGATACATGTCAGCTAAGCTAACAGTGGCTAAATTCTTTATGATAGCAGCTGTGTTTGTTTATGTTTGACAAGCAATAACTCCCTAATCCCAGAATGCAAATAAACAAAGTCAAAGATGCTGCGCCCATTGCCCGAATAAGATCAATTTAGTTAGTGTTCTAGTCAAAATGAGTGTACTATAGGGGATAGGTTACCATTTGGGAAACAACCTTAAAATAGATATCTTAGATGGAGTGTTTATAGCCTCTTAAGTTCAGGGTCTCCAAGTCTAGTCTTGGAGATATAATGGGAGTGTGTAGGTTTAGCAATGTTCAATTCTGACTTGTTTTAGTTATAATGTCAACCCACCATAGTCATGCAGTGCCTTGCAAAAGTATTCATCCCCCTTTGGCATTTTTCCTATTTTGTACAACCTGTAATTTAAATGGATTTTTATTTGGATTTCATGTAATGGACATACACAAAATAATCCAAAGAGGTGAAGTGAAATTAAAAAAATTACTTGTTTTATAAAATTCAAAACAATTAACAACGGAAAAGTGTAAAAGTCACCCCTTTGCTATGAAGCCCCTAAATAAGATATGGTGCAACTAATTACCTTCAGAAGTCACATAATAAATTAAATAAAGAACACCTGTGTGCAATCTAAGTGTCACATGATCTGAGTATATATACACCTGATCTGAAAGGCCCCAGAGTCTGCAACACCACTGAGCAAGCATGAAGAACAATGAGCTCTCCAAACAGGTCAGGGACAAAGTTGTGGAGAAGTACAGATCAGGATTGGGTTATAAAAAAATATCAAACTTTTAACATCCCACGGATCACCATTAAATCCATTATTAAAAAATGGAAAGAATATGGCACCACAACAAACCTGCCAAGAGATGGCTGCCCACCAAAACTCAAGTACCAGGCAAGGAGGGCATTAATCAGAGAGGCAACAAAGAGACCAAAGATAACCCTGAAGGAGCTGCAAAGTTTGGAGTATTTGTCCATAGGACCACTTTAAGCCATACATTCCACAGAGCTGGGCTTTACGGAAGAGTGGACAGAGAAAAGCCATTGCTTAAAGAAAAAAATAAGCAAACACGTTTGGTGTTCAGCAAAAGGCATGTGGGAGACTCCCCAAACATATGGAAGAAGGTACTCTAGTCAGATGAGTTTAAAATTGAGCTTTTTGGCCATCAAGGAAAATTATGTCTGGCGCAAACCCAACACCTCTCATCATCCCGAGAACACCATGGTGGCAGCATCATGCTGTGGGGATGTTTTTCATTGGCAGGGACTGGGAAACTGGTCAGAATTGAAGGAATGATGGATGGCGCTAAATACAGGGAAATTCTTGAGGGAAACCGGTTTCAGTCTTCCAGAGATTTGAGACTGGGACAAAGGTTCACCTTCCAGCACAACAATGGCCCTAAGCATACTGCTAAAGCAACACTCGAGTGGTTTAATGTCTTGGAATGGCCTAGTCAAAGCCCAGACCTCAATCCAATTGAGAATCTGTGGTATGACTTAAAGATTGCTGTACACCAGCGGAACCCATCCAACTTGAAGGAGCTGGAGCAGTTATGCCTTGAAGAATGGTCAAAAATCCCAGTGGCTAAATGTGCCAAGCTTATAGAGACATACCCCAAGAGACTTGCAGCTGTAATTGCTGCATAAGGTGGCTCCACAAAGTATTGACTTTGGGGGCAGAATAGTTATGCACATTCAAGTTTTCTGTTTTCTTGTCTTATTTCTTGTTTTTTTCACAATAAAAATATTTTGCATCTTCAAAGTGGTAGGCATGTTGTGTAAATCAAATGATACAAACCCCCCAAAAATCTATTTTAATTCCAGGTTGTAAGCCAACAAAATAGGAAAATTGCCAAGGGGGGTGAATACTTTCGCAAGCCACTGTAGATAATAACAGATTGAACAGAGAGGAAGAAAGCAGCCAGCGTTTTGTTTCTGGTTAAGGAACAAAGGGTATACCCATTGTCAGGTTCGATCGGCGCCGCTCCCACACATTTCTAATTGCCGTCAGAGGCATAATCAGTGTGCCTGCCTTGTCTCGTCTCTCCTGGCTCTGTCTCTATCTTCCTTTACTTTCTCGCTCTCCCTTTCTCCCCACTCTCTCTTCCTCTCTCTCCCTCACTCTCTCCCTCTAGGTTTCCCTTTCTCTCCTCCGCCGCGCGTCCTCCTCCCTGCATGTCATCATCAATCATGTTTGTGGACTGTAGAGTCAGTGATTCACATGCACAATGTCACCAACCCACTTTGCCTGGATTTATTTTTCTCTCCCCTCAATTTCCATATTTCTTTCACTCCCTGTTGTTCATGTCTTCTGTATTCTCCATACTGTCTCCCTAACTCTGTTAAGTTCTTAACTGACTTGCCTAGTCAAATAAAGGTTAAATAAAACAATCTAAATGCTTCCCACCTTTCCCTCAGCTATACATCCATGGCTCTTCCTATGACATCTGCCTCCATCTAATCCTTGTTAATTGTTAGTGAATCAGGCGCTGTCTGTCAGATGTATAATATTTTGTTATTCTTGAACAGAAACACCATAATATTAATCAAATTAATTAAGCTATTTTTCTTAAAATTAATCCCATATATTATGTTCTTACAAAAAAAAAGGTTTTAAATTCTCTAATACAGCCAATATTAAAAACAATCAAATGCTTCACTAAAGTTTTACATTTCTAACTCCAAACCTCATGCAACCGCAAAATGTTGGATAAAGCATGTGATACAGTATTTCTTCATCAACATCTTTATGCACTCATTAATAAAATAATGACAAAAATACTCTTTCAAAATGCAGATGTGTGTTTCAACTATGAGCAGGATAATAGACTCTAAATATATTAATGGATCCATAACGAATTACTATGGGAATAAATGGAAGAGGCAAGTGGAAAGGGGAACTTGTCTGTCGACCCTGGAGGCATTTTGAAAACATGTTCAAACTTGTTTTTCACAAGGGACAATAGACACGATGTGGTCCCAAAAACACCTCTCTGACATAGGGCCCAGCACATCTCTTGATGATGTCATTGAATGTATGTGTATATATATATATATATATATCATACAATGCATTCTGATTGTCACGTAAGAGTCTGTCAGACCAAAGATGTTCACTCGAATGACTTAAAGTGCTTTCAAAACAACTGTAAACTCTGAAAAATACTAGGTCAAATCATGACATTAGTGATCTTCAGGTCGGAAAGAAGAAGCTCTAGAAAGTTATAATTCCGAGTTCAAAATTATTTTTCACAGTCGGATCTCTTATTTTCGAATTCCCAGTTCTCTTCAAATCAAATCAAATTGTATTTGTCACATGCGCCGAATACAACACGTGTAGGTAGACCTTACCGTGAAATGCTTACTTACAAGACCTTAACTTCTTCAGGCTATGGTCTATTTTTCTGAATTTCCGCCTGACTGACGTGCCCAAAGTAAACTGCCAGGATATGCATATAATTGGTACCATTGGATAGAAAACACTTTGAAGTTTGTTAATGTATGAGACTATAAACAATTGATGTGGTAGGAGAAAATCCAAAGAAAATTATAATTTTTTGAGATCCCATGCTCTTACAATGGAAAGGTATGGAGCATATGCAATTCCAGCTCCCAGATTGCAATTCCTATGGCTTCCACTAGATGTCAAAAGTCTTTGTTCAAGGTTTCAGGCTTGTTTCTTCCGAAACGAGGAAGTATTCTGAGTTTTGATACAGGAACCAACAGTTGAAAATCAGTCTGTGCTTGCAAGATGAAGAGGACGCTCGCCTGCTAATTTTGCATTTCTATTGAACATACTGTATATACTGTATATATCAACCCTAACCCTAACCCTATCGCTCTTGCTGCTTGTGATTCTCTGATCCACCTCTACGCAGACGACACCATTCTGTAAACATCTGGTCCTTCTTTGGACACTGTGCTAACAAACCTCCATACGAGCTTCAACGCCATACAACACTCCTTCCGTGGCCTCCAACTGTTCTTAAATGCTAGTAAAACGAAATGCATGCTCTTCAACCGATTACTGCTCGCACCCTTCCGCCCGACTAGCATCACTACACTGGACGGTTCTTACCTACAAAATGTAGTCTGGTTAGACTACAAACTCTCCTTCCAGACTCACATCAAGCATCTCCAATCCAAAATAAAATCTAGAATCAGTTTCCTATTTCGCAACAAAGCCTCCTTCACTCATGCTGCCAAACATACCCTCGTGAAACTGACTATCCTACCGATCCTTGACTTTGGCGATGTCATTTACAAAATAGCCCCCAGCACTCTACTCAGCAAACTGGATGCAGTCTATCACAGTGCCATCCGTTTTGTCACCAAATCCCCATATACTACCCACCACTGCGACCTGTATGCGCTTGTTGGCTGGCCCTCACTACATATCCGTCGCCAAACCCACTGGCTCCAGGTCATCTATAAGTCTTTGCTAGGTAAAGCCCCACCTTATCTCAGCTCACTGGTCACCATAGCAACAATCACTCATAGCACGCACTCCAGCTGTTAAATTGCACTGGTCATCCACAAAGCCAACACTTACTTTGGCCTCCTTTTCATCCAGTTCTCTGATGCCAATGACTGGAACGAATTGCAAAAATCACTGAAGCTGGAGTCTTATATCTCCCTCTCTAACTTTAACCTGTTAGGGATCGGATCCCGCTTGCCAAATTCAAAATACAAAAATCGTAATATTAAAATGATGCCTTACATCATTCTTTAGCTTAGAATCTTGGTAATCGAACCGCTTTGTCCGATTTACAATAGGCTTTACGGCGAAAGCATTGCATTTGATTATCTGAGGACAGCGTCCTGCATACTTCCTGCATATAAATATATTTCAAACCAGCACAGGCATTACAAAATAAAATATAGCGATAAAATAAATCACTTACCTTTGAAGATCTTCCTCTGGTTACAAGGAATACAAAGAATGGTAGTTCTGTTTGGTTGGCACATTTTGTTCAGTAATCCACGCGCTCCACATACAGATACAGGAAACCTAAACATTTTACCAATAAACTTTGTCCAAACAAGTCAAACAACGTATCTTGTCAATTCTCAGGTACCCTAATATGTAAATAAACTATAATATTTCAGACGGAGAAGAGCGCGCACACAGTCACGTGCGCAAAACAGTAGAGTCCTTTTCAAAAGCCACTTGTCAGAACTTCTATTTCTTGTTTGTTTTTCAGAAAACAAGCCTGAAACCATGTCTAAAGACTGTTGACATCTAGTGGAAGCCATAGGAACTGCAATCTGGGAGCTAAATCCCCCTATAGGGAATAGCAAGTCAATGGAAAAACTGTGACATAAAAAAAAAAAAAATTCCGGATAGATTTTCCTCTGGTTTTCGTCTGCCATATCAGTTCTGTTATACTCACAGACATTATTTTAACAGTTTTAGGCCTGAATAACAGGCAGTTTACTTAGGGCACGTCAGACTCTTCCGAACACTGCCCCCTAGCCCGAAGAGGTTTTAAGCATCAGCTGTCAGAGCAGCTTACTGAACACTGTACCGGTACACAGCTCATCTGTAAATAGCACACCCAACTACCTCATCCCCATATTATTACTTACAGTCTTGCTCTTTTGCACCCCAGTATCTCTACTTGCACATCATCATCTGCACATCTATCACTCCAGTTTTACTGCTAAATTGAAATTATTTCACCTCTATGGCCTATTTATTGCCTACCTCCCTACTCTTTCTTCTAGATTTAGACACACTGAAAAAATTCTATTGCGTTATTGACTATGTTTGTTTATGTGTAACTCTTTTTTGTTGTTTTTGTCATACTGCTTTGCTTTATCTTGGCCAGGTCACAGTTGTAAATGAGAACTTGTTCTCAACTGGCCTACCTAGTAAAATAAAGGTAAAATAAAATAAATAAATGACTGGAAGTTTTGACAATTTTCAGGGCCTTCCTCTGACACCGACTGGTATAGTTGCCATACCAGACAGTGATGCAACCAGTCATGATGCACTCGATGGTGGATCTGTAGAACCTTTTGAGGATCTGAGGACCAATGACAAATCTTTTCAGTATCCTGAGGGAGAATAGGTTTTGTCGTGCCTGCTTTATGACTGTCATGGTAGTTTGTTGGTGATGTGGACATCAAGAAACTTGAAGCTCTCAACCTGCTCCACTGCAGCCCCGTCGATGAGAATGGGGGCGTGCTCGGTCCTCTTTTTCCTGTAGTCCACAATCATCTCCTTTGTCTTGATCACGTTGAGGGAGAGGTTGTTGTCCTGGCACCACACGGCCAGGTCTCTGACCTCCTCCCTATAGGCTGTCTCGTTGTTGTCGGTGATCAGGCCTACCACTATTGTGTCATCTGCAAATGTAATGATGGTGTTGGAGTCGTGCCAGGCCGTGCAGTCATGAACAGGGAGTACAAGAGGGGGCTGAGCAGGCACCCCTGAGTGGCCCCTGTGTTGAGGATCAGAGTGGAGGATGTGTTGTTACCTACCCTTAACCACCTGGGGCAGCCCAGCAGGAAGTCCAAAATCCAGTTGCAGAGGGAGGTGTTTATTCCTAGGGTCCTTAGCTTATTGATGAACTTTGAGGGAACTATGGTGTTGAACGCTGACAGGTAGCCAACCAATAGCATTCTCACATAGGTGTTCCTTTTGTCCATGTGGGAAAGGGCAGTGTGGAGTGCAATAGAGACTGCATCATTTGTGGATCTGTTGGAGTAGTATGCAAATTGCAGTGGGTCTAGGGTTTCTGGGATGATGGTGTTGAGGTGAGCCATGACCAGCCTTTCAAAGCGCTTTGTGGCTACAGACGTGAGTGCTACGGGTCGGTAGTCATTTAGGCAGGTTACCTCAGTGTTCTTGGGCACAGGCACTATGGTGGTCCGCCTAAAACATGTTGGTATTACAGACTCGAACAGGGAGAGGTTGAAAATGTCAGTGAAGACACTTGCTAGTTGGTCAGCTCATGCTCGCAGTACACGTCCTGGTAATACGTCTGGCCCTGCGGCCTTGTGAATGTTGACCTTTCTAAAGGTCTTACTCACATCGGCTGCGGAGAGGGTGATCACACAGTCTTCCGGTACAGCTGGTGCTCTCATGCATGTTTCAGTGTTATTTGCCTCGAAGCGAGCATAGAAGTTGTTTAGCTTGTCCGGTAGGCTTGTGTAACTGGGCAGCTCTCGGCTGAGCTTTCCTTTGAAGTTGTAATGGTTTGCAGGCCCTGCCACATCCAACGAACGTCAGTGCCGGTGTAGTACGACTCGAACTTAGTTCTTTATTGACGCTTTGTCTGTTTGATGGTTCGTCGGAGGGGCGTAGCGGGATTTCTTATAAGCTTCCCGGGTTAGAGTCCCACTCCTTGAAAGCGGCAGCTCTAGACTTTAGCTCAATGTAATCCATGATTTCTGGTTGGGGTATGTACATACAGTCACTATGGGGATGACGTTATCGATGCACTTATTGATGAAGCCAATGACAGATGTGGTGTACTCCTCAATGCCATCGGAGGAATCCCAGAACATATTCCAGTCTGTGCTGTAAAACATTCCTGTAGCTTAGCATTTGCTTCATCTGACCACTTTTCTATTGATCTAGTCACTGGTGCTTCCTGCATTAATTTTTGCTTGTAAACAGGAATCAGGAGGATAGAATTATGGTCAGATTTGCCAAATGGAGGGTGAGGGAGAGCTTTGTATGCATCTCTGTGTGTGGAGTATAGGTGGTCCAGAGTTATTTTCCCTCTGGTTGCACATTTAACATGTTGATAGAAATTATGTAAAACTGATTTAAGTTTCCCTGCATTAAAGTCCCCGGACTACTAGGAGCGCCGCCTCTGGGTGAGTGTTTTATTGTTTGCTTAAGGCGGAATACAGCTCATTCAATGCTATTTTGGTGCCAGCCTCTGACTGCGGTGGTACGTAAAACAGTTACAAAGAGTATAGACGAAAACTCTCTTGTAGGTAATGTGTTCTGCAGCTTATCATGAGAAACTCTACTTCAGGCGAGCAATGGCTTGAGACTTCCTTAAATATCGTGCACCACCTGTTGTTTACAAAAATACATAGACTGCCGCCCCTTGTCTTAGCAGACGCCGCTGTTCTATCCTGCCGGAACATCGCATAACCAGCCAGGGGTATGTTGATATTGTCATCGTTCAGCCACGACTCCCTGAAGCATAAGATGCTACAGTTTTTAATGTCCCATTGGTAGTTTAATCTTCCCAATAACTTGTCCATTTTATTTTCCAAAGATTGCATGTTTGCTAGCAGAATTGAGGGGAGTGGGGGTTTATTCGATCGCCTCCTACTCTTCAGAAGGCAGCCCGCCCTCCGGCCTCTCTTTCTCCACCTACTCTTCACGCAGATCACTGGGACCGGGGCCTGTTCCCGAGGGAGCCGTATATCCTCCTCCTCGGGCTCGTCAGAGTCATGAAAGAAGAAAAAGAATTCTGCTAGTCCATGGTGAGTAATCGCAGTCCTGATGTCTAGAAGTTATTTTCGGTCATAAGAGACGGTAGCGGCAACATTATGTACAAAAATAGTAAAAATATATGTTACAAACAACGCGGATAAAACAAACAAAAAAACAGGTGGGGGCACATCGGGTGGGGGCACATAAAACTTCTGCCTTAGGTTCCGGCACAATTTTTTGTGGCATCAAGGTAATGAATTCATGTTTTCATTTGTTTTTGTGCCTAGGATTGGACAGTGAGTCTACTGTGCCCAACTGTGTAGGATAGACCATTGGCAACACCCAACACTATTCCTATTAATTATTCTGGATATGATGACAAGAAATTACATAGCTTGGTGGGCTCATTTAAAATATGATCTGGTTATGAAATAACATGACAAATACATGTTGTTTTCCGTGTTAGACCTGAAACAAGGGGCTTGATGTAGCCTACTTGAACTTGAATTTGGAGCTCAGAAATTCACCAGCACGGGTCCAGAACACAGTGCCCCCTTTAGCTTCTGGAAGGCTTTTTCTATCTCCTCGGTCCACTTCACCTGGGTGGGCAGACGGCTCCTGGTCAGATGTGTCAGGGGGATGGCTAGGGAGGCAAAGTGGGGAATAACTGTCCGGCAGTAACTAGTCAACCCCGCATACAGTGCCTTGCAAAAGTAGTCCCCCCCTTGGCATTTTTCCTATTTTGTTTTCTTACAACCTGGAATTAAAATGAAATTTTGACTTGTATCATTTGATTTACACAACATGTTTACCACTTTGAAGATGCAAACAATTTTGTATTGTGAAACAAACAAGAAATTAGACAAAAAAATAAGAAAAATTGTGTGCATGACTATTCACACCCCCAAAAGTCAATACTTTGTAGAGACACCTTTTGCAGCAATTACAGCTGCAAGTATCTTGGGCTATGTCTGTATAAGCTTGGGATATATAGCCACTGGGATTTTTGCCCATTCAAGGCAAAACTGCTCCAGCTCCTTCAAGTTGTATGAGTTCCACTGGTGTACAGCAATCGGTAAGTCATACCACAGATTCTCAATTGGATTGAGGTCTGGGCTATGACTAGGCCATTCCAAGACATTGAAATGTTTTCCCTTAAACCACTCGAATGTTGCTATAGCAGTATGCTTAGGGTCATTGTCCTGCTGGAAGGTTAACCTCCGTCCCAGTCTCAAATCTCTGGAAGACTGAAACAGGTTTCCCTCAAGAATTTACGTGTATTTAGCACCATCCATCATTCCTTCAATTCTGACCAGTTTCCGGGTCCCTGCCGATGACAAACATCCCCACAGCATGATACTGCCACCACCATCCTTCACTGTGGGGATGGTGTCTCGGGTTGATGAGAGGTGTTGGGTTTGCGAAAGACTTAGCGTTTTTCTTGATGGCCAAAAAGCTCAATTTAGTCTCATCTGGCCAGAGTACCTTCTTCCATTTTTCTTTAACTTCTTAGGGAGCAGCGCATGAGGTGACCGTTTTGGAGAGCCTGGCGTGCCCAAAGTAAAATGCCTCCCATTCAGGCCCAGAAAATAGGATATGCATATATTTGGTACCATTGGATAGGAAACACTCTGGATTTTCCAAAAGTGTTAACCATTTGTCTGTGAGTAAAACAGAACGGATATGGCAGGCGAAACCTCGAGGGATTTCTGTCCTGGAAAAAGTGGTTTTCACAGAGTGCTTCATTTGGAACCCCTCCCTTATGAAAATGCTCATATAAGGGCATATGAATGCAGTACCGATCGCTTCCTCTGGATGTCAACAGTCTCGAGACAGTGTTCAGTTTTGTTTTGGATGCATTAGAGCAGAGAATAAGAGGAAACCAGGAAGTGTCCCTTTGGAATTCAACAGGAGAGATCGCGTGCTCCCGAAAAGGCGCGCTCTGTGTTTTTTTGCGTCTTTATCGCTCAGTTTATATTCTATAGTAAATATACGTAAAAGTGTTCCTAAGGATACATTAAAAACTGTTTGATTGTTCTTGGACAAGTTTATAGGTATAAGATGAACGAGTTCTATTCACGTTTCAATGGAGTAGTGGAGGCTGTAGTTTCTGATTATAACGCACGAACCAAATGGAGATTTATGGATAAAATACATTACTTTTTCTAACAAAAGAACCATGGATTGTCTTCGTTGGACACTTAGGAAGACCTCAGCAGAAGTTCTTCATCAGGCAATTGATTTGTTTTCGTTGTGAAATGTGTTATGTGTGAATCGCGATGGTTTATGAATTCATGGCTATGGGAAAAATATGTGAGGTGCTACCCTCAAACAATCAAATGTGCTGCTTTCGCCGTGAAGCCTTTTTTAAATCTGACAACGCTGTGATATTGCCAAGAAACAGAGCTTTTGATGAGTATGTAACACTTGTATATTGGTGGATGTTTAATAATTCAACTTTTGGATTTTGAATTTGGCGCCTTGCATTTCACCTGGTAGTGTCAGGATTGGGGCGCTAGCGCACCAATTATCCCTAAGAAGTTAAGCAATGGCTTTTTTTCTGCCCATTCTTCCGTAAAGCCAAGCTCTGTGGAGTGTACGGCTTAAAGTGGTCCTCTGGAAAGATACTCCAATCTCCGCTGTGGAGCTTTGCAACTCATTCAGGGTTATCTTTGGTGTCTTTGTTGCCTCTCTGCTTAACTTCATAGGGAGCGGCAGCTGAGGTGTCGGTTTTGGAGAGTCTGGCGTGCCCAAAGTAAAAGGCCTGCCACTCAGGCCCAGAAACTAGGATATGCACATAATTAGTACTATTGGCTAGGAAACACTCTGAAGTTTCTAAGAGTGTTAAAATATTGTCTGTGAGTATAACAGAACTGATATAGCAGGCGAAAACCCGAGGAATTTCTGTCCTGGAAAAAGTGTTTTTGACACATTGCCTCATTTTGAACAACTCCCTATTGAAAACTGCCATATATGGGAGTAAGATTGCAGTACCTATTGCTTCCACTGGATGTCAACAGTCTCTAGACAGTGTTTGGTGATGTTAGGTTGCTCTGGATGGTAATAGAAGAAGAATTTCGAACTAGTCACAGGATGTAATAAGAAGAGGATGCGCATTCACGGGCTCGAGCGCACTTCGGTTTTTTCCTTTCCTATCGTCCAGTTTAGAATCCGGTTTAAATATTATAGTAAATATACATGAAAGTGTTCCTAAGGATACATCATCAATGATGTTTGATTGTTCTTGGACAAGTGTATAGGTATAGGTTGAACGTGTTCTCTTCACGGTTAAATGGGAGAGTGGACGCTGTATTTTATGAACATAACGCGCCAACCAAACAGAGATTTATGGATATAATAAATGACTTTTTCTAACAAAAGAACCATTGGATGACTTCGTTGGACACTTGGGAAGCTCTCAGCAGAAGTTCTTCAAAAGGTAAGGGAATACCCCCCATGAAATGGACAAAAATGAATGGCAACATATTGCCATTGGACGAAACATACACACGGTTGAAAAGAGTGCCCAAATGGACGGCAGATCAACCAAAGCTTATGGCAAATGGCATATGGCAAATGCCAAATGTCATAACTCAAAATTACTATAGGTGGCGAGCGTGCTCCACCGGGGCAATTCATATTGCATATGTAGTTGAAGTCAAGACCCAAGGGTCAAATTTTGACATTTCAAAAAAAAAAATCTAAATACCTACACCCCTAAAAAAAGTGCTTTCTGGACCGTTTTTCGCGATTCTTTTTTTTTTTTTTATAATAACATGTATATAAGATGTATATAAACATACCTTTGTCTGATTCTATTGCGTTTGTTTTATTAACTTTATTGTCCATAAGGCCTATGTTTTGTCCATTTGCAATATGTTACCATAGGAAGTCAAAAGTCAATGTCCAAATGCCATATGTTTTGTCCATTTGCAATATGTTACCATAGGAAGTCAAAAATCCGTGAACCATGTCCAAATGGCAAAATAAATGTCCAAATGTTATAAATAAGTATTGAAAGTAGCAAATCATGATGTTATGTCCATTTACATATAGGATCATAGGAAGTCGGCTTCCGAACCCAAAAGTCAGTAAACAAATGTCCAAATAGCATTTAAACTGACAAAATTATCACTATGTTAAGCCCTGAATCATCCTATAGGGTCTATTTGTCATGTTTGATGAGAGAGAAGTGGGACTCTATTGTTTTTTAAAGATCTTTTGAAAAACGTCCAAAATGACCAGGGGTGCCCCCTATTGGATGGCCACAGGTGGGGGGTGCTCCCTAACCAGCCAGGGATACCTTGCACCCTCCTAAAGGCATTCATATTTAAAATATGCTCATGGTAAACCGTTTCAATTACCAGGTGCACGGCTGTCAATTTGCAATGTCTTACAATGGGCATTTACCCTCAGAAATTTGACAGGCTCCCAAATACTGCAGAAATGCCCAATTGACTGGCCCGTTGAACTCGGGATGGCCGGGCAGTGATCATGGTTCCTCTCCATCGCTCGTTGGTATTGATTTCAGCATGTCAAATTCGTGATGTTAAAAGCCCATTGAAACATATTGCAAATGTACAGTGAAACATATTGCAAATGTACAGTACATTTGCAATATGTTTCAATGGGCTGTTAAAGAACCGTCAGACCTAGAGCTCTGAAACTTTAGAACCCTTTTCTAGAGCTTATGTCGATAGTGCACGGTGAGTTATGGGGCTCTAGAAGGTTCACAGGCCGAGAAACAGCCTTGTACATTTGCAATATTTTCAATTCATTTTTACATCACGAAAATGACAAAATTTCTAAAAGTCCCAGAGACACAAGGTTAGGTGCATTAGAACCGCCTTGGCCCATAAAGACGGACCCTAACGTTTCTGTCTGATAGCTCATTCAAGGACCCCATAGCAACGCCCGGAAAACGTGGATTTTCAGCACCAATTAACATCACGAATATGACAAGCTCTAAAATACTGTAAAAATGCCCAATTGACTGCCCGTTGATCTCAGGATGGCCAGGATTGATAGTGGTACCTCTCCATCGCTCATTGGTGTTGATTTCAGCATGTCAAATTTGTGATGTTAAAAGCCCATTGAAACATATTGCAAATGTACAGTGAAACATATTGCAAATGTACAGTACATTTGCAATATGTTTCAATGGGCTGTTACATCACGAATATGACAAGCTCTAAAATACTGCAGGAATGGCCAATTTACTGCCCATTGATCTCAGGATGGCCAGGATTGATAGTGGTACCTCTCCATCGCTCGTTGGTGTTGATTTCAGCATGTCAAATTTGTGATGTTAACTTCTTAGGGAGCGGCAGCCAAGGTGTCGGTTTTGGAGAGTCTGGCGTGCCCAAAGTAAAATGCCTGCCACTCAGGCCCAGAAAATAGGATATGCACATAATTAGTGCTATTGGACAGGAAACAATCTGAAGTTTCTAAAACCGTTAGAATAATGTCTATGAGTGTAACAGAACTGATATAGCAGGTGAAAACCCGAGGGGAAATCCAACCGGATTTGCAGTTTTTTTTTAAGATTACCTTTTTCTCCTGGCTGCCTATGGGATTTGCTGTTATCTAGGACTTAGACTGCAGTACCTATGGCTTACACTGGATGTCAACAGTCTTTGGACAGGGTTTCAAGACGTTAGGTTGAATTAGAAGCGAATAGAAGAAGAATTTAGAAGTGGACCCAGAACTCAATAGAATGACTTGCGCGTTCACGGTCTCGCGCGCTCTTTGTTTTTTTCCTTTCCTATCGTTCAGGTTATCGTCCGGTTGAAATATTATAGTAAATATACATAAAAGTGTACCTTTGGATACATTAAAAATGATGTTTGATTTGTTTGGACAAAGTGTATAGGTATAATTTGAACGTGTTCTCTTCACGGTTCAATGGGCGACTCAATAGTGGATTTTCTGAACATAACGCGCCAACCAAACAGAGATTTATGGATATAATAAATGACTTTTTCTAACAAAAGAACCATTGTATGTCTTCGTTGGACACTTGGGATGCCCTTAGCAGAAGTTATTCGAAGGTAAGTGATTTATTTTAGCTCTTATATGGGTTTTGGGTGACCCGCGCTGGATATGAATTTATGCTAATGCATAAATATTAGAGGTGCTATCCTCAAACAATCAAATGTTGTGCATTCGCCGTAAAGCCTTTTCGAAATCTGACAACGCTGTGATATTTCCAAGAAGCAGAGCTTTTGATGACTATGCAACACTTGTATATTGATGAATGTTTAAAAATTCTACTTTTGGATTTTGAATTTGGCGCCTTACATTTCACCGGGTAGTGTCGGGAACGGCCCGCTAGCGCGGCGTTTATCTCTATCCTTCCAGGATACCCGGGCCAGGTCTATTAGAAAGGCCTGCTCGCTGAAGTGTTTTAGGGAGCGTTTGACAGTGATGAGGTGAGGTCTTTTGACCGCAGACCCATTACGGACGCAGGCAATAAGGCAGTGATCGCTGAGATCTTGGTTGAAAACAGCAGAGGTGTACTTGGAGGGCAAGTTAGTTAGGATTATATCTATGAGGGTACCCGTGTTTACGGCTTTGGGGTTGTACCTGGTAGGTTCATTGATGATTTGTGTGAGGTTGAGGGCATCAAGCTTAGATTGTACGATGCCCGGGTTGTTAATAATTCAACCTTTGGATTTTGAATTTGACGCCTTGCATGTCACTGGGTAGTGTCGGGAGTGCCCCACCACTCCCTAAGTAGTTAATGTCTCCAACCTAAGCGACTTCAACTGTAGATCATTTTTCTAAGCTCTCTGGATTACACATTGGATCATAAAAAATACTGCTTTTACTTGACCACGTAGTTTACCAATAAAATTATGATGATGATGTGGATATACTCGGTATACTTATCCCAAAAAAAATAAATAATCTCACTCCAATACATTTTTATAGAAAGTTAGAAAAAATAGATAAGATCTTGCTACCATGGAAAGGTAGCAAAATCAGATCACCCTGATTAACTCTTTAGTCATATCCTAGCGCCTCACTGCTCCCTAAGTAGTTAAAGAAAGCAGTTAAAATAAGCAAACACGTTTGTTGTTCGCCAAAAGACGTGTGGGAAACTCCCCAAACATATGGAAGAAGGTACTCTGGTCAGATGAGACTAAAGTTTGCCATCAAGGAAAGCGCTATGTCTGGCGCAAACCCAACATCTCTCATCACCCCGAGAACAGCATCCCCACAGGGAAGCATGGTGGTGGCAGCATCATGCTGTGGGGATGTTTTTCATCGGCAGGGACAGGGAAACTGGTCAGAATTGAAGGAATGATGGATGATGCTAAATACAGGGAAATTCTTGAGGGAAACCTGTTTCAGTCTTCCAGAGATTTGAGCCTGGGATAGAGGTTCACCTTCGAGCAGGACAATGACCCTAAGCAAACTGCTGAAGCAACACTCGAGTGGTTTAAGGGAAAACATTTAAATGTCTTGGAATGGCCTAGTCAAAGCCCAGACCTCAATCCAATTGAGAATCTGTGGTATGACTTAAAGATTGCTGTACACCAGCGGAACTCATCCGACTTGAAGGAGCTGGAGCGGGTTAGCCTTGGATGGGCAAAAATCCAAGTGGCTAGATGTGCCAAGCTTATAGAGACATACCCCAAGAGACTTGGTATTGCTGCAAAAGGTGGCTCTACAAAGTATTGACTTTGGGGGGGTGAATAGTTATGCACACTCAAGTTCTGTTTTTTTGTCATATTTCTTGTTTGTTTCACAATAAAAAATATTTTGCATCTTCAAAGTGCTAGGCATGTTGTGTAAATCAAATTAACCCCCAAAATCCATTTTAATTCCAGGTTGTAAGAAAACGAAATAGGAAAAATGCCAAGGGGGTGAATACTTTCGCAAGGCACTGTAGCTCAAACAAAATCTGATTGTAATTAATCTTCAATGCTCTAAAATAATAACTTCATAATATAATTTTTATAATCTTCTAATGGAAGATACATGGCTGGCTGGACAGTGACATGTGTGGATATTTTAGTATACTGTATGGTGGTTGCAGCAAGGTTAGGCAGCAATGGTAGTGGAAACAAACAATGACAGACAAATTGTTGCTTTTTTCATAAAATGTGCTAATTAGTACAGTTCCATTTCCTACAAAACAACTCTGGACAGGGATACACACATCACCCTTTTCTCACAAACCCCTAATATACAGTGCTTTTGGAAAGTATTCATACCCATTGACTTTTTCCACATTGTTACATTACAGACTTATTCTAAAATGTATTCAATTGTTTTTTCAATCTACACACAATACCCCATAATGACAAAAAAAAACAGGTCTCTCTCTCTCTCTCTCTCTCTCTCTCTCTCTCTCCCCCATCTGCCAATAACCACCTGTTATTTAACCTCACAAGGCAGATGCAGGGGGGAAACATGCTGTTTCCACGAGTCATCAACTTTAGCTCGCTAGAAGCCATGGCGTGTACTGTTACCACATCACGTTTCCCGCCCAGCTGAAACAGATTCCTGTGTGACTGCATGAATTTTGCATCAAGTAGAGCACACTATTATGTCATTGACTGTGTGTTTCAGTGGAGGCTGCTGAGGGGAGAACAGCTCAGTATCATGGCTGGAATTGAGTAAATGGAATGGTATCAAAAACATTGTTTTCATATGTTTGAAACCATTCCATTCACTCCATAACAGCCATTATTATGAGCCGTCCTCCCTTCTGCAGCCTCCACTGGTGTGTGTGTGTTTCATTTCCACATCCTCATTTCCATAGTCCAAATATACAGAGTAGCAGCCAGTGAAAAGCAACACCCTGTGTATCTGATCAAATGTTTGTTTTCTTTTCAGGTCATTTACTATCATTTTCCTGACAGGGTGTGTGTCGCTCTCCCATCGATGTGTACCCAGCACCTCATGCACACAGGCATACCGGGCATTATTAAGATGGATGACACTGTCACTGGAGGACTGTGCTGTCACTGTATGAGTGTTTTTCCCTACTCTATTATCATTATCATGTCTGATGGTATTGTTACTGTATTCCATTCCCGGAGCAGGAAAACGAACTGCGAAAAAGAACGCTTGAATAGAAAATGGAGCCATTGAAATGCATTGCTGGGTATGTGCTGCATAATATCTATATTTTCAGACGACGTGGAACATATAGTATGAATAACATGCCTGGGAAATACATAACGGCAATACGGGTTTCCATATTGTGTGAATGAGCCACAGCCAAAGAAAAGCTTTCTCAAGCTGTTTGATTGTTACTGAGAGGTATTTTTGCAGGTTATGGTCCAAACAATACATACAACCAACATAAGGCAAGGCGTGTGAATAAAGTAAACATATACTGTATGAGCCCCTTGAGTGATAACAAATAAAAGGTATGCATAGGCTATACACAGTAATCACAGTACTGATACTGCCATTGAAAGCCATTCACCATTGGTACTGCCACTATTAAATCTATTTCTACAGAAGGAAGCAATCGCAATAACATTATTTGTGCCAATAGCAGCAGTAGTTGAACTAGTAGTACAACTTCACACCTTCCCATGACAAGTCATGCATGTTAACCATTTAATGCATGCAACCATTTAGTTTCCATTAACCTCTCCGGGCTAGGGGGCAGTGTTCGGAAGTTCGGAGAGTCTGGCGTGCCCAAAGTAAAATGCCTGTTACTCAGGCCCAGAAGCTAGGATACGCATAAAATTAGTTGTATTTTAAAGAAAACACTTTCAGTTTAACAGTTTCTAAAACTGTTAAAATAATGAGTATAACAGAACTGATATGGCAGGCGAAAACCCGAGGAAAATCCATCCGGAAAAATTGCTTTTTTGAGCTCCCATGCAATTGCTATGGTTTCCTATTGCACAAGGAAAATAATAGCTCCCAGATTGCAGTACCTATGGCTTCCACTGGATGTCAACAGTCTTTAGACAAGGTTTCAGGCTTGTTCTTTGAAAAATGAACAAGTAGCTGTTGTTTATCATTGGGTTCCTCCTTGGGTCTGTAGTCCTGTGGCGCGCGTGACTGAGGGCGCGCTCTTTGTTATTTATCTACATTCCGATTTAAATCTTATTGTTTATTTACATATTACGGTACCTGGGGATTGATTACAAAAGTTGTTTGACTTGTTTGGGCGAAGTTTATCGGTGACTTTTTGGATTCTTTTGTCTGTATGTTGAACGAGTTGAAGGGTGGATTACTGAACAAAACGCGCCAACCAGTTTTTGGGATATAAAGAGGGACTTTATCGAACTAAACAACCATTTATTGTGTTGCTGGGACCCTTTGGATTGCAAACAGAGGAAGATCTTCAAAGGTAAGTGATTTATTTGATCGCTATTTTAGATTTTTTTGACGCCTGTGCTGGTTTGAAATACGTATATTTATATGCAGGAAGAATGCGGGGCGCTGTCCTCAGATAATCAAATGTTATGCTTTCGCCGTAAAGCCTTTTTGAAATCTGACAATGCTGTGAGATTGTCAAGATTCTAAGCTTTTGAACAGTATGCAACACTTGTATTTTCATGAATGTTTTATATTACTACTTTTGTAATTTGAATTTGGTGCTCTGCATTTTTGCGGAAGTTGTGACCCACTGCTCCCTAATTAATTGAAATGGAAATGTTTTGACACTTATTGCTAAAAGATATCTGGTCATTATCAATTCCCCCAACATACCAACACCTTAAAAGAACAAAAGAAAATATGATTTTTTTTAAATAGAGCTATCGAAGTGACATATACAGTTCTACAAATAGATTTCTAATGAAAATTGCTAGCTGTTCTGCTTAAATTAGGTAAAATAAACAGATGTTGCTGCATCATCCAAGGCCAAGGCTACTATTTGTTTGACTGGAGAGCCAAATGAGAGCATTTGTATGCTGTAGAGCTATCTTGTGTGCCGGGAGTGAGAACCCGACATCCAAATAAACATACCAGGCACATTGTTGATGAGCTATTCATGCCTTTGTAGAGAAGGTGAAAAATATACATTTTTACACATATAGTCCTTTAAAAATAGGACTTAATTGCGGTTAGCCAGTAGCTAGGTTTCCATCCAATTGGCGACAGATTTTCATCCAAATATTCTGCATGAAGTAAATATGCGCAATTTTCCACTAGTGGTGTGCTTCCACCAAATGATAAAAATCAGTGCATGATGGCACACAAAATGTCATTTTTGCTTAAAATTTCAGTGTGGCAGACGGCAGTGAGAGGTGAGAGGAATTGTTATCGAGGGGAGATATCTGGCAGCCCATTGGCTCCACCCCTGGGCCTTATATGAACTTCATGCCCCAACGAGGCAAGGCTGTCACTCGTTAAGCCAGGGAGTGCTTGGGGATAAAGGAGGAAGCAGCCTGCACAATGGGGCAGAGTAGGAGAGAGCCAAGTGTGTGATGAAGAGTGGGAGAAGAGAGAGCAATACCAGTGAGATTACCCGTTGTGACCTGGACTGTCGGACTACCTCCCTTGTGTAGCGGCTTGGCTGAGGACCTGAGTGTGAGGAATACCCCTGGAAAACGGAATGGACAAAGAGAACGGCTTGTGGACTGTGAGGTGATTAGTGAATTCCCGCTTCTTTCCCTGTGTAACAAAATTCCTAATATACTCTCCAGTTGAATTCTATTTGTGCTACTGATGCATGTTTTGTTACTGAACTTGGTGATGTGGAAACCCCACACCTTTGAGCCTGCTACATATGGTGGAGAATGTGGGCAACCCTCACCAAGCTCAATAACTAAACCGACACAGACCACAATGGAAGCATTGGTGAGACAGCTGGTGGAGGCGAACATAGCACAGCAGGCTATGCATCGGGAGTTGCTGGAGGAACAGAGTTGCGAGCTGAACTCAGCCAGCTGACAGCCGCCCATAGTGGCAGGCAAAGCAGTCTCTCGTCCAAAACCTAGTAGGTTTATACTGAAGCTGACAGAGGCTGACGACATCGAGGCTTACCTACAAGCCTTCGAGAGGACAGTGGCTATGGAGAAATGGCCCCATGAGCAATGGGCCAGCCTGCTAGCACCCTTCATATCAGGCGCGGCACAGAAGACCTATCAGGATCTAACAGTTGACCAGACAACGCATTACGAGGTGCTGAATAAGGAGATCCTGCGCCGGTATGGTTACTCTCTGATTAACAGGGCAAAGATTCCATGATTGGGCGTATGATCTTACAGCATCCCCCTGATCACAAATGCATAATCTAATTAGGTTGGCCAACTGCTGAACCCATAATGCTAATTATAATCGAGAAAGAGGTCAAAGATAAATGTATACGCTCTCTCCCATTCGAAGCTAAGAATTTTTCCAGCCAAGCTAACCCTCAGAGTGCAGATCAGCTGGTTGAACTGGTGGAAGGACAACAGGTGGCTTTGGAGGTCCTGCGCCGTGAAAGGCGGAACCACGGAAGGCAGAACCCTCCACTCGCAGGGAAGAAGTGAAAAGGGAAGGAGGACAACACCGGGACCCCAGCCAAGGATGGGGGGACACCAACAGCCAGCTCCCCGAGACGACGCCCCCTCCTTAACCTGGACAGCAGGAAGTGCTACGAATGTGGTGAGCCGGGACACATTGCATGGAACTGACCTGACCGCGATGTCCCGATGCCTTCAGCCTCAGCCAGTGAGGTAGCCACCGAGCATCCCTGCGGCTTACTGATGGCATGCTGGGCTGAGGAGAGTGGTCCTTCCCCTGTCACCCCGGTAATAGCCAACGGAAAGGACACCACGGCACTTTTGGACTCTGGGAGTATGGTGACCCTGATCCGATCTGACTTCGCCCAGTCCCAGAACCTGACTGACACCGTGGCCATCACATGCATACAAAGTGAGACCAAGGACTACCCTACTGCACTCCTCTACCTACAGGTGGGAGTGGCCACAAAGGGACAACACACAGGACCAGTGGAAGTCATCCCAAACCTGCCTGTACCGGTCCTTATCAGAAGGGATTTCCCAATGTTCCGCCAACTGTGGACCAGTAAGGAGATGTGGGTAACCGAGGGAACCAGAGGGGAGGAGGAAACTGGAGAGGTGGGAGGGACAATAGAAGGAGTGATGCCCGGATGTGTGGATTCCAGGAAGTGGACCCCCAGGCATCAACCGATCCCCTCTCGGAGGGGGACTCTGGAGACAGACTGGAGGGAGAGGTGGCGAGTCTGGAAGACATGTTCCCAATGGACCATGAGGTGGCACCAGAGCCCGCCTCTCTATCGGGCTGGTTCGGCACTGCCCAACTGGAGGATCCCAACTTGGCCAGCGCTCTCCAGCAGGTGACCGTGGTGGACAGAATGCCCGTGGAGGGGGTAAGACAAATAACCTACCCCCATTTTCCTATAAAGAACAAGTTGCTATATCAGGTTGTGAAGAAGAATGATGAATGTCTGAAGTTGATGTTGGTGCCCTGTCCTTTTGTACCATCTATGCAGCTGGCGTACTCCCACCTTTCTGAGGCTCATCTAGGGGTGGAGCAGACCTTAGACATGCTAGTGCCAGCAGGTGGCTCCAAGACTCAATTTTTCGCAGTCCCTTAATTCCCCTACCCATTATTTCAGTTCCTTTCAGTGGACCCTCAAGAGCAACGGAGGGCAGCAATACATTCTAGGGATTCTGGATTATGCCACCAGGTACCCGGAAGCCATTCCCCTGCGCACCATGGCCCCAAGGGAGTTGGTAATGCTGTTCTCCCGAGTAGGCATTTCTGACGAGATATCGACCGACCAGGGCACCCCGTTCATTTCACAAATCATGAAGGATTTATGCAAGCTAATGAAAATAACCCAGTTGCGCACCACAGTGTTTCACCCTCAGACCGATGGATTGGTGGAAAGATTCAATCAAACCCTGAAGCAGATGTTAAAGAAGGAGATGGAGGCTGACGGAAAGCATTGGGACCAGCTGCTACCCTACCTGATGTTCTAGATCCGAGAAGTGCCCCAAGCTTCAACAGGATTCTCTCCTTTCAAACTCCTGTACAGGAGACGACCCTGGGGACTGCTGGCCAGGGCTAAAGAAGCCTGGGAACAGCAACCATCACCCCACCAAACCTTGGTGGGAGACATGAGAGATAGGATGGCAACCCTGTGGCCCTTGGTATGGGAACACATGCTGAGCGAGGGTGTACAACAGAAAGGCACAACAAAGGGACTTTCAGCCCGGAGACAAAGTGTTGGTGTTGGTCCCCACGTCAGAATGTACATTTTTGGCCCGATAGAACGGGCCATACGAATATGAAGTTAAAAATAGGGTCAGAGACCTAGGACGTAGGCATCTGACCCAGATTTACCATGTGAATCTGCTAAAGAAATGGAATGCACGTTATGTACTCTACTCTATTTGCCCGAAGAAGGCTATAATAGAGCCCAAGCCGGTGGAGGTGCCAATGGGGGAGTAGCTGAGCCAAGCCCAGAAGCAGGAACTGAGGGAGTTGGTCGGCCGACACCAGGATCTGTTCTCCAGTGAACCAGGACACACCGATCTGGAACAGCACCACATCATCACCGAACCAGGGAAAAGGTAGAGTTGAGCCTCTACCGCATACCGGAAGCAAGGAGAGTTGTCAGGACCGAGGTAAAAACGATGTTGGAAGCTGATGTAATCTAAGAGTGAGTGTTGCAGCACCATCCGATTTTGTAATGATTTTAGGAAGGTAAATTAAATCTCAAATTTCGACGCCTACCCCACGTCCTGAGTTGATGAATAAATCAAATGGCTAGGGACTGCCTGATATATCAGCACGCTCGACCTGACAAAGGGTTATTGGCAGGTGCCCTTAGCTCCCGAGGCACTGGAGAAAACTGCTTTCGCCACCCCGGATGGTCTGTTCCATTACAATAAGCTGCCCTTTGGACTGCACGGGGCCCCGGCCACCTTCCAGAGGTTGATGGACCGGGTTCTCCGACCCCATCGGAAGTACGCGGCGGAATGCATCGACGATATTGTGATCCATGGGAGTGAGTGGGAGACCCATCTAAACCAGGTGAGCGTGGTAGTGCAGGCCTCACAGGAGGCGGGGCTAACAGCAAACCCAAAGAAATTTTGGCTTGGCCTGTTGGAAGCTGAGTACCTGGGGTACACGATCGGGAGGGGATGTGTCAAACCCCAGGTGAAGAAAGTGGAGGCGATTTGGGACTGGCCCCGCCCCCTCACCAAGAAGCAGGTACAGTGCCTTGCAAAAATATTCATCCCCCTTGGCGTTGTTCTTATTTTGTTGCATTACAACCTGTGATTTAAAAGATTTTAATTTGGATTTCATATAATGGACATGCACAAAATAGTCCAATTTGTTGTAGTGAAATTAAAAATACAACTTGTTTAAAAAATTAAACAATACTAAACGGAAAAGTGGTGCATTCATATGTATTCGTCCCCTTTGCTATGAAGCCCCTAAATAAGATCTGGTGCAACCAATTACCTTATTAAGAAGTCACAAAGTTTGTTAAATAAAGTCCACTTGTGTGCAATATAAGTGTCACATGATCTGTCACATGATCTCAGTATATATACACACACACGTGTTCTGAAAGGCCCCACTAAGGTAACACCACTAAGCAAGGGGCTCTCCAAACAGGTCAGGCACAAATTACAGATCAGGGTTGGGTTATAAAACACTTTTCCGAAACTTTGAACATTCCATGGAGAACCATTAAATTCATTATTAAAAAATGTAAGAATATGGCACCACAACAAACCTGCCAAGAAAGCACAACATTTGATTGTTTGAGGATAGCCCCTCTCATATTTTATGCATTAGCATAAATCCATAACCAAAGCGGGTCTCATAAAACGCATAAAATCGCTAATATAAAATCCCTTACCTATCGTTCACGTTATCGTCCGGTTGAAATATTACAGCAAATATACCCAAAAGGATACCTAAGGATACATAAAAAATGATGTTTGATTTGTTTGTAGAAAGTGTATAGGTATAATTTGAACGTGTTCTCTTCACGGTTCAATGGGCGACTCAACGGTGGATTTTATGATCATAACGCGCCAACCAAACTGAGATTTATGGATATAATAAATAACTTTTTCTAACCAAAGAAACATGGATTGTCTTCGTTGGACACTTGGGAAGCCCTCAACAGAAGTTCATCAAAGGTAAGCGATGTTATATTAGCGATTTTATGCGTTTTGTGAGACCCGTGTTGGGTTATGGATTTAAGGACTGGTCGTCTAGGACATCAGCTAACTGGATTTGGGAGAAGGAGAAATGGGGAGGCTTGGGCGAGTTGCTGTGGGGGGTGCAGGGCTGTTGACCGGGGTAGGGGTAGCCAGGTGGAAAGCATGGCCAGCCGTAGAAAAATGATTCTTGAAATTCTCAATTATAGTGGATTTATCGGTGGTGACAGAGTTTCCTATCCTCAGTGCAGTGGGCAGCTGGAATAACCAGGCATCCTCTGCTGACGGGATGAGGTTAACATCACAAATATGACAAGCTCTAAAATACTGTAGAAATGCCCAATTGACTGACCGTTGATCTCGGGATGGCCAGGATTGATAGTGATACCTCTCCATCGCTCATTGGTGTTGATTTCAGCGTGTCATATTCGTGATGTTAAAAGCCCTTTGAAACATATTGCAAATGTATTGTACATTTGCAATATGTTTCAATGGGCTTTTAACATCACGAATTTGACAAGCTCTAAAATACTGCAGAAATGCCCAAATTGACTGACCCGTTGAACTCGGGATGGCCGGGCTCAACGGTTTTAACTTATTGCAAATGGACAAAAGTCTGCCATCAAGTCAGCATCAATCAGTCAATAAGATATCATTCTGACACCAAACTGATACAAGCTTACACCAAACCCACTTTTTCCAACTCGTTCAGAAGCCAACTATCACATAAGTCAGAGCAGGCCCAAAATTCACAGCGCCTTCTGTTTAAACCATAATAAAAAACGTAAAACATCTAGTTACGTTCTAGTTGCGGGTCCAGTTCCGACGTTATGTGTCGGCCTAGCTGAGGCGACCCAGAATCCCGAGTTTCGGCTCGATAGGTCATTCGGAGCCCGAGCAGCGACCTTAATTGGTGCTGAAAATCCACGTTTTCCCGGGCGTTGCTATGGGGTCCTTGAATGAGCTATCGGACAGAAACATTAGGGTCCGTCTCTATGGGCCGAGGCGGTTCTAATGCACCTAGCCTTGTGACTCTGGGACTTTTAGAAATGTTGTCATTTTCGCGATGTAAAAATGAATTGAAAATATTGCAAATGTACGAGGCTGTTTCTCGGCCTGAGAACCTTCTAGAGCCCCATAACTCACCGTGCACTATCGACTAAAGGTCTAGAATGGGTTTCTAAAGTTTCAGAGCTCTAGGTCTGACGGTTCTATGATAGTTTGAACAAAAGTAACTATTGCAGGCAGTGTGTATGTAAGCCCCTCACTGTGTCATTCCCCATTGACTGTGTGTGTGTGTGATTTCAGAAAATCACAGAAAATCACAGAAATCACACAAAGCTCTGAAACCCACGTTAAAACCTCTCAAGCTCCGGCAGCAGAACTGACTGTTTTGGAGAGCCTGGCGTGCCCAAAGTAAAATGCCTCCCATTCAGGCTCAGAAAATGGGATATGCATATATTAGTACCATTGGATAGGAAACACTCTGAATTTTCCAAAACTGTCATCCATTTGTCTGTGAGTAAAATAGAATGCATATAGCAGGCGAAACCCAGAGGAATTTCTGTCCTGGAAAAAGTCATTTTGACACATTGCTCATTTTGGAACCCTCCCTATTGAAAATGACTATATATAGGCATATGTTTGCAATCCAGGAAGCTTCCTTGTGATGTCACCAGCCTCTGGATGGTGTTTTCCTCCATTTTGGGTGAGTCATTCCAGAGAAAATCATTTTACCACGAGGACCCTCGTATGCGTTCTTTATGTGAACGTTTCATAATGCGGCGTGCACGAGAAGTCACGGAGCGCCTGTTTTATCGTCGTTATTGATCAGTTTATATTCCGGCTGATTTATAATAGTAAATATACGTAAGAGTGTTTTTAAGGCTACATTTAAAACTATGTTTGATTGTTTTTGGACAAGTTTATAGGTATAATTTTAACGACTTTTAGCGCGTTTCAACGGAGTAGTGGAAGCTGTTTCTGATTATAAAGTGAGGACCAAATGGAGGATTTATGGATAAAAGACGTTACTTTTTCTAACAAAAGAACCATGGATTGTCTTCGTTGGACACTTAGGAAGACCTCAGCATAAGTTCTTCAACAGGTAATTACTTTGTTTTCGCTGTGAAATGTGTTATGTGTGTGCCATGATTGCTAATCGATACATGGCTATTGGAAAATATGTGAGGTGCTACCCTCAAACAAATGAATGTGCTGCTTTCGCCGTAAAGCCTTTCTGAAAATCTGACAACGCTGTGATATTGCCAAGAAACAGAGCTTTTGATGAGTATGGAACACTTGTATATTGGTGCATGTCTAATAATTCAAATATCGAAATTTGAATTTGGCTCTGTAGCTTTTCGCTGTGGGGCTGTCGTTTCTTGATTATAACGCACGAACCAAATTGAGGATTTATGGATAAAAGACGTTACTTTTTCTAACAAAAGAACCATGGATTGTCTTTGTTGGACACTTAGGATGACCTCAGCATAAGTTCTTCAACAGGTAATGGATTTGTTTTTGCTGTGAAATGTGTTATGTGTCTGCCATGATGGCTAATCGATACATGGCTATTGGAAAATATGTGAGGTGATAGCCTCAAACAAATGAATGTGCTGCTTTCGCCGTAAAGCCTTTCTGAAAATCTGACAACGCTGTGATATTGCCAAGAAACAGAGCTTTTGATGAGTATGGAACACTTGTATATTGGTGGATGTCTAATAATTCAAATATCGAAATTCAAATTTCGCGCTTTATTTTTCTACCTGGTAGTGACGGGATGAGCCCGCTAGGGACCCACTGGATACTGAGAGGTTAACGGATTCGTCTGAACACGCCGCAACTGGATCTATAACTTTTTGGGGAAAAATACTTTTTTTTCAACATTACTTATTGTACATTTTATGATTTCTCAAAGATTACAACATATAAATGTCTGGTTCTTTTATTCCTTACACCGTAGGTTCATGTACTTTGACGTGAAGCTGTCAAGTTAGCGCTCTATTTCCATTTTTCACCTTTAATCCCAGAAAATGGGCCTTAACTAAAAAAATGTGAGTCCCTGACGCCATCCTGTTTCAGGGCCAATAGCCCATTTGGCCAAACCCATGCTCACCACGTTTCGTCTTCAAAGTCTTTTCCGTTTAGGAGAAAAGGCCAGGTCAATTAGGTGTATGTTTTGTACATTTGCAATAAGAAGCCATTCGCCATCTGGTGGGATTAACCTGAAGGGCGGAAAAATGACATTTATTTTTTATTAAACGGACACCGAATGGCCAAGAGACTTCGCTTGATGACCTTCCGGAAGATCTGGCCCTGGGGCACGGGCCCGACGCCCCATTTTAGAAACATTTGCGGACGTCTAGTAAGGGACCGTACATTTGCAATATGCAGTTTCTCATCAAACATACAGCAAATGCCATCCATGTCCCTTATGTAGGAAAGGAAAATAAAGTGGTGCGCGTTCACAATCTCACGCGCGTCAATCCTTGTTTACAAAAGTGTTCGCCTGACAATTTCCTCTCCCTATCCGTTCTGGTCACTGCTAGAATTCCCAGTCTTTGACTGTTGACATCTAGTGGAAGCCATAGGTACTGCAGTCTCAGTCCTACATAAAGTTGTATGCAATAGGCACAATGGAGAAGATGCTCATTTACAAAAAAAACTGCAAATCCGGATGGATTTTCCTCGCCTGCTATATCACTTCTGTTAATAATTAAACTTTTGGATTTTGAATTTGGCGCCTTACATTTCACCGGGTAGTGTCGGGAGTGGCCCGCTAGCGCACCGCTACTCCCTAAGTAGTAGAATTATGTTTCTAGAGACAATATCTCTCTCATCATCACTCACCGCCTAGGTTTACCTCCACTGTATTCACGTCCTACCATACCTTTGTCTGTACATTATGCCTTGAATCTATTTTATCGCCCCCAGAGACCTGCTCCTTTACTCTCTGTTCCAGACGTCGTAGATGACCAGTCCTTATAGCCTTTAGCCATACCCTTATCCTACTCCTCCTCTGTTCCTCTGGTGATATAGAGGTTAATCCAGGCCCTGCAGTGACTAGCTCCACTCATATTCCCCAGGCACTCTCATTTGTTGACTTCTGCAACCGTAAAAGTCTTGGTTTCATGCATATTAACATTAGAAGCCTCCTCCCTAAGTTTGTTTTATTCACTGCTTTAGCACACTCTGCCAACCCGGATGTCCTAGCCGTGTCTGAATCCTGGCTTAGGAAGATCACCAAAAACCCTGAAATCCCCAATCCGTAACTACAACATTTTCAGACAAGATAGAACGGCCAAAGGGGGCGGTGTTGCAATCTACTGTAGAGATAGCCTGCAGAGTTCTGTCTTACAATCCAGGTCTGTACCCAAACAATTTGAACTTCTACTTTCAAAAATTCACCTTTCTAGAAACAAGTCTCTCACCATTGCCGCTTGCTATAGACCACCCTCTGCCCCCAGCTGTGCCCTGGACACCATATGTGAACTGATTGCCCCCCATCTATCCTCAGAGCTCTGCTAGGTGACCTAAACTGGGACATGCTTAAACCAGGTGATGAAATCGCATGTGTGGGTGGTGGAACTGAAGGGTTGGATAAGGTATATTGAGCAAATAAGACAATAAACACTAACCAGAACAGCAATGGACAAGGCATATTGACATTGAGTTGAGGCATGCTTAGCCGAGTGATCATAAGGGTCCAGTGAGTAGTGAGGCTGGTAGGGGACACGGCGAATCAGACAGCTAGCCGAGGGTAGAAAGCTAGCAGAAGACTAGCAGGCCGGCTAACAAGCTAGCAGAAGACGGAGGAAGTCTGTTTATAGCCTCCTCGTGCGTTTCCGTCGGTAGACCAGTCGTGATGGATTAGTGGGGTTCCGTGTGGTAAAGGGGACCAGGCCAAAATAGGTATAGTGGCCCAAGAAGTTGTCCGATGGACCTTTTCGGCTAGTAGCCGATATGCTCTAGACAGCTAACGTTAGCGGGCCGCAGTTAGTAGATGGGCGTTCAGGGGACGTCGCGACGGAGGGCCGGTTGAATAACCCTCTCGGGCAGATAACGTCGATAGTCCAGTCGTGAAGGCCCGCTGGGGCTCCGCACCGGCAATAAAAACTGGTCCGGATAGGTGTTGGAGCCCAGGAGTGGCTGATGGGACTCTTCAGTTAGCCGGAAGATGGGCCTGGCATGGGCTAGCTTCAGGCTAATTGGTGCTTGCTCTGGGACCAATGTTAGCAAATAGTCACTCGGATAGCAGCTAGCTAGCTGCAAGATCCACGTGAAATATGTCCAGAGCTTGCGGTAGGAATCTGGGGGTATGTAGAGAAAATAGGTCCGATATGCTCTGGGTTGAGACGTGTTGTACAAACTGGCGAGAGCTTTCCGAGCTAAAGGTTAGCTGCTGTCCGCTAGCAGTGGTAAGCTAAATACTAACGTTAGCTAGTAGCTAGTGAAGTTGGCTAGCTTCTGGCTAGCTTCTGTTGGGTGATTCCGGATTCGAGGTGGATACTACTTGAAAAAAAAAAACAGATCCGCACCACATTGAGTGAGGCGGGTTACAGGAGTGTGTTTTGGAGTTGAGTTTTAGAAAAAAAATACCTGAAAGGCCACGGAAGAAGCCACTGCTCAATAACCGTCATAAAAAATCCAGACTACGGTTTGCAACTGGACATGAGGACAAAGAATGTACTTTTTGGAGAAATGTCCTCTGGTCTGATGAAACTAAAATAGAACTGTTTGGCCATAATGACCATTGTTATGTTTGGAGGAAAAAGGAGCAGGCTTGCAAGCCGAAGAACACCATCCCAACCGTGATGCACGGGGGTAGCAGCATCATGATGTGGGGGTGCTTTGCTGCAGAAGGGCCTGGTGCACTTCACAAAATAGATGGCATCATGAGGCAGGAAAATTATGTGGATATATTGAAGCAACATCTCAAGACAACAGTCAGGAAGTTAAAGCTTTGTTGCAAATGGGTCTTCCAAATGGACAATGACCCCAAGCATACTTCCAAAGTTGTAATTCCATACTTCCAAAGGACAACAAATTCAAGGTATTGGAGTGGCCGTCACAAAGCCCTGGCCTCAATCATATAGAAAATGTATTTGCAGAACTGAAAAAGCGTGTGCGAGCAAGGACTCAGTTACACCAGCTATGTCAGGAGGAATTAGCCAAAATTCACCCAACTTATTGTGGGAAACTTATGGAAGGCTACCCGAAACGTTTGACCCAAGTTAAACAATTTAAAGGCAATGCTACCAAACACTAATTGAGTGTATGTACACTTCTGAAACACTGGGAATGTGATGAAAGAAATAAAAGCTTAAATAAATAATTCTCTCTACAATTATTCTGACATTTCACACTCTTAAAATAAAGTGGTGATCCTAACTGACCTAAGACAGGGAATTTTTAATGAGCCATATCTGTTTATGGTACAAAAACATTTAAAATCATCCATCTTCCTTTTTTTTACCTTATATTTTACTAGGCAAGTCAGTTAAGAACAAATTCTTATTTTCAATGATGGCCTAGGAACAGTGGGTTAAATGCCTGTTCAGGGGCAGAACGACAGATTTTTACCTTGTCAGCTCGGGGAATTGAATTTGCAACCTTTCGGATAATAATCCAACGCTCTAACCACTAGGCTACCCTGCCGCTCCTTGCGGATCTGTTTGGATAATTTGCACATTCGGATCAAAATTACTGTTAATGAATATCATCACACCTTTTGAGTTTATTTGCCCATGGGAGAAGTATATATCCCCTTAGTCCATTTTCCACTCACCTTCATCTAAAATTGTTGAATGAGTTTACTGTAATCAATATATTCCTTTTCTTTGAGCCAGGTATTTTTGTTATTCTTTTCTTATTATCTGCTAAGCCATTACAATTATAACTGGTTATACTTATTTCACCATTTACCATAATGAGATACACGTTTCACAATATTCATCATAACATATATTTGTAAATTTACCATTAAAAAGTATCATAGTGATTGAGTGTCCATATAGCTGTACCATGATATTTACATTGCTACTAAGTAACCCTCCAATTGTTCTCCACTACTCCACCCGCCAAAGACCCTCCCAAATTGGGTTGTCATCCCAGTGACCGGCAGACCACCCTGGACCCTGGATCCCTAGGCCCCCCGAAAGGCCAGGACCCATCCTTGGAAAACAGCACACAGTGCCACCCACAGAACAGAAGCAGATCAACCGCTAAAAGTATTTCCAATGCTTTCACCTCAATTTGCTTTATATATAGCTATTAAAAATAAATATATTCAAATATCTTAATTTCCATCATTAACAATTAATATGCGTAATAATATTGTTTGTTTGTGCAAGCATTGTTATTTATAGCCAAGATTGCCATTGCATTTTTGTCAAGCAATTATTATTTTAGCAAACAATTATTGTGATTACTCCTATATTATCCCTAATGTCCTTACCCCCATGCAACAGATGTGATATACACACACACACACACACACACACACACACACACACACTGAACCCCTTCCCCCACAATCAACCATAAGCTCAGATGCTCAACGGTTGCTACATCCCAGAGTCCAACTCAAGAAAGGACCTGATTTATGAATGCATATACAGTTACAGCTGTCCGAGAAAGCATGCAAGATGGAGCAAAAATGTGCAAAAATTTAGATTTGGTCAAGTCCTAGGTGATGGAGATCAGATCCACCCCGTTCCCCCGAAACACACACACGCTGGTCCCGTTTTGCGACCACCTTCCCAAGCTTCTCCGTGCAGCCAGACCTTTGATTATTTTGTGCCACCAGGGCCACAATGGCATGCCCCCTCTCTGATTGTCTGAGTGTGACCCCCTCCCCAGGGGTTACTGTAGCCAGTGTTGCCAGCACTGCCACTGCCTGGGTGGGGGTACCCCACCGGAATCCCCACCGGCTAGGTACAAGGTCGTTAAGGTTCTCATTAGCAGCTTTGAGAATTTCCTTGTATATTATGCTCTCCCATCAAGGACCCCTGCCAGAGAGGCTCAGAATCTTGAGGGGGCAGCGCTGTTCTAGTAGGTCTCTGACCACATTTATGTTTCTGTTTTGGCTGCATATAGGCAGCTTACAGCAGGCCCACAAAACAGATAGGGACCTCCCCCCAGTGTATGGGTTGCTCAGGTAAGTGTCCAGAGTACAGGGCTGTGGACCGCTCCATCATGACAGGACAATAAATAAATAAATTAGATGCATAATTGATTTTAACATGTATATCCCTCATCTGCACAAAATTGAAAGCTCTCTCTCACAACCCCTGCTCACAGACACACATTGGGATATGCAACCATTTCCTTTCTCACTCAATTAACACCACACTTTTCCAAACACCAAGAACACACACAACAAGTTCCATCACAATACATCCACACATACTGTGCCTTCTATATCTTCTGTAGGCTGGGTTTGCATCTCCACCATGTTGAATTAGTACTTTTGTGTTCCAATTACTTATGTTTGAAGATGTGTTATTTTGCTAGTTATCCTTTCTTGTAAAGCTGTCTTATCCATTTATAAAATATTATAAAAGGACATTTAAATACTAATTATTTTACAACATCCCCTATCTTGAAAGGTACAGTGTAGTTTAATTATTTAACAATTATTTTATTGCTTTTCTATCAATATTTTTGTATTATTACAATTCATACCATGGCTAGTATTGGGTGTTCCGTTATCCGGCTCCTCTATGAGAGCATGTAATTTTTAGAATAGCCATGGAGTAGACTTTGAGTTTCTAGTTACATTTGGTTGTCAATATACAGTTTATCGACTACGAGAGCGACACACTTCACTTTTAACTTCTTAGGGAGCGGCTCCCGAGGTGATGGTTTTGGAGAGTCTGGCGTGCCCAAAGTAAAATGCCTCCCACTCAGGCCCAGAAAATAGGATATGCACATAATTAGTACTATTGGATAGGAAACACTCTGAAGTTTCTAAAAGTGTTAACATAATGTCTGTGAGTATAACAGAGCGGATATAGCAGGCAAAAACCAGAGGAATTTCTGTCCTGGAAAAAGTGTTTTTGACACATTGCCTCATTTTGAACCCCTCCCTATTGAAAACAGCCATTTCTGGGAGTAAGATTGCAGTACCTATTGCTTCCACTGGATGTCATCAGTCTCTAGACAGTGTTTGGTGATGATATAGTTGCTCTGGATGGTAATAGAAGAAGAATTTCGAACTGGTCATCAGATGTAAACAGAAGAGGAAACGCGTTCACGGGCTTGCGCGGGCTGTGTTTTTTTTCTTTTCCTATCGTCCAGTTTATAATCCGGTTGAAATATTATAGTAAATATACATAAAAGTGTTCCTAAGGATACATTATCAATGATGTTTGATTGTTCTTGGACAAGTGTATAGGTATAGGTTGAACGCGTTCTCTTCACGTTTCAATGGGCGAGTGGACGCTGTATTTTATGATCATAACGCGCCAACCAAACAGAGATTTATGGATATAATAAATGACATTTTCTAACAAAAGAACCATTGGATGTCTTCGTTGGACACTTGGGAAGCCCTCAGCAGAAGTTCTTCAAAAGGTAAGGGATTTGTTTTCGCTGTGAAATGTGTTTTGTGTGAACCGCGATGGTTTATGAATTTATGCTAATGGTAAAATATTGGAGGTGCTACCCTCAAACAATCAAATGTTGTGCTTTCGCCGTAAAGCCTTTTTGACAGGGTGTGCCCGCACCGTAGGGTTCAATGAGCCGCCCACTGAGCACAGGGTCCTAATGCTCTCTGCAGACACAGTGTCATCGCTCACAGCAAATCAGGGGACAGAACAAGCAACGAATTGCAACTTGCCCGTTCACCCTTTAACCTTGGGAGCCCACAATGTCATCCGGGGTGTTCTTGGATAATGTCCAATAATTCACTACAGAAAGTAGAGACAAAATATATTTGCAGTGCTTTGCAGAGTAGTGAAATGATTCAATACTTAAAAATGGAAAGTGTATAAGACCACATAGGGAACATTTGTGCCACCACAGTGATAACTCAAGTGAAATGCTGTGAAAAGAACAATCAACTGATTGAAAGTCTATCTTTGTATGGCGAGGGTTGTGATGGTGGGAGATGCCGCATATCATTGCTGTTGTGCTACAGAGTCAAGGGAAAAGAAAAGGCCTATTGTGAAAAAGCCCATTAGTACTGTCAGTTGCCTTTGCAGGTTCATATCACTCAGTGTTCAAACCCACAGGTCTCCCTTGAACCGCTTTATTGAACAGTAGATTTTCAAACAGAAAACAGAGACGAGAGGTAGCCTAGCAACATTGAGATCACACCGAACAAGTGCAGCATACCCACTGCGAATGTGGTATGCAGTATCCAGTATCCAGCTAGTCTACAACAGTACTGTAAATTTGAGCAGTTATATTATGTTTAGTGATGTTAGGTTCTAATTATTATAGTAAGAACTCGACAGACACCGCGAAGGCTTAAACTAAGTGTATTCTTCCCAGAGGGTCAATACAGATGCATTAGCTTGTTAGGGAGTGGCAGCTGAGGGGTCGGTTTTGGAGAGCCTGGCGTGCCCAAAGTAAAATGCCTCCCATTCAGGCCCAGAAAATAGGATATGCAGATATTTGGTACCATTGGATAGGAAACACTCTGAATTTTCAAAAAACTGTTAACCATTTGTCTGTGAGTAAAACAGAACGCATATAGCAGGCGAAACCCCAAGGAATTTCTGTCCTGGAAAAAGTGATTTTGACACATTGCTCATTTGGGCACCCCTCCCTCATGAAAATGACCATATAAGGGCATATGAATGCGGTACCCATCGCTTTCTTTAGATGTCAACAGTCTCGAGACAGTGTATTTTTTTCATTTTGGATGAATAAGACCAGAGAAGAAGAGCAAACCAGGAAGTCACTCTGTCATGTAAACAGTACCCAGCGCGCGCGCCCGAGAAGTCACGCAGTGTCTTTTTTACCGTCGTTATCGATCAGTTTATATTCCGGTTGATTTATAATAGTAAATATACGTAAAAGTGTTCCTAAGGATACATTTAAAACTATGTTTGAATGTTCTTGGACAAGTTTATAGGTATAAGTTGAACGAGTTCGCATCACGTTTCAATGGACTAGTGGAGGCTGTCGTTTCTGATTCATCCAAAATGAAAATTTACACTGTCTCGAGACTGTTGACATCTAAAGGAAGCGATGGGTACTGCATTCATATGCCCTTATATGGTCATTTTCATGAGGGAGGGGTTCCAAATGAGCAATGTGTCAAAATCACTTTTTCCAGGACAGTAATTCCTCGGGGTTTCGCCTGCCATATGTGTTCTGTTTTACTCAGAGACAAATGGTTAACACTTTTGGAAAATTCAGAGTATATAAATTCAAATGATTTTGGAATGAGATGTTTGATGAGTAGTCCACATACTTTTGGTTATGTAGTGTATATATTTAGATTTTCAGGCGTAATTATTTAACCCCTGGAGTGGCAGCTTTGGAACAAGTGGATAATTATACATTATTGTTCCTACTTAATGGGCTCATTTTCAAGCTATTAGAGTGCCCTACGCTCCAGCTCCGCACTACATTCACAGACAACCATGTAGAGTAATATAATAACGTGGAGTTATATACAGCTCAGCTATATGTTTTGTACTCAACGTACTTAAGGGTTGTTAGGGTTATTCATTCCACCACCCCCTAAACCCCTGGAGTTACACACTTATCGGACCCTACCTCCCTCCCTCCTCATCTGCCAGTCAAGGCCTAGGGTAATGACCCTTGTGTGTCTGAGCTGACAGAGAGAGTGGTGGTGGTGGGGGGGGATTGATATGGTGAACCCCTCATGCCCTCTCCGCTGGGTAGCCATGGCAACGTTGATCCCCTCAGTTAATGAGGCACGAGTGAGCTGTTAACAAAATACTGATTTAGATTTGACATCTCTGGATTCATATGTGTTGGGGGGAAATGTGCCCCCACGGGTTTGTTTTGCCTGCGTCTGTAAAATGAGTGTGTGAGTGTGCATGTGTGTGTGTATAATGTGTACAAAACAGAATGTGTTTTGAAAGTCACAGCTTGGGCCCTTTAACTGTGATTCACAGGTCCAATATACTGTATTAACTTAAAGCTAAACTAAATGAAAGCACAAAACCATATTGCACACATCCCACCTGCAACATATACTGCATCACTACCTCATCCCCATACTGTTATTTATTTATTTTGCTCCTTTGCACCCCAGTATCTCTAGTTGCATTCATCTTCTGCACATTTATCACTCCAGTGTTTAATTGCTATATTGTAATTACTTCGCCACTATGGCCTATTAATTGCCTTACCTCCCTTATCTTACCTCATTTGCAAACACTGTATATAGACTTTTTCTATTGTATTATTGACTGTATGTTTGTTTATTCCATGTGTAACTCTGTGTTGTTGTTTGTGTCACACTGCTTTGCTTTATCTTGGCCAGGTCACAGTTGTAAATGAGAACTTCTTCTCAACTAGCCTACCTGGTTGAATAAAGGTGAAATAAAAATATTAATAAAAAAAATCACAAAAAAGCAGAAAAATGTATCAGGACTGCAACTTAATCCGCTTCATGCAGTCTAATGCTGAATAAGCTTTAAAGTGTTTCGGAGAGAGCACGTCAGAGCACTGCTATTGGATCATTACTTGTAATTCTGTTTGTTTTCAAGTAGTCTATAAAGATGAGGTCCAAACTCAAATCTTTAGTATGACATCAGGAATTATCACTGCAATGTGCATCCTTCTATATCTCTTATATTGGATAGAGACAAAGCAAAGCCCTAACTGCTTGCCCAGCGTGTGCCCTTCACATGTTCCTGTGTGTATGAATTATTAATTAGGAGAGTGGGCATGGAGGCTGATGCGGTAATGGTGGTGCCCAGCTCAGCTCAAAGTGCCACACTCTAAATGGTGACCTTACGTGAGTGGGCAGAGGTCGCTGGCGCTCATTGGCCAAGCTGGTACTGCTGAGTGTGGCCTTTTCCCATACTGTAACTGCAGCATATCAAGATCAAGCATGTTAGCTAACATCTCTTACCCTCCCACCCCCCTCCTTCACCATCTCCTTGAGTGGTACATTTGTCTCGTGCCTGTGACATAGATGATTATGGCTACAATAGAGTGATGCACTAGCGCCAGTACCTTTAAGGTTTGTACTGGTATGCTGATGTACAAGCACATACTGCACTCCATCAGGTAGTTTACCCAAATTACTCAATTCTTAAAAAGTAAGAACATTTCAGTCCTATCTAATATCATATTAGAGCAAACATTACACATACTATACGCCCTAATAATGCATGCACAAACGTGTTGTCACAACGTTACGCCTATATGCGAATGTGAGGAATATAATGTATAGTGCTCTTATACTGTCTCAGTGAACTTTCTAATGGACACAAACACACACTAGATACGTTTCAAAGACAGCATCTAAGGCAATTGAGCGAATCCACAGTATATTCATTCCACTTGAGGAAACCAACCAGAGAAACCAAATAATAATAGCGATGTTACATTTCTTTCGGCCTGTGGTTTGTTCATTTAAATCCCTCCCACTGAAGTCCTGGTACTTTACCCTCTGCCTGTGTTTTGTCTCAACACTGTATGTGGAGGCTGTTTACAGGCCCAAGTAGAGTTGCCTAAATTTGAATTGCTTCCGACAGGTTGATGTGTGACTATATCGGGGGCTAACTCCATTTTCAGTCCTGGCTCAGATTAGAATGGAAGTTATATTGAATCACTGGCTAGCATATATTTAAAAAAAGAAAATGAGCTTATCATCAGCTCAAGCTTTACTCATAATAAGAGAAAGTTAATCAGCTTTTAGAAAGCTAATTATTGTCAATAAGGATTAGATTTAAACATCAATTAAACAATGTGGGTATTCCAGGCCCACTTTGTGCCAATATTCATTTACAAAATGTGCTTTGTGTATATTCTCCAGGAGCTTGAGTTGATTGGCAGTTTTGGTCGACTGAGTGAGTTTTGATCAAGTAGCAGTCTGCACATGCATGTATTCCAGTGGAAGACCTACTGGATAGCTACCCTCCTGTAGGTTTTCGATCCAACCTCAGTTGTAACTAACATGATTCAACTCATCAATAAGCTAATTATTAGAGGTGGTGCAAGCTCTACATACTCTTCAAAGTAGAATTCTGCCAAAACTTGTTTTTGTTGCAATGTGTTTGGCTACAACTAAAAACATGGTGTTCCTTATTTGGTAACACTTTCTTTATAGTCCTAAATAAATTGTTTGTAAACATTCAACTAAATGTCAACAACATTTCAACTAACTATCCTAACCCTTATTCTAACCCTAAACCTAACCCTAACACTAGCAGTAACCCTAATCGTAACCCTTACCCTAACCCTAGCAAACTGTTGCATATCAACAGAGTTGCAGTAATACTTAGTTGGTAGATCACCTTTTAGGAGACTATCCAAATCAAGTCAAGCTCATCTGAAAATGCGATTTAAAGCAGGTTTTAGACTAGGTTTCCCTTACAAAAATAAAAAAACAAACATGAAAAAAGTATATGAAAAAAACACGTGGTTTTCAGACACTTGTGAACAAATCATTTTTCAAGAGTCAGACACATTGTTTTCATGTGTAAAGAAAATCCCCACACATTTATTTGTCACATTATTATTTTCACCACTTCCAGCTAAATCTGGCTAGGAAGGGGTTCACGTCTTTAGGACACACTCTCTGGGTTCTCTGGGGCGTAGCTAGTTACAAGGCAATGTATTAGAGCTTACTATGATCTCGTTTAGACAACTAAAATCACAGTTCATAGTTACAAAAACAGCTTCATTAAATAGTACCCGCAAAACACCAGTCTCAACGTCAACAGTGAAGAGGCGACTCCGGGATGCTGGCCTTCTAGGCAGAGTTGCAAAGAAAAAGCCATATCTTAGACTGGCGAATAAAAATAAATGATTTCAGATGGGCAAAAGAACACAGACACTGGACAGAGGAACTCTGCCTAGAAGGCCAGCATCCCGGAGTTGTCTCTTCACTGTTGATGTTGAGACTGGTGTTTTGCGGGTACTATTTAATGAAGCTGCCAGTTGAGGACTTGTGAGGTGCCTGTTTCTCAAACTAGACACTAATGTACTTGTCCTCTTGCTCAGCTGATGGGCGCTGACTTGTGCAGTGAGAGAAAAAAGTATTTGATCCCCTGCTGATTTTGTACGTTTGGCAAACTGACAAAGAAATGATCAGTCTATAATTTTAATGGTAGGTTTATTTGAACAGTGAGAGACAGAATAACAACAAAAAAATCCAGAAAAAAGCATGTGAAAAATGTTATAAATTGATTTGCATTTTAATGAGGGAAATAAGTATTTGACCCCCTCTAAATCAGAAAGATTTCTGGCTCCCAGGTGTCTTTTATACAGGTAACGAGCTGAGATTAGGAGCACACTCTTACTCCTTTTTTGGTTACTACACGATTCCATATGTGTTATTTTACAGTTTTGATGTCTTCACTATTATTCTACAATGTAGAAAATAGTAAAAACCCTAAGAAGTCAAAATCCCAAAATTGAATTATTAAACATTCATCAATATACAAGTGTTGCATAGTCATCAAAAGCTCAACATTTGATTGTTTGAGGGTATCACCGCCAATATTTTCCCATTAGCATAAATTCATAAACCATCGCAGTTCACACAAAACACATTTCACAGCAAAAACAAATCCCTTACCTTTTGAAGAACTTCTGCTGAGGGCTTCCCAAGTGTCCAACGAAGACATCCAATGGTTATTTTGTTAGAAAATGTCATTTATTATATCCATAAATCTCTGTTTGGTTGGCGCGTTATGATCATAAAATACAGCGTCCACTCGCCCATTGAACCGTGAAGAGAACGCGTTCAACCTATACCTATACACTTGTCCAAGAACAATCAAACATCATTGATAATGTATCCTTAGGAACAGTTTTATGTATATTTACTATAATATTTAAACCGGATTATAAACTGGACAATAGGAAAGGAGAAAAACAAAACGTGCGCGAGCCCGTGAACGCGTATCCTCTTCTGTTTACATCTGATGACCAGTTCGAAATTCTTCTTATATTACCATCCAGAGCAACTAAACATCCCCAAACACTGTCTAGAGACTGTTGACATCCAGTGGAAGCAATAGGTACTGCAATCTTACTCCCAGAGATGGCTGTTTTCAATAGGGAGGGGTTCAAAATGAGGCAATGTGTCAAAAACACTTTTTCCAGGACAGAAATTCCTCGGGTTTTCGCCTGCTATATCCGTTCTGTTATTCTCACAGACATTATGTTAACACTTTTAGAAACTGCAGTGTTTCCTATCCAATAGTACTAATTATGTGCATATCCTATTTTCTGGGCCTGAGTGGGAGGCATTTTACTTTGGGCATGCCAGACTCTCCAAAACCGTCACCTCGGGAGCCGCTCCCTAAGAAGTTAAGGATCTGTCATTGTAAGTAAGAATTTGTTCTTAATTGACTTGCCAAGTTATATACATTTTAAATAAATGTGTCAGTGATAACTGGGGCCTAATTGACATGGCCTCTCCTGCCTCCTGTGGCACGGGTAGTCTTCGAGGTTTGAGAATGGTGGTCTGACGAGGGACAGAACTAGGGGGATGAGAGGGGAGGGATGTGGGACAAAAGGGGCGAGCACAGTAGGGATCACATTGGTTAACTGGTGGCAAGAGCCCAGCGCTGTCAGTCTCTCTGCAACCCTGCGTACCCTGGCCCTGACAGCAATGCATTTGAGGGCCCCTGGCACTAAATGAGTGCTAAAACCTAATCAAACAGTGTGAAAGAAAAGGGACACGGCTCCAGCTTCCACTTGTGTGAACAATTCACCTCAGAGTAACCTACACAGACAACCTAAATAAGCCATACATGTTGGCATGGAAGCCAAGAAAAGGAGCTAGCACACTCAGGGACCTTAAGATAGGACTTGCCGTCGATGTCTCTCAATCTGGACAAGACTACTGAATCTTTAACCTGTTAGGGATCCAATCCCGTGAAGGTTGACATCTGGTGAAATGCAGAGCGCCAAATTCAAATTACAAAAATACTCTTTTCAAACATTCATGAAAATACAAGTGTTGCACACTCTTCAAAAGCTTAGACTCTTGTTAATCTAACAGCGTTGTCAGATTTCAAAAAGGCTTTAAGGCTAAAGCAGAACATTTGATTGTCTGAGGACAGCGCCCCGCTCAAATATTCAATTAGCATAATAACATAACATATCAGCAGAGGTGTCACAAAACTCAAAAATAGCATAAAATAAAATGCTTACCTTTGATCTTCATATGATGGCATACCCAAGCGTCCCGGGTTATTTGTTCGATAAAGTCCCTCTTTATATCCATAAATCTCCATTTGGTTGGCGTGTTTTGTTCAGTAATCCACCTGCCCAAAGGTGTTCATCCATGCAGACAAACAATATCCCAAAAGTACAGGTAAAGTTTGTCGAAAAAAGTCAAACAGCATTTGTAATCAATACTCAGATACCCTAAAATGAATATAAACTATAATATTTCAGACGGAATATAACCTGCTGAATAGAAGAGAAAAATAACTAAACGCTCATTCCCTGTTACGTGCAAAATCCAAAATAGGACACTTGACGTGGACTCAGGAACAAGTGGTCTTACTCCCTTGATTTTCAAGATAAAAGCTTCAAACATTTTTCTAAAGACTGTGGACATCTAGTGGAAGCCATAGGAACTGCAATTTGGGGGTTAAACAATAAGGCTTTCAATAGCATGCCTATTGAAAACAGTGTGACTTGACTGATTCAGACATCCCGGATGGATTTTGCTCGGGTTTTCGCCTGCCATATCAGTTCTGTTATACTCACAGACATTATTTTAACAGTTTTAGAAACTTCAGAGTGTTTTCTATCCAAAGCAACTAATTATATATCCTAGCTTCTGGGCCTGAGTAACAGGCAGTTTACTTTGGGCACGTTTTTCATCCGAACTTCAAAATACTGCCCCCTAGCCCTAAGAAGTTTTAAAAGTCAATGGAAGGGAGACCACATATTTTCTATGAGGTCAGACACATGTGTAGAGTGCTATTAGATAGATAAGAGACATACAAGGGGACCAAGTGCGTGTTGCTATCCACTTTGCGGAATTGCACTCCGCTGAAAAGGGTTCATGATTCTCTTTACCTTATATTAAGCCATCAGTGATCATCTGACAGGAAAGATCTCATTATTTTTTGTGTCATTATTTTCAGCAAGGTCTGTCATTTAATATTCAGAGTTATTGCTGTTTGACGTCTGAAAAATCATCTGTGATTAAATACTGATCACAAGTAACTGACTGGTTTTGTTTGCCACAACTCTTTGTTCCTATACAAAAAACTGTCAAGCATTACCCTCCCTTATCTTGTGAAAGTGACACCACAGCTAATGTTTAGGCACATACTAAATGTTGTTGTCGAGTCCAATATAATTCCAATGTGAGGCTTAAAATATTTAATATATATAGTTTGGGTACTTAGTATCTCCATCTCAACTAAGTTAGCTAGTCGATATAGCCGCCAATGTTTGTATATGTTTTTCAAAGCGTCTTACACTTAACACAGTAGGCCTATTCAGAAACATGCTGAAATCAAACCCACAACCCTGGTGTTTCAAGCACTTTACTCCAACCAACTGAACCATTTGAAGTTCCCTATTTACTATGTAAAACTATGTCCATTGTCGAGTCAGAGGTGGACTGTGTTGGAACCATATCCACCAGCACCATGGCTCCTAATTCCTTCCAAATCTTCTCTAAAGCTGTGGTGAAATGTAATTAGCCATCGCATGGCAGGCAAGGCCTCATTTGGGAGCGGGTTCAGTGCTATTGTGCTCCTCTCGCTCCCTGTGCAGAACAACGCAGAGAATTAACTCAGACAAGTTAATTAGCGAGACAGAACAGCCAGCACCAAACACCAGGCACTAGCAGAGGGCACTACCGCCACCTCGCTAGACTTTTGTTTTGCCCAGCAGTTTTCCCCAATTAGTAAGCCTGGTGCTAAGTGATATAAACTTTTCATCTCAATATTTATGTGGAATTTGGGATTCTAATGATAAACGGAGTATATCATTTCTCTCTCTCTCTCTCTCTCTCTCTCTCTCTCTCTCTCTCTCTCATATCAGTACTACCCAGTACTATTTTATGATTCGTTTTGCCCTTTATTTTTACTTTACTTTCATGAAATGTATCCACTATCATTTTTTACAACCGACAAGAACTTTAGAACATCAGATCGGCAGTTACTTACCTCAATTCCAGCTTCAACTTCGACTTCGACACATCTGCCCTGGGCTCTTTCTGCAATTCCAACCACATTTTCGGGATAACCAAGAGGAAACACCGGCATTACAGAGGCAAGAGAGGGGATCCTTGCAAAAGGAAAACTGGCCACCTCTTCCCTCCATTCTACTGTTATCGTGACATAGGTTTGCTTTTTTATCAACAACAACTGGTGTGCTGACTCGAGCACAGTGGAAGTGCCGACCAATTGTTCACCCGTCTTGGAATACCTGATGGTCGAATGCCGACCCTTCTACCTCCCGAGGGAGTTTTCAGCTGTTATAGTGACTGTTGTATACATTTTACCTCAGGACAAGAAAAATAACAAGCTGGCACTTACCAAACTGTACGATGCTATAAACAAGCAGGAAAGCTTAAATCTGGAGGCTGCTTTTCTGGTTGCCTGTGATTTTAATTCTGTGTTATTAAGACACATGATACCCAAATTCCATCATCATGTCTCCTTCACCACTAGGGGCCATAAAGTCTTAGACCACTGTTATTCTACCCACAAGCAAGCATAAAAGGCCTTCACTCGTCCGTCTTTCGGCAAATCAGATCATGACTCCATACTCCTGCTTCCTGTTTACAAGCAGAAACTCAAATAGGAAGTACCCGTGACTCGCTCTGTTGAGAAATGGTCACTAGAATCAGAGATTATGTTACAGGACTGCTTTGCTAGTGCCAATTGTTTAGAGACTCTGCCAATAACATTGACAAACTAAACTCTGTCATTACCGGCTTCATTAGGAAATACATCGACAAAGTTGTCCCCACAGTGAAACTTCACTGCTTTCCCAATCAAAAGCCCTGTATTAACACCAAGGTTGGCACTAAACTACTACCCCACACAGGGCTATCACAGACAACCCTGAGGCTATGGCTGAGGACAGGAACAAGTACAAGAAGTCCCGCTATGACCTCAGCATAGTCATCAAATGAGCAAAGGACAATATAGGAATAAGGTGGTATCATATTACACAGGCTCCGACGTCCGCCGCATGTGACAGGGGCTACAGTCCATTTCTGATTACAAAGAAAGACCCAGCCACAATCTGCCCAATGATGCCTCTCTACCAGTCAAACTCAATGTATTTTATGCACGGTTCGACAATAACAACATTGTGCCGGGTGTGAGAGCCGTCACCGACCAAGAAAACTGGGTGATCTCACTCTCCGAGGCTGACGTGAATAAGGTTTTTCATCAGATCGATAACAGCTGGCAGGCATATTTAGTCATTTTCAACCTCTCCCTTTCCCACTCTGTAATCCCCATGTTTTAAAATGACCACCATCATTCCTATTCTCAATAACTCTAAGGCTTCATGCCACAATGCCTGTAGCACTCACATCTGTAATCATGAAGTGCATTGAGCGGCTGGTTATGGCACATCATCCCAGACACCCTAGATCTACTCCAATTTGCATACCGCCCCAACAGATCCATAGACGACACGTTCTTTGCACTTAATGGGATTCAGAGGGCTGATATAAATACTATGCAGGCCAGTCTTTCTTGGCTAAGAGTTGAGGAGAGACTGACTGCATCACTTCTTATTTTTATAAGAAACATTAATCTGTTAAAAATCCTAAATTGTTTGCATAGTCAACTTACACACAGCTCTGATACACACACTTATCCCACCAGACATGCCACCAGGGGTCTTTTCATAGTCCCCAAATCCAGAACAAATTCAAGAAAACTTACAGTATTATATAGAGCCCTTATTGCATGGAACTTCCTTCCATCTCATATTGCTCAAATAAACAGCAAACCTGGTTTCAAAAAACAAATAAAGCAACACCTCGCAGCACAACACCTCTCCCCTATTTGAACCAGATAGTTTGTGTGTATGCATTGATATGTAGGCTACGTGTGCCTTTTTGTAGTTCTGTAGTTCTGTCCTTGAGCTGTTCTTGTCTAATGATGTTCTGTATTATGTCATTCTGTATTATGTTTCATGTTTTGTGTGGACCCCAGGAAGAGTAGCTGCTGCTTTTGCAACAGCTAATGGGGATCCTAATAAAATACCAAATTCCAAATACTCCACACTTCAACATCATCATCAAGTTTGCTGACGACACGATCATGGTAGGCTTGATCACCGGCAACGATGATACAGCCTTCAGGGAGGAGGTCATTGACTCTCCCTCAACATCAGTAAGACCAAGGAGCTGATCGTGGAATACAGGAAACGGGGAGGCGAGGATGCCCCCATCCACATCGACGGGGCTGTAGTGGAGCTTCAAGTTCCTCTGTGTCCAAATAATTAAGGAATTAAAATGGTCCGCAAGCGCACAGTCATGAAGAAGGCGCAGCAGTGCCTCATCTCCCTCAGGTTTGGCACAGGCCCTCAAATCCTCAAAATGTTCTACAGCTGTACCATTGAGAGCATCTTGATTGGCATGTTGCTACAGAGGGTGGTGCGGACAACCCATTACATCACTGGGGCCAAACTCCCTGCCATCATGACCTCTATATCAGGAGGTGAATCCAGGAGAAAGCTAGGATTCCTTATTGATGTCACTTGTTAAATCCACTTCAATCAGTGTAGATGAAGGAGAGGAGACAGGTTAAACAAGGATTGTGAGACATGGATTGTGTATGTGTGCCATTCATAGGGTGAAGTGCCTTTGAACAAGGTATGGTAGTAAGTGCCAGGCGCACCAGTTTAAGTGTGTCAAGAACTGCAACGCTGCAGGGTTTTTTACACTCTACTGTTTCCTTTGTGTTTCAAGAATGGTGCACCACCCAAATGACATCCAGCCAACTTGACACAACTGTTGGGAAGCATTGGAGTCAACATGGGCCAGCATCCCTGTGAAACGCTTTTAACATCTTCTAGAGTCCATTCCCCGAAGTATTGAAGCTGTTCTGGGTGCAAAAGGGGGTGGAACTCAATATCAGGAAGGTGTTGCAAATGTTCTGTACACTCAGTGTAGAAGAAAAATACCCTTTTCACACTACTGAGCCAAGCCTAGCCAGGTTGTGCTACACTGGCCTAGTTACGCATCCACCTTAGTTGCTGGAACCGTGATGTAAAGGACTATTTGCAATTCACACCCGCACACACACACCAACCCACACAACATGCCAAATTATTGATACCTGTCTGGTTTAGTGTGTCATTGGGTATATTAATTAACTCCATCACAACCAAACCATTAGTAGTGTCATGTCACCCATTTACTAAAACTAATACACACCCACACGCACGCACACACCAACCCACACAACATGCCAAATTATTGGTACCTGTCTGGTTTAGTTATGCTACCTAACGGGATTCAGTGCTCCTCTCACCGGGTGCCTTTTGATCAGTGGGTGGGATGTCTGTAGAGGGAGAGTAGTGAGGAGAAGGGTTGCTATGGAAATCCTCTAGAAGTAAAAATATTTAATTTCTCTCTCCCCCTTTAGCAGAGGGCATCAAAAAGTCACCCATTAAAGGGACAATGGTGGAAATCACAGCCATCGCGTACACAGGACTCAGGATGGATATCCAGGTGGGAGCTGTGAAATGTCTTCGGTGTCCCTGTCTCCGAATTTCACATAGACTCGGATATTATATACAAGGACAGTGATGAAAGTTGCTTCAGTGTACTGTGATTTGTGTGTCTGTGAATGTGTTGTAGTCAACAAATATACAGTTAAGTTTTGGCATAAATCTATTATTTGTTGTGATTCTACCACAGTGTCATCACAGTATAACAAAACAAAACAAACATACAATAAATGTGTAGAGACGCAAATGTAATGCTTTATAAAATACACAGCAGGAATGGCACATATCTGGTGCTCCTCCAGTCGAATCCACACAAGAGGCAAACGACACAGCTCTCTCGTCTTCTTCTCCCAGACAATCTCCCGCCATCTCCCCGTTCTTTTTTCTAGGTCACGTTGACATGCTGGACAGAGACAGCCCTGAGAACGTTGAAGGAGCCCAGCAAATGCCAGTACGTCATGGAGCTTCAGACTCCCTTGGCCTGTCAGCCGGCACTGAGGCAGCGGGGCATACAAAATGAACTGTGACCCCAAGGGACAAAGGGACGGTGCCATGAAGCTATTGGTGGCAGACTTGTTCCAGGGTTACTTTTTGTCAGAACACATATTGCAATAATTGCTGTTGCTTATAATATGTTTTTGTCTTCCATTGTCTTCTGTTCCCTGTTACCATGGTGTTTTTGTGTGCTTTGTTTCTCCCGACTGTTACTTTCCATTGTGTATGGTTGAGTTTTGTGGATTGTTTTTGGATTGAGGATTGAAATACTCTTGTGTTTGCCCCCATTTATTGTTAAATCCCCAATCATAGTAGTATTTCCCGCATCATATACCCCCACGTTACCTTTCCCCATTTCTACCCCCCATGGACTTTAAAACCCCCCAAAAATGAAATGAACCCCCCCTCACAAACCCCCCTAAAATGGTTTCATCCCGCTTTAGCTTTCACACCATGGTTAAGCTAGGCAGTAGGCTTGTATTTGGGGTGATGATCTGTGAGATTATAACAATTCATTTGCTTTGTGATTTGTCAAACTGTAAACGACTTGTCAAGTCACGTGCTCCAGTTCTTGTATACAGTGTAACAAGTACATCAAAGAGATGTGGTACATGGTAAACAAGTCTAGCTGTTATGTCACTAACTTAAGTTTTGTTTTTTTGTCAGTGCAACCTGTTACTTAGACTGGTTTATGGAATGCGTTTGGCTGTGGATGTGTTCCATGTGATGCTCGGATGATGAAGTTCACATTAATCTTTTACAATAAAAGGTGAAATTGAAGAATAAAGTTGTGAAGACCTTTATTTCCCATCACTACAAAACTGTTAAGACACGTTTGTTGCATCATACATTCTGTTGCTACTGTTCCAATCACATATGGTATTTTACGCATTAAAGGGTTAATAGAAGGAACCATGAATTCTTCTCTGTAACAGATAATTCTACAGGAGAATATCATGCCATCCGATTGTGTGCTGAAGCTGAAGAGTAGTTGGATCATTCAGCAATACAATGATCAAAAACACACAATCAAGCCTGAATGAAAATGATTCAAAATCAACAAATTTGAAGTTTTGGAATGGCCTAGTCAAAGACCAGACATAATCCTAATTGAGATGTTGTGGCAGGACTTGAAACGAGCAGTTCATGCTTGAAAACACAAACATTTTGCTGAGTTAACCTCTCCAGGCACCGGGGAAGTATTTGGAAGTTTGTAGAGTCTGGCGTGCCCAAAGTAAAATGCCTGCCACTCAGGCCCAGAAACTAGGATATGCACATAATTAGTACTATTGGATAGGAAACACTCTGAAGTTTCTAAAACTGTTAAAATAATGTCTGTGAGTATAACAGAACTGATATGGCAGGCACAAACCCGAGAGATTTCTGTCCGGAATTATTTTTTTTGCCCTTACTTTCAATGTCTGCCTATGGGATTCTCAGTAAAATAGGACCCAGATTGCAGTACCTATGGCTTCCACTAGATGTCAACAGTCTTTAGACGAGGTTTCATGCATTTATCAGGGAAGATCACAGAATAGAAGAAGAATTTGTAAGAGGATAGAGGAAGTGACTTCAGTTTTTGGTGCGCGAGACCGTGTGCGCGTTCCTCTGTATTTTCCTTTTCTATCGTTTAGGATACTATCTGTGTGATTTATAGTTAATATACATAAAAGTATACCTAAGGATACATTATAAAGGATGATTGATTTGTTTGGGCAAAGTTGATAGGTATAATTTGAACGCTTTCTCTTCACTGTACAATGGGCGAGTAGACTGTGGATTTTCTGAACATAACGCGCCAACCAAAGTGAGATTTATGGATATAAACAATGACTTTTTCTAACAAAAGAAACATGGATTGTCTTGCTTGGACACTTCGGATTGCCCTCAGCAGAAAATCATCAAAGGTAAGCGATTTATTTTAGCTCTTATGTGTGTTTTGTGAGGATCGCGCGCTGGTTATGGATTTATGCTAATGCATAAAATATGTGAGGTGCTATCCTCAAACAATCAAATGTTGTGCTTTCGCCGTAAAGCCTTTTTGAAATCTGACAATGCTGTGATATTTACAAAACTCTCATCTTTGCAACCGTATGCAACACTTGTATTTCCATAAATGTTAAATATTACTATTTCTTTTTTTTTATTTGGTGCGCTTTGTTTGCTCCGAAAACGATCCCGTTCACGAGATTGGATCCGTAAGAGGTTAACTGTCCTGTTGCATAACAATCACATTTCAGAACAGTGAGTGCATTCTGAGATCATGTGCATAAAAAAAAACTTGTGCTGGGGCGACCGTTAGAGATATTTGGAACTCACACGTGAAAATGTTAAGGATCCAGTGGAAAGAATGATTATCAAACACGCAAAGCTCATCTTTTCTTGACTAACAATGAAACCTTGATATTGAATATAATTGTTAAATTTATGTCTGACCATGCTATTGCATTTGTTCATAATAAAAGTTAATTTTGTTGTTCCGGTAGAAAAATTATCACCAAACATGCTAAGCTCAACTTCACTGAACTAAATAACTTAAAATAAAACCAAGCTTTATTTATACACCACATTTCAGACATGGAATGCAACGCAATGTATTTTACAGGAAAAAAAACTAATAAAAAAACTAATAGCTAAAATATTTACTACACAACAAACATAAGATAAAAAATGAAAGAATGACACAAACTGAACAACTAAAAGCACCCTAAGGAAAAGCAAAGCTAAAACTATGTGTTGTAAGATCTCTTTTAAAAATGTCCACAGTTTCGGCCATCCTTGGGATGTCTGGAATGCTATTCCAGAGGCTGGGGGTATAATAACTAAAGGTTGCCTCTTCATGCCTCTTGGTGATAAGCTTTGGGATAGTTAAAAGGCCAGTATCAGAGGACCTGAGGGATAACTTAAAAGCACGTCTGACAGGTATTGGGGTGCACAATCGTGGATTGATTTAAAAACCAATAGAATAATCTTAAAATGAATTCTAAAACTCACAGGCAGCCAGTGCAGGGACCTTAAAACCGGTGTAATGTGTGCTCTCCGTCTGGTCTTGGTCAGTACCCATGATGCAGCATTCTGTATGTTTTGCAGTTGACCAATGGCTTTCTTGGGTAGACCAGACATGAGAGCATTACAGTAGTCAAGCATGCTTGTATTAAAAGCATGGATGAGTCTTTCTGCATCAGCCATGAGAGAGAAACAGCCTCAACTTGGCAATATCCTCAGGGGGTAAAAAGCTATTTTGGTCACCTTCCTAATGTGTGATTCGAAATTTAGTTTAGAATCTAAAATAACACCTAGGTTTTTTAGCTGGTGTTTTATCTTTAATGTCCATGAACAAAAATGTGCGGCAGATTCTCTCTATGTGTTTTGGCTCCAACAATAAGTAACTCAGTCTTGTCTTGATTTAGCTGGATGAAGTTGTGGGCCATCCAAGTATTTAAATCACAAATAAAGTCTAATAATTTGTCCAGGGAGCTAAAATCCTCTGGAGACTGTTGTGGAAATTCATGTATACAGAGAGATTTGAACAATTATTTAACTTCTTGCCTCACGGATCCCGTGAGCGGGATCATTTTCGATAAAAACAAAGCACGCCAAATTCAAAATAGGAATTCGTAATATTTAACATTCATGGAAATACAAGTGTTGCACATGGTTACAAGGCTTAGAGTTTTGGTAATCTAAATCTGTTGTCAGATTTCAAAAAGGCTTTACGGCGAAAGGTCAGCACCTCACAAAATAGCTTTTTCAACCAGCACTGGCGACACAAAATCACAAATTAAAGATATAAAAACTCACTTACTTTTTAAGATCTTCTGATGTTTCCAACCAGGAGGGTCCCAGCTACAAAACCGCTATTCGTTTTGTTCGATAAAGTACATATTTATATCCGAAAAAACGCCGTTTAGACGGCAGAAAAGTCTAAATTGCCCCCGGTAAACTTAATCTATTTTTGTCAAACAAAGACTCTATATAATCCTTAGGTTGTCTAAAATGATATAAAACGATAAAACTTCACGCAGAAACAACTATGTTCAATAGACAAGGCAAATTCCCTCGCGAGTGCTCTCCCCAGAACTCGCCCAAACATTGTTTTACTTCCGGTGCACGCTTTCCTTCACGTGAAAAAACGTCAAATACAAGCCCAAAGCCATCAATAGTAGACTGTTACCATATAGGGGAAGCCATAGGAATAGGAAAATGGTGGATCGATTCAATGCTTTTCAATAGCTTTTCAAAATAAGAGCATGGGAGCAGATTCGTTTTTTTTTCTGGTCAGATTTCCTTCGGGTTTTTGCCTGCCAAATCAGTTCTGTTATAGCCACAGACATAATTTCTAGTCTTTTCTATCCAAAGCTACTAAATGATATGCATTTCCTAGCTTCTGTGCCTGAGTGACAGCCCGTTCACTTTGGGCACGTCAGACAGGCAGAAACTAGGAATTCTGTCCCCTAGCTGTAAGAGGTTAAACAATCAATCTTTATTTAACTGATAATGAAAAAACAGAGATCTTATATAGGAAATGAAACAAATGTCCTTACATCTGAAAACGTTAGTGAAAATAGAGGCTGTCCCCCCACCCATTTTCCCTTTTCTGATAGATTATGAAAAGCTGTAGTCCCAGGGGGAGGCTTCTGTTGACAGCCCTGTTTCAGTGAGAAACATGAAATCAACTTTGCGCTCAGTTATGAGGGTATTCATGAGAAAGATTTTACTTGTGATTGCTTTTTAAAGCACCATATTCAATGAGTGTGGCCCAATCTGCCCCTGGGGCACTACCAGACCCTGTCCGTCAGTCTTTAAAGCAGTTTATGATATTGCTGGAAATAATCATGGAACTCCTGCGGTTAGGGTGAATCCTGTCTCTTTTATAAAGTGCTTGTTGCTCCCACAGCTGTCACAAAAAGAGACATTCCTGTCATTGCAAAGTTCAGGTACTTGTTTAGGTCAAAGAGTCGGCTGAAACGTTCTGAACCACTTTGGTACCACAGGAGGGTCAGAGATAATTATTATCTTCCCTGTGCTAGCGAGGGTGTTTAAAAAAACGTGTTTAGTCATTCCTCAGATCGCCTAAAACGAAGTTCGTTAAAACCTATGTGAGTGACGATAGTATTGGAGTAGTTGGCCCAGAACTGTGAGCGGGAGGGAGTTTTTATCTTGGACACAGGCTCCTTGGTCGGTCTACAGATTGTAAGGCAGGACAAATTCTCTCACCATCTAGCTGCCCACAAAGATGGAGGTCATGATGGAATCCGATGGGGAAGCAACCTGCAGAACTGCAGTGGCCGTGGGGAGGGTGCCACTGAGCGTCCGCCGGCTGTTGGTATACACTCAGGATCAATTCATCGGGGGGATGGACGCTACAAGGTGTCGTAAGTGTTCCTCAGGGATGCTGGCCCATGTTAACTCCAATGCATCCCACAGTTATGTCAAGTTGGCTGGATATCCTTTGGGTGGTGGACCATTCTTGATACACACGGGAAACTGTTGATCATGAAAAACAGCAGCGTTGCAGTTCTTGACATAAACCCGTGTGCCTTGCACCTACTACCATACCCCATTCAAATAGCTTGTCTCCTCCCCTTCATTAACATTGATTAAAGTGGATTTAACAAGTGACATAATAAATCTAGTTAGGGAGCGGCAGCAGTGTTCGGAGTTTTGTAGAGTCTGGCTTGCCCAAAGTAAAATGCCTGGTACTCAGGCCCAGAAACTAGGATATGCACATAATTAGTAGTATTGGATAGAAAACACTCTGAAGTTTCTAAAACTGTTAAGATAATGTCTGTGAGTGTAACAGAACTGATATGGCAGGCAAATATCAGAGGAAAATCCATCCGAGAAAATGTGATTCTGTGAGATGGCTCATTTTCCATTGAGTTGCTATAGGAAGTGCTTAAATCCAGCTCCCAGGTTGCAGTACCTATGGCTTCCACTAGATGTCAACAGTCTTTAGACAATGTTTCAAGCGTTTACCTTGAAAAATAGGGGAGTAGAAGAAGATTATCCAAGGAGAGTGAGGAAGTAACTTCTGTCTGTGGCGCGCGGGACCGGGAGCGCGCGCTTCGTTTTTTTCCTTTACTTTCGCCCAAGATATTATCCGTGTGAAATATTATAGTTAATATACATAATAGTGTACCTAAGGATCGATTAGAAACGTTGTTTGGACAAAGTTTATAGGTATATCTTTTGTCTTGTATAATGGACGAGTGGACAGTGGATTTTCTGAACAAAACGCACCAACCAAACGGAGCTTTATGGATATAAAGAGGGACTTTTTAGAACAAAAATAACATTTATTGTCTTGCTTGGACACTTCGGATTACCATCAGCAGAAGATCTTCAAAAGGTAAGCGATTTATTTTAGCTCTTTTTATGTGTCTTGTGACACCTGCACTGGTTTTATTATTATGCTAATGGAGGAAGTACATGGTGCGCTGTCCTCAGACAATCAAATGTTATGCTTTCGCCGTAAAGCCTTTTTGAAATCTGACAACGCTGTGAGATTGCAGATTGCCAAGATTCTAAGCTTTTGAAGAGTGTGCAACACTTGTATTTTCATGAATGTTTTATATTACTATATTTGTATTTTGAATTTTGCGCTCTACATTTTTCCGGATGTTGTCAAGGATGGGGTGCTAGCGCCCCACTGCTCTTTAATTATCCCCAAGAGGATAAGGGATCATAACTTTCACCTGGATTCACCTGGTTAGTTTATATCATAGAAAGACCAGGTGCTCTTAATGTTTTTTACACTCAATGTAGATGGAAAAAGAGAACCAGAGAGAGAGAAAATGCAGTAGAATCCTATAGAGATAGAGGAGGGGATTCTGGAAGGCTATATCAAGCTCGGTCTCTCCACAGAAGCCTGTTTAATGAGCGTAGAGTTTGTAATTATTGGTTATCAACCTGATAATAGTCATTGCTCTATTTTACATCGTAGTTTCCACATACTTATACAATTATGGCAAGTTATTACCGGAGCATTAGTCTAGGCCTCTCGACTGCACCCTTTAAATGTCAATCACGCAGTATGACTGTGGCTGTGTCATTATTTGTACATTATATAATCTAGAATATTTTAGGTGGGAAATAAGAAAAAATTGGTTGGCAGAAAAATACAATCTTACCGAGGTGAAAACTCAATAAAAATTAAACGATCAAAGCTTGGGAGACATATTTATCACTTAGAATCCTGGGTAACACTTTATTTGGATAGTCCATATGTTGATGCTCTAGAGACTATCAGAAATATTTCAACTAACTATTCTAACCTTAAACCTTACCCTAACCCTTGCTTATCAACAGATAGTTTGTTGATAGTATGACCATCTGTAGAGCATCTACCAGTGTGTGTGAGAGTGAGTGAGTGAGTGAGTGAGTGAGTGAGAGAGAGAGAGAGCCATCCTCAGCATATGTGTCAGCTCCCTCTGAGGAGGGAAGTCATCCATTTTACAGGGTTGTGCTGTGCAGAGGACTACCTGGGCTTTCATTAGCAGGTGAGACAGAGTCTGTGTCCCATATGGCACCCTATTCCCTATAATACACTACTTAAGGATCTGGTTATAAGCTGTGCACTATATAAAGAATAGGGTACCATTTGGGACACATTCACTGTCTCACCTCTTAGTAAGAGGGATTAGATCTGAGGAGACTGCCAACCAGCCAGACTACAGCACTCTGATGCATCATCATTTAGCTTTATTGGTACACACAGACACACCACACACAAACACACGTACAAGAACATGTACATGTCATGGTTCAACCTGTCACCAGAGGGCGGCAGAGACCATCCTAGAGACATTAATGACACTCAGATGTGTCCTTTTACTCATTATGATATCCCTGTTAAAAGTGGTGTGTTTTCTGGTTTCCTTTGCAGAAGCTTGAATTGTTTCCCGTGTGCGTTTGTTTCCTCAGTGAGTGTTTGAGACTTAGTGTTTTTTTTTGTTCCAGTGTACTGTGATCCTGCGGCTACTGTTTATCAGTAAAGTATTTACGTTTATATTTAACCACCGATTCCTTGTCTGGTCTCTTCTCTGCACCTGGGTTCAACTTCACCATGTCACAGTACAAGAAGCATAAGCACATGTCTGCATACATACCGTATACACATACAGCACATGCACACATGTACACCCAGGTAACCTTGCATTCGCAACTGCAAATAACTCCATGGAAGTGCATCCTGTATGAACCAACTTTAGCTTGCTCTACCCAGGTGAATTTAGATATTGTATCAAAAAGGCCTTGGAATGAACAAAGACTAATCCCCCCCAGCCTGTGTTTTCTATTTTTAGGTATGCCCTCAGACTGAGATGCGGGGTGACACCATCTTTATTCTGTCAACATACTGTATTTAGATGGCTTTCTTTCATTGATCCTTAATATTCTGAACCCGTTCTCTTAATATAGTCTCTTGAGTCTCTCAACAAAATTCAAACTAACAAGTACACCGTATTTATAGGGATGGCTTAAGATAAATGCATTGAAAACTATTGAATGAAAACACCACAATAAAATATGTTGGCCAGCAAGTGGGAGGGTTTTCAGTGGTTGATTTATTCAGCGAGCGCAAGGGAACCTAGCTTGCAAAGCCCGTTACGCACCTTCATAATGTAAGTCTGAATACCAACTACTGAGAAGTGTGTAGGAAAGGCGTGCAGGCTAGGCGTCCCGCTAGCGACAACATCCGGTGAAATTGGAGGGCGCGCAATTCAAATAAATAATCGTAATATTAAACATTCATGAACACACAAGTGTCTTATATCATTTAAAAACTTTAAATCCAGTTAATCTAACTACGTTGTCTGATTTACAATAGACTTTACAGCGAAAGCATATCTTGCGATTGTCTGAGGACAGCACCCCACAACATATTTTTCAACCAGCACAGGTGTCACAAAATCACAAATAGCGATGAAATAAAATCACTTACTTTTGAAAATCTTCCTCTGTTTGCAATCCAAAGGGTCCCAGCTACAACATGGTCATATCACAAAAAAGTCTGTTTAGTTGGCGCCATCGATTTCAGTAATCCACTTGTTCAACATGCAGACAAAGGAATCCAAAAAGCTACCGCTAAACTTAATCCAAACAATTCAAACAGCGTTTCTGTTTAATCCTCAAATGTAAATAAATGTAAATAAACTATAAAATTTCATGCGGAAAGTAATATGTTCAAAAGGAAAGTAAAATTAGTAAGCACGCGCCGAAAGACTGATATTGTTCCGTTGCTCTCCTCACCAAAACTCCAAATTCTTATTCGTTTTTCAAGAAACAAGCCTGAAACCTTGAAAAAAAGACTGTTGACATCTAGTGGAAGCCATAGGAATTGCAATGTGGAAGCTGGAACTGCATAGGACCAATAGCTTTCCATTATAAGAGCCTGCCAAATCAATTTTGTTATAGTCTCAGACATTATTGTAACATTTTTAGAATCTTCAAAGTGTTTTCTATCCAATGCTACCAATTATATGCATATCCTGGCTTCTGGGCCTGACTAACAGGCAGTTTACTTTGGGCATGCCAGTTAGGCGAAATTCAGGAAACTAGACCCTAGCCTGAAGAAGTTTTAACTACTTACGGAGTGGTGGGGCACTACCCGGTGAAATGTAAGTCACCATTCAAAATCCAAAAGTTGAATTATTAAACATTCATCAATATACAAGTGTTGTATAGTCATCAAAATCTCTGCTTCTTGGCAATATCACAGCGTTGTCAGATTTCAAAAAGGCTTTACGGCGAAAGCAGCACATTTGATTGTTTGAGGGTAGCACCTCACATTTTTCCCATTACCATAAATTCATAAGCCTTCATGGTTCACACATAACACATTTCACAGCGAAAACAAATCCCTTACCGTTTGAAGAACGTCTGCTGAGGGCTTCCCAAGTGTCCAACGAAGACATCCAATGGTTCTTTTGTTAGAAAAAGTCATTTATTATATCCATAAATCTCTGTTTGGTTGTCACGTTATGTTCAGAAAATCCAACGTCGAATCGCCCAATGAAACGTGAAGAGAATATAAAAATACCTATAAACAAATCAAATACCAGTTAAAATGCATCCTTAGCTATCCTTTTATGAATATTAGCGATAATATTTCACTCGGATGGTCACCTATACCTTATATAAGTAAAATAAAGTGGGGCGCGCAGCCAGACTCGCGCCCGAGAAAACTTGTTGACATCTGAGCTACCTTGGCCATTTCCTGTACCTATTCGTTCTGTTTACTCCAATCTCTCTGAGTCTTTGTATATAGACTGTTTACATCTAGTGGAAGCCATAGGTACTGCAGTCTCAGTCCTGGTTACAAATGGATTCAATAGGGACTGTGTCAAACAGAGCAATAGGTCACCAGAAACTGATTTCCGGATAGATTTTTCTCGGGTTTTCACCTGCTAAATGAGTTCTGTTATACTCACAGACATTATGTTAACACTTTTAGAAACCTGCATATCCTATTTTCTGAGCCTGAGTGGCAGGCATTTTGCTTTGGGCACGCCAGACTCTCCAAAACCGTCACCTCACCTGCCGCTCCCTAAGAAGTTAAGAAAGGTGTAATTTCCTAAGTTGGAATCAGGCCCTAAGTGAGAACTGAGGACCACAATATTACAGAAAGAGATAAAAGACACTGTGCGGATGAACAATTTGAAGCAGGTTGTGGCAGTCTTATATCGCCTCTGACCCAAACATCATCTGTCATTTTCTATTAATATCTGGACGATTTCACATTGAATCGCCACCGTTGTTTTGCCATCCAGGAAGTGAACTACTGCACACAGCCGATGTTCATTATAGTGCACAATTTTTTTATCATATTGGAAAAGAGTACGAGGCTACTTTTTTAAAAGGACACCAGCTGTATACCTGAGAAACACAGCGCCTCTCTTCTTACGTGAGAGATCCGGATCAAAAGGGCCTATTTCAGAATCAAAGACAGGCCCGATTAATATTTCATCACAGCAGAACCTGGCTGCTGCTGCCACACGTTACAAAACAACCTCCCCTCTCCTCTCCAGACTTCGGCCATAGCTAGAAGTGTTCCCAAAATAAACAAATGCCTCCTGCATTTGTGTGTCACTTTACCCTGCCTTCATGTACAGTACATACACTGAGGGTATAAACATTAGGAACACCTGCTCTTTCCATGACAGAATGACCAGGTCAATCCAGGTGAAATCTATGATCCGTTATTGATGTCACTTGTTAAATCCACTTCAATCAGTGTAGATGAAGGGGAGGAGACAGGTTAAAAAATGATTTGTAAGCTTTGAGACAATTGAGACATGGAGTGTGTATGTGTTCCATTCAGAGGGTGAATGGGCAAGACAAAATATTTAAGTGCCTTTGAACGAGGTATGGCAGTAGGTGTCAGGCGTACCCGGTTTGTGTCAAGAGTTGCAATGCTGCTGGGTTTTTCACGCTCAAAGAATGGTCCACCACCCAAAGCACATCCAGCCAACTTTAAACTGTGAGAAGCATTGGAGTCAACATGGCCAGCATTTTTGTGGAACACTTGCTCCAACGAATTGAGGCTGTTCTGAGTCAATATTAAGTTGGTACTAATGTTTTGTACACTCAGTGTATATACGTACAGTATCTCAAATACCTCATACCTCTGCACATTGATCTGGTACTGGTTCTCGCTGTATATAACTCAATTCTTGTGTATTTTATTTTATTCCTCGTGTTACTCTGCATCGTTAAAAAAAAAAAAAATCACTGAAACCTTTGTTTATTTGTCTTTTATTTAAAACATAAGCAAACTCTTCAGAGCAAACATGAATCCTCCGAAATGTGTGTTTGTATGTTGTAGAGAAAGAGCGAGAGAGAGAAAGAGAGCGAGAGAAAGAGAGGAGATAGTGATAGCAAGAGTGTGTGTGTGTGTGTGTGCGTGCGTGCGTGCATGTATTTAGTCCAGGCGTCATATGTTCGTAATGACTTGAGTGCTCCTATTGTTGTCATAATTTCATTATGTATGAAGATGTGACAGTTTAATGTTTGGTTAGATTTATCTTGGTGGCACCTAGCTCTGTCTGAAAGATGCACAATTTACAAGACAGATTTAAATTAAACCATTAAAGCTTACAAACCAATACAGAAACAAAGATTGTAATTGTATTTTGCATGCATATTGGCATTACATATGCATATAGCAGTAGTATGACACATTAGTTTAATGAATACACCCCATACTTTCATAGATTAGATTATGCTTTCCCAACCAATCCTAAAATGGAAGGCATTTGTTATTTCATAGACTTCTTGTTGTGTGAAAGTATGCTACCCTGCTGCTAACATGGAGCCATATGGACTAAAACAGGAAGAAGTTTAATACTTAGGGAGCAGTGGAGCGCTAGCGCCTCACTCCCGACACTACCCGGTGAAATGTAAGGCGCCAAATTCAAAATCCAAAAGTTGAATTATTAAACAAAAGCTCTGATTCTTGGCAATATCACAGCGTTGTCAGATTTCAAAAAGGCTTTACGGCGAAAGCACAACATTTGATTGTTTGAGGATAGCCCCTCTCATATTTTATGCATTAGCATAAATCCATAACCAAAGCGGGTCTCATAAAACGCATAAAATCGCTAATATAAAATCCCTTACCTTTTGAAGAACTTCTGCTGAGGGCTTCCCAAGTGTTTATTATATCCATATATCTCCGTTTGGTTGGCGCGTTATGTTCATAAAATACAGCGTCCACTCGCCCATTGAACCGTGAAGAGAACCCGTTCAACCTATACCTATACACTTGTCCAAGAACAATCAAACATCATTGATAATGTATCCTTAGGAACACTTTCATGTATATTTACTATAATATTTCAACCGGATTATAAACAGGACGATAGAAAAGGAAAAAACCACAGCACGCGCGAGCCCGTGAACGCGCCTCCTCTTCTGTTTACATCCTGTGACTAGTTCGAAATTCTTCTTCTATTACGATCCAGAGCAACCTAACATCACTAGAGACTGTTGTCAGTGGAAGCAATAGGTACTGCAATCTTACTCCCATATATGGCTGTTTTCAATAGGGGAGGGGTTCAAAATGAGGCAATGTGTCAAAAACACTTTTTCCAGGACAGAAATTCCTCGGGTTTTCGCCTGCTATATCAGTTCTGTTATACTCACAGACAATATTTTAACACTCTTAGAAACTTCAGAGTGTTTCCTATCCAATAGTACTAATTATGTGCATATCCTAGTTTCTGGGCCTGAGTGGCAGGCCTTTTACTTTGGGCACGCCAGACTCTCCAAAACCGACACCTCAGCTGCCGCTCCCTAAGAAGTTAAAGCCAATGCATTCAGCTTGCCTCCTCTCACAACTGTGTTAAGGACGAGGGAGGGAGAAACTTTGCATTGTTTTTAGAAAGACATGTCTCTGCATCTCTAATTATAAAGCAATTCAAGGCTGACTGATTGGAATCCTATCTGCTTTTTTCAGCCTTATCTTTTAACACAACTGCCACAGACTCATACATGCATTTTAATAAGGTCATTATTGAGTGAGTTCTTAACAGTATTCTGAGGGAACGCCAGCTACAGCATTTAAATGGAATCAGCTAGCATTCTTCTGTGCTACCAGAACACATACTTTTGCATTTATATTAGGAATCTTTATGGTGTATTTAAAACTATATATTTTTTGTTTGTAGGCATGCAAGCCATTCATTTCGTTCTGCTCATATAGTTGATTTGGAAAGATAAGCTCAATCTAAATGTCCAAACGGCATAGGCAAGATGCAGTAGATGGTATAGAGTACAGTATATACATATGAGATGAGTAATGTAGGATATGTAGACATTATACAAAGTGGCATTGTTTAAAGTGGCTAGTGATACATTTATTACATCTAATTTTTAATTATTAAAGTGGCTAGAGATTTGAGTCAGTATGTTGGCAGCAGCCACTCAATGTTAGTAATGGCTGTTTAACAGTCTGATGGTCTTGAGTGTAGGTGTCCTGAAGGGCAGGTAGTTTACCCCCGGTGATGCATTGTGCAGACCTCACTACCCTCTGGAGAGCCTTACAGTTGTGGGCGGAGCAGTTGCCATACCAGGCGGTTATACAGCCCGACAGGATGCTCTTGATTGTGTATCTGTAAAAGTTTGTGAGTGTTTTTGGTGACAAGCCAAATTTCTTCAGCCTCCTGAGGTTAAAGAGGCGTTGTTGCGCCTTCTTCACCACGCTGTCTGTCCCGTCTTGTCGTTGTTGGTAATCAAGCCTACCACTGTAGTGTCGTCTACAAACTTGATGATTGAGTTGGAGGCATGCTTGGCCACGCAGTCATGGGTGAACAGGGAGTACAGGAGAGGGCTAAGAACGCACCCTTGTGGGGCCCCAGTGTTGCGGATCAGCAGGGTGGAGATATTTCCTACCCTCACCACCTGGGGGCGGGCCGTCAGGAAGTCCAGGACCCAGTTACACAGGGCAGGGTCGAGACCTAGGGTCTCGAGCTTAATGACGAGTTTGGTGTTAAATGCTGAGATGTAGTCGATGAACAGCATTCTTACATAGGTATTCAATTTTTCCAGATGGGTTTGGGCAGTGTGCAGTGTGATTGCGACTGCGTCATCTGTGGACCTATTGGGCCGATAAGCAAATTGGAGTGGGTCTAGGGTGTCAGGTAGGATGGAGGTGATATGATCCTTGACTAGTGTCAAACCACTTCATGATGACAGAATTGAGTGCAACGGGGCGATAGTCATTTACCTCAGTTACCTTAGCTTTCTTGGGAACAGGAACAATGGTGGCCCTCTTGAAGCATGTGGGAACAGCAGACTGGGATAAGGATTGATTGAATATGTCCGTAAACACACGGCCAGGGATGCCATTTGGGCCGGCAGCCATGCGAGGGTTAACACCTTTAAATGTTTTACACATGTTGGCTGCGGTGAAGGAGAGCCCGCAGGTTTTGGTAGCGGCCGTGTCGGTGGCACTGTATTGTTCTCAAAGAAGTTGTTTAGTTCGTCTGGGAGCAAGACATCGTGGTCCGCGTCGGCCTGGTTTTCTTTTTGTAGTCCGTGATTGACTGTAGACCCTGCCACATACCTCTCGTGTCTGAGCCGTTGAATTGCGACTACTTTGTCTCTATAAATCAAATCAAATGTTATTTGTCACATACACATGGTTAGCAGATGTTAATGCGAGTGTAGCGTTTTGGTAGCAGGCTGTGTCGGTGGCACTGTATTGTCCTCAAAGCGAGCAAAGAAGTTGTTTAGTTTGTCTGGGAGCAGGACGTCATGGTCCGCAACGGGGCTGGTTTTCTTTTTGTAGTCCGTGATTGACTGTAGACCCTTCCACATTCCTCTTGTGCCTGAGCCGTTGAATTGTGACTCTACTTTGTCTCTATATTGATGCTTAGCTTGTTTGATTGCCTTGCGGAGGGAATAGCTACACTGTTTGTATTCAGTCACGTTTCCGGTAGCCTTACCCTGGTTAAAAGCAGTGGTTTGCGCTTTCAGTTTTATGCGAATGCTGCCATCAATCCACGGTTTCTGGTTGGGGAAGGTTTTAATATTTGCTATGGGTACAACATCACCAATGCACTTGCTAATAAACTCGCTCACCGAATCAGCGTATACATCAATGTTGTTGTCAGATGCTGTCCGGGAACATATCTCAGTCCACGTGCTCGAAGCAATCTTGCAGCATGGAATCAGATTGGTCGGACCAGCGTTGAACAGACCTGAGAACGGGCGTTTCCTGTTTTAGTTTCTGTTTGTAGGCTGGGGATATGTGGTTTCCAATTTACCTAGAGTGAAAGGAATTTCTTTCAGTGCCGTCGATGTATCAGCTTGAGGGGGGATGTACACGGCTGTGATTATAATCGAGGAGAATTCTTTTGGTAGATAATGCGGTCTGTATTTGATTGTAAGGAATTCTATGTCAGGTGAACAAAAGGACTTGAGTTCCTGTATGTTGTTATGATCACACCACGTCTCGTTAATCATAAGACACACACCCCCACCCTTCTTCTTACCAGATAGATGTTTGTTTCTGTCGGCGCGATGCGTGGAGAAACCAGGTGGCTGTACCGACTCAGATAACGTGTCCTGAGTGAGCCATGTTTCCGTGAAGCAAAGAACGTTGCAGTCTTGGATGTCTCTCTGAAAGGCAACCCTCGATCGGATTTCGTTTACTTTGTTGTCAAGAGACTGTACATTGGCGATTAAAATACTCGGGAGAGGTGCACGATGCGCCCGTCGACGTAGCTTGACCAAAAGACCGGCGCGTTTCCCTCTTCTCCGGCGCCGCCGTTGTTTTGAGTCGCCGGGTGCTATCCAGTCTATTGTCCTGGTTGGGGTAACAAACAGAGAATCCTCTTTGGGAAAGTCGTATTCCTGGTCGTAATGTTGGTAAGTTGACGTTGCTATTATATCCAATAGTTCCTCCCGGTTGTATGTAATAAAACTTAATATTTCCCCGGGGTAACAATGTAAGAAGTAATACATAAAAAAACAAAATACTGCATAGTTTCCTGAGAACGTGAAACGCTTAGCTTGTTTGATTGCCTGGCGGAGGGAATAGCTACACTGTTTGTATTCGGTAAGGTTTCCGGTCAGCTTGCCCTGATTAAAAGCAGTGGTTAAAATTGGACAGTTCGTGAGTGATGTATACTCTTTTGTCAAGTTTTGAGACACAATCCTTCCCTTGGTTTACAGCACTACCATGTGTTTACATTACATTAAGTATTCTCTTGAAAAGCAGTGTGTCTGCAGAATGTTATTTGCCCTTCTTTTTTTTGCTCCAACATAGCAGAATGTGCAAACCTCAGTTCAAAAGTGTCACTTGACATCCTCAGACTCCAAAGCTATCTTTTAGCTGCTAAAATAAACGGATACATATGGAGGGACAGGCAGGCCTCCCCATGGGCCATCCTATCTCAAGACAAGTTTCTGTTGTTCGATGGAGCTCAACAGACAAGAGTTTTCCACTGAGGCATCGTGAAGGGGGAAGCAACAACTAGGCGCCATGGGTAAAAACATCTCCGCTTGAAGTATGTTACAGTGGATGAAAACCAAAGTAATTCAGCTTCCTCTATACTTAAGAGGTCTAAGAGGCCTATGGACACGTTTCTTTGAGAATTTGATTGGTACAGACTGGTCTCATGGACTAGACGTAACATAGTAATAGTAAATCTGAGACACTAAAATGAGTATGATATGTTACTTTTGATATGATTACATAAAATAAAAGGGTAATAAAGGAGGGTGCTTGGTTGGGCGTATAACGCAAATGTCTAGCAACCCAAAGGTTGCGCGTTTGAATCTCATCATGGACAACTTTGGAATTTTAGCTAATTAGCAACGACTTGCTACTTTTTAGCTACATTGCAACTACTTAGCATGTTAGTTAACCCTTCCCCCTATCCCTAACCTTACACCTTTAACCTAACTCGTAAACCTAACCTTAACTCCAAGAGCTAACGTTAGCCACCTAGCTAATGTTATTTACAACAAATTGGAAGTTGGGAACCTATCATACGATTTGCATATATTATGAATCGCAATATCGTAACATATCATTCAAAATGCATGTTGGACATCTACAAATTAATACATACCATACAAAAAATTACATTTCTGATTTGATTTATTAGTACCCCATTAGCCAACGCCAATGGCAACGGCTAGTCTTACTTGGGTCCGACACATAACAAAAACGACATTACAGACAAAATACTTTACAATTTAGTGTCTGTCAGTGTGCATCTATCAGTTGCACAGACATAAAACAAATAGGTCACATGGGGATGTGAGGTGTTGCTTTATTTGTTTTTATACATTTGCGCTGTATAAGATGGTAGGGAGTTCCATGCACTCATGGCTCTGTATAATACTGTACGTTTCCTTGAATTTGTTCTGTGAAACAGGATAGCTTACACATTAATTACTACACAATGCAATGAAAAGTCCCTCGTGAGCTAACCCGATATGACGGCTTGGTAGAAAATGAAAAGGGGTGGGGACAGATAAAGAGCGGGAAAGACAGAATGGACCCACTACATACAGTTGATAACTATGCTCATGGAAATGCTAATACTTTGCACATGAACGGCCGCTCATTCGAAAATAATTGCAATGTACATATTTACGCATGTATGTCTTGTCGTCTCTCACTGTTGAAATTGCCCAGTCCATTTTCTGTGGAGAGTAATTCATCAGAAGTCTCTGGTTGTGTTCCTCAGAAGTCACAATGTACTGCACTTAACTTCTTAGGGAGCGGATCCCGAGGTGACGGTTTTGGAGAGTCTGGCGTGCCCAAAGTAAAATGCCTCCCACTCAGGCCCAGAAAATAGGATATGCACATAATTAGTACTATTGGATAGGAAACTCTCTGAGCTTTCTAAAAGTGTTAACATAATGTCTGAGTATAACAGAATGGATATAGCAGGCGAAAACCCAGGAAATTCTGTCCTGGAAAAAGTGTTTTTGGCACATTGCCTCATTTTGAACCACTCCCTATTGAAAATAGCCATTTCTGGGAGTAAGATTGCAGTACCTATTGCTTCCACTGGATGTCAACAGTCTCTAGCCAGTGTTTGGTGATGTTATAGTTGCTCTGGATGGTAATAGAAGAAGAATTTCGAACTAGTCATCGGATGTAAACAGAAGAGGATGCGCGTTCACGGGCTCGCGTGCGCTGTGGTTTTTTCCTTTCCTATCGTCCAGTTTATAATCCGGTTGAAATATTATAGTAAATATACATGAAAGTGTTCCTAAGGATACATTATCAATGATGTTTGATTGTTCTTGGACAAGTGTATAGGTATAGGTTGAACGGGTTCTCTTCACGGTTCAATGGGCGAGTGGACGCTGTATTTTATGAAGATAACGCGCCAACCCAACGGAGATATATGGATATAATAAATTACTTTTTCTAACAAAAGAACCATTGGATGTCTTCGTTGGACACTTGGGAAGCCCTCAGCAGAAGTTCATCAAAAAGTAAGGGATTTGTTTTCGCTGTGAAATGTGTTTTGTGTGAACCGCGATGGTTTATGAATTTATGCTAATGGTAAAAATATTGGAGGTGCTACCCTCAAACAAATGTTGTGCTTTCGCCGTAAAGCCTTTTTGAAATCTGACAACGCTGTGATATTGCCAAGAAGCAGAGCTTTTGATGAGTATGCAACACTTGTATATTGATGAATATTTAATAATTCAACTTTTGGATTTTGAATTTGGCGCCTTGCATTTCACCGGGTAGTGTCGGGAGTGCTCCTTAAGAGGTTAATAATTCAACTTTTGGATTTTGAATTTGGCGCCTTGCATTTCACCGGCTAGCGCCCCACTCCCGACACTACCCGGTGAAATGCAAGGCGCCAAATTCAAAATCCCAAAATGGAATTATTAACCACTCCGTAAGTAGTTAACTGGTCTAGAGTGGTTGCCATTTAAATTGCCAACCATTTCAACATGAAGCTACAGCTCCATGCTTTCTTCTTCTCTGTTGAAAGTTTCAGAGTGTCTAACCATTTCGCACCTTCCAGCTCATGCTGTCGGTCCCGCTGGTATAATGTAAATTTCAGTAAAAGGCACATGACAGCCCGCTTGGAGTTTGCCAAAAGGCACATAAAGGACTCTCAGACCATGACAAACAAGATTCTCTGGTCTGATAAAGCCAAGATTGCACTCTTTGGCCTGAATGCCAAGCGTCACATCTGGAAAAATCCTGGCACCATCTCTACAGTGAAGCATGGTGGTAACAGCATCATGTTGTGGGGATGTTTTTCAGCGGAAGGGACTGGGAGACTGTTCTGTTCATCTTTCCCTCGATCATGACTAAAGTACAGAGGTCCTTGATGAAAACCAGCTCCAGAGTGCTCAGGACCTCAGACTGGGGTGAAGGTTCACCTTCCAACAGGACAACAACCCTAAGAACACAGCTAATACAATACAGGAGTGGCTTCGGGGGCAAGTCTGAATGTCCTTGAGTGGCCCAGCCAGAGCCTGGACTTGAACCCGATCCAACATATCTGGAGAAACCTGAAAATAGCTGTGCAGCAATGCTCCTGATCCAACATGACAGAGCTTGAGAGGATCTGCAGAGAAGAATGGGAGAAACTCCGAAATACAGGTGTGCCAAGCTTGTCGCATCAAACCAAAGACTGGAGGCTGTAATTGCTGCCAAAGGTCCTTCAACAAAGCACTGAGTTAAGGGTCTGAATACTTATGTAAATGTGGTATTTCAGTTCGTGCGCATGTCTTTTTGCATAAGGATCCAAACGAATTACTATGGGAATAAATATCACTTAATGACAGAAATATTGGAACAATGTAGGCTAATGAAGTGAAACAAATTGTCAGATTTCATAAAGGCTTTACGGCGAAAGCACAACATTTGATTGTTTGAGGATAGCACCCCACATATTTTCCACATTAGCATAAATTCATATCAAAGCGCGGGTCACACAACCCATATCAGAGCTAAAATAAATCCCTTACCTTTCGAAGAACTTCTGCTGAGAGCTTCCCAAGTGTCCAACGAAGACATCCAATGGTTCTTTTGTTAGAAAAAGTAATTTATTATATCCATATATCTCCGTTTGGTTGGCGCGTTATGTTCAGAAAATCCAACATCGAATCGCCCATTGAACCATGAAGAGAACGCGTTCAAATATACCTATAAACTTTTCCTAAACAAATCAAAGACCACTTATAATGCATCCTTAGCCATCCTTTTATGAATATTAGCGATAATATTTCACTCGTATTTTCCTATTAAACGTTACAAAAGGAAAATACAGTGGGGCGCGCACACGGTCTCGCGCCCGTGAAATCTTGTTGACATCTGAGCTACTTCGACTATTTCCTGTTCCTATCCGTTCTGCTCACATCTAGAGCTTCCAAACTCTGTATAAAGACTGTTGACATCTAGTGGAAGCCATAGGTACTGCAATCTCGGAGCTGGATACCATTAAAATCAATAGGGAGAGTATCAAACAGAGCAAAGGTGACAAACAAAACTATTCCGGACAGAAATTTTAACACTTTTATAAACTTCAGAGTGTTTCCTATCCAATAGTACTAATTATGTGCATATCCTATTTTCTGGGCCTGAGTGGCAGGCATTTTACTTTGGGCACGCCAGACTCTCCAAAACCTCTGCTGCAGCTCCCTAAGAAGTTAAACTACAATTAGGGTGTGCAAATGTTAAGATTATTTTGTTCTTACTGTAGTACTGTAGCCTACTCCCAACCGGTCACGTTGTACGTTGGGCTATTAGCAAGACAATAGACTCTTGCCAAGATGCAGGGTAGGGGGACAATTGTATTATCAAATGCATTTCTTAGTAAGGTTGGCTGTACCTCAACTGGCCATGATTGGGAATCCCATAGGGCTGCTCACAATTGGCCCAGCGTCTTCCAGTTTTGGCCGGTGTAGGCCACCAACCCTGAGGGTTTTGTTATTTGTTTTTTGGGGAATAGAAACAGCATAATATTAATCAAATTAATTAAGCTACATTTCTTAAAATCAATCCCATTTACTATGTTCTTGCAAACAAAGATTTTAAATTCTCTAGTTCCGTCAATAACTTTCAGGTTATTTGAAAACGAAATCATCTCCAGAATATCATTATTTTCGTTAAATAAAAACACAGAATATCTAAGGGGCTTTTATATAATAATAATGCAGGGTAAATAATAATAATACCTTTCCACATATACCTACACACATGGTTAATGTTCTGAAAAAAATATATATGGCTCCTGAGTAGCGCAGCTGTCTAAGGCACTGCATCTCAGCGCAAGACGCATCACTGGATTCGAACCAGACCCTGGTTCGAATCCAGACTGTATCACGGCCGTGGTTGGGAGTCCCATAGGGCGGCGCACAATTGGCCCATCGTCATCTGGGTTTTGCCGGGGTAAGCAGTCACTGTAAATAAGAATCTGTTATTGAATTGCCTAGATAAAGGTTCAATATTTTTTTATTTCTGCAATTTTCTAATGTGTTTTGTTTGGTAAATATTAATTCACATTTGTGGTGCCACTAAATAAACAATGGATTATTTATTTATTTAAATATTGTAAATATTTTATTTATTATTATAAAAATATTTTTTGGGGGGTTTGTATCATTTGATTTACACAACATGCCTACCACTTTGAAGATGCAAAATATGTTTTATTGTGAAACAAACAAGAAATAAGACAAAAAAACTGAACACAGTGTGCATGACTATTCACCTTTTGCAGCAATTACAGCTGCAAGTCTCTTGGGATATGTCTCTATAAGCATATGTCTCTATGAGTATAACAGAACTGATATGGCAGGCAAAAGCCCAAGGAAAATCTATTTTTTGATGTCACCGTTTTTCCATTGACTTGCTATTCACTACAGAGGGATTTAGCTCCCAGATCGCAGTTCCTGTGGCTTCCACTAGATGTCAACATTCTTTAGACATGGTTTCAGGCTTGTTTTTTGAAAAACAAACAAGAAATAGCAGTTCTTCCTGCTGGATCATGAAGTGGACTGTACTGTTTTGCGCGCGTGACAGTGTGCGTTTTCTATTGAACAGGCTATTTTCTGTCTGAAATATTATCTTTTATTTACATATTAGGGTACCTGAGGATTGATTGTTTGACTTGTTTTGACAAACTTTACCAGTACTTTTGGGATTTATTTGTCTGCATGTTTGAACGCCTTTGAACAGGTGGATTACTGAACAAAACGTGCCAACCAAACTGAGTTTGAGATATAAAGAGGGACTTTATCAAACAAAACAACCATTTATTGTGTAGCTGGGACCCTTTGGATTGCCAACAGAGGAAGATCTTCAAAGGTAAGTGATTTATTTTATCGCTAGTTTTGAGTTTTGTGACACCTGTGCTGGTTATGAAATTATGTTAATTGAGGAAGTATGCGGGGGCGCTGTCCTCAGACAATCAAATGCTATGCTTTCGCCGTAAAGCATTTTTTAAATCTGACCAAGATTCTAAGCTTTTGAATCATGTATGACACTTGTATTTCCATGAATGTTTAATTTTATTTTGGTCATTTGAATTTGGCGCTCTGCATTTCACCGGATGTTGTCGTAGGTGCGACAACATCTAGCGTCCCACCGATCCCTAAGGAGTTAAATTGTTTAACTTGGGTCAAATGTTTCGGGTAGCCTTCCACAAGCTTCCCACAATAAGTTGGGTGAATTATAATTTTTTTGAATGTGAGGAGTGAGAGAAGTGCAGGGGGGAGGGTGATGGCTGGGTCGGTTGTCAGTGGCAGGTCGCCGGCTGTTCCTTGCTTTGCACCGGCCCGGCTGCATGTTTTAGCATTTGGTACAGCCTCTCAGAGCTGTGTCGGGCGTGTCCCCAGTGTCTGTAACCATGGGAGATACAAAACATACAGTTACAGCATGTAATGGCCAACAATTGGAGTCACACTCACACGCTGGAAATAAGCACTTTCCTTTATTAGTTCTATACAGAGAATTGGATGAGTTGAGCTCATGATAGCCTGGCTTGGTTGTTGGTATCCAGGTACTAAAGCGTCCAGGGTGAAAAATTTGAATGAAAAAAGTTGAGTGAGGTAAATGTGTTAAATTCAGAGTTTTGATTAAACAGTTATTAAAAGTAAAAGTTTGGCAGGTAGCTAAGTTGCAACAAACAGCACAGCAGCACGACAACGCAGAAGTTTGACGTTAGTTGGAGATGTAGGTATGTAAGAGCAAATCAGAGAGAGATAGGTAGGAGCAAGCCCATGTAATGCTTTGTAGGCCAGCAGTAAAACCTTGAAATCAGCCCTAGCCTTAGCAGGAAGCCATAGGCTAGCACTGGAGTAATAAACTCAGCAAAAAAAGAAACATCCCTTTTTCAGGACCCTGTCTCTCTAAGATACTTTGTAAAAATCCAAATAACTTCACAGATCTTCATTGTAAAGGGTTTAAACACTGTTTCCCATGCTTTTTCAATGAACCATAAACAATTAATGAACATGCACCTGTGGAACGGTCATTAAGACACTAACAGCTTACAGACGGTAGGCAATTAAGGTCACAGTTATGAAAACTTAGGACACTAAAGTGGCCTTTCTACTGACCATGAAAAACACCAAAAGAAAGATTCCCTGGGTCTCTGCTCATCTGCGTGAACGTGCCTTAGCCATGCTGCAAGGAGGCATGAGGACTGCAGATGTGGCCAGGGCAATAAATTGCAATGTCCGTACTGTGAGATGCCTAAGACAGCGCTACAGGGAGACAGGACGGACAGCTGATCGTCCTCGCAGTGGCAGACCATGTGTAACAACACCTGCACAGGATCGGTACATCCGAACATCACATTACATGGGCCTGTGAGATGCCTAAGACAGCGCTACAGGGAGACAGGACGGACAGCTGATCGTCCTCGCAGTGGCAGACCATGTGTAACAACACCTGCACAGGATCGGTACATCCGAACATCACATTACATGGGCCTGTGAGATGCCTAAGACAGCGCTACAGGGAGACAGGACGGACAGCTGATCGTCCTCGCAGTGGCAGACCATGTGTAACAACACCTGCACAGGATCGGTACATCCGAACATCACATTACATGGGCCTGTGAGATGCCTAAGACAGCGCTACAGGGAGACAGGACGGACAGCTGATCGTCTCGCAGTGGCAGACCATGTGTAACAACACCTGCACAGGATCGGTACATCCGAACATCACATTACATGGGCCTGTGAGATGCCTAAGACAGCGCTACAGGGAGACAGGACGGACAGCTGATCGTCCTCGCAGTGGCAGACCATGTGTAACAACACCTGCACAGGATCGGTACATCCGAACATCACATTACATGGGCCTGTGAGATGCCTAAGACAGCGCTACAGGGAGACAGGACGGACAGCTGATCGTCCTCGCAGTGGCAGACCATGTGTAACAACACCTGCACAGGATTGGTACATCCGAACATCACACCTGCGGGACAGGTACAAGATGGCAACAACTTCCCGAGTTACACCAGGAATGCACAATCCCTCCATCAGTGCTCAGACTGTCCGCAATAGGCTGAGAGAGGCTGGGGAGGGCTTGTAGGCCTGTTGTAAGGCAGTTCCTCATAAGACATCACCGGCAACAACGTTGCCTATGGTCTCAAACCCACCGTTGCTGGACCAGACAGGACTGGCAAAAAGTGCTCTTCATTGTCGCGGTTTTGTCTCACCAGGGGATATGGTTGGATTCGCAGTTGTCGTCGAAGGAATGAGCGTTACACCGAGGCCTGTACTCCGGAGCGGGATCGATTTGGAGGTGGAGGGTTCGTCATGGTTTGGGGCGGTGTGTAACAGCATCATCGGACTGAGCTTGTTGTCATTGCAGGCAATCTCAACGCTGTATGTTACAGGGAAGACATCCTCCTCCCTCATGTGGTTCCCTTCCTGCAGGCTCATCCTGACATGACCCTCCAGCATGACAATGCCACTAGCCATAGGGCTCGTTCAGTGCGTGATTTCCTGAAAGACAGGAATGTCAGTGTTCTGCCATGGCCAGCGAAGAGCCCGGATCTCAATCCCATTGAGCACGTCTGGGACCTGTTGGATCGGAGGGTGAGGGCTAGGGCCATTCCCCCCAGAAATGTCCGGCAACTTGCAGGTGCCTTGGTGGAAGAGTGGGGTAACATCTCACAGCAAGAAGTGGCAAATCTGGTGCAGTCCATGAGGAGGAGATGCACTGCATTACTTAATGCAGCTGGTGGCCACACCAGATACTGACTGTTACTTTTGAATTTGACCCCCCCTCCTTTGTTCAGGGACACATTATTCAATTTCTGTTAGTCACGTCTGTGGAACTTGTTCAGTTTATGTCTCAGTTGTTGAATCTTATGTTCATACAGATATTTACACATGTTAAGTTTGCTGAAAATAAATGCAGTTTCTTTTTTTTCTGAGTTTATATGATATGGTCATTATTTGAACAGGCTAGCCAGCAAACTTAACATAGAAACAAACCAAAACATTGTTTAGAAAGTTGCTTTTAGTTGCCTTATTTGCTAGACAAAACATGAATTCAGTATGTCAAACAGATGGGTTTATTGGTGTTAAAATACACCAGTTATGCTATTTTAGACCACCAGACTGCTGATGTCATACAACCTGTTGTTTTTGTGTTCATACTTTTTCGTAGCGACAAAAGGTTTTAGGTCGGACACAATAAAATGTTAATGATGTCACTTTTACAACAGTATACAGACATGTCGATATACGTAGTATAAACCAGCCTTTAATCTTGAAATCTTTGGTTGTACACTACCGTCCTCACTGTTTAGCACATGGCCTGATGTAAATCCTTACAAGAGATGGGTGGGGTTAAGATTTAAGAGGGTGTGAATGGCACTGAATGGGTGTAGACAAAGAAGCTCTCCAGTAGGTGTACCAAAAATATTCAAGGGGCATTTTCTCAAAAGTGGGGTTATAAATGTATAAATTTTCAAAGCAGAATTACTTTCCCATTGTTCCTCAACTGTAGTGTATGATATACCATTTTCTAGCTCTGATTTTCTACTTTTATCCAAAGTAAAAAACACAATTTCAATTTTTGTGACATAAGACCGAATTGAGCCAGTCAGTCACATTTATTATTACGTGTTATACATTTTCAACTATTTCTGTATTTTCCTCCTTTCTGCATTGTTGGGAATGGCCCATAAATAAGCATTTCACTGTTAGTCTACTCCTGTTTACGAAGCATATGACAAATAAAATTTGATTTGAATAAAATACCCTCTGGCAAGAAACTCGTTGCGGGTTTTGAAAATATTTTTTCTTACTGTTAATCCTACCCTGCTATGTCAAATATATTTTTTAAGATATGTCTTTTTCTAACCACTGATCATAGAAATGCGTCATTTTCACTGACACTGGTATGGCGCTGGAGATGAATAGGAGGTGGTACTACAGTAGCTGTAAGATGCTCGTTTCCCAGGTTTCCTGATCACGCACATCCATATAGGCCATGTGTCAGCGTCTGACCCCCACAGCCTTGGTGATGTGGGCCACACACACCGTGCAACGTAACAGACTAGAAAGGACAGGGTTATCTTTAGAACTTTACTGAATATCCACTCAGACAGAAAACACAAGTAAATAATGTAAAATAAGTAAATCAAATCTATCTTATTTGTAAATCAAAACCCAAAAGACCTTGAAATAATGACCTAAAAAAATACGTTTTGCTATGGTCACGGACCATTAAGTCCAACTGTCTGCTTTAAGACCTGCACTAACCCTTCCACCTGCAATTCACTGGTGGCCAGGCGCTACCCATTCCCTTTGGAGTGAAAAGCAATATGAAGAAAAACTAGGGGATGGATATCAATCAAACAGCACTACAAAAGTAAATTCCACATGGACATGCTGTGGGTGACTCATTGCCTCTGGATGGTATTTTACACAAAATGTAAGAAATGTGCAATGTCTGAGACTTAACTTGAGGGTTGTGCTGAACACACAAGGTCCAGCCACAGAGGTGCATTTCCCTTCAACTTATTTATTGATGTACTGAACATTAAAAAAATAAAGTATTCCAAACACAAAATAACATGAACATCCTTTTAAATACTCAAAAGATAGATTCTATCCCCAAAATGCTGTGAACATACTTCAAATAAATAATAATTCTTACATTTAGAATTGAGATATAGTGGGGCAGGGGGACTCAATTTGTCACCCCCTCCCCTCGGGTTCGTTAACAGTTACCCTACAATCGAGAGGCTGGGCTTGAAAAAATAGGCCCCTTCCCCCACTGCAGAAGTTGCGTCACAGCTCATCTATAATCAAAGTAAGTAACCCAAAAAATAAACAAGTAAAACCAGAAAAAAAAACAGTTGCAAAGATACATATATAATGCACACACTGCTTGTTTTAAGGGGAAACATGACTAATAATTAGTTAAATACAAAGCAGGATGCAGGTGCAGTATTCAGTGCATGTAAGGCTTGACCAGCCTCTGTTTGTTCGAGATAAGCAAGACGTTCAGCAATCTCTTGCAACGCTTTTTACTATGGTCATGAAACTGCTTCATTGTCCTTCCCCAAAGTGAATAAAGCAATATGCACCTTTTTTTACGATTTTTAAGACAGGTTATATGCATTACGTACAGTATAAATTAATATGAAAAAAAAGGTACTCAAATTGTTCAAAACTGTGGTTTATAGCCATTCTTTACCACATAAATATATATATATAAATAAACAAACAAATATATATACACATATATATTTATCTGTAATGTTTAGATATAAAACAAAAAACTGAAATGTCTATAGTTTTCTTAATAGAAGAAGCAAGACTATTTAAAGACCAAACCACCAATGAATCTTACACTGTAATGCTAGTCCATAGGACAACAAATCAAGTATTTCAACTGAATGTAAAGACCTTTGATTCAAACTAAAATCAAAGGCAATATCCAAAATACAAATCATACTATACGTACTCATAAATAAAAAAGCACTTTCCCATAAAGTCCCAAAAAATAAACAAAATAAGTTAGCCAAATACTCAACATAAAAAATGACTTATTTACATAGCTGTAAACTCAGGAGTAATCCTTTCCATTCAAACTAGTTTTCTTTAGATGCTGCCTTTGTCAGCTTGTCCACTCCGCTTTCATACAAAGCAGGTAAAACCCTTATTTGTTTAATATATAGACAAAATGAGTCTTTAATGATATAGTAAGTACACCACAAAACACCAAGAGCTCTGTCTGAAGGGAATCATGTAGGAAGAACAGATTTTTATCCTCCTTTTATCTTTAAGATATTTCCACTACCATTTTGCATGCACTTTTGCGAATAAACCTTTGTATTTTTCTGTCTGTCCCCAAATCAAATCTGAATGTTAGTTTCTAGTCATAACAACCAGGATAGCATAACCCACATATTTTACAAAAGAAACCAGCACTACCATTGATTCTAGAATCAAAAGATAATACAAAGATCTCAAAAGGTATCTTTTACATGATAAATCTCTCCAGAAATTTCAACCACAGCAAACTTTCTGGTAAAGTTCAAAAGCTCACAAGGTGTCATATGAAGATATTTCTCAAAGTATCCAAGTCAAAATATTTGTTCCAGGTCCAGTAAAAAGTTTCTCCAAATTTGTATTTTTATAAAAATAGATGCTTTTTAAACCCACATCAAAGAGGTTCTTATCTCTTTGGCAAGTTACTGCGTTAGGTTATAATTTTTTTCCATACATTTTACAATAAGCAATATTATGCAGCCAACCAATAACCAACTCATATTTCGATAAACAAATACTTGAAAAATTAAGGAAAACTATGAATAATAAAAAAATAATTACTTTGTTAACCAATTAAGTCGCAAACGCACCTAAGGCAAATCAGGACACAGAATTGTTTTTAAATAAATCACTACACAAAGCCTTACAAGACTTACTGTTCAAAGCAGATGTGCAACAAAACCCTTTAGTAACATTTTAAAAGGTCTATCTTCAAAGACAGCAATTGAATGCAACATTACACGCCAAGTTCAACGCAAAGTATTTTAAGAAGTTGCAAAGCCTAGTAATGAAAGAAAACAAAAAACATTGGACGCTAAACATCGTTTCCTTACGTAACACTGATTTACATATATATTTTTACTAATGTAGAAAGTTTATGGTCGGTAGGTTTCCATTGAATGTTTTCCCGTTTTCTATAAACAATCTGAGATGGAGATTAGGCTTTGTGCGTTTTGTTGGTTTTAAACGAGACTTGCAGAACTCTGTCCCCGAGGCGGTATCCGTTCAAGCTGGCAATGGCCATCGCTGCTTCGTCATAGTTAGTCATTGTGACAAATCCGAAACCTTTGCACTTATTTGTGTTGAAGTCACGGATGACCTTAACGTTTGTGACGGCGCCAAATGGTCCAAACATCTGCCACAGGATGCTCTCGTCTGCATCCGGAGCCAGATTGTAGACGAAGATGCACCAGCTGGTGCCTGCATGCCCCGGGATGTTGATGCCAGCCAGGCTGGTCACCCCATCGATGGCCATGGGGGAGAACCTGCTGTAAAACACAAAGACAAGCATGGGTCAATGCAAAACCAAGACAGCAGACAAGCATTACTGACAGACAAGTGGCAATCACCGAAGGAGGTGACACAGTATTATTTTCCGTGGTATTTCAGTGACTTTTCATTGAACTCATCAAATTGCTTTTAGGTTTTATCTAAATGGCACAAAAAAAGATGTTCACTTGACACAATCCCTTCCAACTGCATGTACATGGCTACATCAAGTTTAAAATGTGCCAAAACCAAAATTGAACCATTTTCTCATTGCCACTTGACTACCTTAGGCAAAAAATAAATTACATACTTCCTATAAGGTACAATGCAGCAGTTTCTATCTCAAATATGCAATAATTTCTGGGTAACAATTAACCTTTTCACACGTGAATTCCAAATATCTCTTTGTTTTGCGCGTGATGTCAGAATGCACTCTTTGTTCCAAACTGTGGTTGTTACGCAACAGGACAGTTAACATACGCTGCCCTCAAACCAAGGCACGCTGCCTGCTAATTATCTATAGGCTGTGTTACAACTTCTCAGTTTCAAATAATTTTCTAACAGTTCAAATTGAGGTGTGTGTCCGCCTCATTAATTCACATAGAAGTAGCCCATTTCACTGTTGCGGACAATTTACGCTTAAGCCATTACTGAGCTGGACAAACTTCTCTCTTCGAAGAGAGCCCATACAAACTTTTTCGTTCCCTGGCACATTTTACGGCTGGCGTCAAAATTGCCTTCACTACAAATAACTTGGGACATGTGTGCATTCCTATCAAAGTAAGTGCCTTATTAATTTATCATTAAGTTTCTGTATATCGTGTTGTCATTTCTACTGTAGCACACCGTATGTATATATAGAGCATAATGTATTTACTGTTTTATTCACATGTTTTCAAGTACTGATGACAAATCATGCATTCTGATTCTTGCATAGATTATAATGGACACGTGTGTAAAATACTTTAAGGTCGTACTGATTATGATGAGCTAATGCTAAGCTAATTGCCAGCTATGTGTGGCACCATGTTTGTTGACATCATACAATGCATTCTGGTTGTCACGTAAACGTACCTAAACTAGGTGAAGGAATGGTTCACTCGTATTTATGGTAAACTTCCGGAAGTGAATTATGGTAGACGACATACACCTTTTAACATGCATACTGCAAACTAGGGCTGTCCTAGACAACAAACAAAAAGAATCGACCAAGAGTCGTCTGTTCTTCCGACCAATCGATTGGTAGACTTTTTAAATGTGTATTATTCCATACATAATCAAATCAACTATAAGCACTGAGCATGTCTGATGCTTTAAGCAAACTGTTTGATTAAATAATTAAGACCCATAAATGACTAGAGGGAGTCACCAGTGATGTGATGAATTGTAAATGTAATTGCTATTATCTAATTCATATAATGGTTTCTGTCAGTCGAGAGTTAGCGAAATATGACCGCTTGAGTTAGGTCACTCTTTCCTCAGTTAGCGCAACGTGGGTTGGATGAGAAATGTGTTATGCTGTCGCTACTTCTATGAAAGTCTGAACATTGCAACCAAAAATAAACTGCTCACACTGAGGACATAACGTTATAAAGACTGAGTTTGTGCAAAATGTTTGTGAATAAACAGTGTGGTCAGCTCAAAAGCTGACTGTTGCGTTAATCATAACTGCCTGATCTAAATACAGTTGAAGTCAGAAGTTTACATACACCTCACATCGGTTTGAGCACACGCTGCAGGAACCACTATAGAATGATCTCAACCGTGTGTTCGTACGTGACAAAGGGTTAGCTTACAGTGATTCATTTTGACAATTTTAATCAAAAACAAACAAAAATAGCTTTTTAACAAATTATCAAGCAAGAATTTTGCTACGACTGTCTGGGAGTGGTCTGAGTGGGGAGAGGAAAACTGAAAACTATCTGTTATTGGCAGACAGATTTTGAACTATTTCATATGAGTCAAACTAATTTTGTAACTGGTGATGTCACCAGGCAGGCCAAAGCTCCATCCCACCAAAACAGGCTGAAATTTCAAGCGGTCTTTTCGGACAGTGTACAAAACATTAAGAACACCTTCCTAATATTGAGTTGTACCCCCCCTTTTGCCCTCAGAACAGACAATTCGTTGGGGAATGTTGACTCCAATGCTTCCCACAGTTGTGTTAAGTTGGCTGGCTGTCCTTTGGGTGGTGGACCATTCTTCATACACACGGGAAACTGTTGAGCGTGAAAAACAGCAGCATAGCAGTTTTTGACACAAACCGGTGCGCCTGGAACCTATTAACATACCTCATTCACAGGCACTTATATTCACCCTCTGAATAGCAGACATACACAATCCATGTAAATTGTTTCAAGGCTTAAAAATCCTTCTTTAACCTGTCTCCTCCCATTCATCTGCACTGATTGAAGTGGATTTAGCATGTGACATCAATAAGGGACCATAGCTTTCACCTGGATTCACATGGTCAGTCTGTCATGGAAAGAGCAGGTTTTAATGTTTTGTACACTCAGTGTATATATAGAAAACGCAGGGACAACCAATGGCCCAGTTCTAAGATTTCCAGGAAAACCTAAAAACCAAGAGGGAAGTAGCTCCCTATGAAATTGGGATTTAGGCTACAAAGACAATTAAGTCCCCCAAAATCCCAGCTCGTAGGTAATTGTGGTTTTGCAGTTTGAGGAAACAAAAAGCTAAGTTCACAGGAGGGCATTCATTATTTCAGCAGTGTCAGATAAGACAAGCTGCTCCAGTTAACCCCTCAGGGAACATGCACCAGAACAGGTGTGCTCAGAGCATCAATGACCCTGGGAATTGGCAACCAAGTCTACCGTCGCCCAGCGAAGGGAAGGATGGCGTTAGAACTTCTGAAAAAATGCAATTCAATCACGCTTCAGGAAGGCAGTGTGGGAAATTAATCTCAAACAAAATGCCATACTGGAGTCTGAAGTTCCTGATAGGCGGCTGATGTGACACTGATGCTCGGTTGTTTAAAACAGGACACAAGTGTCAATAATGGACAAAGTTTGACACGGAGTGCAATGGAGAACTATGAGGAAAAGCAGTATTAATTCAAGGTCTGTGGGCAGACACGTTGCTTACTGTGGATAAATTAACCTATTGTGACTGGGTCCTAAAACTAAACTGCCTCAATCAGTAAGATCTCAAATAACAAGTGGGACATTTAGAGATGAGCCCCAGTGGCAGTGCATGTAGAGTAGGCAAAGGGTAAGAGTGCCCAGGGTTATAGGATCAGGTATGCGTTTACTGTGTGACATGTGACCTGTCACTGGCCTTTCTCCTGCAAACTTGAATCAGCCACAGAGCGCAGCAGTGTTCACCCCTGACACACTCTCCTTCACACACACGCAATCCCCCCACCCACGCTGTCAAAGACAACACAGCCGCAACATACAAACAGGCACTAGCTTACACAAATGCTAGAATATTTCACTGACCACCAACGTCAATTGTAGTCGCTATAGTGAATGCCATACACTCACCCCTGAATCGCTCAAACCAACAGCCTATACATCTACTGAACATAGTCATGGAAAAAGATCTAGGCAAACACGACCTCAGGTGGAAAATACACAATGTGTCAAAATGTGTCCTTATGCAAAACTGCCGCAACTGACATTTCCTGAGAAATATAGCCCAATCGAAATTTGCAATGTCCACTTGACACAGAAATCTAGTAGAAAATATCAGTCAAAATAGATCAACTACCTCTTGACTCCGTATGCCATGTTTAGCAGATTGTCCAACCTGAAATGAAGAAAGTGGAGTTCAGTTGAAGCACATACTGTAGTCTGCAGAACATTGATGAAGTTGAACACATTCATTCAAAATGTTAATGCACTGATGTACACGCGTTAAAAGCAAATTCACTCCCAGGGTATCCCCAGGGAAATTACTTCCAAATTACCTTGTTTATGTTGTGTAGTATATCCACGCAAACATGTATCATTATATGGTCAAAAAGCATGATGAAAAGGAATAAAAAGCCATTATGAACTGCAAGTGTACCCATATTAAACAAATATGCAAATACGAAGTGAGTCACTAAGGAAGAAAATAATGGTTAAAGTATTAGGCTTACATGATAGTTAGAATAAAAATACATTCAATTCCATTAAAAGGTTGCCAAATGGTTAAGTCAATTTGGACAGCCCATTAACGAGCGTTAGCCTATTATTCAAGGGGGCTTTCAAATAGTAAAATAAATAAATGACAAAAATACTCACACAACTACCAAAGTTGCAAAATCCCCCAAACCCCCGTTTAAATTCAACAAGAATAGATATTTGCAACAGGAGGAACAGCAAAGTACAAATATGGTTGAAATATGAATACCGTCAATATTCTGAATAATTCTGGATGCTTTGATAAGTAAAACAGATTGTTGTAGCGTAACGTAGCCTATAGTATTCCACTGTTAAGTGAGGCAATGCAAGGGCATTTAAACAGAATTCTATAATATAAAAAAATCTATTGAATTTAGTAGGAAATTATGGTGGCAAAATTACAAGATTGTTATAATACTTTTATTGCATCAAATGGTTGTTTTACGGAACAGAATAGAGCATTCTGTTAACTATTGTGTGTGTGTTCTACTGAGGATGGGCCTCTGGGACATAACACTGACAAAAGATTTACGATGTCTTTTGGGTGATAAAACCCAAAGAGCATTCCAGAGCATGAGTTAATGTTTCTGATCTATACCGTACCAGGGAGAGATGGTTCCAGTTTGGAGTTTGGAGGGCCAGACACTGGTCTCTATACAATGAAAACTGTTGACACAGCAGATACTGTCTGCTATGCATTATAGGTATCTTTCATACAAATCTTAACCTTGTGACCCATTCTATATATCTGTTGTTCGTCATGTAGGTTGAAAGGGGTGTATCTTGGCTATAAAAGACCTTTGTACTTTTGTCTTGGGGCTCTCAACGAATCATTTGATTGTGAATCGTCGACCAGCCATCATTATAGAGCACTCAATCGATTAACATTATACACTGCTAAAAAAATAAAGGGAACACTAAAATAACACATCATAGATCTGAATGAATGTAATAATCTTATTAAATACTTTTTTCTTTACATAGTTGAATGTGCTGACAACAAAATCACACAAAAATTATCAATGGAAATCAAATTTATCAACCCATGGAGGTCTGGATTTGGAGTCACACTCAAAATTAAAGTGGAAAACCACACTACAGCCTGATCCAACTTTGACGTAATGTCCTTAAAACAAGTCAAAATGAGGCTCAGTAGTGTGTGTGGCCTCTTCACGTGCCTGAATGACCTCCTACAACGCCTGGGCATGCTCCTGATGAGGTGGCGGATGGTCTCCTGAGGATCTCCTCCCAGACCTGGACTAAAGCATCCGCCAACTCCTGGACAGTCTGTGGTGCAACGTGGCGTTGGTGGATGGAGCGAGACATGATGTCCCAGATGTGCTCAATTGGATTCAGGTCTGGGGAACGGGCGGGCCAGTCCTCAGCATCAATGCCTTCCTCTTGCAGGAACTGCTGACACACTGCAGCCACATGAGGTCTAGCATTGTCTTGCATTAGGAGGAACCCAGGGCCAACCGCACCAGCATATGGTCTCACAAGGGGTCTGAGGATCTCATCTCGGTACCTAATGGCAGTCAGGCTACCTCTGGCGAAAGCACATGGAGGGCTGGCGGCCCCCAAAGAAATGCCACCCACACGACTGACCCACCGCCAAACCGGTCATGCTGGAGGATGTTGCAGGCAGCAGAACGTTCTCCATGGCGTCTCCAGACTCTGTCACGTGCTCAGTGTGAACCTGCTTTCATCTGTGAAGAGCACAGGGCGCCAGTGGCGAATTTGCCAATCTTGGTGTTCTTCTGGCAAATGCCAAACGCCCTGCACGGTAAGTTGGGCTGTAAGCACAACCCCACCTGTGGGCGTTGGGCCTCATTACCACCCCCTCATGGAGTCTGTTTCTGACCGCTTGAGCAGACACATGCACATTTGTGGCTTGCTGGAGGTCATTTTGCAAGGCTCTGGCAGTGCTCCTCCTTGCACAAAGGCGGAGGTAGTGGTCCTGCTGCTGGGTTGTTGCCCCCACGGCCTCCTCCACGCCTCCTGATGTACTGGCCTGTCTCCCTGGTAGCGCCTCCATGCTCTGGACACTACGCTGACAAACAGACACAGCAAACCTTCTTGCCACAGCTCGCATTGATGTGCCATCCTGGATGAGCTGCACTACCTGAGCCACTTGTGTGGGTTGTAGACTCAGTCCTCATGCTACCACTAGAGTGAAAGCACCGCCAGCATTCAAAAGTGACCAAAACATCAGCCAGGAAGCATAGGAACTGAGAAGTGGTCTGTGGTCACCACCTTCAGAACCACTCCTTTATTGGGGGTGTCTTGCTAATTGCCTATAATTTCCACCTGTTGTCTATTCCATTTGCACAACAGCATGTGACATTTATTGTCAATCAGTGTTGCTTCCTAAGTGGACAGTTTGATTTCACAGAAGTGTGATTGACTTGGAGTTACATTGTGTTGTTTAAGTGTTCCCTTTATTTTTTTGAGCAGTGTATGTGTGCATTGTATTGACCTGCTCCATTATTAATACGTGATTAAATATTTAGTTAAAAGTATAACTGACTTGTGTGATAAGTTTGTCTCTCCCAATTTGATAGTAAAGAAATGAACCACCACAAAATCAACTAAATGTATTTAATTTATTAGATAATGTGTACATTTTCCCAAGATTATGATATGAACAAAATGCATGTTAATCATATTTTCTTTCAACTTACTGTAGAGGCAACGGCGAGGGAATGCCCATCTGTGTATGCGCATTTGTCTACCACTCTGTGTAGCCGTTAACGATAATGCTAATGACAACCATCTTCTGGTAGATGGAAAGGCTTTCCCAAAAATCTTTTCAATTAAATGTTAACTACAAAGTAGTCCTTGCCTACCTTGCAGGAGGATATGATTATTTGCATCAATCCAGTGGTGATTTGTTTAGCAAACTCTGCAATCACGAGTGCTACAAAAACACTGCTAACCAAGCCAGTCTTTTGCTGGTGCACACTTGAATTAAAGGATATCTACACCCAAAAATAAAAAAATATAAAAGTGATGTGGTTTAAGCATTGGACTTAGAAAAACAACAATGTGATGTTCTATTAAAAAAGTTAGATTGAGAAAACCTGAAAAACAGACAAATCTGAAATCTAAAAACAAAACTGAGAAAATTTTATTTGGGATAAAACTAAATGTAACAAGGTGATAAATTCAAACAGATTTTATAGGGCTCTATAATTCCTTTCACCCGTGAGGAATAAATTGATTCCATATCATTGTAGCTAGGCTATGACTTTGTTTAGGTCTAATCAGAATGCAGTTTTTAAGTGGGTTTGTTTTTGGTGTGCCCCTTTACTGTACCTGAAGCGCTGTGCCTGCTGTGCAAGGGGTCCGGGGTACCTTCGATTGGGCGACTGGTACAGCTGGGAGAGCAGTGCCTGGCTTGTCTTCTGGCTGGGGTTGTTGGCAAACTTCACCGTGATGGGCTCTGTGGCACCTGGTGGCTTTTGGCCGTTCAGGCCCTTGATGGCTTCTTCTGCTTCGATTCGCCGGTCAAACCTGATAAAACCCACTCCTCTGGAGACACCTGGGGACCGTAAGTGTCACATGTTTAGAGATGCAATATCATGACCCTGAGTGACTTTCTTAGCTACATGTCATTATAGTAAGTAAGCCCTGTCCGAGACAGACTCTTTCCCTATGGGCAGTTCTAGCTTCTGTAGCATGAGGCAGCATGACGTACAAGTACACCCACTGGACACGATGCCAGTGTTTCTTAATCCTGGTCCTGGGGACCCAAAGGGGTCCACATTTGATTTTGCCCTGGCACTACACACAAAAAACGAAAATGTGCATGCTTTTGGGTCACCAGGACCAAGAAAAACAGCGCTAGTCTATCGCAAGGCCATGCCAAAATACTTGGTGGAAAATAAAGTGATGAGCAGCATAACTGAAACACATTTGTGGTCAAACTGAGTCACTGACACATCAAGCCTACAACTGATATTTGAAATGTAAGTCTTCCTTTTCAAAATCAGCACCACAAACCCCACAAGTCAATGATATCCCTGTAGTCAAACAACCAGGTTCAACATATTTGCAAACGGGGAAGCAGGAATAAGATTCCTTCTCGAAAACCCACCGGATATATGAGTAAGTAGGGGCTCCTACTCACCGTTCACCTGGTCCACCAGAATGCGCGAGGTAATGATGCGTCCATACTGCGAAAAGAGCTGCTCCAGTTCTTTCTGAGTCATGGTTTTTGGCAAGCCACTGACGTACAAATTTGCATCTCTAATGGAGGCTGAGCTAGGACGAGCATAGGAAACCTAGAGCGGGATCAATTACGAGACAGGTTAGTGTCTTCTTATAAAAGCTACACACACACACACACACACCACAGTTCACAGTGAAGAATGCCACTATTGCCCTCACTGAGAAATGGTGGCGACATCCTCCACACACTACCAGCAGTGGAGAAGCAAGAGGCGAATTCCAAAGCCCCCTTGTGTTTGTTATGTCTAATGGAGTATAGGGCCAATGATAAAGATCCAGTGCTTGCTCGCCCCTCCGAACAGGTTGCTGATTTAGACTGCTGATTTCGTTACAATAAAATACTTCTGCCACAATTATGGGGAAATCCATATTCATGAGTCTTGGTGTCTCCCTGATGGCTTCTGGAATGTTCCACAAACAAGGCTGCGTCTGAACAGCGGGGAGGGAGCAGAGCTAGGGTGGGAGTGACATTAAGTGTTTTCTGCACTGATGAAAACATAACATTTCAGGTTCCAGGCTTAGTTTCTGGACCTCTTGTTCTAGGGCAGAGGCTTAGTAGGCTTGTTTAATATACATTTATTTTAGGGATCAAAATAAATGTGGGTTTTGGGTGGGAGGTTTGTATTAGGGATGGGCACTGTTATTCAAATATCGGAACGGACGTTAGTATTCAATTATTTTTGTGTTCATTTTTGGAGAGAAGAAATTATAGGTCTATTTTAACAATGAAAACACATTGTCTAAATTAAAATGATCCTTGTGACATTGTTCCATACAAGGATACACCATGATATTTGAATGTCTTATTAAATTATGTTATCTTCATGTTGCGTTTTACATTAAAATAAATTGTATTATAGTGCATTTGTGACCCGTTCCAGGAAGCTAGGCATATGTCACGCCACGACATCACAGGAGGCATTTAATTGTTTGTCCAAATGTGAAGAAATGCCTTCTGGAACATGTGAACTTTCATTTTCCTTAATAACAAACGTGTATGCCATCTGTAAATAGTTATAAATAAATAACGAGCCTAGTTGGTTTAGCCACAGAAAAAGACGGGACCCTTCCCCGCTAGCCATGATTGGCTGAGATAATGAATGGGCTGGATATGCCAAGAGACTAGTTCGGATTGGTCTGCCATGTAGCATGCTTCGGTCAATAACATGAGCTGCTCAGTATGTGTAGATAATCGTTTCTACCGCAGCTTTTTTGAACAGCTTTGGTGGACTGCTTTCTGGAGGACGACTCAATCTAACTCAGAAAATCAAGCAGACGATGTGGAAATCCCTGATTTAGGTAAAAACATATTAATTGATCCAGACATTGTAGAGTCTTGTGATGAGGAAGAAACGGCGATCAACAGTATTGTCACGGAAGAAGTTGAGAGTTTTGAAATCCGTGGAATGCCCGGCAAAAGCAGAGTATGATTGCAAAATGCGATGGGAGTCAAAAGAACAGACGGCTTTGGTATAAAAACAACTGTCTCCGGATTACATCTTCAAACTAAGGGCACCCATGACATCATGACAGATGGATGACAGGGAGAAGCGTTTACCCACGTGCATTCAGAAAGTGTTCAGACCCCTTGACTTTTTCCACATTACAATGTGGAAAAATATACACACAATATACACACAATGCTGGAGCATTATTGTCATAATGACTAAGCAAAAACACGTTTTTCGAAATGTTAGCAAATTTATTAAACATTTTTTTTAATATCACATAAGAATTCAGACCCTTTACTCAGTACTTTGTTGAAGCAGCTTTGGCAGCGATTACAGCCGTGAGTCTTCTTGGGTACGTCAGTACAGGCTTGGCACACCTGTATTAGGAGAGTTTCTCCCATTCTTCCCTACAGAAGCTCTGTCAGATTGGATAGGGAGCAGCGCTGCACAGCTATTTTCAGGTCTCTCCTGAGATGTTCGATCGGGTTCAAGTCCGGGGTCTGGCTGGGTCACTAAAGGACATTCAGAGACTTGTCCCGAAGCCACTCCACTCTATGTCCATTTGGAAGGTGAACCTTCGCCCCAGTCTGAGGTCCTGAGCGCTATGGAGCAGGTTGTCATCAAGGATCTGCTGGTACTTTGCTCTGTTCATCTTTCCCTCGATCCTGACTAATAAACGGGCTGTCATGTGCTTTTTACTGAAGAATGGCTTCTGTCTGGCCACTCTACCATAAATGCCTGATTGGTAGAGTGCTGCAGAGATGGTTGTCCTTCTGGAAGATTCTCCCATCTCCGCAGAGGAACTCTGGAGCGCTGTCGGAGTGACCATTGGGTTCTTGGTCACCTCCCTGACCAAGGCCCTTCTCCCCTGATTGCAGAGTTCGGCCAGACGGCCAGCTCTAGGAAGAGTCTTGGTGGTTCCAAACTTCTTCCATTTAAGAATGATGGAGGCCACTGTGTTCTTGGGGACCTTCAATGCTGCAAAAACGTTTTGGTACCCTTCCCCAGATCTGTGCCTCAATCCTGTCTCGGAGGTCTACGGACAATTCCTTCGAACCTCATGGCATCGTTTTTGCTCTGACATGCACTGTGGGACCTTATCTAGACATGTGTGTGCCTTTCCAAATCATGTGCAAGCAATTGAACTTACCACAGGTGGACTCCAATCAAGTTGTAAAAACATATCAAGGATGATCAATGGAAACAGGATGCACCTGAGCTCAATTTCGAGTCTCATAGCAAAGGGTCTGAATCCTTATGTAAATAAGTTGTGTTTTTTAATATTTAACACATTTGAATACTTTCTGAACGCACTGTATACGCTTAAGAGTCTACCTACATTTTCAGATATTATGCGTTTGTAATTTTGTCAGAAAGTCGTTTTCAGTGCAAGTTAAAGTGTACTGTTCGCTACCTAGCTAACATTAGCTGGCTGGCTCGCTAGCTAACGTTACTTGTATGAGCTGTCTAGTAATATTATTTGTATCTCAGAAATCCATTTGCATTGCTAGTTATATCCTAATGTTAGCTAGATAGCTAACATTGAACCTAGTTGGTTAGCTTTATGTACCTGCAGTTTGATGCATGGTAGTATGGGTTGTGATTATGGGTCTAAACAAAAAAAGACTCCACTATGCAAGTAATCATTTCACTGTACTGTTTACACCTTATGTATCCTGTGCTTGTGACAAACCAATTTAATTTGATATAGTGTGTGTTTACCAGAGACTGTAATGTGAATAACATGACCTGATTCAAAGTTAAGATTAGGATATAGGCGAAGGATTAGTGTGTTTTTGCTACTACTTTCACCGCTTTTAGTTACTCTGTTTAGCACATGGCCTCAAACATGAATCCTTAAAGAGATGGGTGGGGCTAAGGCTTAAGAGGGTGTGAACTATGCTGCATGGATGTAGACAAAAAAAGAGCTCTCCAGTAGGCCTACCAAAACAATCTCATACGTGGGCTTACAAGTTTATCAACTTTCAAAGCAGAATTACTTTCTCATTGTTCCTCAACTGCAGTGTATGATATACCATTTTCTAGCTCGGAGTCTCTACTTTTAGCCAATGTAAAAAATAAAAATTCAAATTTTGCTACATAGAACCCGAATCAAGGTGGTGTGTCACATTTAGCCCTCCAGTCAGCCCTGACAACGGTAGACTATGCATACTTTCCCCCACTTAAAATTGTGATTACAGGAACGCACCTACAGTAACAGAGGTTCCACAAGACCTGACACAGATCAATGTAAAACTCACAAGAAAACTTTTTTGAAACAGAATCAGTTCCACCATGACGAACATCAGACTTCATTTTCACTGTTGCAGATAGCTGATATTTTCCAGTTGGTTTTGGCTATCTGCTGTTGTGGTACCTTTATGATTGGTCAAGAGCATTTATTTTAACTATCTGGACATATTAAAATAGTGAAATCATTTCAAATGTCCAACCCTTGTTGGTATGGATGTTGGGAGAGTAATAGGGGAATATTGTGTTAGACTTGAGGGATGGACCTGAGAGCAAGGCAGCATAGTTTCCAGAGGTCATGCCTGTGTACAAAACTGAATGAGGGGAGAAATATACAGTTGAAGTCAGAAGTTTACATACATGTTAGCCAAATACATTTAAACTCAGTTTTTCACAACTCCTGACATTTAATCCTAGTAAGAATTCCTGTTTTAGGTCAGTTTATTTTAAGAATTCATTTCAGCTTTTATTTCTTTCAAGACTCCCCATTTTTCCTCCAAACATAACGATGGTCATTATAACGATGGTCACCAAAGTACGTTAATCTCTAGGAGACAGAACGCATCTCCTTCCTGAGCGGTATGGCGGCTGCCTGGTCCCATGATGTTTATACTTGCGTACTATTGTTTGTACAGATGAACGTGGTACCTTCAGGCATTTGGAAATTGCTACCAAGGATGAACCAGATGCTACCAAATACTAATTGAGTGTATGTAAACTTCTGACCCACTGGGAATGTAATGAAATAAATAAATGCTGAAATAAATCACTCTCGTATTATTCTGACATTTCACAAGTGATGATCCTAACTGACTTAAGACAGGGAATTTTTACTAGGATTAAATGTCAGGAATTGTGAAAAACTGAGTAGAAATTTATTTGGCTAAGGTGTATGTAAACTTCCGAAAACTGTATATTGTCCTGCTAATAGCCCATCCGAGTGGCGCAGTGGTCTAAGGCACTGCATCTCAGTGCAAGAGGCGTCCCTGGCTCAAATGCAGGTTATATCACATCCGACCATGATTGGGAGTCCCATAAGGTGTGGCACAATTATTATTAATTAAGAATTATATTAAAGCGCCTTAAATATTCTCACAGATCAATTTGCCTTAATGAAAAATGCCCCTTAGATATTAATTTTTAATCCTCCAATCCTCTAAATTGAATTATTGGCGGAGAGTCATACTGTAGGCCTACCGTAGGCGACATGTGTCTGACTAGTGTTAAGTAATGTGCTGTTAAAAGTGGTGTAGGTCTTATTTATTTAAAAAGCATTTTGAAGTTAGAAGCATGAGGATCTGAAGCAAAAGCCTACCCGCGTATGGTCAACTATTTCACCACCGTTTCGCGGTGCTCTGAGACAAGCATGGGGACTAGTCTTGATAAATCAACTAAATCTCCTTTTGGGTATTAATTAGACTACAATTAGGGTGAGGAAATGTTTTGCTCTTAGTATTATAGCCTTCTCCCGACCGTCACGATGTACAGCGCCATATTTTCCATTACATCTTAATGGAAACCCAGAGGATTTCGTTTTTAAATTTTTCTTGGAATAGAAACGCATAATATTAATCAAATTAATTAAGCAAATTTTCTTAAAAACAATCACATATCCTATGTTCTTACAAAGAAAAGTTTTAAATTCTCTAGTACAGCCAATATTGAAGGCTTTCAAATGCTTCAGATGCCCTCTGGTGGTCAAACTAGCATAATTGGTAACAATGGCTGACAATTAAATAACGTGCCATAGAATTATGCGGCAGCCAACAAGGTGTGCTGCAGTATGACTCAACTGTTAACCTCTTAGCGCGCCGATCCCTTTAGCGGGATCGTTTTCAGAGCAAACATAACGCGCCAAATTCAAAATACATATTCGTAATACATATTCGTAATATTTAACTTCGATATACAAGTGTTGCATAGTGTTGCATAGCCATCAAAAGCTCTGCTTCTTGGCAATATCACTGCGTTGTCAGATTTTAAAAAGGCTTTACGGCGAAAGCACTACATTTGATTGTTTGAGGCTAGTACCTCACATATTTTCCACATTAGCATAAATTCATATCCAGCTCGGTTCTCAAAATATCCATATCACAGCTAATATAAATCGCTTACCTTTCAAATAACTTCTTCTGAGGTCTTCCCAAGTGTCCAAACAAGATAATCCATGGTTCTTTTGTTAGAAAAAGTAAATAATTATATCCATAAATATCCGTTGTTTTTGGCACGCTACGTTCAGCTACTCCACCAAGCATTGTCAGTCTACTCGCCCGTTTTACAGTGAAGGGATCGCGTTCAAATTATACCTCTCATCTTTTCACAAACAAATCAAATATCATTAATAATGCATCCTTATGTATTCTTTTATGAATAATAGCGATCATATTTTACAAGAACGGTAAGTGAAGCGTTAAAAGCGAAAAGAAAGTTGGTCGCTACGGGCGCGTTCACGTTCTCGTGAGCGTGCACGCCTGTTTACCTTTTTCCCTACCCGTAGTAATTCTCTCTCTAAGGATCTGGTCAGAGCTTTTTCCTCCATACCCTTTCCAGAGACTGTTGACATCTAGTGGAAGCCATAAGTACTGCAACCTCGGTCCTATTCCCCATAGAAAATATTACATGGGCTTCAAAATGAGAAGAGAGCAACAGAAAAATAAATTCGGACAGAAATTTCTCTGGTTTTTGCCTGCTAAATCTGTTCTGGAATAGCCACAGACTATATCTTAATGGTTTTATAAACTTCAGAGTGTTTCCTATCCAATAGTACTAAATATGTAAATATCCTAGTTTCTGGCCATGAGTGGTAGGCATTTAACTTTGGGCACGTCAGACAGGCGAAAATTCGGAAAATGGGACCCTAGCTGGAAGAGGTTAAAGGAAGAACCACTACCTGTAGACCAATCATATGTTTTCTGCACACAACCTGTGAGGGTGTATTGCCTCTCCAACAATGTGCCCAACTAACGTCTCCAGCATAGTCATAAAATAGATTTGTGCAAAAACACATCCACGTACCAGATAGTTATCTACTCTGCCTGAGGGTCAATACATCATTACATCCCTGAACATCCCTGTCCTATCAATTTATTTACTGAGGATACCATCATTCTATGCAGGAACGCACACACACACCCACACAGGGTGAGAGTTTAGGTGTGGAGAGAGTTGTGTCCGAATACCCATACTTGCTTCCTAAATAGTAGATTGTTTGAGTATGCGAAAAAATTTAGTTTAATAGTATGCAACATTTAAAAAATCTAGTATACTTTAGATGACCGGATGTCATACTCTTTTTGGCTTTGACAACAGCTGATTAATTAAGTATGGCAATGACGAAATCATCAAATAACGAAAAACAACGCCCTCAGCAGAAGTTCTTCGAAAGGTAAGGGATTTTATATTAGTGATTTTATGCGTTTTTTGAGACCCGCGTTGGTTATGGATTTATGCTAATGCAAAAATATGAGAGGGGCTATCCTCAAACAATCAAATGTGCTTTTGCCATAAAGCCTTTTTGAAATCTGACAATGCTGTGATATTGCCAAGAATCAGAACTTTTGATGACTATGCAACACTTGTATATTGATGAATGTTTAATAATTCAACTTTTGGATTTTGAATTTGGCGCCTTACATTTGGCGCCCCACTGCTTCCTAAGTAGTTAAGTAGACCTCAGATCGATTGTCTGGGGCCAAGTTAACCTCCCCTTTCATGTAAGAGCTTCATTCTTTTAGGGAAAGAGGATCATTTTGTCCATGTATTAAACTGCGAGGTTGACCAATTCCAGTCCTCCCTAGGAGAATTTGTATGTAGAAGGACTGAGAATCTCAGTTCTGGGGACTTTTTAAAATGATATTCTACTCCTGAAAATATTATGCTACCACCATCTAAAATATAAGTTCCAATTCAAGAAATGGGCTTAATAACATGGCTAAAAATGTTAAATTATATTTATACTATAATTGTAATGATTCACTCAGTTTTTATTGTATTCTTCCATTACAACTACAGTGGTTCCTCAATTAAATGTTTTGACATTATGCCACTTGATGTAGAGGTGGTTTTTGTGGTTTAGTACGTTACCCTGCATCACTGCTTCATTGCTCCAGACCACCGCAAGGGGAAGTTTGAGCTCTGATTATGCTTTTGGGTGCCAAGGCAATAATGTGTCTCTACATGAATGAATGCTGTCAATGAATAGGCGATATAAACCAAATAGAAACTGATAATTGTGCACGACTTAAACATTTAATTTGAATTAAATGATTGATGGAGAATGAAGAAGAGGGTGATTGAATTTAGAACAATAGTGTAATAATTGCTATTCCTCTGTCCAGCATGCACACCCGAAAAAAAAGAAGTGGTGTTTACTTTGTCAGAAGAAGCTGTAACTGGACTGTAGCATATTACTTAATGAAACGTTTGTTACACTAAGGATTTTCTTCTAAGTGAAACTAAAATGTTCAGTTATATTCCACGATATTCTTAAAACATTTGTTGACTGAACATAAGCAGCAAGTGATGTCTGCTAAAAAAAAAAACAAGTTGATGGCGCAGTCATATAGCCTTAGCATATACACATATAGTGCCTTCGGAAAGTATTCAGACCCTTTGACTTTTTCCACATTTTGTTACATTACAGCCTTACTCTAAAATGTATTAAATATATTAAAAAAACTCAGCAATCTATACACAATACCCCATAACGACAAAGCAAAAACAGGTTTATAGAATTAACAGAAATATGCTATTTGTAACAGTTTCCAGACCCTTTGCAATGAGACTCGAAGTTGAGCTCCGGTGTATCCTGTTTCCATTGATAATCCTTGAGATGTTTCTACAACTTGATTGGAGTCCACCTGTGGTAAATTTAATTTAATTGCACATGATTTGGACAGGGAAACAACAGTCTAAATAAGGTCCCACAGTTGACAGTGCATGTCAGAGCAAAAACCAAGCCATGAGGTCGAAGGAATTGTCCGTAGAGCTCAGAGACAGGAATGTGTTGAGGATCAGATCTGGGGAAGGGAACCAAAAAATGTCTGCAGCATTGAAGGTTCCCAAGAACACATTAGCTTCCATCATTCTTAAATGGAAGAAGTTTGGAACCACCAAGAGTCTTCCTAGAGCTGGCCGCCCGGCCAAACTGAACAATCAGGAAAGAAAGGCCTTGGTCGGGGAGGTGACCAAGAACCCGATGGTCACTCTTACAGAGCTCTAGAGTTCCTCTGTAGAGATGGGAGAACCATCTCTGCAGCACTCCACCAAATCAGGCCTTTATGGTAGAGTGGCCAGATGGAAGCCACTCTTCAGTAAAAGGCACATGGCCAACTCCACTTGGAGTTTGACAAAAGGCACCTAAAGACTCTCAGACCATGAGAAACAAGATTCTCTGGTCTGATTAAACCAAGATTGAACTATTTGCCCTGAATGCCAAGCGTCAAATCTGGAGGAAACCTGGCACCATCCCTAAGGTGAAGCATGGTGGTGGCAACATGCTGTGGGGTGTTTTTCAGTGGCAGGGACTGGAAGACTAGTCAGGATCGAGGCAAAAATGAACAGAGCAATGTACAGAGAGATCCTTGATGAAAACCTGCTCCAGAGCGCTCAGGTCCTCAGACTGGGGTGAAGGTTCACCTTCCAAATGGACAAAGAACCTAAGCACACAGCCAAGACAACACAGGAGTAGCTTCGGGAGTCTACGAATGTCCTTGATTGGCCCAGCCAGAGCCCGGTGTTTAACCTGATCAAACATCTTTCGGGAGAGACCTGTGCAGCAACGCTCCCCATCCAACCTGACAGAACTTGAGAGGATCTGCAGAAAATAATGGGAGAAACTCCACTTTATCCCTGATTGTATGCATATAACTACCTCGTCTATCACTATTGTTATTGATATTGTTTTTGTACTGTATTTTATTTATATTGACACTCTCTCTGATATTGCTACTATGCAAGTAACCATTTTTCTGTACCGTTTACACCTTCTGTAGAGACCCATCCACTTAGCAAAATATTGATATATAAAATGAATATTGATACATGTAGTCGTAACATGAGCTTGTGACATAGCACAACAATATCATGTGACTGTATCAAGTGTCCACACCATAAATATATGGCACATGCATCTGTTTATGTACTGTACATGTGCACCTCACTCAGGTTTCAACTCTGGTTGCATGGCCTTAGCTTATGTATGGAAATCTGTGTGATAAGTGCATGTTTAACAATATATAAAGTATGCTAATGTACTGGTGTGAAGGCATTTGGGCAGTGGTGTAAAGTACTTCAGTAAAAATACTTTAAAAGTACTACTTTTACTTCACTACATTTCAAAATAAAATGTACTTTTTACTCCATACATTTTCCCTGACACCCAAAAGCACTCGTTACATTTTGACAGAATTTCTTTCCAATTCACACTCAAGAGAACAACCTAGTCATCCCTACTGCATTTGATCTGGCAGACTCACTAAACGCAAATGCTTCATTTGTAAATTATGTCTGAGAGTATCCATCAATACAAATAAAAAAAAAATGTGTTTAATATAAGGAATTAGAAATGACTTATTCTTTAACTTTTGATACTTAAGTATTTTTTTAAACCAAATACTTTTAGACTTTTACTTGAGGTATCTTTACTTGTACTCAAGTATGACAATTTAGTACTTTTGCTTCTGGGTAAGCGTCATCTAATATTGATCAAATATTTTTTATCTGGACACTTTGTTTAGCTGGATTTTTTCCCTTATTGTAGGCTACTACCACTTTTAGTCTTAATCTTTACTACACTACTCACTGTTTAGCACACAACCTCACATGTGAATCTTTAAAGAGATGGGTGGGGCTGGCTTAAGAGGGTGTGAACAATGCTGAATGGGTGTAGACAAAGGAGAGTTCTCCAGTAGGTACCAAAACATTCAAAGGCCCTTTTCAACTTTTATCAACTTTGAAAGCAGAATTACTTTCCCCATTGTACCTGACAAATGTTGTGTATGATGTACCATTTTGTAGCTCTGAGTCTCTACCTTTTACCAAATGTAAAAAAAGGGGGTTGAATACTTTCTGAAAGCACTGTAGATGGGTTATATGGGCTACAGTATAGGTCAAATGTGATAGTATGCCTATAACTAGCCTGAGTAGGCCTATAAACGCCATTCATATTCTATTCAGAGTTTAGAGAAATTAATCAAATTGGAAATGAGCTATTATTAGGCTGGTTAATTCAATAAAATGTCTAATTCTGAAATATTCACCAGCACTCAGCCCCGCCCCATCTTCTCAGGCCAGTCAGGAGCTACTACTGCGTTGCGGCTGTGGCATACTATTTACTAAACGGTAAGAGGTAAATAGTATGCAATAATGAGTAAATAATATGCAGTGTAAGTATATAGTACGCTAGTATGGGTATTCGGACACAGCTAGTGTGTGGGGACAGTGTGGAACAGTCATGGCTGTTGCGTCCTGCTCCTCGTGGCTGCCTACAGGTCAGTGTGTGAGACAGGGCTGTCTATCTGGCGAGTGCACCTCGGGCGTATTTAATTACAGTGTCAGATCCGCTAAATAGTCCTCCACCAAGACCCTCTCTGCAATCTCACCTGACGGATTGTATCAATAAAATTCACTTGCTTAAATTAAACCTCCAAATAGGATCCCTTTTGGTGCTCCCCGATCGATGAGACCCCCGCCCCGTCCACTTCCCTCTCGTACGTCCCCCTCTCATTAACCTAAAGGAAAGACAGGTGAAAGTGAAAGCTTCAAACCACCACCACCACTCCATTATGCCCATCCCTTCCCTCCCCCAGTCTCACCTTCACTTGACACTAATACTTGCAAAGTATATTCTGCTGGCTCACTGGGGTGTATTTGCATTTCTGACAGAGCAGTTGGAGAATTTCAGGTGATGTGTGATGTGTGTGTTAAAAAAAAAAGACAAATAAACAAAAAAAAAGTTAAAAACAGATCCTGTGTTCCAGTTGCGGTTCAGACGGGGGCGGGGAGAAAAAGCTGTGTGTTATGTGTGATTCATGCAAATACAATGGTGCTCGCCACATGCCATATCTCCTCCAGTCCTCGATATACATTAACGGTAATCAAGCTTGCATTACACAATTTGGTGCCATTCAAAATCCCTTCATTATCACTGAATACGTTTTCCAAAGCAGCCATTTTCTCCCCCCTGCACTCCCCCTCGAGATCAGGCCAACGCTGTATATGTACGGTCCATGGAAAACCGCATCCAATAAATCAGCCCCTGCATTCACAGGTGCTTATGCACTGAATGAAGCAAATTGGTTTTTCTCCAGCACATCTATCTTTACCTGCTCTGCCAGATGAATATTAGTAAGTGAACCACCTCCCTGTACCGGCATCATACACAGGCGCTCTACGAGCTAAGGCAGCACATGCAGACATAGAAACAGTTTTGCTCTACTTGAGGTCTCATAGCGACACAGTTATTAAAGGCTATCCCCTCACAACGCATCACCTTAATAAAAGACAGGATGTTCAAATATGTGGAAGCACACAACTACCAAGAAATTGTTATTTTTGCCACTAGATACTAAGTGTATGGAAAATGAAAATGGCTTTTATACTAAACAAAAATATAAAAACGCAACATGCAACAATTAAAGATTTTTCTGAGTTACAGTTCATATACAGTGGGGCAAAAAAGTATTTAGTCAGCCACCAATTGTGCAAGTTCTCCAACTTAAAAAGATGAGAGGCCTGTAATTTTCATCATAGGTACACTTCAACTATGACAGACAAAATGAGGAAAATCCAGAAAATCACATTGTAGGATTTTTAATGAATTTATTTGCAAATTATGGTGGAAAATAAGTATTTGGTCAATAACAAAAGTTTCTCAATACTTTGTTATATACCCTTTGTTGGCAATGACAGAGGTCAAACGTTTTCTGTAAGTCTTCACAAGGTTTTCACACATTGTTGCTGGTATTTTGGCCCATTCCTCCATGCAGATCTCCTCTAGAGCAGTGATGTTTTGGGGCTGTCGCTGGGCAACACGGACTTTCAACTCCCTCCAAAGATTTTCTATGGGGTTGAGATCTGGAGACTGGCTAGGCCACTCCAGGACCTTGAAATGCTTCTACGAAGCCACTCCTTCGTTGCCCGGGCGGTGTGTTTGGGATCATTGTCATGCTGAAAGACCCAGCCACGTTTCATCTTCAATGCCCTTGCTGATGGAAGGAGGTTTTCACTCAAAATTTTACGATACATGGCCCCATTCATTCTTTCCTTTACACGGATCAGTCGTCCTGGTCCCTTTGCAGAAAAACAGCCCCAAAGCATGTTTCCACCCCCATGCTTCACAGTAGGTATGGTGTTCTTTGGATGCAACTCAGCATTCTTTGTCCTCCAAACACGACGAGTTGAGTTTTTACCAAAAAGTTCTATTTTGGTTTCATCTGACCATATGACATTCTCCCAATCCTCATCTGGATCATCCAAATGCTCTCTAGCAAACTTCAGATGGGCCTGAACATGTACTGGCTTAAGCAGGGGACACGTCTGGCACTGCAGGATTTGAGTCCCTGGCGGCGTAGTGTGTTACTGATGGTAGGCTTTGTTACTTTGGTCCCAGCTCTCTGCAGGTCATTCACTAGGTCCCAGTGTGGTTCTGGGATTTTTGCTCACCGTTCTTGTGATCATTTTGACCCCACGGGGTGAGATCTTGCGTGGAGCCCCAGATCGAGGAAGATTATCAGTGGTCTTGTATGTCTTCCATTTCCTAATAATTGCTCCCACAGTTGATTTCTTCAAACCAAGCTGCTTACCTATTGCAGATTCAGTCTTCCCAACCTGGTGCAGGTCTACAATTTTGTTTCTGGTGTCCTTTGACAGCTCTTTGGTCTTGGCCATAGTGGAGTTTGGAGTGTGACTGTTTGAGGTTGTGGACAGGTGTCTTTTATACTGATAACAAGTTCAAACAGGTGCCATTAATACAGGTAACGAGTGGAGGACAGAGGAGCCTCTTAAAGAAGAAGTTACAGGTCTGTGAGAGCCAGAAATCTTGCTTGTTTGTATGTGACCAAATACTTATTTTCCACCATAATTTGCAAATAAATTCATTAAAAATCCTACAATGTGATTTTCTGGATTTTTTTCCCTAATTTTGTCTGTCATAGTTGAAGTGTACCTATGATGAAAATTACAGGCCTCTCATCTTTTTAAGTTGGAGAACTTGCACAATTGGTGGCTGACTAAATACTTTTTTGCCCCACTGTAAGTAAGTAAGTCAATTGAAATTAATTCATTAGGCCCTAATCTATGGCTTTCAAATGACTGGGCAGGAGTGCAGCCATAGGTGGGCCTCGGAGGGCATAGGCCTACACAAAAGGAATGACAAATACTCCTCAACTCATGAAACCAACACTTTACATGTTGCGTTTATATTTTTTTTCAGTGTACTAAAACTACCATCATGATAGACAGTTGAACGAACACTCACATGCAATACCCAATAGAGATCAGGTGCTTACCTTAATGGTTTTGGTCTGAAGTCTCAGGCCATTTAAGGTGTTGATGGATTTTTCTGCATCTTTCGGGTCCACGTAATTCACAAATCCATAACCTAGGCTCTGCCCTGCAATCAGAAAACAAACCCATTCGAATTTATAAGCTTGGCTGTGGTCAGATCAGGTTTGTCTTGACCACACACAGTAGGCCACATCAATGCAGTAGACTAGATACAGACAGGTAAGGTTCTAATTCTCAGAGTAAAAACTCAACATGACATTATGAAAGCTTAACCAAGTTTATTCTTCCTAGAGGATCAATACAGCTACATTAGACAAAACATGTTTCCACCACCACAAGTATATATACTCCAATTTAGGCACTCCTCCTTTCCAATCCTTACATATTTTATGGTTCGACAGGAAGACGAAGTGATAAGGGAGAAATTATGGTTTATTACCCTAAGGGGATCTGACCTGACCTCAACCCCTCATTTGCCTAATCCAAAGATCTCCACCCGTATCCCCTATAGTAATCATGTGACTTCCTCCCGTCCACCCAGCACATTCCAAAGCCATCTGGCTCCTACATATTCAATCAATCCCCATCCCAGCCTGCTGTTCCCACATGCTTCAAGAGGGCCACCATTGTTCCTGTTCCCAAGAAAGCTAAGGTAACTGAACTAAACGACTATCCCCTGTAGCACTCACTTCCGTCATCATGAAGTGATTTGAGAGACTAGTCAAGGATCACATCACCTCCACCCTACCTGACACCCTAGACCCACTCCAATTTGCTTACCGTCCCAATTAGGTCCATAGACGACGCAATCGCAATCACACTGCCCTAACCCATCTGGACAGGAGGAATACCTATGTAAGAATGCTGTTCATCGACTACATCTCAGCATTTAAAACCATAGTACCCTCCAAACATTAAGGGTCTCGACCCCGCCCTGTGCAACTGGGTCCAGGACTTTGACGGGCCGCCCCCAGGTGGTGAGGGTAGGAAACAACATCTCCAGCCCGATGATCCTGAACACTGGGGCCCCACAAGGGTGCATTCTCAGTCCTCTCCTGTACTCCCTGTTCACCCATGACTGCGAGGCCAAGCACGCCTCCAACTCAATCATCAAGTTTGCAGACAACACTACAGTGGTAGGCTTGATTACCAACAACGACGAGACGGCCACAGGGAGGAGGTGAGGGCCCTCGGAGTGTGGTGCCAGGAAAATAACCTCACACTCAACGTCAACAAAACAAAGGAGATGATTGTGAACTTCAGGAAACAGCAGAGGGAGCACCCCCCTATCCACATCGACGGGACAGTAGTGGAGAAGGTGAAAAGTTTTAAGTTCCTCTGCGTACACATCACGGACAAACTGAAATGGTCCACCCACACAGACAGCGTGGTGAAGAAGTCACAACAGCGCCTCTTCAACCTCAGGGGGAATAAAGAAATCACTCAAACCGGTCTGCACAACGCATCACCGGGGGCAGGGGGCAAACTACCTGCCTTCCAGGACACCAACACCACTCGATGTCACAGGAAGGTGTCACGAACCGGCTCAGAGCTCGTAACAAAAAGGGAGACAACGTGGAGTTAGGGAACAAAATATCATATTTATTAACTAAAGTCAAAGTAAACAACCAAAACAGCCACAAAACTGGCACAACCAAAATCCATAAAGGTGTCTGCCTCAAGAGTCTTCCAATGACTAGGGAAGAGTTCCACTTATCCTGGGACAACCCCAGCCCAGGTGTTTCCCATGTCACTGACGACCCTCCCGACTCCGCCCACCGGCATCCTAACAAGGAAACAAGAACAAAGAGAGAATACCACAGACAGAGTGGGAGGGTCGTCACACCCCCATAAAACCGGGGACCAACAAGGACCCCGGAACACCATACCCGTCCACACATAACAACCTGGCCCAGCGTCCAAGTCCCCAAATTGATGAGGGGCCATGTGCCCACACCTCCACCTGCCCCAGCCAACCTTGTCCTCCCCAGACCTTAGCAACCTTTTAGAAGAAAGGACAAACGAGACCAGAAGGGAACAGACAGGAGGCGACAGAACAGGACAACATCGAACACAAAACAACCATGGTCAGTTCCGTGGACATTCAGGAACATGGCGACGAGAAAGTGCCAGCAACGACATTATCAGTTCCTCGAATGTGCCGCACATCAAGATGGAATGCTTGTAAAAATAAACACCATCTCATTATCCTCTGATTAGGACACATCATGGACCTCAAAAAGGTGAGAGGGTTATGGTCGGTGTAGACCACAATAAGTACTACTCACGACCCGACATAGACCTCGAAGTGTTGTAGCGCCCATATGAGCGCTAATGCCTCTTTTTCAATGACCGAGTAGTTCAACTGATAATGGTTAAATTTCCTGGAAAAATAACTTACAGGCCTCTCAACACCAGACATCTGTTTGCAGCAAAACTGCACCTGCCCCCACATGACTAGCATCCACCTGTAAGTCAAATGCCATATCCATTAAAGGAGCAGCTAGCACCGGAGTTGAGGTAAGCAACCTCTTTACATCTTCAAAAGCCTGTTGACAACGAGAAGACCATACATAAATAGCCTTAGCTTTCCAACAAATCTGTCAAGGAGCGACCACAGTAGAGAAGTTCCTACAAAACTACGGTAATAACCAACCATTCCCAAGAAACGCATCAGTTCCTTTTTAGTAGTTGGGGTTGGAAAAGCATCAATAGCTATCACCTTAGCCCGAACAGGACGCACTTCACCCTGCCCAACCACCTTTCCAAGGTATGTAACGGTCGCCTGAGCAAACTCACATTTAGCCAGATTGAACGTGAGGCGACCCTCAGCTAGGCGTTCAAACAAGGCTTGAATACGGGACAGATGTTCCTCCCAAGTATCTGCATAAATCACTACATCGTCCAGGTAAACAGCGCACCCGGCCAGCCCGGAGACAACCCTGTTCATAAGTCGCTGAAAAGTGGCAGGTGCATTACGCAGGCCGAAACTCATAACCGAATACGAGTACAGACCAGAAGGCGTAATAAAAGCAGAGATTTCACGTGCCCTACTCGTCAGTGGCACCTGCCAATAGCCCTTTAACAGGTCAAACTTGCTCACAAACTTAGCTGCGCCGACTTGATCAACGCAGTCTTCCATCCGAGGAAGCGGAAATGAATCTGGCTTAGTGACACTGTTTACCTTACGGTAATCTGTACAAAATCGGTTTGTCCCATCCGGTTTACTGACCAAGATACAGGGAGAAGCCCAACTAGAGAAAGAAGGCTCTGCTATCTCACTCTCCAGCATGTACTGGACCTCAGCATCTAGACAACGCAGTTTCTCTGAAGAAACTCTGTAGAACCGCTGACGAATGGGGTCAGCATCTCCAACGTCAATATCGTGCTCTATTAAATTTGTGCGTGTAGGTGTATCAGAAAACAACCCTGGAAATCTCAGAATCAGACCAACCATCTCTTTCCGCCCATCAACAGGTAGATGAGCGAGAAGGCTGTCTAAATTATTCAGCGTCTCTGAATTTTTCAATCTACCCTGCAGTATGCAATCAAGGACCAGGAACATCTTCCTCCTCATGCATGGACCTAGCATGACAAGAACCCAGCGAAATAACGGTATCAACCAAAAGAACAGGTTTACCGGTTTTTTCCTCTGTAGATTCCAACTGTTCAGCCTCAGACAAGCGTATATAATAGGGTTTTAACAAATTTACATGGCACAGTTGGTGTGCTTTTCTCCATTCTGGAGTGGCAACTAAATAGTTTTGCTCAGTGCACTGGCGCACCACCGTATATGGACCTTGAAACTTTGCTTGAAATGGAGAACCAACAATTGGCAGCAGAGCAAGAACCTGGTCACCTGGACTAAATTGACGTGGCTCAGTTCTCCGATCAAATATGCCCTTCATCCTCATAGCTTCTCTTTAGCCATTTCACCTGCGGCGTACAAACGTCGCCGGAAATCACACACATAAGATAATAGGGACTGAGGAGCCTCGGGAGACTTCCAGTCATCCTGGAGAACAGATAGAATTCCACGCACCTTATGTCCAAACACAAGGTCATTTGGACTGAAACCTCCCTAGCGGCTAACAGTAACCAAGGCAACCCCTCCTCCCAATCCTTATCCATTTCAGTACAATAAGCTCTCAACAAAGACTTAAGTGTTTGATGGAAACGTTCCAACGCTCCTTGACTTTGCGCGTGATAGGCGCTAGACAAATTGTGTTTAATATGGAGCTGTTGGAGAACCTGACCAAACAGATTAGAGGTGAAATTAGATCCTTGATCGCTCTGAATGACCTTTGGGATTCCAAACAGTGAGAAAAACTGAGTCAAAGCTTTTAGCACAGACTTAGTCGTGATAGACCGGAGAGGATAGGCAGCAGGAAATCTAGTGGTCTGACATCACAGTGAACAGGTAACTACTACCCTTTTTAGAACGAGGCAGAGGACCAACACAGTCAATAATCAGATACTCAAATGGTTGGCTGAGGATAGGAATAGGAAACAGTGGTACCGGCTTAATAGCTTGATTAGGTTTACCAGTTAACTGACAGGTGTGACAAGTTTTGATAAACTCAGAAACATCTCTCTTTAACCTAGGCCAAAAGAAATGTCTTAATATGCGATTGTAGGTTTTCCTCACACCCATATGTCCAGCAACATCATTGTGGGAAGATGTCAACACCAACTCACGAAGCTTAACTGGTACAACAACCTGACTAATCGCCTCCCCCAGAAAACAACTACCATGAGACATCCACTTTCTCATCAGGACATCCTCTTGGAGAAAATAGCCATGGGCTACATTTCGCATAACTGTTCCACAGGCACAATTTGGTCACGCAATGCTTCTAATGTGGGGTCAGCCTGTTGCTCCTTGATTAGATCAGAACAGGGTACAGATAACGGGATAACAGGGAAAGTAGTAACAGATTTCTTTGTGGCCATCTCGTTAGCCGGGCGAGTGACGAGGTCGCCACGGCTCATAGAACGCAGAACTGCGCACGCAGAGAACACCTCTGGGAAACTCTGCACTCTCATCTGGAATCTCTAAAAATGACGGCTTAGCAGAAACCACTAGAGATGGAAACACGACAGGCCATACACGCTCACCAGCCAAGTTATTCCCAAGGATAACGTCGATACCCTCAATAGGCAACGAAGGACGCACCCCCACAACAACCTCACCTTTCACCAGTCCACAATCCAACCTCAGTTTATGCAATGGAACTGACAGAGTGTTCAATCCTATTCCCCTAATTAGAACACTATTCCCAGAATCAGTCTCAGCAGAGAAGGGTAACACAGACTCCAACACAAACGATACCGAGGCACCTGTGTCTCTCAGGATAGTCACTGGTACTTGGTCTTTACTTCCTAACATAGACACAAAACCCTCCGTAACGAAAGGTAAATAATCTGGGTAAATATGGACTTTCATATGCCCCAGGGCATGAGAGAATGTGTCAGGAGTGAACTGATGTGGAACAGGCGCAGCTAACGCCGTAGGCTTAGATTTCATGTAAGCACAAGCACTGAATTTACCCCTAGACCTGAGAACCGGACATTCGTTTTTCCAATGACCCGAACCTTGACAGTAATGACACTCTTGACCAAAGTCAGCTTTACCACGGGAATCAGGCTCAACCCTGTTGGACTGAAACTCTGCCCGTGAACCAAAGTATCTCGGTGAGCGAGGCCCAAATCTTTCGAACGTCCCCACTCCTCCAAATACGGGGCTCTGCAAAGACACTTTTGTGAGTCAAAACATACTCGTCTGCCAAAACCGCAGCTTCAGCGACAGTCTTTACTTTTCGTTCGTTAATGTACGTGGCTATATGGTCAGGGATTGTGTCCTTAAATTGCTCTAGCATAATCAGATCACACAGCCCTTGAAAGTCATAACTGCAGAAGCAGAACACCAGCGATTAAACTGTGAAGATAACTCTCGCAAACTCAACATGAGTCTGTTTATTATCCCTTTTTAAAGTTCTAAATCGCTGGCGGTAAGCCTCAGGGACCAATTCATAAATCTGTAACACAGAAGATTTAACCCTATCATAAATGACACTATGGGCTACACTAAGAGCTGAATATGCTTCCTGCGCTTTACCAGTTAACACACACTGCAACATCAAAGTGCGGTCAGAATCAGGCCAACTCTAGCGTCAGCAACCCGCTCAAACAACGAAAAGAATGTCTCAGGATCCTTCTCATTAAATTTAGGCAACAACCGTAAGTTCCCAACGATATCAAATGTGTCTGGGGCATGACTAAAAGAGAAACGACCCCTAGGTAAATCTGGGTCACCTTCCCAGAGTAAACTCTCTCCTGAGAGCTTTCCTTCCCTAACCAGCTCTAGCCGCTCTTGTTGTAGCTTGATTTTTGCACGCTCCAAATCCTGTTTAAATTCCAACTTTACACGGTCATGCTCTAGCTTCTCACGATCATGCTCTAGCTGTAACAGAAGCAGTTCTTTCTGCTGTTCAAAAAGAAGACTACTAGGACTAATAGACGGAGCGACCATTGTTACGTTACGGGGAGACTGCGAGTACTCAGCAGAGGCTACCCCAGTGGTAACTTCAAGAATACCACTCTCCATCAGATTAGCCTTCAATATTAACCTGATGGAATTCTTTAGACGTTTCTCACTAATTTCAACCTTATAGTGTTGAGCAATCTTCAACAGCTGTTCTTTGGTACATACTTCTAACAGTTCCTCTGATGGGAAGCGAATGAATTCATCTACATTAGATGCCATAGTAAGAAGTAAATACAAAAAAAAAAAAAAAAAAATATTGCTCTTTCCCTCTGCTGAACACCAGACCGGACCACAAGAAGTGACAATCACACTGGGCACCACAAAAGAGAGATGAGCTTCCCCAAAATCTACAATAACTCAACCCTAGTCTTCGTGCAGATTTGCGGTGGGTAATTACGCACTATAGCCCGCTGGCAAGGAAAAAACTACCAGCAAGCTGGCAGATTCCCCCAAGCCACGGATGTGCCCCCGAGACAACTGCTCAGTCCACAGACACCACACAAAAATAACAAACATTAACCATGCCCAACATATTCCAAAATGAAACACATCGCTAAGCCTATCAGGGGAAAAGAAAGGCTATAGCTCCGGGTAGTAAGTGTCACTACCCTACCTAAATCTCCCACTGAGGTACACAGCAGATTGTACTCACCTCCTCGGACCGATGTCCCAACAGCGAGTAGAGAAAATGTTTCCAGCCTGGGCAGGCCCTGAAAACAAACCAATGTACTCTCACCACAAACCAAACAACGGCAACCAATACTGGGCCGAAGAAAATATGCCAACAAAGCACCTACAGAATTTAACTCCACGTTTTCTCCCAAACACAACAAGTTCAAAAATCCCGGACGAGCTCCCACTTGTCACGAACCGGCTCAGAGCTCGTAACAAAGGAGACAACGTAGAGTTAGGGAACAAAATATCATATTTATTAACTAAAGTCAAAGTAAACAACCAAAACAGCCACAAAACTGGCACAACCAAAATCCATAAAGGTGTCTGCCTCGCGAGAGTCTTCCAATGACTGGGGAAGAGTTCCACTTATCCTGGGACAACCCCCAGCCCAGGTGTTTCCCATGTCACTGACGACCCTCCCGACTCCGCCCACCGGCATCCTAACAAGGAAACAAGAACAAAGAGAGAATACCACAGACAGAGTGGGAGGGTCGTCACAAAGGCCAAAAATATCATTAATTCCTAATTACTGCCAATCCAGTGAAGCCCTGAAGCTCTAAACACTGCTTCCTATCCAGCGACAGCATAGTAATCTATTGTAGATCGCCAATCAAAATGTTTTCAACCACAGGATATTCTAAAACAGGAAGCCACATACAAACTGTCAGCGTTTGAAACAACGGTAAACACTTTACTTGACAGCCAGTGTCTAGCACGTTATGACACTGTCATAACACCGTTGTGACGCATACTTAGACCTGTTGTGACATATTGCTTTATGACAACAACATAAGTGTCAAAACCCACAAAACCTACCACACCATAGCCCACCTGTCAACAGTATGTTTATGTTATATAACATTTTCTGAAATGTTCCATATTAAATTATAATTGCGCACACATTGATGTCAGAAAGAAATGTACCTTCCCTTATGCTCGGTTGCTGATGACGGATGAATGCCGGACAAGATGAATGCAGGACAAGACACCCTCTTTTTGACTGATCACTGATATAAGGGCATGTACATGATAGGCCTATTTGGCTTATATGATTCTGATGGTCATAATGCTTCTTGACAAGTTATTAATACATTTAAAAAAAACATGACTAAAGAATTCATTACAACAAAAGGACTTAAACTTTCAAACGAAAGGAAACTTCTTGGCAGAGGAACAACATTTGAATAACCAGTCATAAAATAACGCAATATGTCACAACAGCTATAAATACACTACATGGCCAAAAGGATGCTCGTCAAGCATCTCATTCCAAAATCATGGGCATTAATATGGAGTTGGTCCCCCCTTCGCTGCTATAACAGCCTCCACTCTTCTGGAAAGGCTTGGAACATTGCTGCGGGGACTTTCATCCATTCAGCCACAAGAGCATTAGTGAGGTCGGGCACTGGTGTTGGGTGATTAGGCCTGGCTCACAGATTGCGTTCCAATTCATCACAAAGGTGTTCCATAGGGCTGAAGTCAGGGCTCTGTGCAGGCCAGTCGTTCTTCCAAACCGATCTCGACAAAGCATTTCTGTATGGACCTCGCTTTGTGCACAGGGGGGACTGTCATGCTGAAACAGGAAAGTGCCTTCCCGAAACTGTTGCCAAAAAGTTGGAAGCACAGAATCGTCAAGAATGTCATTAAATGTTGTAGCGTTAAGATTTCCCTTCACTGGAACTAAAGGGGCATAGCCCAAACCTTCAAAACCGCCCCAGACCACTATTCCACCAAACATTTGTTGGAACTATGCATTCGGGCAGGTAGCTTTCTTCTGGCATCTGACAAACCCAGATTCGTCAGATAGTGAAGCGTGATTCATCACTCCAGAGAAAGTGTTTCCACTGCTTCAGAGTCGAAAAATGGCGGTGAGCTTTACACCACTCCAGCCGACGCTTGGCATTGCGCATTAGTGATCTTAGGCTTGTGTGCGGCTGTTTGGCCATTAAAAAACATGACGCTCCCGATGAAGTTCTTGCGCTGACGTTGCTTCCAAAGGTGGTATGGAACTTGGTAGTGAGCGTTGCAGAGGACAGACAATTTTTACACGCTACGCACTTCAGCACTCAGCGGTCTTGTTCTGTGAGCTTGTGTGGCCTACCACTTCGCGGCTGAGCAGTTGTTGCTCCTATACGTTTCCACTTCACAATAACAGCACTTACATTTGACCAGGGCAGCAATTTTAAAAACTGACTTTTTGGAATCCTATGACGATGCCATGTTGAAAGTCACTGAGCTCTTCAGTAAGGCAGTTCTACTGACAATGTCTGAATATGGAGAATGCATGGCTGTGTGCTCCTCAACAGGACATTTTATATACCTGTCAGCAACGGGTGTGGCTGAAATAGCTAACACAAATTCTAAGGGGTGTCCACATACTTTTGTATATATGGGTCATGACAGTATTATAACCATGTCATAACATGCTATGACACTGGTTGTCAAGTAAAGTGTTACCGAAACAACTATTAGGCTATGCAAAGAATCTTTGCCCATCTCGATATTTTCATATTCCCATTGTAGCGGGCACAAACTACCCCTTAAATTAAGTCCACAAACATGGCCACAAAAGAAACATAATATTAACGCCATCAAACACACACGTAATGCAATGGGGGATGCAGATTCAACAAGGGTTTGAGGTGTTGGCTTTCTAGAGGCCGCTCTTCAAAAAGCTGCGGCCATCTTACATAAATGGGAAGCTTCACTTCCATTCTGGCTCAATATGGGCCATCACAGTGAGTCATTGCTTGCACAGGTTCCTCCGCTTGTATGATGAACAGTTCATGAACTTAAATTCACCTTCCATCTCGGGGAGTGCTATAGCCAGGAGAAACAGTGAGCCTTTGAAATAAGCTGGTGAGATGATACTTCTATTTGAGCCTGGAGGGCAAGCAAAGCCTCCCTCACTGGGTTGTGAGAAAACTTCAAATCTGAGGCAGAAATTAAGCCTTCCTATGTATACCTCGCACTCTCTTTGTTCCGATTTGGCTCCCTCAAACATCTGCCTATACCGTAATTGGCTACACAGTCATTACAGGCAGTGGGGGCAAAGAGTAAAGTCTATGGCTGCAAGCTAGAGGAGAGAGGACATCAAGGGTCCAGAATGAGCCAAATCAGGGAGAAAGAGCTTCATCTCTCAGATGTCTGGTGATTACCTAGCACTTGAGGTACCTAGCACAAGTAGCATACAGGGGTATGCCACAGGAGACACTTTGAATCACCATCCAGTCAAACATAAAATGAAAAGAAATTAGGACAGAGATGTGCATGCAGTTTTGAAAGTAAAGTTATGAGAATGAGAGGGCTCCAACTAGAGCTGAGATTATAAACCGAAAATGATTGACACAGACTGAAGAGACCAATTATCGATGGCATTTTACTGATATTGATAACTAGCCTTTACTAAAGAAGTAGGAAGTTTGAAATTAAATAAGTCTGCTAATATGGGCTATTGCTAACGGGACAATTGATAGCCACAACATTTAAAGTAGTAGAAGAAGTTAAGGGTAATATAAAAAAACATATTATTCAATTTATCGTTATTGTGATATGGATTTTTGTCCATATGGCCCCCAGCTCTAGCGCCAACACTAGATTTCCTCTGTGGTCAACAGAGAGAGTGACATTTTCCACTCCCAAACACACGTGTGCTAAAAGCAAATGCACCGTATCATTCAAAATAGGGGAGAGCTGCTACTGCAGCTTGTGATCGAAATGTGTTTTACACTGTTAACTAAAACTAAAGTTCCTCCTCACAGAAACTGATAAAGTCAAGTTACAACATAAATCACGCTGCAAATGAATATTTCCAGTGAAAACATATCAGACAATCTCATTCGGCACACACTACAACACCTTCTCAATCCAACTGAGTATAAAAGGATGTGATCATGCAGGTAAACTCAGGCTGGCATAGTAGGCAAACATGACAACAGCTCCCAGATAAGTAAAGCCTGTCCATGTGTGTGTTTTTGAACTACGGTTTACCACACACACACAACCTCTGTTATGAATATGGGTTAACTTTTCTCATTACAACGGTATCTCAGGACTCATTTCACCGGGCTAGCGCCCCACTGCTCCCTAAGTAGTTAATACCGGTAATGTGGTCCCGTTTGTAAATGTACATTCTAACCGTGACGATATGTGCTAGGTTGAAGGGCTTCAATTGGAGTGATAGTCCTTAGCGCTTTACAATGAGTCTGTCATTCTAAATTTGGGTGGGATAATTGATCAAATGCGCTGCTCTAATTTACTGGGCCTAGGGAAGGTTTTTCCTCCCTAGAAACCTTATATTTTAGTGTCCTCCGAGAGGGAGGACTAGATCAGTGGTACACATTGCGCGGCCCGCAGGCTTGCGGTGATTTTCCTAAAAAACAAAGTTCCAAGAAAAATGGACATACGTTTTTTTTTGTAGTGCATGATGGGACTAGCTCACGGTCTTATTTGTCAGAAGGCAGTCAGTTGTTTTAAACGAGCAATTTTAGAGCGACTTTTCCAGTGACACTATGCCCACTTTGACAAAACATATCTGCCACAAAGCAACCTCAAACAAAATAGAGCAACTCAACAGACAGCTCATAGGACAACAACAAATGATTGGCAGATATAGCACGGTTACAGAGAAAACGACAGAGGCAACATATGAGATTGCTTGGATACTTGCGAAAAACAAGGCGGCCTTCACAGATGCAGAGATTGTCAAAGAATGTTTTTTGGCCTCAGTCGAAATATTGAATGCTGATTTCACAAACAAGGAAGCTGTTTTAAAGCAAATTAAGGGACTGCAACTCTCAGACTCGACCATAACATGACGCATAGAAGACATTGGCGAGGACATCGGTATGCAACTGATTACTGACATATCCTTGGCGCCATGTTTTAGTATTGCGCTTGGCGAAAGCACTGATGTAAGTGACATTGCCCAATTATGTGTATGGGTCCGCTTCCCTCAAAACGAGTCGTTCAGAGAGGAACTTTTATGTTTACTGCCCCTTCAGGGACAAACACGAGAGGATATTCTGAAAACCCTCATTACATTTGTTGCTGATAATAATATTGACTGGTCAAATCTGGCATCTGTGTGCACTTACGGCACCCTAAACATGCGAGGGAAGGAGAAGGGACTCATAGGCCTGATGAGAAAGAGGATAATCCAGAATTTATAACGTTTCATTGTATCATTCATCAGGAAGCACTTGTGGCTAAACTCAAAGACTGACTTAAAGAATGTTTTATTAGTCAGTTAAGAAAAAAATCTCTTATTTACAATGACGGCTTACCCCGGCCAAACCCTAACCCGACGACGCTGGGCCAATTGTGCGCCGCACCATGGGACTCCCAATCACGACCAGTTGTGATACAGCCTGGAATTGAACCAGAGTCTGTAGTGACGCCTCTAGCACTGAGATGCAGTGCCTTAGACCGCTGCGCCACTTGGGAGCCCCAATGTGATGTCCTGACCGTGCTGGAATAGAGAGTGAGATAGTGGAGCTAGGGACATTTTCACTCATCCAAATACTCAGGTAACCCTTAATATGGGTCTTATACATGTGATGTAGCCTATTTGATGTGTGTATGTACATTGACTAAAAAACGTTTTAGTATGTTATATCTATAGTATTGGATTAGTAGTAGTGAATTGTTATGGGTTAGATGTAATGATTTATGTGCAAATCAATTTGTAGCAGGAGGCGAGGTATATACGGGGCCTGTGTTTGAGACAATGTTTGCAAAAGGCTGTTATTTGCAGAGTCTGGCAGGACTGACATCCGTGTGTTCTGTGGAGTTCCAAAAACCAAGGCATTAACGTTATAGGGAGAGCGGAACGGAATGTGACTGGGGCAGAGCTCTGTAGGGCTGTAAGGAAGAGGTGATAGAGGAGTGGTATCATTCCCCAGAGACTGTGTCTATTGTTACAGGAGATAACTCGGAGAGGGACGACAGCTAACTGTGCACCATATAGAGACTACTATGAAGTTAAATTGAACGTTACACATACCCAAATCATGGTGTGAGTAGCAGAGATAGGTTGGATACTCTTCCAGCGCCAACCAGCAAACACTTGACACATCTCCCAGAAGATTGGGACCGAGTGACTGTAAACGGAAAGTGTCAGAAGGTAGCTGCTTATCAACTGTTGGGACAAAAGGTTTACACTGTAACGGGGATGTTCACAAAGGGGTGGGTTGTAGATCGGCCTTGGGATGAGCGAAGGGGACCTAACCTGAGCACAGGAAAGTATTATCCACCGAAGGTCATTGGGATGTTGGTGGCTAGGGGAACGGGTATGAGTTGGGAGATAGGTAGGTAGTATCTGAAAGATTCAGTCCTAGATCTATCAGTGAACCACGAAGATAATAGGAGAGCAGGAGACAGATTACATGCAATAGCTTTTCTCACGGCAGTCGCTGTAGGGACAGTAACTGAAGGAGCAGTAATAGTAGCGAAGGATGCTATATTAACAGCGTGGAACTGGACTATGGCGCCAATGAGGTGTATTGTGAAGTATCCGTCAGGGGCAGTGTTAGTAACAGCAGGGGTTACTTTGGATACATTATTGGGATATCATCTTCTGAGGGCATTGATGTTGAAACGTATATACTGTGCTGAGTTACCTCAAGATGAGTCTTGGTTAAGACCACCGCAAGTGTATATTGGGTGGCCATGTAGGAGGAAGGAGATGGGCAGAAAAGGGAGAATGACATGGCTTGGGATCATCTTTTGGAACCTGAGGCCGGGGGGGAAGACTGGGTGAAAGCATGAGGTTTTTTAGGGCCTTTGTTTTTTTGTGGAACCAAGCAGAAAAGTATCCTGAAGGCATAGAGTCAGGCGAAGAGAGAGTGGGAATCATCATGTTATCAAACTTTGGGTTGTCATGCATATATAACAATGCAGAGCTTAACACATTATTAATATCTGCTATGCTTTGTGTTTCTCTTCGCTTCTCAAGTCTTGTGCTATCACTATCTTAGGAACCAGAAGGAGGAAATGGACAAAAGCTCCAGCGGAAATGGAGGTCAAAAGCTCCAGTTGAAATGTTGTGTTGAAAATAAGAGTGTGCCGTGTGATTACAGATCAGAGGCCATAAGTCGGAGGTGTAAACCTAATAATTAACAGTGAATGTTAATCATGTTGTATTTTTTTTTCTTTAACTTCTTAGGGAGCGGCAGCAGAGGTGACGGTTTGAGAGTCTGGCGTGCCCAAAGTAAAATGCCTGCCACTCAGGCTCAGAAAATAGGATCTGCACATAATTATTACTATTGGATAGGAAACACTGAGGTTTCTAAAAGTGTTAACAATGTCTGTGACTATAACAGAACTGATACGGCAGGCGAAGACCCGAGGAAAATCTATCCAGAAATGCAGTTTTTGGTGACCTTTGCTCTGTTTGACACTCTACCCATTGACTCCAAGGCAATCCAGCTCCTGGATTGCAGCACCTATTGCTTCCACTAGATGTCAACAGTCTATATACAAAGACTGGGAATGATTGGAGTAAGCAAAACGGATAGGAACAGGAAATGGTAAGGGGACCTGAAATGTCAACAAGTTCTCGGGCGCGAGTCTGGGTGCGCGCCCCACTTTATTTTACTTACATAACGTTTAGGTGACAATCAGAGTGAAATATTATCGCTAATATTCATAAAAGGATAGCTAAGGATGCATTATAACTGGTATTTGATTTGTTTAGGAAAAGTTTATAGGTATATTTGAACGCGTTCTCCACGTTTCAATGGGCGATTCGACGTTGGATTTTCTGAACATAACGCGCCAACCAAACGGAGATTTATGGATATAATAAATGACTTTTTCTAACAAAAGAACCATTGGATGTCTTCGTTGGGACACTTGGGAAGCCCTCAGCAGAAGTTCTTCAAAAGGTAAGGGATTTGTTTTCGCTGTGAAATGTGTGTTGTGTGAACTGCGATGGTTTATGAATTCATGCTAATGCAGAAATATTGGAGGTGCTACCCTCAAACAATCAAATGTTGTGCTTTAGCCGTAAAGCCTTTTTGAAATCTGACAATGCTGTGATAGTGCCAAGAAGCAGAGCTTTTGATGACTATGCAACACTTGTATATTGATGTTTAATAATTCAACTTTTGGATTTTGAATTTGGCGCCTTGCATTTCACCGGCTAGCGCCCCACTGCTCCCTAAGTAGTTAAAAGGTTAACTTCACCGGCTCCAGCAGAAAAACTGACTGTTTTGGAGAGCCTGGCGTGCCCAAAGTAAAATGCCTCCCATTTAGGCCCAGAAAGTGGGATATGCATATATTTAGTACCATCGGATAGGAAACACTCTGAATTTTCCAAAACTGTTAACCATTTGTCTGTGGGTCAATCAGAACGCATTTGGCAGGCAAAACCCTGAGGAATCTCTGTCCTGAAAAAAGTCATTTTGACACATTGCTCATTTTTGAGCCCCTCCCTATCCAAAATGACCATATATAGGCATGTGAACGCAGTGCACGTCGCTTCCTTATGATGTCATCAACCACGAGACGGTGTTTTACTCCATCTTGGGGGAATTTCGGCCATTGATAAACAGCATGGAACGAGAGACCACGCTATGAAAACTCTTCAGAGTCTTGGCGTGCATGAGAAGGCGCTGTGCCTTATTTATAGTTCTTAGCGTTCAGTTTATATTCCGGCTGATTTATAATAGTACATATACGTAAAAGGGTTCCTAAGGATACATTTAAAACTATGTTTGATTGTTTTTGGACAAGTTTATAGGTATAATTTTAACGAGTCGGCGCCGAGTTTCAAAGGAGTAATGGAGGCTGTCGTTTCTGATTATAACGCATGAACCAAATGGAGGATTTATGGATAAAAGACGTTACTTTTTCTAACAAAAGAACCATGGATTGTCTTCGTTGGACACTTAGGAAGACCTCAGCAGAAGTTCTTCAACAGGTAATTACTTTGTTTTCGCTGTGAAATGTGTTATGTGTGTGCCATGATTGCTAATCGATACATGGCTATTGGAAAATATGTGAGGTGCTACCCTCAAACAAATGAATGTGCTGCTTTCGCCGTAAAGCCTTTTTTGAAATCTGACAACGCTGTGATATTGCCAAGAAACAGAGCTTTTGATGAGTATGGAACACTTGTATATAGCTGGATGTTTTATAATTAAATTTTCGGATTTTAAATCTGGCGCTACAGGTTTGCGCAGTAGTGTCGGGATGATCCCGCTAGCGACCCACTGGTATTTGAGTCGTTAACTACACCCGAAAATGCTAATTTCTTCAAATTTTCCCAGACCTCAAACGTGGTCTTCCGATGTGGTTTAAGCATTGTTGAGGAATTAGAACATCCAATGTTTGAAAACAACGAGCAAAAACCTGGAAAAAAACAAAACTTAGAAAATGCAATATGGGGAAAAATGAAATAGGCAAAAAATGTAATAAATTTTATAGGGCTCTAAAAGTTCCTGGGAGTGTGAGTTATGACGAGCAGATGGAGGGAGGTCTAAGTAACCTTGATACACTGAGGTGTCATGATCAAGCAGCATCGGCAATCATCTACCCAGTCCCATCTGAGCGGCCATGTCAATGTGTGCATATCCCTTTTGCTTGAGACCTGCTGCATTTCCCCCTCCCTTATATGCTACATCTACATTCACTGATATTAAACGATGATTCCGATTTCTACATACAAATGACGAACAAATACAGGAGTATTACAGTGAAAATGTCAACTCAGCAAAAATGTCAGGACTTACAAAATCCTGTCAAATTTGAGCCTAGGAAGGAATGTCCTTTTTCCACAAAGAGAACCTCATGTCTATGTTCTATGGTAGACTAGAGGGATAAGCCCTGTGAAAGACGGGGGAGGGGTTCTAAGCGAACATACAGAATTCTTTTAAGATGGTCATACCAAGTATCATTTAGCGATTTGATTTTGAATTATAAGACCCCTTATGTTATGAAAAAATATAACAAAATATTTGATGCAATATTGAATTTGACATTACTGCTATTAGGCAATAGAAACACATTGGATAACAGATTCAATACATGGAACAGATAGTCCCCCACAAAAATAAAATGTAAATCAAATGATAGACCCAGTAAGCGCAAACCAGATGGAATGATGGCGTATCGCTGCAGAATGCTGTGGTAGCCACGCTGGTTAAGTGTGCCTTGAATTCTAAATAAATCACTGACAGTGTCACCAGCAAAGCACCCCAAAACCACCTACTCCATGCTTCACGGTGGGAACCATATATGCAGAGATCATCTGTTCACCTACTCTGCGTTTCACACGGCAGACCAAGCAAGTCTCATCTTCTTATTGGTGTCCTTTAGAAGTGGTTTCTTTGCAGCAATTCGACAATGAAGGACTGATTTACACAGCCGTTGTTACTCCACTGATCATCCTTTGAGATGTTTCTACAACTTGGAGTCCACCTTTGGGAAATTCAATTGAAAGGACATTATTTGGAAAGAAACACACCTGTCTAGATAAGGTCCCAGGGTTGACAGTGCATGTTAGAGCAAAAACCAAGCCATTAGGATGAAGGAATTGTCCGTAGAGATCAGAGACAGGATTGTGTCGAGGCACAGATTTTGGGAAAGGTACCAATACATTTCTGCAACATTGAAGGTCCCCAAGAACACAGTGGCCTCTATCATTCTTAAATGGAAGAAGTTTGGAACCACCAAGAGAATTTCTAGAGCTGGCCACCCGGCCAAACTGAGCAATCGGTGGGGAGAAGGGCTTTGGTCAGGGAGGTGACCACTGATGGTCACTGACAACGCTCTAGAGTTCCTCTGTGGCAAAGGGACTACCTTCCAGAATTACAACCATCTCCGCAGCACTCCACCAATCAGGCCGTTATGATATTAGCCAGACGGAAGGCACAAGACAGCCCGCTTGGAGTTTGACAAAAGGCACCTAAAGCACTCTGACCATGAGAAACAAGATTCTCTGGTATGATTAAACCAAGATTGAACTCTTTGGCCTGAATGCCAAGCGTCACATCTGGAGGAAACCTGGCACCATCCCTACGGTGAAGCATGGTGGTGGCAGCATCATGCTGTGGGGATGTTTTTCAGTGGCAGGGACTGAGAGACTAGTCAGAATCGAGGGAAAGATGCACAGAGCAAAGTACAGAGAGATCCTTGACGAAGTCCTGAGTGCTCTGGAACAGGTTCTCAGACTGGGGCGAAGATTCACCTTCCAACAGGACAACGACCCTAAGCACACAGCCAAGACAACACAGGAGAGGCTTTGAGACAAATCGCCAATTGTACTTGAGTGGCCCAGCCAGAGCCTGAACCTGATCAAACAGCTCAGGAGTCACCTGAAATCAGCTGTGGAGCAACGCTCCCCATCGAACCTGACAGAGCTTGAGAGGATCAGCAGAGAAGAATGGGAGAAACTCCCCAAATACAGGTGTGCCAAGCTTGTAGCATCATACCCAAGAAGACTTGAGACTGTAATCGCTGCCAAAAGGTGCTTCAACAAAGTACTAAGTAAAAGGTCTGAATACTTGTGTAAATACGACATTTCAGTTTTTTATATTAATACATTTGTAAACATTAAAAAAAAAATTATATCTGTTTTTGATTCGTCATTATGGGGTGTTGTGTGTAGATTGGTGAGGATTTTTTTAAATATATATTTTTTAAATCCATTTTAGAATAAGGGTATAACGTAATAAAATGTGGAAAAAGTCTTGGGGTCTGAATACTTTCCGAATTCCCTGTATATGGCACAGCTGTCAATTTTTTTGTCCTTAAATGAAACGGGTATACTTTTTTTATTGATCACAATTTTCTTTAACCTCTACGGGATCGGTGTCCCTAAACTGGGACGATTGTTGCAAATGTGCGCTAACGTGACTAGAATGACGTTGTAGCCAACTTTCCAGGACATAGACATGTCTTATATGGGCAGAAAGCTTAAATTCTTGATAATCTAACTGCAGTTTCCAAGTTACAGTAGCTATTACAGTGAAAGAAAATACCATGCTATTGTTTGAGGAGAGTGCACAACAAAACACTTATCACGGCAACTGGTTTGATACATTCACCTCTGAAGGTAAATAATGTACTTACATTCAGTAATCTTGCTCTGATTTGTCATTCTGAGGGGAAAAGGCCATTCGTGAAGATAGATTAGTAAGATCGTCTAGCCCTGCTGATATATAGGGGTCAAGATTTTGCAGCTCTTTCAGAACATCAGCTGTCTGGATTTGGGTGAAGGAGAAATGGGGGAGGCTTGGGCAAGTTGCAGTGAGGGGTGCAGGGCTGTTGACCGGGGTAGGGGTAGCCAGGTGGAAAGCATGGCCAGCCATAGAAAAATGCTTAATCTAATTCTCAATTATCGCAGATTTATCGGTGGTGACAGTGTTTCCAAGCCTCAGTGCAGTGGGCAGCTGGAGAGAGATGCTCTTATTCTCCATGGACTTTACAGTGTCCCAGAACTTTTTTGAGTTAGTGCTACAGAATGCAAATTTCTGTTTGAAAAAGCTAGCCTTTGCTTTCCTAACAGCCTGTGTTTATTGGTTCCTAACTTCCCTGAAAAGTTGCATGTCGCGGGGGCTATTCGATGCTAATGCGGTACGCCACTGGATGTTTTTGTGCCGGTCAAGGGCAGTCAGGTCTGGAGTGAACCAGGGGCTATATCTGTTCCTGGTTCTACATTTCTTTAATGGGGCATGCTTATTTAAGATAGTGAGGAAAGCACTTTTAAAGAATAACCAGGCATCCTCTACAGACGGAATGAGGTCAATATCCTTCCAGGATACCCGGACCAGGTCGATTAGAAAGGCCTGCTCGCTTAAGTGTTTTAGGGAGCGTTTGACAGTGATTACGGATGCAGGTAATGAGGCAGTGATCGCTGAGATCCTGGTTGAAGACAGCAGAGGTGTATTTGGAGGGCAGGTTGGTTAGGATGATATCTATGAGGGTGCCCCTGTTTACGGATTTGGGGTTGTACCTGGTAGGTTCAATGATAATCTGTGTGAGATTGAGAGCATCAAGTTTAGATTGTAGGTTGGCCAGGGGGTTAAGCATGTCCCAGTTTAGGTCACCTAACAACACGAGCTCTGAAGATAGATGGGAATCAATCAGTTCGCATATGGTGTCCAGGGCACAGCGGGGCAGAGGGTGGTCTATAGTAAGCGGCAATGGTAAGCGACTTGTTTCTGGAGAGGTGGATTTTTAAAAGTAGAAGCTCAAATTGTTTGGGCACAGACCTGGATAGTAGGACAGAACTCTGCAGGCTAACTCCGCCCCCTTCGGCAGTTCTATCTTGTCGTTAAATGTTATAGTTAGGGATGGAAATTTCAGGGTTTTTGGTGGTCTTCCTAAGCCCGGTTTCAGACACGGCTAGGACATCCGGTGTGCTAAAGCAGTGAATAAAACAAACATAGAAAGGAGGCTTCTAATGTTAACATGCATGAAACCAAGGCTTTTACGATTACAGAAGTCAACAAATGAGAGCGCCTGGGGAATGGGAGTGGAGCTAGGCACTGCAGGGCCTGGATTAACTTCCACATCACCAGACGAACAGAGGAGGAGTAGGATAAGGGTACGGCTAAAGGCTAACAGAACTGGACGTCTAGTACGTTCAGAACAGAGAGTAAAAGGAGCAGATTTCTGGGCACGGTAGAATAGATTCAAGGCATTACGTACAGACAAAGGTATGGTAGGACGTGAATACAGTGGGGGTAAACCTGTGCATAGAGTGACGATGAAAGAGATACTGTCTCTAGAAATATCGTTTAAACCAGGTGATGTCTCCGCATGTGTGGGAGGTGGGACTAAAGTGTTAACTAAGGCGTGTTGAGCAGGGCTAGATGCTCTACAGTGAAATAAAGCAATAGTTACTAACCGAAACAGCAATGGACAAGGCATATTGACCTAAGGGATAGGCATGCGTAGCCGGGTGATCATAAGAGTCAAGTGTGTGGCTTCAGGCAGCTAGCAGGCCGGGGCTAGCATGCTAACAGAAGGGCCTTAGAGGGACGATGCAACGGAGGAAAGTCTGTTGTGGCCCCCTCGTGCTGTCGGCGGACGGATCAGTAGGGCTCCTTGAGGTAAACCAGGCGAGTTGGAAAAATAGGTAAAGTGGCTAAAGAGTTTGACTAAATCTGAACATAATTAGCCATTTCTGACTGAAAAATAACCTAAATTACTTTGTTTAGGAAAAAAACATTCCCTTCTCCCTCAACCCTTGCTCTCTTTACGTGACACATATACAGTAAAATGCAAATCAATAACATTTTTCACATGCGTTTTTCTGAATTTTTTTGTTGTTATTCTGTCTCTCACTGTTCAAATAAACCTACCATTAAAATTATAGACTGATCATATCTTTGTCAGTGGGCAAACGTACAAAATCAGCTGGGGATCAAACACTTTTTTGGATAAGAAAGTAGTCAAGACAACTAGCTTGATTGAGCCTTATCCCCTTAGTTTTATTGCTTAAACTATCTCCATATTGTTTGTGGACACTTGCTCGTCGAACATCTCATTCCAAAATTAAGGGCATTAATATGGAGTTGGTCCCCTCGTTCGCTGCTATGACACCTTCCACTCTTCTGGGGAGGCTTTCCCAGTAGATGTAGGAACATTTCTGCTGGGATTTGCTTCCATTCAGCCACAAGAGCATTAGTGAGGTCGGGCACTGATGTGGGCGATTAGGCCTGGCTTGCAATCAGCATTCCAAATTTATCCCGAAGGTGTTTGATGGGGTGGAGGTCAGGGCTCTGTGCAAGGCAGTCAATTTCTTCCACATTGATCTCGACAAACCATTTCTGTATGGACCTCGCTTTCTGCACGGGGGCATTGTCATGCTAAAACAGTAAAGGGCCTTCCCCAAACTGTTGCTACTAAGTTGTCAGCACAGAATCGTCTCGAATGTCATTGTATGCTGTAGCGTTAAGATTCCCCTTAATTGGAACTAAGTGGCCTAGCCAAAACAATAAAAAACAGCCCCAGACAACTCCAAACTTTATAGTTGGCACTATGTATTGGGGCAGGTAGTGTTCTCCTGGCATCCATCAAACCCAGATTTGTCGGACTGCCAGATGGTGAAGCGTGATTTATCACTCCAGAGAATGAGTTTCCACTGCTCCAGAGTCCAATGGCGGCGAGTTTTACCACTCCAGCCGACGCTTGGCATTGTGCATGGTGATCCTAGGCTTGTGTGCGGCTGCTTGGCCATGAAAACCCATTTCATAAAGCTCCCGACAAACAGTTATTGTGCTGACGTAGTAGTGAGTGTTGCAACTGAGGACAGACAATTTTTACGCCCTACGTGATCCCGTTCTGTGAGCTTTTGTTGTATCTAGACGTTCCCATTTCACAATAACAGCACTTCCAGTTGACCGGAGCAGCTCAAGCAGTGCAGAAATTTGACTGACTTGTTGGAAAGGTGGCATCCTATGACAGTGCCACGTTGAAAGTCACGGAGCTCTTCAGTACGTGCCATTCTACTGCCAGTGTTTGTCTATGGAGATTGCATGGCGGTGTGCTCCATTTTATACACCTGTCAGCAACGGGTGTGGCTGAAATAGCCAAATCCACTAATTTGAAGGGGATGTCCACATACTTTGTGTGTACTTCCATTCATTTTATAAACTGGTAACAGGGGACCTTCAGACAAGTCTTGTGAGCGTCCTAGAGCAAAATGGAGAACACCATCGTGTTCCACAACTGATATAATAGTGTCTAGCCCAAACCGTTCGGACGCTACAGACAGAAATTGGTAGAAGAGGCTGTATCGACTTCAGAGGAGTCTTGTGGGGGTTGTTGAGCAAAATGGAAAACACCATTGTTTGTAGGCCAAACCGTTCGGATGCTACAGACGTTTTTGTGAGACCACCAATTTTCGGGATGTCTCATGGTCTGACAAATACTGCTCTAGCTCTACCACCTTTCACTGCAGATGCGGAAGGGTGATAATCAGCAGATGCGGTTGATTGAGACGCAGCCAATGCAACAACAAAAAAAAATCTATCTTAAACCGACTGATTTTGATGGGGATTGTTAATTAGGGATTATGTTAATTAGATTTCCAAGGAGCTGTGGAAATTCTAGGCGAAGATACTCAAAGGGTTTACACTATTTTGGCATTGCTTGTGGCATGGTGGATGACATGAGCAAGCCATTTTAAAGAACAGATTAAACCAGTAATATTTAAAAAGTACTCAGTAAATCAATCAGATTTTCTGCTGGGAATGTTTCATAATGGGTTTCACCCAACATGCAACACGTTCAACAATTTTACTGAGATACAGGTCATATAACAAAATCAGACAATTAAATACTTTAGGCCCTAATCTATGGATTTCACATGACTGGGCAGGGGGCACAGCCATGGGTTTGCCTGGGAGGACATAAGCCTACCCACTTGGGAGCCAGGCCTAGCCAATTGTAATATGTTTTTCCCCACAAAAGGGCTTTATTACAGACATAAATACTCCACAATTTCATCAGCTGTCCAGGTGGCTTGTCCCAGATGATCCTGCAGGTGAGGAAGCTGAATGTGGAGGTCCTGGGTCGGCGTAGTAACACGTGGTCTGCAGTTGAGGCCGTTTGGATGTACGGCCACATTTTCTAAAACAACGTTTAATGCGGCTTATGTTAGAGGAATTAACATTACATTCTCTGGCAAAAGCTCTGGTGGACATTCCTTCCTGCAGTCAGCATGCCAATTTCACACTTCCATAAAACTTGAGATACATGTGGCATTGTGTTGTGTGACAAAACTGCACATTTTAGAGTGGCCTTTTATTTTCCCCTGCATAAGGGGGAAGGCTCTCAGTGAGAGCCTTTTTCACCTCACTCAATATAATATTACAAAGCAAGACCCATGATCTTGTGGGCTATACTCGGCCTTGTCTCAGGATGGTAAGTTGGTGGTTGAAGATATCCCTCTAGTGGTGTGGGGGCTGTGCTTCGGCAGAGTGGGTGGGGTTATATCCTGCCTGTTCGGCCCTGTCCGGGGGTATTGTCGGACGGGGCCACAGTGTCTCCCGACCCCTCCTGTCTCAGCCCCTAGTATTTATGCTGCAGTAGTTTATGTGTCGGGGGGCTAGGGTCCGTCTGTTATATCTGGAGTATTTCTTCTCTTATCTGGTGTCCTGTGTGAATTTAAGTATGCGCTCTCTAATTATCTCTTTCTTCTCTCTTTCTCGGAGGACCTGAGCATTAGGACCATTCCTCAAGGCCTACCTGGCCTGATGACTCCTTGATGTCCCGAGTCCACCTGGCCGTGCTGCTTCTCCAGTTTCAACTGTTCTGCCTGTTTTATGAACATTTTAAAATCTTGTCCATGTTCTGTTATAATCTGCACCCGGCACAGCCAGAAGAGGACTGGCCACCCCTCACAGCCTGGTTCCTCTCTAGGTTTCTTCCTAGGTTTTGGCCTTTCTAGGGAGTTTTTCCTAACCACCGTGCTTTTACACCTGCATTGCTTGCTGTTTGGGGTTTTAGGCTGGGTTTCTGTACAGCACTGTGACATCAGCTGATGTAAGAAGGGCTTTATAAATACATTTGATTTGATTTGAGATTAATTGGGGTTAAAAAAATTCAAGCACGCAATGTTCCATAATTCATGACACAAGAGATCAAAGGCATCAAGCTATGAAACAAAAATATATGAATGCAATAGAGACAAATGCCTATGAGATCCACCCACAAACCACCACGTCTGTGGTCTCAACTGATATGCAAAAAACACCCCAAAAATACTGTCAACAATTCAATGGCAACTGCATACCTTACCTGTTATTTTGTCTCTAACTAATTTACAGGACTCGATTTCCCCGATGCTCCCAAACAAACTCTTGAGCTCTTCTTGGGTCATGTTCTGAGGCAAGTAGTTCACTATCAAGTTAGTTTTACTGTCCTCTATGCTTCCTGACTCTATCGGAGAGGAGCAGTTGATCGACATTGTTGAGGGACCATTGCTCGTGTTGTTGCAAGTAAGCCCATTGGACAGCTGTGTTTCCATGGCAGCAATTACCTGCTAAAAAGACAGAAAAGTAAAGTTATGACCACATGCTAATACATCAAACATGAAGCTAACCAAAATTGGGTAATTAAAAAGGATGCTCTTCACTTGCAGAATTTAATTAGCTGAAGCCATTATATGACATCAAATTATCAAGATTACAGTCTCGCTTTTGGGAAGAGTAAGGTCGGACTGACCTGAACAATTCTCAACAGAATATCAATTATGTGTAGCCTATTAGCATAAGAAAAACAATTATAAGGCTGTTGAACAATATGCTAGTTATCAGTGAGTATTATAAAGTGCTTTGCAAAAGTATTCACCCCCTTGGCATTTTTCCTATTTTGTTGCCTTACAACCTGAAATTAAAATAAGATTTTTGGGGGGTTTATTAAATTTGATTGACACAAAATATCTACCACTTTGAAGATGCAAAATATTTTTTCTTGTGAAACAAACAAGACAAAAAAAAAAAAGAAAACTTGAGCATGCAGAACTATTCAATATACTTTGTAGAGCCACCTTGTGCAGCAATAACAGCTGCAAGTTTCTTGGGATATGTCTCTATAAGCTTGGCACATCTAGCCACTGGGATTTTTGCCAATTCTTCAAGGCAAAACTACTCCAGCTCCTTCAAGTCAGATGTGTTCCTGCTGGTGTACAGAAATCTTTGTCATACCACAGATTCTCAATTGGATTGAGGTCTTGGCTTTGACTAGGCCATTCCAAGACAAATGTTTTCCCTTAAACAACTCAAGCGTTGCTTTAGCAGTATGCTTAGGGTCATTGTCCTGCTGGAAGGTGAACCTCCGTCCCAGTCTCAAATCTCTGGAAGACTGAAACAGGTTTCCCTGTATTAAGCGCCATCCATCATTCCTTCAATTCTGACCAATTTCCCAGTCCCTGCCAATGAAAAACATCCCCACAGCATAATGGTGATGGTGTTCTCGGGGTGATGAGGTGTAGGGTTTGTGCCAGACAAAGCGTTTTCATTTATGGCCAAAAAGCTAAATTTTAGTCTCATCTGACCAGAGTACCTTCTTCCATATGTTTGGGGAGTCTCCCACATGCCTGTTTGGCGAACACCAAACGTGTTCGCTTATTTTTTTCTTTAAGCAATGGCTTTTTTCTGGCCACTCTTCTGTAAAGCCCAGCTCTGTGGAGTGTACAGCTTAAAGTGGTCCTATGGACAGATACTCCAATCTCCGCTGTGGAGCTTTGCAGATCCTTCAGGGTTATCTTTGGTCTGTTGCCTCTCTGATTAAATGCCCTCATTGCCTGGTCTATGAGTTTTGATGGGCGGGCCTCTCTTGGCAGTTTTGTTGTGGTGAAATATTCTTTCCACCTGTGTGCAATCTAACTAATTATGTGACTTCTGAAGGTAATTGGTTGCACCAGATCTTATTTAGGGGCTTCATAGCAAAGGGGGTGAAAACATATGCACACACCACTTTCCCCTTCTTTTTTATATTTTTTTAAACAAGTGTTTTTTTTTTTTTTTTTTTCCACTTCACCAATTTGGACTATTTTGTGCATGTCCATTACATGAAATCCAAATAAAAATCTATTTAAATTACAGGTTGTAATGCAACAAAATAGGAAAAAAACCAAGGGGGTGAATAAATTTGCAAGGCACTGTAGATTATTACCATTAGGCCTAATTCTACAGTGAACAATAACTTTGAAAACACAGCCCTGAATTGCAACATACATTATATAATTACACTTCTCCTGAGACTATAGCTGAGGTGAAATACACTTTCAGGCTGCTCTAAACAAAAGTAATTTCCCCTTCATTCGCACAGGGATGGGAGCTTCAAAAAAGACAAAGCATGACAAAAGTGTGTGTTACTGTAATACATTTTCTTTATTAAACTAGCCTATCCTTCAATGGCATCTGAAATATGAGTTGGAGGTGAGCAGACTACCTTTGAATAGGTGTACAATTTTGTATGTGTCTGCACTGTCATGCAAAAGAAAGGGGCACCAAAATGATTACCACTCCTGCAGACATCTGTCCTTTCCTCTTATGAGGAGAATGAGAAAATAAACTATTCAATTTAATTGCTTTTGTCAAGCTGGCAGAAAACTAAACACTGATCAACTGAGAAGATGCACTGCTGTGTTGCATTTATATAAAGATCTTTCAAAGGCAAACTGGGTGAAATCCAGTAGGCCTACTCCACAGTGGCATCATTCAAGTCAGGAAAATGTGTTGTGAAGACAAAGATTTAAAAATAAAACTAGGCTAGGCTACAACTGTGTGAATTCTGGCACTACAAAACAAAGACATAACGGGATAGGCTATTTAATTAAGGCCAACATCTAAAATGTATTCTACAAAGCTACAATTTGATGCATCTCCCAACAAGTATGAAGAGACATCCTTATTCAAATATGTCCAGTCAGAGGCAGCACAATTCATGAGTTTCATTCAAGCACCAACTGAATAGCCATTCATTTAGGCTAGATAAAAGTAAAAATGTGCTAAGAGGTCAAAGTTCATATTTCAAATGCTATACTACATTCAAAAGTGCATGCATTCAGACAGTTATTATCAAAGTGGCGGTACAGTTTTAGACCATACCAATGCAGACAGACTACTTGGAGTATTTCGTACACAAAATATATATATATATATTTTTTTAAATCACTGTAAATTAGCCTAATACTGAACACAAAGACTGGCAAAAAATATTTAAATGCATCCAAAGTCGGGAGCTAGCCATTGGTATGGCCTGAGACAATGAGCATTATTGTCCAAATTAATTCAAGAAGAAGTGCCACCGACCCCAGTCCAAGGCTCTGCCGCCCACGAACCACTTCTAAGCAGAGAAGCCACATCGCACAGTCTGACTGCCATGTTAGTTAGAAGTTGTCGTCTGCAAATGTGGACACAGAAAGTACTGTATGTTAGATTCACAGGAAAAAAAAAGCAACAGTCAGTGAAGATAACATGTCATAGTTACGAGAGGTGGAGTGAGGGGGATTCTTTCTTGGCACTGGCCATCCATGCAGATTGGCTTCACCCGGAGAGGCAGTGACAAAAGTCAATTTCTCATAATACGTAATCTTTAGCAAGGAGCAAAAATTTGACTGGGGAAAGATCTGTAGGAGTTAGTCAAGAAAGAAATCTCGCCACAAAAGAGGAACATGCATGTGTGATTTCAATTAGTTGAATGGATGGGATGCGTCACAGTAAGATGTACTGAAATCGGACAGTGCAAATCAATAGCTCTGCACAGTACAGTTTACATCTGCAGCTTGCCAGATATAGAGCCACTGCTGGTATTGCGCTGACACACACATTCACTAACCGTGTTCAAGTAGCTCACAAAGCACAAAAAGCCCCCAATCTGTTGTCATTAAATTACACTTTAAAGCAATTAAGTTACTTTTCAGGTCTTTTGGGTCTTTGGTTTTAACCTTAATGCTAAGGTTACAACCACAAGAAGATGAGTATATCCAAGCTTGCTACAGTATAAAATATCACTTATAATATAAAGTGGATAGGCTACATTTCACCTGCTACTGGTAAACAATGCCACATTCAAAGTCTGAGCAACAGGCCAGTTCTACCCCAACAAAGCAGGACAGGTCTCCTGTTTAAAATAAATACTGTCAACAAATGAAAACATATTACCATACCGTAATCACATTTGACTGCAGTTCATTAAATGAAATATTCACACATTTTGAATGTTACAGTATACAGTGCCTTGCTAAAGTATTCACTCCCCTTGGCCTTTTTCCTATTTTGTTTTCTTACAACCTGGAATGAAAGCTTGAGTGTGCATAACTATTCACTCCCCCAAAGTCAATACTTTGTAGAGCTATCTTTTGCAGCAATTACAGCTGCAAGTCTCTTGGGGTATGTCTCTATAAGCTTGGCACATCTAGCCACTAGGATTTTTGCCCATTCTTCAAGGCAAAACTGATCCAGCTCCTTCAAGTCGGACGGGTTCCTGCTGGTGTACAGCAATCTTTAAGTCATACCACAGATTCTCAATTGGATTTAGGTCTGGACTATGACTAGGCCATTCCAAGACATTTCAATGTTTTCCCTTAACTTCTTAGGGCTAGGATCTAGTTTCCTGAATTTCCACCTGACTGACATGCTCAAAGTAAACTGCCTGTTACTCAGGCCCAGAAGCCAGGATATGCATATATCACAATGGATAGAAAACATTGAAGTTTCTAAATCTGTTAAAATAATGTCTGAGACTATAACAGAATTGATATAGCAGACGGAAATCCAAATAAAAAAAACAAACGAAATTATTATTTTAGGTCCCAGGCTCTTATAATGTAAATCTATGGGTCCCATGTAATTCCGGCTCCCAGATTGCAAATCCTATGGCTTCCACTAGATGTCAACAGTCTTTATTCAAGGTTTCAGGCTTGTTCTTGAAAAACAAACAAGAATTTGTAGTTTTGGTGAGGAGAGCAACGGAACAGTATTTCGGCACGGGTGGAAGAACATACTACTTTCTGTATGAAATGCTATAGTTTATTTACATTTTAGGGTGCCTGAGGATTAAATAGAAACATTGTTTGACTTGTTTGGACAAAGTTTAACGGTAGCTTTTTGGATTTCTTTGTCTGCATGTTGAACGAGCGGATTACTGAAATCGATGGCGCCAACTAAACAGACTTTATGGGATATAAAGAAGGATTTTATCTAACAAAATTACCATTCATGTTGTAGCTGGGACACTTTGGATTGCAAACAGAGGAAGATCTTCAAAAGTAACTGATTTATTTAATCGCTATTTGTGAGTTTGTGACGCCTGTGCTGAAAAACATTATGTGGGGTGCTGTCCTCAGACAATCGCATGGTATGCTTTTGCTGTAAAGCCTATTGTAAATCGGACAACAGTTAGATTAAGAATTTAAGCTTTTAAATAAGATACCTCTATGTTCATGAACGTTTAATATTACGATTATTTATTTGAATTGCCCGCCCTCCAATTTCACCAGATGTTGTCGACTGGTGTCCCGCTAGCGGGACGCCTAGCATTATAAACCACTCAAGCGTTGCTTTAGCAGTATGCTTAGGGTCATTGTCCTGCTGGAAGGTGAACCTCTGTCCCAGTCTCAAATCTCTGGAAGACAAACCGGTTTCCCTCAAGAATTTTCCCATATTTAGCGCCATCTATCATTCCTTCAATTCTGACCAGTTTCCAACAAAACAGGAAAAACACCAAGGGGGATAAATACTTTCGCAAGGCACTATATGGTATTTGTGCATCTCTGAGTGATGTCCGATCGATTCCTGGGGTCTTTTCCTATTTTCATGTGTATCTGAGCAATTGCTTTTCAAGCAGACAGAAATACATCACAACTGTATTCCTGCCTGCTTAATTGGCAATTAGCTCACATTAGTGACGTCACAATACCAGAATTTCTACTTCAATACCAGGTTCATGATACTCGATACCCTCGAAACACGCAATACCAAAACGATACCACAACCAAAAATAAGGCGCATTAGCCAAAGTCACAGAACGGCACTTCATCCAGACAGATATACTCAGCTACTACTCTGTGCAATCATTGGGCATATTTTGAGTTACAGTGGTTTTTCCACTAAAAGTTTTGCGATTATGCTGCGGGACATAGAGGAAATGTGTGATTTAGTACGGTACCCTGCCTCACCACTTCATTGCTCCAGACCAGCGCAAGGGGGAGTTAAAGCACTGATTATGAATTTGGGTCTTAGTCTCTGACAATGAATGGGCGACATAAACCTAAATAGAAATTAATACTTGTGCACGACTTCAGTATTACTTATCAAAACCCCACCTTCTGTCAACCAATCATGTCAATAAGGAGCTATACGGAGCCCTACGCATTGTTATACAATTTGGGAGGCGCACGGCGATGTGGTCAATTTGGCCTCTGCATGCCTCCGGAGAGTGCAATTGCGTCACACCTTCCATACGGAGCCTCCGGCCACATTTTCAGATCAAGCATAAATTGGCTCTTGGGCATTGTTGGCAAAATAGATGGACGCAGTTCAATGCATGATTAATACACTGCTCAAAAAAATAAAAGGGAACACTTAAACAACACAATGTAACTCCAAGTCAATCACACTTCTGTGAAATCAAACTGTCCACTTAGGAAGCAACACTGATTGACAATAAATTTCACATGCTGTTGTGCAAATGGAATAGACAACAGGTGTAAATTATAGGCAATTAGCAAGACTTTGTGCAAGGAGGAGCAAGAGGAGCACTGCCAGAGCCCTGCAAAATGACCTCCAGCAGGCCACAAATGTGCATGTGTCTGCTCAAACGGTCAGAAACGGACTCCATGAGGGTGGTATGAGGGCCCGACGTCCACAGGTGGGGGTTGTGCTTACAGCCCAACACCGTGCAGGACGTTTGGCATTTGCCAGAGAACACCAAGATTGGCAAATTCGCCATTGGCGCCCTGTGCTCTTCACAGATGAAAGCAGGTTCACACTGAGCACGTGACAGACGTGACAGAGTCTGGAGACGCCGTGGAGAACGTTCTGCTGCCTGCAACATCCTCCAGCATGACCGGTTTGGCGGTGGGTCAGTCATGGTGTGGGGTGGCATTTCTTTGGGGGGCCGCACAGCCCTCCATGTGCTCACCAGAGGTAGCCTGACTGCCATTAGGTACCGAGATGAGATCCTCAGACCCCTTGTGAGACCATATGCTGGTGCGGTTGGCCCTGGGTTCCTCCTAATGCAAGACAATGCTAGACCTCATGTGGCTGGAGTGTGTCAGCAGTTCCTGCAAGAGGAAGGCATTGATGCTATGGACTGGCCCGCCCGTTCCCCAGACCTGAATCCAATTGAGCACATCATGTCTCGCTCCATCCACCAACGCCACGTTGCACCACAGACTGTCCAGGAGTTGGCGGATGCTTTAGTCCAGGTCTGGGAGGAGATCCCTCAGGAGACCATCCGCCACCTCATCAGGAGCATGCCCAGGCGTTGTAGGGAGGTCATACAGGTACGTGGAGGCCACACACACTACTGAGCCTCATTTTGACTTGTTTTAAGGACATTACATCAAAGTTGGATCAGCCTGTAGTGTGGTTTTCCACTTTAATTTTGAGTGTGACTCCAAATCCAGACCTCCATGGGTTGATACATTTGATTTCCATTGATAATTTTTGTGTAATTTTGTTGTCAGCACATTCAACTATGTAAAGAAAAAATTATTGAATAAGATTATTTCATTCATTCAGATCTAGGATGTGTTATTTTAGTGTTCCCTTTATTTTTTTGAGCAGTGTATAATTCACCAATACATTTCTTGGTAGTCCAAAAAATATTGCTATCAGGTTGTAAATCACAGCTGTCCTGGTACATTGTTTGCTGCCTCCACCCATTCGGGATGCACTGTTTTAGTTTCAATGACTCAATATTTGACAAAAACTGACAGATGTAACTAAGGCTGGGAACGTCAATACAATAGTTATGGGCATTCCGTGTCTTTTTGGTGAGCCAGCTCATTTGGCTCCATTCACTTAAGAGCCGGCTGATTTGGCTCCCAAACATCTTTGTACGAAATGCTTAAAAAAAAATCTACCTAGAACCAAATCTCCAACGTAAAGCCCAACAAGTAGGCTACCATTATATAAGATCGTGAAATGCGCTTTCAAAAAAGTTTTTCCTAGGCCAAAATTATTAGATCGCCTGCAAAAAATTTTATGAAGTGATTTCTTTGTTGTTCCATATTTGCAGAAATTCACTCAGATGTATTTTGTGGATTTTGGTGAATTGCTTTCTATTGGTCTAGCGCTAATACTGCCTGTAAACACAGTCCAGTTCAAAGTGAATGATGGCAGACCAGTGTGGCAAATGGCTTATTTGCATATAGGCCCACTGTAGCTCTGATTGGCTATAGTACACTGGTCTGTGTAGACTCTGGTCATGGACAAAACTAACATGTTTTTATTAGGTTTTATTTACTGCTGTGTCTATTAATTGTCCAAAACCACAGCCACTTTAGAATTTTCACAAAAGCCTTACTCAACGTCATTCCCAAACATTCAATGAAAGTATGAAAATGAAAACAAATAAAAACAAACAAAGGCATGTTCTTCGAGTGTGTGTATATGAACAGATTTTCATACAATTTAATGTTGCTTAAACACTCAGTTCCACTTTCAATGTCATTACATTTGAACACATGGTTATTTTTTTGAGACAGCCATGTATGCATTAATCAATTATAAAAATTATACAACCAATTCAACTTGTTTTTACCAAACTAACTACAAAACATAATAGTAATGACTTATTAGAATGGTAAATCTCTATTGATAAACTGGGTAAATCAATATCTAGCCTAGGTCTAGGCACAATACAGGTAAATGCATATTATTCAATAGTGTGTGGATGCTTTGAGTTATTGAGCTAATTTCATGGGGCTACAGATGACAAACAGTCCCTTCCCTTTAGGACTTATATAATTGGCAACTGCTAGGAGAACATTTTATTATATTGATCAACATTTGCATAGAAGAAGCAATTTCTTATTTTATAAAAATGTGCACTGACTCTATAAGAAAGTAATGACGTAATAGCCACAAAATCTGATTATTGTCTATGGAATCTAGTAGAGGTGGGACAAAGTCACTATTGTTTGAGTCAAGTCACAAGGTTAGTAGTCTTGAGTCATGTCCAAAGTAGAATTGAGTAGAGTAGAGCCAATTCATGCATTTTAAGAGAAAGTCAAGTCGAGTGAGTAAGAAAGAAAACACACACACACACACACACACACACACACACACACACACACACAATGACTCTTTCAACTACAAATCGAGACTTTGGGGACTCTAAGGTTCCATCTGACATTTTTGTTAAAAATTAGTTAGTCACATAATAGATGGTTCTTCATGTCTGTGAAGTTAGATTTTGGAAAAAGTACATTAAGTGATTCAAAGTACATTTGAAAGTACATTTTAACCCAATCACAAGCCTGAACAAATACCGACGGACCAATCAGAACACGTCATCTTTGCCATCTCCCTCCATGTATGGTCTAGGCTAGCCAGCAATAATGGCATAAAAGCAAAAAACACTGCCAGAAATCAAGTTAATGTTGTCACATCGTTGTTCAGTGATGACAGTAATTAATCTGATGATTTAATGTATTTGATGTGTTAGTAAAATAGTGTTATTCTATCATTTAAGTATTCAAATTAGTGTTGGACGGTATCCAGATTCAGTCATACCGTCCTTCTCTCATCCAGGGATTTACAATACAGTAGGAGGCACCTCAAAAACACGCAAAAAAGCCCACTGTGTGACTATTACCTGAATGCTAACAATTTGCACAATTAATAGAGACTTTGCCAGAATATGCTACATCTTCATCCTATAAGTATTGAAGGTAGTGTGATGTTACAGATATCTTTAGACATTATCCGGTACCACCACTGAGGTATATAATTATAACCAACCAAAACTAGGCCAAATATGAAAATGAACAAATACATCATCAGGTAGCCTATTGTTCTGGCAAAGATGCATCTGTAGCAGATTGCTAAACTTTATTTTATATGGATAATATTAACATAGGTAGGCTACTCTGTTTTTGCCAGGCAAAACAGGAGAAAATTAAACCATCGCTTTCTGGTCACTAATCTGGATATGTGTGCTAATGTTGATGACTGGTCATAGATCAACAGTCATGAGGGGAAACTTTTTGGTGCTGAAGCACAGATTGGATTTTTATATATCATTTGGTGCAATGCCGTAGGTCTGTTAGCAACCAGATTGAATAAGCAAAGGTATAAATACAAAATGGTAGGCTATATGTAGCCTATTAAAATATGAAAATGTTTTTTCCCAATCAGTTTCACACTTGCAACCCCAAAAATCCTTCACTGCACTAGCTCACCTGACCTGAGATGATTAACAGTTTGCTGGTCCAATTATAGGGCAGAGTGTGCGTTTCACTTGCCAATTCATTTTTTGCAAGTGCGATAGACTGTCTCGCTGCGTGGAGAGTAGTTTAATCCACAAAATGAATGACAAAACCTAGCCAGATAATTTACTATTCATTAGTCTCAAGTAAATTTTGAGTCGAGGCTCCAAGTCAAAGTCTCAAGATATTTTATATCAAGGAGACGCCTTCGGTCTCCTATAGATGAACGTACTTTGATGCGAAAAGTGCAAATCAATCCCAGAACAACAGCAAAGGACATTGTGAAGATGCTCGAGGAAACAGGTAAAAAAAAGTATCTATATCCACAGTATAACGAGTCTTATATCGACATAACCTGAAATGCCGCTCAGCAAGGAAGAAGCCACTGCTCCAAAACCGGCATAAAAAAAGCCTGACTATGGTTTGCAACTGCACATGGGAACAAAGATCGTACTTTTTGTAGAAACGTCCTCTGGTCTGATGAAACAAAAATAGAACTGTTTGTCCATAATGACCATCGTTATGTTTGGAGGAAAAATGGGGAGGCTTGCAAGCCGAAGAACACCATCCCAACCGTGAAGCACGAGGGTGGCAGCATCTTGTTGTGGGGGTGCTTTGCTGCAGGAGGGACTGGTGCACTTCACAAAATAGATGGCATCATGAGGGAGGAAAATGTGGATAAATTGAAGCAACATCAAGACATCAGTCAGGAAGTTAAAGCTTGGTCGCAAGTGGGTCTTCCAAATGGGCAATGACCCCAAGCATACATCCAAAGTTGTGGCAAAATGGCTTAAGGACAACAAAGTCAAGGTATTGGAGTGGCCATTACAAAGCCCTGACCTCAATCCTATAGAAAATGTGTGGGCTGAACGGAAAAAGCGTGTGCGAGCAAGGAGGCCTACAAACCTGACTCAGTTACACCAGCTCTGTCAGGAGGAATGGGCCAAAATTCACCCAACTTATTGTGGGAAGCTTGTGGAAGGCTACCAAAAATGTTTGACCCAAGTTAAAGAATTTAAAGGCAATGCTACCAAATACTAATTGAGTGTATGTAAACTTCTGACCCACTGGGAATGTGATGAAAGAAGTAAAAGCAGAAATAAATCAATCACTCTACTATTATTCTGACATTTAACATTCTTAAAATAAAGTGGTGATATTAACTGACCTAAGACAGGGAACTTTGACTAGGATTTGTGAAAAACTGAGTTTAAATGTAGTTGGCTAAGGTGTATGTAAAATTCCGACTTCAACTGTATTTTCAGGTCTCTCCAGAGATGTTCGATCGGGTTCAAGTCTGGGATCTGGCAGAGCCACTCTAGGACATTCAGAGAGACTTGTCCCGAAGCCACTCCTGCGTTGTTTTGGCTGTGTGCCCAGGGTCGTTGTCCTGTTGGAAGGTGAACTGTAGCCCCAGTGAGATCCTGAGGGCTCTGGAGCAGGTTATCATCAAGGATCTCTGTACTTTGCTCTGGTCATATTTCCCCCGATACGGACTAGTCTCCCAGTCCCTGCTGCTGAAAAACATCTCCACAGCATAATGCTGCCACCACCATACTTCACTGTAGGGACGGTGCTAGGTTTACTCCAGATGTGACGCTTGGCATTCAGGCCAAGGAGTTCAATCTTGGTTTCATCTGACCAGAGAATCTTGTTTCTCATGTTCTGATGTTCTTTAGGTGCCTTTTGGCAAACTAAGCGGGCTGTCATTTGCCTTTAACTGAGGCGTGGCTTCTGTCTGGCCACTCTACCAATAAAGGCCTGATTGATGGAGTTCTGCAGAGATGGTTGTCCTTCTGGAAGTTTCTCCCATCTCCACAGGGGAACTCTAGAGCACTGTCAGAGTGACCATCAAGTTCTTGGTCACCTCCCTGACCAAGGCCCTTATCCCCCGATTCTTTGGCCAGCTCTAGGAAGATTTAAGAATGATTGAGGCCATGTCATGTGCAGTTTTAAACTAATCCTGTGTCGCTAATTACTGGCTTGATAAAACATTGTTCAGTCATGTTACCTAGCAGCTAGCAACTTGACAGTAGGTTTAGGCAAATGTTATTGGCACATGAAGAAAGGAAAAGGGTCTGCTACTCATGGGATGTGCTTCAAAAGGGTATGATTAATATAGGCCGAAACTAAAACAAATATTTTCTGGTGCTCCTTAAATTCTGTTTGGTGCCTAACATTTTAAAAGTTGGGAGCAGTGTGTGTGTGTGTCTGTGGGAGAGAGTGGTGTGTGTTTATGAGAGTGAGGGAGACTGTCTGTGTTAAGTAAAGGTTTCATGCAGTGTTTTCACTTTACTGACACAATTACATCAATTTACATCTACAACATAGCCCAGGCAGTAGGAAGCGCTCTCATCCATTTATATGCAGATGATACAGTCTTCTACTTAACTGGCCCCTCCCCAGATTTTGTGTTACACGCTCTACAACAAATCTTAGTGTCCAACAAGCGTTCTCTGCACTTAACCAGCTGCCAAACTAACCCCGATTCAGATGACCATCCTACCCATGCTAGATTATGGAGATGTAATTTATAAATCGTCAGGTAAGGGTGCGCTCGAGCGGCTAGATGTTCTTTACCATTCGGCCATCAGATTTGCCACCAATGCTCCTTATAAGACACATCACTGAACTCTATACTCCTCTAAACTGGTCATCTCTGTATACATGTCGCAAGACCCACTGGTTGGTGCTTATTTATAAAACCCTCTTAGGCCTCACTCCCCCCTATCTAAGATATCTACTGCAGCCCTCATCCTCCACATACAACACCCGTTCTGCCAGTCACATTCTGTTAAAAGCCCCAAAAGCAGACACATCCCTGGGTCACTCGTCTTTTCAATTCGCTGCAGCTAGAGACTGGAACGACCGGGGCGGCAGGTAGCCTAGTGGTTGGACTAGTAACCGAAAAGGTTGCAAGATCGAATCCCCAAGCTGACAAGGTAAAAATCTGTTGTTCTGCCCCTGAACAACACACTGTTCCTAGGCCGTACAGTCACTCAAAACAGTAGAAGTGTGAATTTAAGTGACAGGTTTTTGGAGACAGGATGCTTGGCCACTGATTTTTCCACCGTGGTATCGCGATACTACTTGGTGTCATGATACTTGGCCTAGCTTCGTAACGTTTGTAAAATGTTGGTATCGTGGCAAGCCAACTTCCACTGCCTTCATACAGTCACTCATGGTTTACTTAACCCTAACAAAGATTAAGTGAAAAAAACACTTCCAATTTCAACCTTTATTCATGTTTCTTAGCTCTGTGCATCATAGCCCACATTAAAGGGATACTTGGGTATTTCTGTAATCAGTCAGACGAATTCATGGATACCATTTTTATCTCTGCGTGCAGTTTGAAGGAAGTTGAAGGTACCATACTGTTAGCCAGACTTCCAGGAATTGCGCTACGCTATCTAGTAGCCAGCGCCTCTCAAAAGCACAGAAATAGACCTAACTACTCCAAAGCTGGGTTGTTAGTACTTTGTACTCTTTAGTATTCTTTACAAGTATATATTAAATAATATTTTGATAAGTAGGTTTGAAAAACATTTATTTTTTAACCATTTTCTCCCAACTTCGCATTTCATTCATCCGCTGTGACAGTGGGCACAAGGATAGGTGTCAACACAGCTGGCCAGATAGCAGGAATTTTGTTAGTGAAGTTATAATGCCCGACAAGCCGGTGTTTAGAGGATATATTGGCATGGGTGTTCTAAAACAGTGCCAATATATCCTCCAAACACAGTCTTCGAGGGCATAACCACTTTGAATTCAACAAGTTACCAATTTATTCAAATAATGACCGACATGTTTTCATTAAAAACGTTGTTTTGATTAATTTATTCATACTATTTCATCCTTTCACAAGATATAGTCCTGACAAATCTAGGGTCGCTACCAAAGTCGGCTGGTCTATTGGTTCGGTTGCTAGAGTCCCAGTCGTTCAGTCTTTTTGTTATGAATCTATGGACTCAAACCAGTTGTTCATTATTAATGTTCCATTGCCATACTGGCTGGCAACATTCTCATCCCTTGCTTGCTAGCCAGCCAACTACGGCTAACTTAGTCACGTCAAAAAGTGCAGCCAGAATAAGAGGAAGTAGCCAGCTGCATTTGCATTTTTTAAACTGTTTTCTAGTGAAATTTAATGTGGATATATGCACAACAATTAGCTAATGAGGCTAAATATTGCCTGGCATAGAAAAATGTGCCCTCACCAGGACACTGTTACTCAGAGGAGCTAGCCAACAACACAGTTAACACAATCATTTCAAACTGAAGCTGGAAAGACTAGCTTGCACTCAGTTTCGGTTTAACTTTTTTTCAATTGACATTTCTTTGTATATATCCATAAAATGAAGCCAGCTGATTTGTGATTTCGACTGGCTGAGAAACACTGCCTGCCTGTCTCGTCCTGCCTGAACTCCTGACACGTTCATTACTATGGGACACCTGGAGATCGAATGTGAATATTGAAATAATGTTGCAAATGGCAGAGAGACAGACAGCAAGGTTTATACAAATCTCCACTGTTGAAAACTAAATGTTACTCTAAAATAAATGTGAGAATGTCTAGATCAAATGTATAAAATTGCTTGGGCTGATGAGACAGTGGATTGCGCAGTCAGATGGAACAGAGTAAATAGGCATTTTAACGTCAGACTTAGCCGGCGGTAACTTGTAGAATAGACACCGGCTGGAATGCGGGTTTAACCAATCAGCATTAGACCACCCATTTCATAAATATCAAGTAAGCAAAGTGTGAGAAGAGTACATCAACGAAAAGACGAGTACTTCAACAGACTGCCTTTGCTCATCCAAAATAATAGTAGTAGTCGGGACTCGCAGCCGGGCCTGTGAAGATTATAGACACTGCTGGATGTATTTAAGTATCTAGCTAGCCCACGTAGCTAAGTGTAGTAAGATTTGTTACAATTACCATCCAATATGGTTAGTGTGTGTGCTGTAAAAACTTGCAATAACAAACTAAGGCTAGATATGTACTCGTTTTTGCTTGGAAATTGACTAAAACCATAATGGAAAACTACTAAATATATATTTCAGTTGTTACACACAAATGGGTGTCTCCAATGCTTTACTAGTGGCATTGCGGAAATTGTCTAAAACTTGATTTTAGACTACGTTCATGAAAACTGTGAAATAGCTTTTAAAACAGTTTAACTCCTGAGAAAGTGTTTCATTAAGAAGTTATTTCACAGTTGAAACAGCATCTTCTAGTCTCCCCTTCCAATGCTGCAATAGTTGCATTGTAGTGGTCGGCCAAAATCTTTCAAACTTCCATTGAATGACCCGATTGAAACTATGGCTAGTTGCCCTGAATATATACACTTTACAAAAATATACAAAAAACGCAACATGCAACAATTTGAAAGATGTTACACTTCATATAATGAAAATCAATTGATTTCACATGACTGGGAATACAGATATGCATCACAGATACATTAATACAGTGGTTCCATCAGTGGGCATTCTACGCACACCAGAACTAAGTGGAATGGGGGTGTGATGATCTAACATTATCTGATTGAATAGTAAGCTAGCATGTGCATACCGATAGGCTGAATATATGTAGAAGCCAGACAGATCAAATTAATCATTAAACTCGATAGAGCAATATATCCCCAAGCAAACGGGGGATAGTTATACACAACAGCGAACCAATTGGTGAGGAAAGCAACACAGACCCCAACAAGCCATGGCTTCCCTTAGAGGAAAAGACAAAGAACAATTTGGAGATGCAAATGAGCGCAAACAAACAGTTGAAGGATTTCCAGGAAAACAGCTAAAATGCTCACCAAAACCTTACAATCTGTTAAACGTACAGTGCATTCGGAAAGTATTCAGACCCCTAGACTTTCTCCACATTTCGTTACAGCCTTATTCCCTCAATCTACACACAATACCCCATACAAATGTATTAAACAAAAATTTTAAAACTAGGCTGTAATCGCCGAAAAAGGTGCTTCAACAAAGTACTGAGTAAAGGGTCTGAATACTTATGCAAATAGAATGTTTTTTTTCTGTACATTTGCAAATAAATTCAAAAACTATTTTGCTACATAATTATGGGGCATTAGGTGGAGATAGATTAGGGCACAAAGGATTTAATCAATTCTAAAATAAGACTAATGTAACAAAAACTGGAAAAAGTCAAGGGGTCTGAATACTTTCCGAATGCACAGTATGTATTGACACCTACTCATTGCAGGGTTTTTCTTTACTATTATCATTTTCCACATTGTGGAATAAACTTATGGAATCATGTAGTAACCAAAAAAGTGTAAAATATATTTTGATTTAAGATTGTTCAAAGTAGACACCCTTTGCCTTGATGACAGCTTTGCACACTCTTGCTTTCTTGCAACCAGCTTCATGAGGTAGTCACCTGGAATGCATTTCAATTAAGAGTGCCTTGTTAAAAGTTAATTTGTGGAATTTATTTTCAATTAATGTATTTGAGCCAATCAGTTGTGTTGTGACAAGGTAGGGGTGGTATACAGAAGATTGTCTTTTACCAAATAAGACTAAGTCCATGTGATGGCAAGAACAGCTCAAATAAGCAAAGAGAAACGACAGTTCATCATTGCTTTAAGACAAAGGTCAGACAACCTGGAAAATTCCAAGAACTTTGAAAGCTTCTTCAAGAATTACCTCTGCTGCAGAGCACAAGTTCATTAGAATTACCAGCCTCAAATTCCAGCCTAAATAAAATGCTTCAAAGAGTTCAAGTAACAGACAAATCTCAACATCAACTGTTCTGAGGAGACTGCGTGAATCAGGTCTTCATGGTTGAATTGCTGAAAAGAACGACACCAATAATAATAAGAGACTTGCTTGGGCCAAGAAACACGAGCAATGGACTTTAGACCGGTGGAAATCTGTCCTTTGGTTGATGTCCAAATTGGAGATTTTTGGTTCCAACCGCCATGTCTTTGTGAGACACAGAGTAGGTGAACTGATGATCTCCGCATGTGTGGTTCCCACCATGAAGCATGGAGGAGGAGGAGGAGTGACGGTTTGGGGGTGCTTTGCTGGTGACACTGTCTGATTTATTTAGAATTCAAAGCATTCTTAACCAGCATGGCTACCACAGCATTCTGCAGCGATAAGCCACCCCATCTGGTTTGCGCTTAGTGGGACTATCATTTGTTTTTAAACAGGACAATGACCCAACACACCTCCAGGCTGTGTAAGGGCCATTTGACCAAGGAGTGATGGTGCTGCATCAGATGACCTGGCCTCCACAATCACCCAACCTCAACCCAATTGAGATGGTTTGGGATGAGTTGGACTGCAGAGTGAAGGAAAAGCAGCTAACAAGTGCTCAGCATGTGGGAACTCCTTCAAGACTGTTGGAAAAGCATTCCTCATGAAGCTGGTTGAGAGAATGCCAAGAGTATGCAAAGCTGTCAAGGCAAAGGGTAGAATTTTCTATTGTGCTATTGACTGTACGCTTGTTTATTCCATGTGTAACTGTGTTGTTTGTGTCGCACTGCTTTGCTTTATCTTGGCCAGGTCGCAGTTGTAAATGAGAACTTGTTCTCAACTAGCCCACCTGGTTAAATAAAGTTGAAATAAAAAAAAAAAAGATAGACATGTCTTGATCTGTTTAACACTTTTTTGGTTAATACATGATTCCATATGTTATTTCATAGTGTTGATGTCTTCGCCATCATTCTACAAGGTAGAAAATGTAAAGAATAAAGAAAAACCCAAACCTTTGACTGGTACTGTATATAGTGAGTCCTATGCAACAAGCTGTTCGCTAACGAGAGCATGAAACCCTCCAAAATTAAAAGGGATCTGGACACCAAGCATCCAAGACAAAGATAAGACACTGACGTAATAAAAATTAAATGTCAATATCTGGAGGCCTGTATGCACGGTACAAGAAAAAGGCACGTCGCATCATAAATTGCTAAGTGCAAAAAAAGCCCACACCAGCGCAAAGGATCTCATACTCCCTGCTGCGAAGACATGTGCACTGAAATCTTGGGAGGATCAGCCGCTAACAAACTTATAACCATACCCCTATCCAATGATAGGAGAATATAGGACATAAGAGTGCATCAGTGCAAATGGCCATAACACACTGCAGCTTGATGAATCCACAGATGTGGCTAACCATGCAATTCTAAAATGGTCTATGTCAGACATGTCTGGGATAATAACTTTGAAGAGCAGTTCCTATTTAGTGCTGATTTGCCCACCACCACAGAGGCTGTCTTGAACACAATGGATATGGGCTCCGTGGGACTGGCCTGGGATGGGTACATAGATGTGACCACTGATGGGGCAGCTGCGTTGACGGGAAAGCACTTCCAAGTAGTAAAGAGAATCCTGGAGAGAGCACCGAGCACGACATGGAACCACTGCTTCCTACACAGGGAGACATTGGCAGTGAATGACACGGTGCCTGAGCTCCACGCCACTCTCAGGATAATGACCCAACACACTTCCAGGCTGCGTAAGAGCTATTTGACCAAGGAGTGATGAGTGCTCCACAATGACCTGGCCTCCACAATCACCCGACCTCAACCTAATTGAGACGATTTGGGATGAGTTGGACCGCAGAATGAAGGAAAAAGCATATATGTGGGAATTCCTTCAAGACTGTTGGAAAAACATTTCAGGTGAAGCTGGTTGAGAGAATGCCAAGAGTGTGCAAAGCTATCATCAAGGCAGTGTGACTACTTTGAAGAAACTCATATCAAATATTTATTTTTGTTAAACACTTTTTTTGGTTACTACATATGTGTTATTTCATTTTGATGTCTTCACTATTATTCTACAATGTAATGAAACATGTAATGTAAGGAGAAACCCTTGAATGAGTAGGTGTGTCCAAACTTTTGACTGGTACTGTTTGAAAATAAAATAAATAAACTCAGCAAAACGTCCTCTCACTGTCAACTGTGTTTATTTTCAGCAAACTTAACATGTATAAATATTTGTATGAACATAAGATTCAACAACAGACAAACTGAAAAACAGACAAACAGAAATTGAATAATGTGTCCCTGAACAAAGGGGGTCAAAATCAAAAGTAACAGTTGTAACTGACAATTAACCTGTAAGTCTATGTCATTGTTTTTTGTTTGAATTGTTTACGTGTTTGCTATGCGGGGGAAATGATAAGACAAGCGGAACTACGTGGCTAAGAACTGTTGTAACGGAGATTATTATCGTAGCAACACACCTTTGGAGGGAAGGCAATCCCGCGCTGTGTTAGCTAACTTTTCATGTCTTCGGGTGTAGTTCGTAAAGGTTGAAGTGTGTATGTTAGGATGGTAACGCTTTAATAATTAAGGAAGAAGCGTGAATTCATGCCAGCATTAAGTGTGAAGTTTGATTTCCTCCATTCTGTAATAAACAGCTAATTAGGTATTTTTCCTTTATTCCTGTGTTGAATCTGATACTGTTATAGCTCCGGCTAAACTGTTTATGTATGTAAGCACTTCAGAGTTATATCAAGCTAATGAGTCACTCGAAAGACAAGTTTTAAGAGTGTGCTTAACTGTATTTTAAATTACTTTATAGTTCTCACGGAAGGTGATAATTCTGACTAAAACTACAGAATAAAGCAGCCAGTTAAAATCAAGGAACATCTGTGCTCGTGGTTACTGGAAGGAGCTACAGTCAATGCAGCTGGTGGCCACACCAGATACTAAGTACTGCAGTGCATCTCCTCATGGACTGCACCAGATTTGCAGGTTATTGCTGTGAGATGTTACCCCACTCTTCCACAAAGGCATCTGCAAGTTCCCAGACATTTCTGAGGGGAATGGCCCTAGCCCTCACCCGCCGATTCAACAGGTTCCAAGCGTGCTCAATGGGATTGAGATCCGGGCTCGTCGCTGGCCATGGCAGAACACTGACATTCCTGTCTTGCAGGAAATCACACAGAGAATGAGCAGTATGGCTGGTGGAATTGTCATGCTGGAGGGTCATGTCAGGATGAACCTGCAGGAAGAGTACCACATGAGGGAGGGAGGATGTCTTCCCTGTAACGCACAGCGTTGAGATTGCCTGCAATGATGCTGTGACACACCGCCCCAGACCATGACGGATCCTCCACCTCGATCCCGCTCTGGAGTACAGGCCTCGGTGTAACGCTCACTCTTCAACGATAAACACGAATCCGACCATCACCCCTGGTGAGACAAAACCAAAGACTCGTCACTGAAGAGCACTTTTTGACAGTCCTGTCTGGTCCAGCAAAGGTGGGTTTGTACCCATAGGCAACGTTTTTGCCGGTGATGTCTGGTGAGGACCTGCCTTACAACAGGCCCTCAGTTCAGCCTCTCTCAGCCCATTGCGGTCCTGTCTCCCTGTAGCGCTGTCTTAGGTGTCTCAGTACAGAAATTGCAATTTATTGCCTTGGGCATTCTGCAGTCCTCATGCCTCCTTGCAGCATGCCTAAGGCACGTTCACGCAGATGAGCAGGGACCCTCTAATGTCCTAATTTTTCATAACTGACCATAATTGCCTACCGTCTAAGCTGTTAGTGTCTTAACGACCATTCCACAGGAATATGTTCATTAATTGAACAAGCATGGGAAACAGTGTTTAAACCCTTTACAATGAAGATCTGTGAAGTTTGGGATTTTTACGAATTATCCTTGCAAGACAGGGTCCTGAAAAATGGACGTTTCTTTTTTTGCTGAGTTTATATAAATGGGGGATTGGAAATGAAGCAGACAATTACATTGACGGAAGCTACAATCTGCAATATTGAAGCTGATCTAGCCCATAAAATGTTTTAAAAATCACCAGTTTTACTTGCTACGCGCTTCAGCAGTCCCGTTCTATGACCGCTTCACAGTTGAGCCATTGTTGCTCCTAGACGCTTCCACTTCACAATAACAGTACATAGTTGACCGGGGCAGCTCTAGCATGGCAGAAATGTGAAAGGTGGCATCCTATAACGGTGCCACGTTGAAAGTTACTGAGCTCTTCACGAAGGCCATTCTCCTGTCAATGTTTGTCTACGGAGATTGCATGGCTATGTGCTGGATTTTATACACCTGTCAGCAGTATGCTTAGCTTGCCAGTCTAATAGAGATCAATACAATTAGTGGGGTGGTTAAATAGTGCATTGTTGTGTATGCTGTGGGTGGTAGAGAATCGGATTCCACCAACATGCGCTTCGAACCCCTAACGCTGCACAAGGTGAAGGTTAGTTGGCCAAAATATTTACAAGCTGATGGCTAAGATTTAATTTACAGTAAGTATTAATTTGGTCGTGTTTGTGTTCTGGGGTTACAGGTAGCCTGAAGAGCACATAGTACCTTCCAGAACCATGTAATCAATTTAGTCTACCCCTCTTATCACCTTTTCTTTTTGTAAAAATCTGGAGTCATTCCACAGTGCCCTGATGAAAAATACCCCAAAGCAGGGGCATTTTGGATACACGAGGGAACGGACACACCTTGTGGTTATGGAGCACAAGAAGATTGTGGGACAGAAACCAGCAATGGACACTGAAAGGTCTAAAGCAAGAATACAACCGTAATGACACAACCACCTCATTCGCTCTGCAGAGTCTAAAAACACAATACAAAAACATGCCTACAACATTCCCCTGCAAAGGGCTACTATTGATCATTCTTGTCAGAAAAAGTCAATGGGCCTTGGGGAAGTTTATAGACAGTACTTTGAAATGAGGAAGGGATTTTTGGTTGTGCAGGGTTGTGCTTAGAGAGTAAATGCATTTCTCAATCTTCCATACACAACAACTCATACTGCATAAGAACTGCCTTCCTAAGACTTTTCACACCTTCAGTTAAAAAAAAAGTGAATGGGCTGGGGGGCTGATCTTACCTCTCAAAAGCCGCTCCCAATGTCCCCTCGTTGTCCCTAAACACGCTAGCTGGTTCCATTCGGTTGATACCTTTACCAACAAAGGCGTATTGGCCCAGGTGCCTTCCACTAAAAGTGTAAAATAATAAAACCATAACCATGTCTTTCCAGGAGAAGTGCAGTACCAGGAAATCTGCTGCAAGAGGACCAAACAGTTTTGGCAGTCTTATCCAGCTGGTCGTTCACTGCTTGCAGGACAAGCCCATTGCCATAAGCACAAAGTGTCTCAGCTTCACGAGCCCACCATTGCCAGTGTACCGAATCTGGATAAAGGACTATGGCTGGGTTTACACACGCAGCCCAATTCTGATATTTTTTTCACTAATTGGTCTTCTGACCGGTTCTGAAAAAGGTGTGATGTGATTAAGACATATTTGTGGAAAAAAATATCCGAATTGGGCTGCTTGTGTAAACACAGCTTATTATTATAGCCTTTAGCCGTATCCTTATCTTACTCCTCCTCTGTTCCTCTGGTGATATAGAGGTTAATCCAGGCCCTGCAGTGCCTAGCTCCACTCCTATTCCCCAGGCCCTCTCATTTGTTGACTTCTGCAACCGTAAAAGCCTTGGTTTCATGCATGTCAACATTAGAAGCCTCCTCCCTAAGTTTGTTTTATTCACTGCCCTAGCACACTCTGCCAACCCGGATGTCCTAGCCGTGTCTGAATCCTGGCTTAGGAAGACCACCAATAACACTGACATTTCCATCCCTAACTATAACATCTTCAGACAAGATAGAACGGCCAAAGGGGGCAGTGTTGCTATCTATTGCAGAGATAAGACAGAACTCTGCAGGCTGTTTTCCAGGTCTGTACCCAAACAATTTGAACTTTTACTTTTAAAAATCTGCCTTTCTAGAAACAAGTCTCTCACTGTTGCCGCTTGCTATAGACCACCCTCTGCCCCCAGCTGTGCTCTGGACACCATATGTGAACTGATTGCCCCCCCATCTATCTTCAGAGTTCGTGCTGCTAGGTGACCTAAATTGGGACATGCATAACACCCCGGCCATCCTACAATCTAAGCTTGATGCCCTCAACCTCACACAAATCATAATTGAACCTACTAGGTACAATCCCAAAGCCGTAAACACGGGAACCCTCATAGATGTAATCCTAACTAACTTGCCCTCCAAATACACCCCTGCTGTTTTCAACCAAGATCTCAGTGATCACTGCCTCATTGCCTGCATCCGTAATGGGTTTGCAGTCAAATGATCTCCTCTCATTATTGTTAAACGTTCCCTAAAACACTTCAGCGAGCAGGCCTTTCTAATTGATCTGGCCAGGGTATCCTGGAAGGATATTGGCCTCATCCCGTCAGTAGAGGATGCCTGGTTATTCTTTAAAAGTGCCTTCCTCACCATCTTAAATAAGCATGCCCCATTCAAGAAATTTAGAACCAGGAATAGATATAGCCCTTGGTTCTCTCCAGACCTGACTGCCCTTGACCAGCGCAAAAACATCCTGTGGCGTTCTGCATTAGCATCGAACAGCCCCCGTGACATACAACTTTTCAGGGAAGTCAGGAACCAATATACGCTGGCAGTTAGGAAAGCCAAGACTAGCTTTTTCAAGCAGAAATTTGCCTCCTGTAACACAAACTCCAAAAAGTTCTGGGACACTTAAGTCCATGGAGAATAAGAGCACCTCCTCCCAACTGCCCACTGCATTGAGGATAGGAAATACTGTCACCACCGATAAACCCACAATAATTGAGAATTTCAATAAGCATTTTTCTATGGCTGGCCATGCGTTCCACCTGGCTACCCCGGTCAACAGCCCTGCACCCCCCTCAGCAACTCGCCAAAGCCTCCCCCACTTCTCCTTCTCCCAAATCCAGTCTGCTGATGTTCTAAAAGAGCTGCGAAATCTGGACCCTTACAAATCAGCCGGGCTAGACAATCTGGACCCTTTCTTTTTAAAATGATCTGCCGAAATTGTTGCAACCCTTATTACTAGCCTGTTTAACCTCTCGTGACGTCTGAGATTCCCAAAGACTGGAAAGCAGCTGCGGTCATCCCCCTCTTCAAAGGGGGAGACACTCTTGGCCCAAACTGTTATAGGCCTATATCCATCCTACCCTGCCTTTCTAAAGGTCTTTGAAAGCCAAGTTAACAAACAAATTACCGACCATTTCGAATCCCACCGTACCTTCTCCGCTATGCAATCTGGTTTCAGGGCTGGTCATGGGTGCACCTCAGCCACGCTCAAGGTCCTAAATGACATCATAACCGCCATCGACAAGAGACATTATTGTGCAGACCGTTTTCATTGATCTGGCCAAGGCTTTCGACTCTGTCAATCACCGCATCCTTATTGGCAGACTCGACAGCCTTGGTTTCTCAAATGACTGCCTCGCATGGTTCACCAATTACTTCTCTGACAGAGTTCAGTGTGTCAAATCAGAGGGCCTGTTGTCCGGGCCTCTGGCAGTCTCTAGGGGGGTGCCACAGGGTTCAATTCTTGGGCCGACTCTCTTCTCTGTATACATCAATGATGTCGCTCTTGCTGCAGGTGAGTCTCTGATTCACCTCTATGCAGACGACACCATTCTGTATACTTCCGGCCCCTCTTTGGACACTGTGTTAACTACCCTCCAGACAAGCTTCAATGCCATACAACACTCCTTCCGTGGCCTACAACTGCTCTTAAACGCAAGTAAAACTAAATGCATGCTCTTCAACCGATCGCTGCCTGCACCTGTCCCCCCGTCCAGCATCACTACTCTTAGATTACGTGGAAAACTACAAATACCTAGGTGTCTGGTTAGACTGTAAACTCTCCTTCCAGACTCACATCAAACATCTCCAATCTAAAATTAAATCTAGAATTGGCTTCCTATTTCGCAACAAAGCTTCCTTCACTCATGCTGCCAAACTTACCCTCGTAAAACTGACCATCCTACCGATCCTCGACTTCGGTGATGTAATTTACAAAATAGCCTCCAATACTCTACTCAACAAACTGGATGCAGTCTATCACAGTGCCATCCGTTTTGTTACCAAAGCCCCATATACCACCCACCACTGCGACCTGTACGCTCTCGTAGGCTGGCCTTCGCTTTACACTCATCGCCATATCCACTGGCTCCTGGTCATCTACAAGTCCCTGCTATGTAAAGTCCCGCCTTATCTCAGCTCGCTGGTCACTTTAGCAGCACCAACCCGTAGCACGCGCTCCAGCAGGTATATCTCACTGGTCACCCCCAAAGCCAATTCCTCCTTCGGCCGACTCTCCTTCCAGTTCTCTGCTGCCAATGACTGGAACGAACTTCAAAAATCTCTGAAACTGGAGACACTTATCTCCCTCAACAGCTTTAAGCACCAGCTGTCAGAGCAGCGCACAGACCACTGTAACTGTTTATAGCCCAACCAACTACCTCATCCCCTACCGTATTTATTTATCTTGTTCCTTTGCACCCCAGTTTTTCTACATTGCACATTCATCTACTGCACAGTTTTCTTTTACCATTCCAGTGTTAAATTGCTATATTGTAATTTCTCTGCCACCATGGCCTATTTATTGTCTTACCTTCCTTATCCTACCTCATTTGCACTCTTTGTAAATAGATTTCTTTTTTTTCTACTGTATTATTGACTGTATGTTTGTTTTATTCCATGTGTAACTCTGTGTTGTTGTGTGTCGAACTGCTTTGCTTTATCTTGGCCAGGTCGCAGTTGTAAATGAGAACTTGTTCTCAACTTGCCTACCTGGTTAAATAAAGGTGAAATAAAAAAATAAAATTAGAATCAGGTGTGCTATATTAGGGTTGGAGTGACCCACAGGACAGTATCTCTCCAGGAACAGGGTTGCAGAGCCCGGATGAAAAATCACTATAAAGTAAATATGGATATTTTCAAATCAATCTTCAAAGTTTGTTTGCCCACAGAAGATATTTATATACGCTGTACAGGGCTCTAGCATCAGACATTCAGATACTCAAATAATGTTTATTTATTTGTCCAAATCTAAAATACAGAAGAGTGTAAACTATTTAATGCTATCACAAAGGAACTGGGTATTCAGCAACAATTGTATATGGTAAAAGTAACATAATACTATTTTAGAAACATGTTTTTAACAGTGTAGTACAGTTCAGTGGGTCTCAGTTGTAGAGATGCAAGTGCAGAGAACTGTAGTTACACCAGTTAATGTGATTTACCCAAGGATTTTTGTCAACATCTTGTCTATTTCAAGTCTTCTCTCATTGATCAAGACAGGTGGGTTGTCCACCCCAAAGTGCTACATGTCATGATGACAGACCTGTCTTGATCAATGAGTGAGAAAACAAATAGACACAATGGCGGCGCACATACTGTTAAGATTACTTAATAGAGCAAAAAACTATTTTTTTTCTAAATTCAAATTGACCCCCTGCAACTGGACAGAAACATTTTACGAGACTCCTGTTTCCCCCCTGAATCAAGGACAAAGACTGCATCGCTATGGTTGGTCAAAAATTCTCTGCGCTACACCAATCAGTACCTATCATGTAACTGCCAGTGATGGATACCAAAAATATTTGGTTAAATCACATTGTTACACATGATAATCTGTAGCTAAGAAAACAGGTGATCAGCAGATTATGGGAGAGGTGGTCATGATGAAATTGCCATTACAAAGAAACACAGTAATTTCTGGGAATACTTGTAAAGCTGTGGGAGTGTTGTCATGATCAAACTGCCCTTCAGTTCCTCATGAGTCATCTGCTCGAAATCCAGCATAATGTCTAATCCCTCGAGAGGGATACAGCTCACGAGATAAAGTTCTGCTACAATGACACACGCAGGCAAAGGAATTCTGTATCTAGAATCCACTCCAGGAAGAAGCACAGGCGTCACAAGGTATTGTCTGTAAGACAAAAAGCAAAAACAAATATACTTATTGTACAATTTTAGTAGTTGAACCGTGCTAGCATAACATCAATATTGGTGAGTTGAACATGCATACATGTGCACAGGGATTACATTTACAACAATATCTAGCCTAATACAAATGAGCCTATGTAGATAGATCAGGCATGCCTAGGCTAATATTTTTATCGTAAAACCAGCTTCAGTTTTAGAGATTTACAGTACATTTGTATTGTTTTTCCTCACTGTTTCTAGTCAACATAGCTAGCTAGCTTGATATACTTTTTCCTTTACATCTGTTTGGAATCCTATCCTGCGGCATGCCTATAATTTTGCAATATTGAAATGCATTCAAGTTCAATCATAACCAAAGTCAACTGTCATCAATTATGTTACATAGGTAGCTAGTAAAATTATTTACAGTTGTTGATTCACGTTTGCTAACTATCTAGCCAACTCCAGTCATGTGCTAACGTTTGCTAGTAAACCTAACTTTAGGAGGAGAGATTGTAGCTCCCTGTTAATATATCTATGACTAAAAAAAAAAAGGTTTTACAATAGAGATACAAAAGATTGTAAAACCTCTATTTTTAGACATGTGAGTTAGCTGGCCAACTTAGCTAGCTACCTCACAGAAACATAATTTGGATATTCCCCCCACTGTAACCCAGCAATATGTTAGCCAGCAATACATATGGGTTTCAGTAGATTAAATAAAAGTTAGCTAGGTGGCTTGCAGGAGAAAAAAAAAAAAAAAAAAAAAAAAAAAAAAAAAAAACTTACTTAGCTAGGCACCGTATTTGTCATCTGCTCTTTTGGTGCTGGCATTGGCTGTAGCTGAGCTTCTGATGTTAGCTACATCCAACTCTGTTTTGAATCCTCTTCGCTATATTCCGGTTGAAACATGTATGGTTGAATGTCACCATGTAGCTAATAGATGCTCCATTGTCGAATTTGTGTTGATGAGGGGAATCACCTGAAGCCATGGCGTCCGTCAGTACTTTCAGTTTTGCCCAAAAGATTGTTGTTAGTGTCTGCCTCCTTTCAAAAAAATTAAATGCCTTGGGGGATGGACAGGGGCAAGAGCACAAAGCACCGCCAACACAAGTTGTAGTCTTTCAGAGACTAGAGAAAATGTCTGCTTGTATATTTAGCAATTAATCCTCCGATATGGATGTCCTTTCAGCAATGTTCCTATCTACACCCTCAAACTTAGTGCGATAAGTATAACAATGCCGCCACAAAGCAGGACTAAAATAAATAAAAATTCCCCCATGGCCTAATCAAATGTATAAACCTGGTAGATTTAAGAAAATCCACATATTACGCTACCTTGCTGTTACCTTACATACACTATAATTTAGAAATCTCATCAGTAAATCCCAAAATATCTTCAGTTGAGCAGAAAAATCAGACAGTAAAGTTCTTTTTTGTTGTGTCTTCATCTGAACTGGCCCCATATTCACACAGTCTAGAACCAGTTTTGCCTTTTAGATCATAATAAGAATGTATGGACATGGGGAACCTGATCCTAGATAAGCACTACTCTGAAACACAGGACCTGATCTGAAAATAATTTAACAGTTAAAAGTGAGCCCAATGATAGCCCTCTAACATAATAATGTATTCAAACCTTTCCAGATAATTATCTTGATTTAATCTGCATTTTAAGTACATTTACATACTGTTGGGTTCTAAGAATATTAAATATACTTACTCATGTCACTGAGGGAGTGCTGAGGTTTAGAGGGTCTACACCAGAAGGTAATGGTTAGAGGAGGAAGGTATATAGTGTGTGCAATTAAGCTTGGAATGTGTCGAGCGCAGGAAAGTGATTACATGTGGCAAGCATTGATAAGGGGAGAGAGCCATGGATTAGTGACGGACGGGGGTTGAGGCCAGATCACCTTAAGGGAGAAATAAAAGTGTAAGGCTCATATCACTAGTGTCCTGCCTAGCAGTAAAGAACTGTTTGTACAGATGTGTAGCAGACGCCGCCTATGAGGAACGGTTAACTTCTTGGGGATGGGTGCATGAGGTGACCGTTTTGGAGAGCCTGGCGTGCCCAAAGTAAAATGCCTCCCATTCAGGCCCAGAAAAAAGGATATGCACATATTTAGTACCATTGGATAGGAAACACTGAATGTTCCAAAACTGTTAACCATTTGTCTGTGAGTAAAACAGAACGGATATGGCAGGCGAAACCCCGAGGAATTTCTGTCCTGGAAAAAGTGGTTTTCACAGAGTGCCTCATTTGGAACCCCTCCCTCATGAAAATGCCCTTAAGGGCATATGAATGCAGTACCCATCGCTTCCTTTAGATGTCAACAGTCTCGAGACAGTATGGATTTTCATTTTGGATGCTTTAGACCAGAGAAGAAGAGGAAACCAGGAAGTGTCCTTTTTATGTCAACAGTAGCCAGCGTGCGCTCCCGACAAGGCGCGCTGTGTTTTTCACCGTCTTTATCGATCAGTTTATATTCCGGTTGATTTATTATAGTAAATATACGTAAAAGTGTTCCTAAGGATACATTTAAAACTATGTTTGATTGTTCTTGGACAAGTTTATAGGTATAAGATGAACGAGTTTGCTTCACGTTTCAATGAAGCTGTCGTTTCTGATTATAACGCGCGAACAAAATGGAGATTTATGGATAAAATACATTACTTTTTCTAACAAAAGAACCATGGATTGTCTTCGTTGGACACTTAGGATGACCTCAGCAGTAGCGCCCCACTGATCCCCAAGAAGTTAACTTCTTAGGGCTAGGGGGAAGTGTTCGGAAGTACGGAGAGTCTGACGTGCCCAAAGTAAACTGCCTGTTACTCAGGCCCAGAAGCTAGGATATGCATATAGTTGGTAATATTGGATAGAAAATGGTTCTAGAACGGTTACAATAGTGTCTGAGTATAACAGAACTGATATGGCAGGCGAAAACCTGAGAAAAATCCATCCAGAAAATATGTTTTTTTGATGTCACAGTTTTTCCATTGACTTAATATTGACTAGAGGGAATTAGCTCCCAGATTGCAGTTCCTATGACTTCCACTAGATGTCAGTCTTTAGACATTGTTTCAGGCTTGTTTTTTGAAAAACGAACAAGAATAAGAAGTTTTGCCAAGTGTCTGTTGAAACGGACATTACTGTTTTGCACACGACTGTGTGCGCGCGCTCTTAGTTATTTTTCTTTAATACTGAACATACTATTCTCCGTCTGAAACATTGTTTTAGATATTTGACCACCTGAGGATTAATTAATTACAAACATCGTTTGACTTGTTGTTTGGTCTGTGCCAAACCAGACAACGGCACCACCAAACACCCATTCTAAGCTTCACCTTCATTTATACAGTACCAGTCAAAAGTTTGGACATCTACTCTCATTCCAGGGTTTTTCTTTATTGTAGAATAATAGTGAGGACATCAAAACTATGAAATCAAAAAGGTTCAATCAAAATATATTTTAGATTCTTCAAAGTGGCCACCCTTTGCCTTGATGACAGCTTTGCACACTCTTGGTATTCTCTCAACCAGCTTCATGAGGTAGTCTCCTGGGATGCATTTCAATTAACAGGTTTGCCTTGTTAAACGTTACATTGTGAAACTTCTTTCCTTCTTAATGCGTTTGAGACAATCAGCTGTGTTGTGACAAGGTAGGGGTGGTATACAGAAGGTAGCCCTATTTGGTAAAAGACCAAGTCCATATTATGTCAAGAACCGCTCAAATAAGCAAAGCAAAACGACAGTCCATCATTACTTTAAGACATGATTGGCTCAAATGCATTAAGGAAAGAAACTGTACTTTTAACAAGGAACCCCTGTTAATTGAAATGCATTCTAAAACACTACCTCATGAAGCTGGTTGAGAGAATGCCAAAAGTGTGCAAAGCTGTCATCAAGGCTACTTTTTAGAATCTCAAATACATTGATTTGCTTAACACTTTTTTGGCTAGTACATTCCATGTGTGGTATTTCATAGTTTCCATGTGTGGTATTTCATAGTTTCATAGTATTTCATGTCTTCACTATTATTCTACAACGTAAAACAAGTAAAAATAAAGAAAATCCCTGGAATGAGTAGGTGTCCAAACTTTTGACTGGTAATGTATATGGCTGTTCATTGTCTACATATACAGTGCATTCGGAAAGCATTCAGACCCCTTGACTTTTTCCAAATCTTTACGTTACAGCCTTATTCTGTATTTTTCCAACATCAATCTACACACAATACGCCATAATGTCAAATGTTAGCAAATTTGTTACAAATAAAACTGAAATACCTTATTTAGATAAGTATTCAGACCATCTGCTATGAGACTCGAAATTGAGCTCAGGGGCATCCTGTTTCCATTGATCATCCTTTAAATGTTTCTACAACTTGATTGGAGTCCACCTGTGGTAAATTCAATTGATTGGACATGATTTGGAAAGGCACACACACACACACACACGTCTACATAACGTCCCACAGTTGACAGTGGAAGTCAGAGCAAAAGCAAAGCAATGAGGTCGAAAGAACTGTCCGTAGACCTCCGAGACAGGATTGTGTTGAGGCATAGATCTGGGGAAGGGTACCAAAAAATGTCTGCAGCATTGAAGGTCCCCAAGAACACAATGGTCTCCATCAGTTTGGAACCACCAAGACTCTTCCTAGATCTGTCCACCCAGCCAAACTGAGCAATCGGGGAATTAGAGCCTTGGTCGGGAGGTGACCTAGAACCCAATGGTCACTGACAGAGCTCCCGAGCTCCTCTGTGGAGATGGGAGAACCTTCCAGAAGGACAACCATCTCTGCAGCACTCCACCAAATCAGACCTTTATGGTAGAGTGGTCAGGCGGAAGCCACTCTTCAGTAAAAGCAACATAACAGCCCGCTTGGAGTTTGCCAAAGGGCACCGAAAGGACTCTGACCATGAGAAGATTCTTAGGTCTGATGAAGCCAAGATTGAACTCTTTGGCCCAAATGCCAAGCATCACGTATAGAGGAAACCTGGCACCATCCCTACGGTGAAGCATGCTGTGGGGATTTTTGTCATTTAAAAACAGCACATTTTAAAGCAGCATTTGTCCCCAACACAAGGTGCACCTGTGTAATGATCATGCTATTTAATCAACTTATTGATATGCCACACCTGTCAGGGGGACAGATTCTCTCTAACAGGGATGTAAACAAATTTGTACACAATTTGAGAATTAAGCTTTTTGTGTGTATTGAAAAATGTTTAGCTCATGAAACATAGGTCCAACACTTTACATGTGTTTATACATTTGATAAGTGTATATTGGCTACTCGTTCAAGGGGTAGAGAGAGGGGGAAAAGCTAGGCCAGGAGTTGCCAGCGGAGATTGTCCAAGGGACCAGTGACGACAGATGTGCAAGTTAGAAGTTAATTTCTATATAAATGCATCATTCATATAGCCTATATACCAGTGAATCTAGGCGACCCTAAAAGACAGAGACAATATATTCGCCAGAGTCCACCCTCATCAATAAGTGGTTGCACAGACTTAGTAAAAAATCTAATTAAAATGTAGTGTCAACATAACAACCAATTACGTCACTAAAATTGAACAACAGCTGATCATTAGGCTATGGACAGGTTGCTTGTTTACATTTTCTAATGGTTGGTCATTTCATCTTCATATATAGCTTATATCACAGCTGTCATATAAACTCATCAAAAAATGAAATGTCCCTTTTTCAGGACTCTGTCTTTCAAAGATAATTCGTAAAAATCCAAATAACTTCACAGATTGTAAAGGGTTTAAATACTGTTTCCCATGCTTGTTCAATTAATGAACATACACCTGTGGAACAGTCATTAAGATACTAACAGCTTACAGACAGTAGGCAATTATGGTCACAGTTATGAAAAGTTAGAACATTCCCTGTGTGAACGTGCCTTAGGCATGCTGCAAGGAGGCATGAGGACTGCAGATGTGGCCAGGACAATAAATTGCAATGTCCGTACTATGAGACTCCTAAAAACAGCGCTACATGGAGACTTGACGTACATCTGATCGTCCTCGCATTGGCAGACCACGTGTACCACAGGATCGATACGTGTACCACACCTGCACAGGATCGATACATCACACCTGTGGGACAGGTACAGGATGGCAACAACTGCCCGAGTTACACCAGGAACGCACAATCCCTCCATCAGTGCTCAGACTGTCCGCAATAGGCTGAGAGAGGCTGGACTGAGGGCTTGTAGGCCTGTTGTAAGGCAGGTCCTCACCAGACATCACCGGCAACATGACATGACAATGCCACACTGCTCGTTCGGTGCATGATTTCCTGCAAGACAGGAATGTCAGGGTTCTACCAGGGCCAGTGGGGTAACATCTCACAGCAAGAACTGGCAAATCTGGTGCAGTCCATGAGGAGGAGATGCACTGCAGTACTTAATGCAGCTGGTGGCCACACCAGATACTGACTTACTTTTGACCCCCCCTTTGTTCAGGGACACATTATTATTCCATTTGTTAGTCACATGTCCGTGGAACTTGTTCAGTTTATGTCTCAGTTGTTGAATCTTGTTATGTTCATACAAATAGTTACACATGTTAAGTTTGCTGAAAATAAACAGTTGACAGAGAGAGGACATCTCTTTTTGCTGATATATATATATATACACACACACACACACACAATACCCCATAATTACAATGTGAAAACGTGACATTTTGGCAAATTACCTGAAAATGAAATCAAAATATACATAAGTATTCAAACCCCTGAGTCAATACTTTGTAGAAGCACCTTTGACAGTTATTACAGCTGAAAGTCTTTCTGGGTAAGTCTGGTTCGACCATGATCTGGCAAAGTTACTCCACCTCAAGAATTCAATTTGGCGAAAGGCTCTGGAACGCATACTCAAGCTCACTGGCTCTCCTTCAGGCAAATGAGAAATAAGTGCACTCAGGCTATCTGGAAGGCCACATTTAGTTACTTTAAGGTCAGGCACCACAGGCAAACATTTTGATTTTGCTTCCATCTGTCAATTTTCAGATTTTGGGATATTTTGAAACTATAACTTCAATACTTTCATAAAATGTACAAATAAAAATCAGCAATAATATATAAATACTTTTATCCCAACTCAGTCAACAAAACTTACCATTAAATTTCATTCTTGATAGCATGTTTCAAGTAGAACTTCAACCGCTATTTCTATCCATGTTGAATCATATATCATTCAAAAGCTTGTTTTCCGGAGCATATAGTTAGCTAGTCCATCGGATGTCATGGCTATAACCCTTGTAGACGTAGTTCTTCATGCTGAAAGATTAGTAATTTCATGGCATCCGATTGGTTACTGGTATTTAAAAGGCCCTTTCCGGCAACCTGATTGGTTAAAATGCCTCACGTGCCATGCAACACTTCCTTGTAAGAAAATATTTCTCAGGAAGAATCAACTTGGAGACATAATGAGAAAATCTCAAAGACTATACCTACAGTATGTGAATAAAAATAGGCGAAGCGAGAAAAATCAGGTGAATGAAAGAAAAAATGTGCTTGATCCGCCGATCAAGGCAGTGGCAGTACAGGTAGAAGAGGAAAAGGAGGTAGCCCGCAGCAGCGCGTTGAGACGCAAATTAGTTGAGATGAAGATGGCAACTAGCAGCGATCAACCAGCCAGGCAACAGTGGCTTTTATTCCAAATGTCTCAAATAAACCAACTTGTACATGATTTGATTTGACATAGACACCAACCAGTGATTCTGTAATTCTGCCATGATAGAATGTCAAAGTCACCATTATTAGTCAGTTGTACAACCGAATGCCTTCAACCGAAATGTGTCTTCCGCATTTAACCCAACCCCTCTGAATCAGAGAGGTGCGGGGCTGCCTTTAATCGACATCCACGTCTTGGCGCCGGGGAACAGTGGGTTAACTGCCTTGTTCAGGGCAGAACGACAGATTTTTACCTTGTCAGCTCGGGATTTGAACTTGCAGCCCTCGGTTACAAGTCCAACGCTCTAACCACTAGGCTACCTGCCGCCCCACTAGGCTACCTGCCGCCCCACTAGGCTACCTGCCGCCTATGTGCAGACTGTGAAGGTGATCGTGATGAATTTAGTAGTGTTTACACTTCCTCCAGGCTGCAGGAGTGCTCCAGGGGAGATGTGGAATTTGATATACATGTGAGGATGGTTCTTCTAGCCCACGAACTTGGTTATGCAGCTCTAAATAAAATAAGCAGAGACCTAGGGACTCCTTCCTTGCGTCTCAGCTCATATCAGAGACATGACAGGTAAATAAAAAGGGAGAGTACCCAATTAGTCAGGTGACTTGCTGTGTATAAATAATATTTATTTCCTTATTTCCTCAAATGTATTTAAAGTTCACAAAACAGAGTGATAGGAAACCATAAATATAAAATGAGACGGTCACATAGGCCTACAGTGTCATAGGGCTGTAGCTGAACGTGATTAGTGAGAAATTAGCTTTACATAAAGTAAATACATGCTGATATGCTAATACTTCGCCCCATGACACAGTGAAGAAAGTAAAGAGGCACCAACTCAGAGGGCCTTACATATGGGGCAGGCATAGCTGTACGTGACAAATTGAGCAAAGAGATATGAGAATTTTCCCAAAACTGCATATTTGCCTAACAGACCAGTATTAAAAGCATATGCTCTATTGCTTGAAACCAATGTATTAAACATGCTAATGGATTTGTAAAAGGTATATTTAATGTTTATTTGTCAGTTTAGAAGTGATACATGAATAGGAGTTTAATTAATGTGACAAATGGTCATATTTATGGAAAGTACATTTTAATTGCATTAGCCTATCTCTCTCGACCATTTTTCTCAGTCTTTAAAAGGACATACATTCCCATTATTACACACAGGTTCTTAGGTCTTATAGTCAGACTTTTGCAGAGGCTTTTTTTTAGATCTTGAGTCATTTTGATTTTAAGTGTCATTTTATGTGTAAATATATGCAAAATGTGCATCCGTCATACATTAAGTATTTTTTCAATAATTCCATGAAGACAATATTTTGATAAACTGATCTGTAAGTCTGACCATTGAGTGTCTTATCACAATAAAACATTCTGCCTTGAAGCAATGTGTTGAAAAACAGATTCTCGTAATATGCAAATTAGCACATGCTTAAGGACAGTTTGCCTCATTTGTATATTTCAATTTTTAAATAACTAAAATACAAATATATATATCCTTTCAACTGGTAAAGTTTGTCTGATGAGAGTAAAGAAAAAGATCCCTATTAGTCTGTGGTGCCTGGCCTTAAGGAGCAGTTCTCTCTGTGGGTCTAACCCCAAGAAGTACTGGAAAATGGCTAAAGACCTAGAGGATAAACCCTCCTCAGAGCTGCCCATGTCCGTTGATGTTGATGTGGTTTGCTAACTACCTCTCAAAGAGTGCAGTGTATAAAGTCAAAACATCTGCTGTCTCAGCCACTGCCCGTCACAAAGGGAGTGCCCCAGGGCTCGATCCTAGGCCCCACGCTCTTAATTTACAACATAGCTCAGGCAATGGAGGAAACACTTTTATCCATTTATATGCAGATGATACAGTCATACTCAGCAGGCCCCTCCCTGGATTTTGTGTTAAACGCTTTAGAACAAAGTTTGTGTCCAACAAGCTCTCTCCCCTTAACCTTGTTCTGAAACCTCCAAAACAAAGGTAATGTGGTTTGGTAAGAAGAATGCCCCTCTCCCCACCAGTGTGATTACTACCTCCTGAGGGTTTAGAGCTTGAGGTAGTCACCTCATACAAGTACTTGGGAGTATGGCTAGCTGGTACACCGTCCTTCTCTCAGCACATATCAAAGCTGCAGGCTAAAGTTAAATCTAGACTTGGTTTCCTCTATAGTAAATCGCTCCTCTTTCACCCCAGCTGCCAAACTAACCCTGATTCAGATCACCGTGCTAGATTACGGAGACGTAATTTATAGATCGGCAGTAAAGGGTGCTCTCGAGCGGCTAGATGTTCTTTACCATTCGGCCATCAGATTTGCCACCAATGCTCCTTATAGGACACATCACTGCACTCCATACTCTTATGTAAACTGGTCATCTCTGTATACCTGTCGCAAGACCCACTGGTAAGTGTGGGAATAAAACTCATGACAAAAATACCTAACTACTCCAAGCTGGGTTGTTAGTACTTTGTACTCTTTAGTTAACATTAAAAAAAATGTTTAACCTTTATTTAACTGCACCTCAGATTGCAGCCCCCCCAAAAATGCTTCACAGAGTACAAGAAACAGATCTCTACATCAACTGTTCAGAGGAGACTGTGTGAAAGTCAGGCCTTCATGGTCGATTGCTGCAAAGAAATCACTACTAAGGGCCAAGAAACACAAGCGATGGACATTAGACCGGTGGAAATCTGTCCCGTGGTCTGATGAAAAAGGAATGAAATGTGGACTCAACAGGACAATGACCCAAAACACACCTCCAGGCTGTGTAAGCGCCATTTGACCAAGAAGGAAAGTGATGGTGCTGCATCAGATGACCTGGCCTTCACAATCACCCGACCTCAACCCAATTTAGATGGTTTGGGATGAGTTGGACTGCAGAGCGAAGGAAAAGCAGCCAACAAGTGCTCAGCAAATGTGGGAACTCCTGCAAGACTGTTGGAAAAGCATTCCTCATGAAGCTGGTTGACAGAATGCCAAGAGTGTGCAAAGCTGTCATCAAGGCAAAGGGTAGAATATGTTTTGATTTGTTTAACACTTTTTGTTACTACATGATTCCATTTGTGTTATTTCATAGTTGAGGTCTTCACTATCATTCTACAAGGTAGAAAATAGTCAAAATAAATAAAAACCCAAACTTTTGACTGGTAATGTATAGAAGACAAGCAGGGTGAGTGTAGACCGCAGTGAGTCCTATGCAACAAGCTGTTAGCTAACGAGAGCATGAAACCCTCCAAAATTAAAAGGGATCTGGACACCAAGCATCCAAGCCACAAAGAGAAGACAGCTGACTTTTTAAAAAGAAAATGTCAATATCTGGAGGCCTCACAAGATTCATTGAAGTATGCATGGTACAAGAAAAGGCACTTCGCGTCATAGCAATGCACTGGGCCACAAGCTAAGAACAAAAAAGCCCACACCAGCACATAGGATCTCATACTCCCTGATGCGAAAGATATGTGCACTGAAATCTTAGCAGGATCAGCCACTAACAAACTTATAACCATACCCCTATCCAATGACACCACGAGGAGCTATTTTGCCTGAGGACAGACATAAGAGTGCATCAGTGCAAATGGCCATTATGCACTGCAGTTGAAGAGGTCCACAGATGTGGCTAACCATGAAATTCTAAAATGGTCTATGTCAGACACGTCTGGGATAATAACTTTGAAGAGCAGTTCCTATTAAGTGCTGATTTGCCCACCACCACCAGAGGCTGTCTAACACAATGGACATGTACCTGGGCTCTGTGGGACTGGCCTGGGATGGGTACGTAGGTGTGACAACTGATGGGGCAGCTGCATTGAAGGGAAAGCACTTCCAAGTAGTAAAGTGAATCCTGGAGTGCGACGTGGAACCACTGAGTCCTACACAGGGAGGCATTGAAGGACACAATGCCCAAGCTCCACGCCACTCTCCAGGATGTGATAAAGTGTGTCAACTACATCACAAAGAGTTGCACACTGGCTTCCCGAGTGGCGCAGCGGTCTAAGGCACTAAACCACAATGTTGCGGCGTTAGATCCCAGGCTGTGTCACAACCGGCCGTGACCAAAAGTCCCATAGGGCGGCGCACAATTGGCCCAGCTTCGTCCAGGTTAGAGGAGGGTTTGGCTGGGTGGGCTTTACTTGGCTCACCGCACTCTAGCGACTCCTTGTGGTGGGCTAGGCGCCTGCAGGCTGACTTCGGTCGTCAGTGTTTCCTCCGACACATCGGTGAGGCTGGATTCCGGGTTAAACGGGCAGGTGTTAAGTGCGGGTCATGTTTCGGAGGACGCATTATTCGACCTTCGCCTTACCCGAGCCCGTTGGGGAGTTGCAGCAATGAGACAAAGTCTTAATATCACGAAATTGGGGAGAAAAAGGGGGTAAAATTACAAAAATAATAAACAAAAATGTCAATGTGTCAATGCAAGATAGGGGGCACAATTGATTTGAACAGAGGGACAAAGTGGATGCCTTCAAGATGAAGCTTACCGTTTGTGCAAATCATCTAACAGGAGGATTGACGTGTTTCCCCAATGCTGATTTCGAGATTCAGAATCTGATCAACAAAGAGCACAGCGCCAAAAAAAAACATGTTAAAACAGCATCTTGTCAAGCTGCATGGAAGGTTTTGCCACTATTTCCCAGAGGAGAACAGGAGACAAGACGACAGGATACTGGACTCCTTTCGAGTGGAGATGGGAAGCGTCACGTTGCCAAGCAACGAAGAGGATCAGCTGGTGGAGCTGTCATTTAATTTAATCGCGGGCTGAGCATACGCTTCCCGGAAATGACACTGCCACAGTTCTGGTGCAGCGTAGTGGGAGAATATCCTGCTCTCGCCTGTTATGCAAATCAGAATCACGCTACCGTTCAGCACTACCTATCTGTGTTACAGTAGCTTCTCTGCTATGGCGGTGCTGAAAACTAAAAGCAGAAACAAACTGGACAGCCAGCATGACCTCTGAGTTGAACTGTCAACCATCACCCCAGAATTCAATAAACTTATCAAACTGAAGAAACACCCGGCTTTCCCACTGATTAGGCCACACACACTAAATGAACAGGTTAATAAATTGCTCACTATGTTAAATATTATTGTTATTTAATTCTAACATTATTACGTTTTATTGAACTGGTTAAAAACATTTTTAAAAAATTATAAATGATTAAGAATTCCTAATGATTGACACCCCACTCCTGAACTGATCACCTAATTAAATGGCTTATTCTCTTGAATTGATAAAAGGTTCTCAATTAATATGGCTGTGTAATGACTTTAATACCATAATAGTAGCCCATTGAGACAATGTCTATTTTTCAAGCGAAGCCTGCCAAAAAAGGCAGCTGCAATACAACATTATAAAATGTAATCATCCATAATACTGGGTCGTGACTCAATTGTTAAACTTGGGTCCCCAGGCAAAACCCGTTGAGAACCACTGATTTAGGTGCCTTTTTGGATAACTCCAAGCTGGCTGTCATGAGCCTTTTACTGAGGAGTGGCTTTCGTCTGGCCACTCTACCATAAAGGTCTGATTGGTGGAGTGCTGCAGAGATGGTTGTCCTTCTGGAAGGTTCTCTCATCGCCACAGGGGAACTCTGGAGCACTGTCAGAGTGACCATCGGGTTCTTGGTCACCTCCCTGCGTTGGACAAGTAACCCAAAGGTTGCAAGTTCAAATCCCCAAGCTGACAATGTACAAATCTGTCGTTCTGCCCCTGAACAGGTAGTTAACTAGTCATTGAAAATAAGTTGTTCTTAACTGACTTGCCTAGTAAAATAAAAGGTAAAAATGTAATAAAAATAAAAAAATGCTGCAGACATTTTTTGGTTCCCTTCCCCAGATCTGTGCCTCGACACAATCCTGTCTATGGACAATTCCTTCGACCTCATGGCTTGGTTTCTCTGACATGCACGGTCAACTGTGGAACCTTATAGACAGGTGTGTGCATTTCCAAGTCATGTCCAATCAATTGAATTTACCACAGGTGGACTCCAATCAAGCTGTAGAAAAACGTCAAGGATGATCAATGGAAACAGGATGCACCTTAGCTCAATTGAGTCGCATAGCAATGGGTCTGAATACTTATGTAAATAAATATTTTTTTGATTTTATATAAATTTGTAAAAGAAAATCTAAACCTGTTTCTACTTTGTCATTATGGGGTATTGTGTGTAAATTGATGACATTTTTATTTTGTTTTATCCATTTTAGAATAAGGCTGTAACGTAACAAAATGTGGAAAAAGTCTAGGTGTTCTGAATACTTTGATTGCACTGTAGTATGAGGCCGCAACCTGGAACACAAGCATGACCACCGCACACGACTAATTTATGCCTTACAGTAATACTAGAGTGGGTTACATAATGTTATACGTTAATAACGTTGAATCTTCAGCCAACCAGAAATCACCTAACTAGATGGAATGTAGCTCAATACTAATGCACTTCACAGAGAGTAATGCCAAACGGCATGCAGGGAGACATGAGAGCTGGCATTACAATTAGTTGATCTTTACCACCTGTACTGGAAAGTTAAACGCTTGAGTAAAGCCTCCTTCACATTACTCAAACACTGTTACTTTGCCCCGGATTTCATGCATTTCAATGGGGAAGTAGGAAACTCAGGAATTTCCAACTTGCTGAATGCGGCATGTGTATAATTACCACCAGTTAGCAAGTCGGATATGTCCTTGTTCTGACAAACACTAGAACGCAGCATTAGCCTGTTGCAATTCTGGATGACCAGATTGCTAGCAAGAATGAGAAGAAACTGGCATATGGTGACTCATAAGTGCCTCGTTTGATCTTGTTATTGATACCATGTCTTGTTTTGAGGTGTTTTGACTGATTTCATGTCAATGCGAATATGGCAAATTCCCTAGTTAACCAACTGTAACAATGTATTTGAGACAATTGAAGTAAACAAACCCACAAGTCCAAATCCCTATCTCCAGCCATGGCTAATTTAATAAAGGGACAATTTTAGCTCACCACCAGAGGACAACAACCAGATGCAACAATTTAAATAGTTTGTCAATGACATATGCTCTCAATGCGATTTGATAGGAGTGATGCAAAATCCAATCTGGCTTCCCTTGACACTTGTTGGTGTGCCGGGAACATTCACAGTTGAGCTCACTCAGTTTAGTTCAACGCTGATAGGCTATTATTTTACACTTTTTTTAATCGAGGGAGGTTAAATGCTCGTTGGCTTTCCTTGCATTCAATTCTAAGGGCGGCAACAATGTCATCTTTTGGACCAGACAGCATCAGATTGCCTACACATATAGAGAGGGGCGCTGTTTTGCTCGCTCGGATGCTTTCTCCAGGGAGATGCATTCTGCCTCTTGTGAATTGAAGGTAAATTATGAAACAGAGAATTTTCTCTTGGTACATTTTTGGGGGTATTCCCTTGAATCCATGCCACTGACTGCAAACTATATTGAGTTGCTATAAAATTAGAAACAATTTGCTATAAAATTAGAAACATGTTTTATCACCTGAAACACCACATGTATTGAATTAAAAAGGTCATGTTGCCATCTCTCCCCAATCTTGCGTTACAAACACTGCACTTCTCCGTTCACTACTGTGGCGAGACATGAAGATCACGAACGACGTACTTCACGATGTAAATGGGGCATAACAAAATGTCCTGACCTTGCGCTGCAGCACCAATCAATTCAATTTCTCCTACACGTGTTATGCATATGCACCGTGATTTTCTTATCCCGTCAGACTGGGTGCATAGCACTAACATGAAATGTATTGATGGCGTAGGAGACCAACTCACGTGCACAGATCTGAGACTTGAATTGATTGACATGCCACCGGTTTCAATTTGCCTAATGGTGACTACAATGCAGTATCACGTTATCCGTAGTTAGTACGAAAGCGCACCTATTTCCACCCCGGTTAACTAGCTAGGTACGCTAGCCACCAACTTGGTCACATGATAACCTAGCTAGTTAAACTAAAAGTTTCAGGCTGGTTTTTGATATGGCCACCGCAGTGTTAACGTTAGCTATCCACTGAATGTATTGGTTAGCTTTAAAACGTTAGCAGGCTACAATTTTGAAAGACTTGTCACTAGACTAGAGTAGTAAAAATACTTGGGTACAGTAACGTTAGGGGAAAGCTTAATTCTTGAAGTTTCTGCCGCTTTCTTTCTCGTGACCATCAAACCAACTGAGCTAGCATTTGAAAGCGTGACATTTCTTTATTTTACGGCTGAGCTAATTCGTTGGATACAGTAAAATAGTATTTGCAGTTTCCTTACCTTTGCTGATAAAGCTCACAACAATGTCTATAATTGACGAAGGTCCAAGCAACAAACGCCCACTCCCTGTCCAAAGTACGCGAGGTCAAGAATGTGGGCGGCGGCGATGGAACTACCCAAGTGAGCGTTCGTAAATCATCAGTTATTCTGCGCTCCGGCAAACTCAGACGTGAGCGCTCTGGAAACCGGAGTAGATAACCAGAGTGAATTTACGAACGCCCCTAAGGAAATGTACAATATAAGCAGCCAATCAGTTATTCTACTTGGAATCTCCGAAATTGTTAGTCCATTGGTCAACCAGACCAAATAGCAGGGATGCGCATTTTAATTTGCATCAGGTACACAGACCACATGGGTCATCCAGGTCAAGGTCAGGCCGTGGAAGAAAAACTAGCAAACATTTTTATATTAAATTAATCCAATTGAAGTCATTGTAGCATAGATAGGAGTGATGCAAAATTATTTTGCCCTCACATTCTTAACAATTTGGAGTTCCTCAAGTCTCAAATGTATTAGAGCAGGGTGGCAGGGGAAGGGATTGCGGCACTGTTGATAAGCATCGGTTGGTTTATCTTCTTGGTGAATAGGCCATTCGCAGATAGTCTGGGCTTTTATTAAAATGAGAATCGCACGCAGAATGAAGACGTTTTAATGATACACCAGTTATATCCAGGGCTTGTAAGTCAATCCTTACACAATAGGCTATAGGAAGGCTACCATTTTCCATGTGTGCAATTTGATAGCCTACAAACGCCTATTGGCAAACGAGTGGGTGTCCATAGGCAGGTGTAGGCTAGTTGTATATCAATTAGTGCATTTAGAGAACATGCACCAAGTTGAGACTTGATTAAAGTTGCCAAGACTCCTACCACTAATCACTTTTTTAGTCATGCAGATTAGACTAATACCTAACCTATCACATCCCAATTAAGGATAATGGGCTCTGGGGTTGCGATAATGTAAACTGGTAATAAGAAAAAGATGTTCAGAGTCCTGTTCACTTATCAGTTCGCTCTACTGCAAAAATCCTACAAAAGCTATGAGACGATATATAGGTATAGCCAGTTTCACGAGCACCAGTCAAGACATAACGAGCTATAGCCTATCCAATGCATATTGTAGTAGGCTATTCACACTCGTGGCTTGGCTACCGGCTACCTATATGACATGCAAGACTCAAAGATTCTCACTCACTGGACACAGAATGTAGGCCTATAGTTTGACATGGGGGTCGCAAAAAAACCTACGCGTACAGGGGTATAGCCTATTCTAGACATTCATTTGTATGCACCGCAATTCTACACAATGAATCTCTTCAATGCAACAAAAACGTAACTGCAAACTTTGGATATGTGGTCCTCAATGTTGATTACCATCAAGCTTAGAAGTCATAAAACAACGACTTCACAGAATGAATAAATGTGTACATGTCTTACCGTTTCTACAAATGAAAGTTATGGACGTCCTTAGCCAAACGATCTTTAAAAATAAGGAATCAAGAAAACACTTGCCAATATAAAGATGAATTCCACCTTTCTCTTAGTTCAAACTTGGAAACATAAATCAATAAAGAAAAAATAAAATTATTAAATCAAATATTGATTTAACCAAAAAACAGAAATTAGTCCCTTTCAGCCAATGCATTAAATCAAATAGACTACTGAAGAAATAAAAAGGAATAAAATAACTTAAGCCGGCTTCTGCCTGTCTCTCTCTCTCTCTTTCTTTAAAGGTTTACCACACAAATACGCGACATCGCTAAGTGAAAAGCAATGTAAGGAGGTTGTCTTTAAAAGGAAGATAGTCCGTCCGCATATATATAGGGCCGTATCACAGCAACGCTATACCTCTCCGCTCTCGCTGTTTCATCCATTCAACCTAAAGACGCATGCACGCGGAAGTATACCCGGAGTAGCTCCATCCACTGTGATGCATCGAGGAGCCTGAATGTAATTGGCTATGACATGTCCTCGTCGGGCTTTCCATCCTACCAAACCAAATATTATATTGGTTATATTTCATGCCATTCAAAACGATCACGCGGTTTTCTGAATAAGGAATTTGATGTTCAACAATACCGACTTGCCAGAGAGACGTAAAAGCTGGCATGCGGGAATAACGACATGTCTTGATATTTCATTTTGCATGGATTAAACAGGGGAAAGAGGGAAGTGCGTACGGCCAAGTACATCACTGTGGCCAAGCTTCCTGCCACCCAGGACCTATGTACTAGGCGGTGTCAGAGGAAAGCCCCCAAAAATGTCAGACTCCAGTCGCACGGCAAGTTGTACCAGAGCGCCAAGTCTAGGACCAAAAGGCTCCTTATCAGCTTCTACCCCCAAGCCATAAGACTGCTGAACAATTAATCAAATTTACATTGACACCCCCCCTACCTACATGTACAAATTACCTCGACTAACCTGTACCCCGCACATTTACTCAGTACCGGTACCCCCTGTATATAGCCTCATTATTGTTATTTTGTGTTACTTTTAATTATTTTTTTACTTTAGTTTTTTTCGTATTTTTTTTCTTAACTCTTTCTTGAACTGCATTGTTGGGTAAGGTCTTGTAAGTAAGCATTTGACGGTAAGGTCTACGCCTGTTGTATTCGGCGCATGTGACAAATACAGTTTGATTTGGTGGGATATGTTGTAGTTTTATAGGCTACAGTTATGTGGTGGATCCATTTACCTACTGAAATAGGGGATCATGCAATGGTAACTTTCAAAACACACAAACGTATTTTTAACTGAATTAAGTATAGCTGGATGCCCCTCAACTTTTCCTTTTAGTCGTTTTCATGGATAAATATAAGATCCATGTCAATGAGGCGTCTAAACTTTGGACTTAACTTCACATCTTTTTACGTCAATATAGCCTAGGCTACTACGTGTACTATATGTCTACTAGATTCCAACGCTATATTCGACAGATCTTTAGTGCATATTATGCAAGATAAAATGTTGCAGCAGCGCAAAATAGTGTGTGGAATAAGAGGCGTTTGCCTCCTATTTCCATGCATACCGCACAAATAAATAGTAATTCAGCGCCACAGCTTTCAGCACCAAGGACAGCGAACGAGAGTTCTGACAGAGTGCACTAGGTTTTCCTCTGCATTCACAGCTTTGTACTGAGCATGTTTACATTTAGCCTACTGCTTCCCCCACAGCGTTTCAGCGATGTTATTCAAACGCAAAACATGATTAGAGAACGTTATTTAACATTTAAGTAATTGAGTATCAAAAGCAGCACAAATAATTCACAAATAATGCACAATTAACTCGAAGGACATGATGGAAAACCTTAATTAATACAACTTGTTTTATAAAGCATAAGCATTACCCCAGCCAGTATAAGGAACAATAGGCCTACATGTTACACGTTTTCAAAAGATATACACATTTGATAGTAGTAGATAGACCTACATTGTGCATCTTAAAAAATGGCATCATGAAATAGGAGCAAGTGAAATATGTTATGCCAACTATGCTGTAGGCAAACCTACACAACCCATAATAAGTTATGGCCCCCAAGCAACTGGTCCATGGTCTGTTTTGTAATTTATCTGTGCAGTGGTTAAAGTCAGGTCTAAGGGTATTAAATCCTGAACCTAGATCAGCTATGAAAGGCAGAAAGTATAGGACTACTAAGAGCCTTTTAGTGATGAAAATTATGTCAAGATCATCTTCAGATAGGCCTATCCATTAGTTTAAGCCAAACGGCCATACTTACAAGAAAGTCAATCTAAGAAGGCCTTTGGCCAATAAACTAAGATGTTATTATAATTGACATGCGTTTTACATAATTTAGGAGCTACACATGTGTGCACTGAGGTGCAAAAACATAAGCATTTCAAATGCATTTGCATGTTTTTAAGATGCAAAACGATGGTCGTCAAGTACATAATATAAGCCTGGCCTGCATTTCCATCAGAATTCATGAGCACTCAGTGTGTTATTTGCATAATGCAACCTGATGGTAATTTGCCAAAGGCCTGCATGTTGCTTTGTTGTAGAGAATTTCAAATTGCATAAAAATTCCACTGACACAACAGTGTGAATTCTGCTACGCAATGACCCTGTTCGAATACTTTAAGAATGCATTTCTCCTTGCTGCCTTTAATTTGTGTTAGATCAGGCATTACCTCAAGGAAGGGAGGAAAGATTAATTTTTTAAAGTTTTCAAACAGGTCCATAGCTTTTGGTAGTTTGAAAGGACAGAAAATGGCTGGAATTCAGACACCTACAGATGTAAGATCTTAATTTTAGCCAGTTTGCTACTGCAGTACAATTAATCAGCAACATTAGATATGAATTATTATGTGGATTATAATTAATGGATTCTTTTTTTTGTAGGACATTTTTCATTTGGGCACATCAAGTCTGACATTTTAAAGTGGAAATTACAAACTTCAGAAGCTTTTAATCTAGAATACTGTACACTACAAGTTTGAATTTCTCAGCAACAAAATCTACACAACTGTTTTCCTGCCTTGAAATAATCACAGTTCTAGTTGGATTTGTGGTAGTAATAGTGGCAACCTACTTTCACCTATCCAATCACTCATAGATCTGTGCTTACCTCAAGGAAACCAGAAAAGGAGGATGTTCACAATATATACAAAAGTCTGTGGAAATTAGTGGATTCGGCTATTTCAGCCACACACGTTGCTGACAGGTGTACAAAATTGAGCACACAGCCATTCAATCTCCATAGACAAACATTTGCAGTAGAATGGCCTTACTGAAGAGCTCAGTGACTTTCAACGTGGCACCGTCATAGGATGCCACCGTTCCAACACGTCAGTTCGTCAAATTTCTGAAATCACCACAAAGTACCGTTACCCTCTCCCATTGGTGCCTGCAGCCATCGAACAGTTCAGCAGGGCCCGGTTCTTTACCAAACTGGACCTGCGGAGTGCATACAATCTCATCCGGAGGGGGAGGAATGGAAGACTGCGTTTAGCATGATGTCTGGCCACTACGAGTACTTAGTGATGCCATTTGTCACTCGCTACGTCAACTCCTGTTCTGTATGTGCCCAAACCAAATCCCCCCGGAACGCTTCAGCAGGGAAACAACTTCCTCTTCCTGTGCCTCAGCGTCCTTGGTCCCATCTATCCATTGACTTTGTTACTGGTCTCCCCTCTGACGGTTTCACCACCATTTTGGTGGTTGTGGATATATTTTCAAAATCCTGTTTAATCCCTGTTTCTGGTCTCCCTACTGCTCTTCAGGTCGCTAAGGCACTATATCAGGTCTTCCGGCATTATGGCCTTCCGGAGGACATTGTCTCTGACTGTGGCCCCCAATTCACATCACGGGTATGGAGAGCCTTTTTGGAGAAGCTCAGGGTCACGGTTAGCCTCACTTCCGGGTATAGGCCTCAGTCCAACGGGCAGGTGGAGAGGATGAACCAGGAGCTGGAGAGGTTCCTGAGGAGTCACTTTCAGGAGCGGCAGGGAGAGTGGGCTCGATTCCTTCCATGGGCGGAATACGCCCAGAACTCGCTACGTCACTCCTCCACTGGGTTGACCCCCTTCCAGTGTGTTCTGGGTTTTCAGCTGGCTCTGTGGACCCCGGGTCAGACTGAAGCGCCTGAGGTTGATGAGTGGTTCAGGCGCGCAGAAGAAGTGTGGAGCGACGCTCACGTGAGACTCCAGCGCGCTGTCCACCTTCAGACAGACCGCCATCTCAGTGTGACCCCTGTGTACCACCCTGGGGATCGTGTCCGGTTCTCTACCAGGAACCTCCCACTCCACCTGGACATCGAGGTGGGTCCGATCTATGCCGTCATATCTCTACTGGACTCCCGATGTTGTGGGGATCGGCATCAATCATTACATCAGGCGCACCTGGACTCCATTACCTCACTTATTACCTCCCCTATATCTGGCACTCCCTTAGGTTCTTTCCCCAGTCAGTATTGTTCCTGTGCTTATGAATAGACGCTACTGTTATGTTGTCTCGTTCCATGTTTTTTCCAAGGCTTTTACGGTTGCAGAAGTCAACAAATGAGAGCGCCTGGGGACACAAAGTGCCTGGGTTAACCTCTAGTAAACGCCATTCGGTAGTCAATTACTACACGGCCTTCAGGAAGCTAGCAGGCCGGGGCTAACAGATGGAACAACACCAACATCCACGACGCAGAGGCCAAATTACGTCAGCAGACCAGAAGACCAGTCGTGATGGATTGGCAGGGCTCCGTGTCGATAAAGGGTCCAGGCCAATTGGCAAGAGCGGTATTGTAGTTGGTGTACTTCGTTTGCTAGCTGGGAAATGGGCCTAGCTCGAGGCAAGCTTGTGCATGCTTCAGGACAAGGGCGTTAGCCACAATAGCCACTCGGTAGCAACTAGCTAGCTGCGAAGATCCGGTGTAATGGTCCAGATCTTGCAGCAGGAATCTGGTGATGTAGTGAAAAAAGAAAGCAGCCCGATATACTCAGAGCTGATATCATGCTGTGCAGAATGGCAGGTATTATCCGGGCTATCCGGGCAAAAGCGGCTAGAGTCCAAGATAAAGGTAAAGACTGCTAGCAATGGCTAACAGTGACTAAAAAGCTAGTAGCTAATTAGCTGGCTAGCTTCTGATCGAGGTTCCAGTTATCAGGTCTAAAAAATTGCTGATCCATACCACATTGGGTGAGGCGGGTTGCAGGAAGGTATATTTAATTTGAAAATGGAAAAAAGAGATTGAAATGTATGCAAAAAAACGAAAGAGACAATATTTACATGGGACGAAAACAAACACGTCTTACTGCTCTGCCATCTTGGTTAAAGCAGGAATTAGCTAATAGCAATTACTATTTATTATTAATCACTTCACGGGTGAGCTCACCATTGATCGAAATAATTGAGTAAAACACTCTCTAGAAATCGAAAGTAATCCGACGATGGGTAGATTGTGCGCACCTCCATGTTTGTTATTTTGCAATAACCAAAGATAATAAGAGGAGACAAGATGAGTTTGGTCTATAGTATGCATGTTGAAGAAGGTATGTCGTCTACCATCGTTTACATCACATCATTCACGTAATTTTGTTATAACATCTTTGGTCCAGAAAGCATTGTATGTCAACAAACATGGCTCCACACGTAGCTGGAATTAGCTTAGCTCATCATAATCAGTACAACCTTCAAAAAATATTTTACACACATATGTGTCTATTACAATCTATGCAAGAATCGGAATCCATGATTTGTCACCAGAACTTAAAAACATATGAATAAAACAGTAAATAAATAATTACCACACAAAACATTTTCTGATAGTGATTTATTGATACAAGTGGCACGTGCAGACAGTCAATCTTGTAACCTCTCACTCCCACTCTGAGCCATTCAGTGTTGTTGTTTATGTATGTAGCTAGTGAGCTTAGTTGTAGCATTAGCAATGTCTTTCAAAAGGAGACATCAGCATTTAGTCGGGTCTTTGTGCCATACAAAGACAAGTCCCTGATGGTATGTAAGGTTAGTGATATTTTCTCAGAATGCCATTTTGCATTGCTAGTTATAGCCTAATGTTAGATAGCTAACATTGAACTTATTGGTTAACTTTAGCTAGCTATGACAATCGGTTTGTATTGCTAGTTAAAGCTTGCTGTTAGCTAGCCAGCTGACGTTAGATGGTTGGCTAGCTACAGTAGCTAACATTACCTGTATGAACTGTGTGTAGTGTTGTTATCTCAGAATGCCATTTTGCATCTATTGTATAATAATGCTAAAATATTTGTATCTGGAATTTGTCTTTCAGCATTAATCAGTAGAACACGCCTCATCAAAAAGAGAGCTGGCCCAAGCAAGCAAAGGCAGCAGCGCAGTCATCAACTACATGCACCATTTCTTCGCCAACTACAGAGTTGGAAAAACACGTCTGGACCTGAATTGTGATAACTGCAGTGGCCAAAACAAGAACAAGTTTGTGCTCTGGTATTGTGCCTGGTGGACCATGCACAAGCTCCACCACAATCTGGACCTTCACTTCCTGATCACAGGCCACACCAAGTGTGCCCCTGACTTGTGCTTCGGTCTCATCAAGCAGCGCTTCAGAAAGACCAGACTGAACACTTTGTCTGAGATTGCTTGTGTTGTAAAGGACAGCACTGTGACAGGGGTCAACATCCAACAACTGGTTGGACTGGAGGATGGTACTGTGCTGGTGGAAAGCTATGGCTGGCAACAACACCTGACTCCGTACTTCAGGACGCTGCCACAGATCAAGCAGTACCAGCACAAAAATATTTTTCTTTGTATGAGGTTATTCTTATCTAAACTTGGGAGGTGAATTGATGTTGTACAGGGTTGTAATGTCTTCAGATTTTCTGCTATTCCCTGTTTTACAGCTTCAATGCTCTGGAGCCTGGTGTTGCTGCCAAGGAGCGTTCGGACTGTCGGGACCAGGTTTCAGCTGCTGTGCAACGCTGACATCCTTCCTCCTGTAAATTTTGCCTGTAAATGCACCACCTGGACTGGACACAGCTAGACAAACTATATTTTTGACAAGATCAGGGACTTTTGCGATGAAGACGCTATGGACATCACATGCCATGCACCAAAGTCAAGGGCAGGACAGAAACAGGCTATCCAAATATAGATTCCCTTGTTCATGCGTGGTTTGAACGGACAAGTCATCAGCACTATCTGCAGTGCCTCTATTCAAATGACTCTCTCCTAATACGTTGCTGCAATTTTTTTTTATCCTGCTGCTCAGCCACTTTACCTCTGATTGTATGTATATAACTACCTCGTCTATCATTGATATCGTTATTGATATTGTTTATGTACATACTGTATATTTTATTTATACTGACACTATCTATTTCTGATATTGCTACTATGCAAGTAACCATTTGGCTGTACCATTTACACCTTCTGTAGAGACCCATCCACTTAACAAGACTTAGCAAAATACTGATGTATAAAATGAATATTGACATGTGTGGTCGTAATTTGATTTTGTGACATACCACAACAATGTCATGTGACCGTATCAAGTGTCCGTCACTTAAATATATGGCGCATGCATCTTTATGTACTGTACATGTGCACCTCACTCAGGTTTCAACTCAACTTATGTATGGAATACTATGTGATAAATGCATATGTAACAGTATATAAAGTATGCTAATGTATTGGTGCGAAAGCATTTGGGCAGTGACGTAAAATACTTTAAGTACTACTTAGATCATTTTTTGTGGTATCTGTACATTACTTTACTATTTATATTTTTGGCAACTTTTTCTTCACTACATTCGTTAAGAAAACAATGTACTTTTTACTCTATAGATTTTCCTTGACACCCAAAAGTACTTGTTACATTTTGACTGCAAATTTGTCTAATTCAAACCCTGATCAAGAGAACATCCCTGGTCATCCATGCTGCCTCTGATCTGTCAGACTCACTAAACACGAATGCTTCGTTTGTGAATTATGTCTGACTGTTGGAGTGTGCACCTGGCTATCCATCAATAAAAAATAGTAAAAATGTGCCGTCTGGTTTTCTTAATATAAGGAAGTTGAAAGGGTTTATATTTTTACTTTTGATACTTAAGTACATTGTTCCCCTGGCTATCCGTCCAATTTTTTTTAAATATAATTGTGCTTTTATGGAACAGAGACTCAAGACAAAAAGGTTTCAAAAAGGAGTAACAGGTTTAATGAAATATAGCTGGTGATGAAAAAATAAAGTAGAGAAAGTCTCTGTAAGATGGTGATGGGAAATCCAGACTGGTATTCTTGTATGAGGAGAAGGAGGTAGCCAGAGGATGAACACTGGAACCAGGAAGACGAGGGAGACACTGGAAGGTAGATGAAACAAGGTAGATAACGAAGGTCGAGGTTAGAGGAACAGGGAGTGAGTCCTTACTCAAACGAGACCAGACAAAGTGACTGTGTTGGGGGAGTGCCTATATGCTGACTGTGCTGATGATCCAATGACGTGCAGGTGTGGGTGATTAGAACTCAGGTGACAGTGATCTCTGTGATTGTGTGGTGGTGGAGCCTGGTTGATCCCTGACATGTGCTGTCTAGTTTAATATAAGGAATTTGAAATGATTTATAGTTTTACTCAAGAAGACAGTTTAATACTTTTTCCACCACTGGATGTGGCTGGGGGTTATAGCATTTATTTCACATGACCCATAATTTAGACAGGTGTATCTGGACACTTTCTGTTTACCTGGAATTTTTCCTTATTGTAGGCTACTACCTCTACTAGTCTTTAGCACATGCACTTAAGTGAATCCTTAAAGAGCTGGGTGGGGCTGGCTTAACTTGTTAGGGAGAGGCAGCTGAGGGGTCGGTTTTGGAGAGCCTGGCGTGCCCAAAGTAAAATGCCTCCCATTCAGGCCCAGAAAATAGGATATGCAGATATTTGGTACCATTGGATAGGAAACACGCTGAATTTTCCAAAACTGTTAACCATTTGTCTGTGAGTAAAACAGAACGCATATAGCAGGCGAAACCCCGAGGAATTTCTGTCCTGGAAAAAGTGATTTTGACACATTGCTCATTTGGGAACCCCTCCCTAATGAAAATGAAAATGACCATATAAGGGCATGGATGTTTACTAATTCAACTTTTGGATTTTGAATTTGGCGCTTTACATTTTACCTGGTAGTGTCGGGAGGAGCCCGCTAGCGCCCCACTGGTCCCCAAGAAGTTTTAAGAGGGTGTGAACAATGTTGAATGGATGTAGACAAAGGAGAGCTCTCTAGTACAGTGGTACCTCCTTTAAAAGTTGCGAGCTTACACCGAGGGACTTAGTGGTACCCTGTGTCACGGCTTCATTGCTACAGACCGCCACAAGGGGGAGGTAGAGCACTCATTATGCATTTGAGTCCCAAGGTTTTTTATGACCAATCATATCGAGAGGTTCCAATGACAAATTTGACATGAGCCACCCATCCCTGGTGACTTTCTTCAGCAAAGATGACTGACAAAACATTACGGTGGAACAAATGTAAGTAATTATAACGTCTTAACGAGTCAAGCAAAAACATCACAATTGAGAGGAATATGTTAGTTAATGTAGAGACAAACGATTGTGCATATTTTTTTGTCAAAAAGTTAATTTACGAAAATCGCTATTTAGCAAGTTAGCTGACTAGATAACACTTGCCAGCTAGCTAGTGTTATAACATGGGAATGAATTTGTAATTCGTATTATTTAATGTTTTAGGGACCAGCAAACCAGGCTGTCATCTTGGGAAACAGTGGATGTAAAGAATCTAGCTTGCTAAAGCATTTACTGCAAATTGAATGTACAATTGTGTAAGCTTGCCTTGCAATGCAGCTGAAGTAAAATAGTTAGATAACCATTTACTTGCTTATTGTGTAGTGGAGGATAAAAATAACTGTATGCCTATGGATGTGTAGCTAGCTACAGTATGTAGCCGATCTGTGTATGGACCCTAAAACGTTAGGTTCTGAACTAATATTCATACCAATCTATGAACCTCAGATATCATAGTTGTTGTATACACTTCAAGTCTGAATGGCATTAATGACGCCTATGGATTGAGTAGAGTATAATAACTTTATTGTGCCAAGGATGCAAGTCCTATATGCATGTACTGTAGTTATTACCACGCATGAGATTCCTACATTGTAGCCTGTACATTGAATATATTCACTCATCATGTACTCTTCCTTGCCAAATAAAGGTGTGGTTCAGGTATGAATCTCTGTGTGACATTATTTTTCAGTCATATCCAATACCAGGTGTATCCAACTCCATTCTTTGAATGATGCTGTGTCTGCATGTATGTATTACCACGCCTGCTCCTGGGACTATGCAATAGACTAGACACATGATTTAACCTCTCAGGTATTGCTGGGGCGCTAGCGCCCCAATCCCGACACTACCAGGTGAAATGTAAGGCGCCAAATTCAAAATCCAAAAGTTGAATTATTAAACATCCACCAATATACAAGTGTTCCATACTCATCAAAAGCTCTGTTTCTTGGCAATATCATAGCGTTGTCAGATTTCAAAAAGGCTTTACGGTGAAAGCAGCACATTTGATTGTTTGAAGGTAGCACCTCACATATTTTTCCCATAGCCATGAATCGATTAGCCATCACGGCACACACATAACACATTTCACAGCGAAAACAAATCAATTACCTGTTGAAGAACTTCTGCTGAGGTCATCCTAAGTGTCCAACGAAGACAATCCATGGTTCTTTTGTTAGAAAAAGTAATGTATTTTATCCATAAATCCTCCATTTGGTTTGCGCGTTATAATCAGAAACGACAGCCTCCACTACTCCATTGAAACGTGACGCAAACTCGTTCATCTTATACCTATAAACTTGTCCAAGAACAATCAAACATAGTTTTAAATGTATCCTTAGGAACACTTTTACGTATATTTACTATTATAAATCAACCGGAATATAAACTGATCGATAAAGACGGTAAAAAACACACAGCGCGCCTTGTCGGGAGCGCGCGCTGGGTACTGTTTACATAAAAAGGTAACTTCCTGGTTTGCTCTTCTTCTCTGGTCTAATTCATCCAAAATGAAAATGTACACTGTCTCGAGACTGTTGACATCTAAAGGAAGCGATGGGTACTTATATGGTCATTTTCATGAGGGAGGGGTTCCAAATGAGCAATGTGTCAAAATCACTTTTTCCAGGACAGAAATTCCTCGGGGTTTCACCTGCCATATGCGTTCTGTTTCACTCACAGACAAATGGTTAACACTTTTGAAAAATTCAGAGTGCTTCCTATCCAATGGTACTAATTATGTGCATATCCTATTTTCTGGGCCTGAATGGGAGGCATTTTACTTTGGGCACGCCAGGCTCTCCAAAACCGACTCCTCAGCTGCCACTCCCTAACAAGTTAAATAAAGGCTGATTTGTAATTCATATATACAGAAAAAAACCTATGCATATCTAACTCCCTTCATCTACATTAATCTGAGGACCCAGGATAGTATTTCAATTAGATACTTATTTTCAACCAGTGGAGAATGTGAAATGCTTTATTGAAAGAAGTTAATTATCCAGGTGTTATAAATACATAATACATGCATTATAATTATGGTAATATTATTAATACAAGTTCAATCTGTACATATGGTGTGCATTATTAAAAAAAAGAGGAAGAAAGAGGTGGGGAGAGAGGTGTAGAAGGCAAAAGGGAAAGAGGTAAGAACAGAGGCAGACAGCATATGATTAATGACTTACAGTGCTACCCTAATATTCTCTCAGTTCATCACAATTGCGGTGTCTCCTAAACCAGCCTTGGGCCCCCAGTTGGCACGAAGGTTATCTTAAGAGTGGGTGAGGTGGCGATGATGGGACTAGCTTCCTCTTTCACATCGAAACATACCTACAGACAAAAGACAGATACATAGAGAGAGAGCATGATTAAGACTTTTCTTTATTCTAACACGGTCAGTCATCATAATCAGGAGGTGAAATGCAAAACTGACCTTGGATCATTAACTCTGGGACTACTACATCTCTAGCTGTATTTCAATGTAAAGCATCTTTAATAATACTTCCTCCCCCTTATGATCATGCTGTGCCCTCTGTGCCAGCCAGTTCACCAACACAGCTGATATAATCTAGAGGATTTAGGGAGAAGGGGGAGAGGGATGAAGTGAAGGAGAGAGACTGTTACTGCGTGTGTGTGGTCTCACCTGGTGTCCACACTAAATGGCTACAGAGTACTTTATGCTGAAGAACAGACACATGAGGACAAACAAAAACATAAATACCGCTTGAAGCTTGATGATGACTTGATAATTTGAATCAGCTGTGTAGTGCTAAGGCTAAAGCAAAAATGTGCACATGTGTTTGGAGCATTCCGATATGCCACAGCTGGTTAGGTGTCAGGTTTGCCTCTGTACTTAAAGGGTGATTATTCCAACTCTGTGAAATGCTGCAGATCTGCCCGCAGACGAGGTAGGAACACATACCCCACACAGAAGAGATGGATAGAATTCGACAGGTGAAAGGTATCCTTCTTCCTCCAAACTGCATGTGAGACTGGTTCCATGTACAACAAGGCAGGCAGAGAGGAAGAGAGAAAAGGTTATGGACACTTTTGCCAGCAATAAAGCTTCCACAGCCTGTTCCTCAGACAGTGAACAGCTGGCAATATCTACATTTTCGACCCCTTGATCAGCTCGCACTCTGAAAGTAAAGAAAATAGCTTATTTTTTGTAGATATGGAAACAATAACTGAGATATGACCATTCAATCTGAAGCAGCAGATGTCATTTTCAGGATACGTCAATACAGCACAGAAAGCTTAACACCAGACTGGTATTGTGGTTGTTCATTAGGGGATGGGAAATATGCAATATGTATACAAAATATACTTACCTGTTGTATCTTGTCAGCAAAAAAACGTAATTAAATTGTTTCCAGCAGCACAGTTACAGTCACCAACGCTCTGGTTAACTAGCTCTGCTAGAGTGAGTAAAATGGTCAGATTGGTCTCATTTGTGTCTGGAAGTAGTTAGCAAGCTAGCCAACGTTAGCTCGGGTGCTTGACTGCCGTTGTAAGGCCAGAATGCTCAAATCAACCCTACTCCTTGGCCCAAACGTCCAGCGTGTGGTCTGAGAGCGAAACGGTCTGAATTTACCCAGAGGGTTTTGTTTTTCATTGAATAGAAACACCATAATATTAATCAAATGAATTAAGCAAGCACCAGTCAAAAGTTGACACTTACTCAATCCAGGATTTTTCTTTATTTTTACCATTTTCTACATTGTAGAATAATAGTGAAGACATCACAACTATGAAATAACACATATGGAATCAGTTAAGAACAAATTCTCCTTTACAAGGACAGTCTACTCCTTCCTCCTGGTTGGGGAATTGAACCCCGGTCTCCCGCGTGCCTGCAACTTGGAAGACTATCGAATGCTTCTCAAAGATCCGGTGGTCAAACTAGCACTAACTTGCATTAACAGAAAAAACGTCTGACAATTAAATGACGTGCCACAGAAAAAAAGTGCCACAGAAGAAAAGTGCTCAAAATAGCCCAAGTTAACATACTGGTTCCTCGTTTAAAAGTTGCGGCACACCATACTAGGGCACCACCTCAGTGCTAACAGCATAAATCTGGTTCATAGGCACATGATTGAGGCATTCAGGGCAGTTAACGGGACATAAATTAGGTTACTTCCAATGCTCCTGGTATAATGTACAATTCTGAAGCATGACTCAGCGTTACAATGGTAGGGATTAACTGAGCTGGGCTTGGGTCATTGAGAAGTCATTGTCTCAACTCAATATGTAATTAAAACCCACATGGACTACGATAGAGTCGATGTCCATGTCCTGGTGTAGTACATTTGAATGCAGCTTAGTAATGTAATTTACTCAAGCTCCGGGACAGGCATTGTTCCTGATGCAAAAACATTCACATTTCTTACCATAGAGCTGCCCAAAATTACAGCTGGTGAGAAGGACGAGGAAATCCTCCCACTCCCATGCTTTACAGGATGGTGCAGGCCTCCAACAGATGGTGAAGCCCCGCTCCATCCAGAGCAGGGACAGAAGGTTGCCGACGTCGAAACCGTATGGGAATGAGTAGGCACAGCGGCCGCAGACACAGGTACCCCCAGCGACGAAGGTGCAGGAAGATCAGGCTCCAGGCCAGTGAAATTATTTGTTGTTTGTATCCGCCTCTCGTTGGGAGTGTATACTGCTTTGCGGAAGGCCGCTGTTTTCGGCTTCCACGGCGAACTAACTCCAGGCAACACCAGCCAGTCGGATAACGACAAGACGAAGATGCTTCCACTATGTCATGTTTTAATTTCTAATATTTTTTTTTAATAATGAAACATAAGTTATTTTTACATGAAACTGTACTTAATATATTCATGTCACCAAAGACATAGGAGGCTCGTAGACCTTACCCCCTTCCATAGACCTACATGGTAATTATGACCACTTCCGGAGGATGTCCTCCAACCAATCAAAGCTTTTTCAGTATGAACTGACATGTTGTCCATCCAATAATAGGATTAGGATCAAAATTAACCTAGTGTGGTGTATTGGGCTTGTGCCACAGAGCATTATGGGAGTTCTATGTGTTGAGAAGCTTGGTGACCTATTTTTTTTATTTTTTTGTTTTACCTTTATTTTACTAGGCAAGTCAGTTAAGAACAAATTCTTATTTTCAATGACGGCCTAGGAACAGTTGGATAGAGATTGAGAGTAAAGAGTGATAGTTGAGCATTTTTTGGATATTATTCAATTCAAATTAGTTTCTTCAAGCTACAGGAGATAAATTATATATTGTTTTCTTGGTTTTAGAACTTTATTTGCGTGGAGTTAGTGCAATTTATTTCAATTTGCCATGCCAACTTTAGTTCTCCTCCAGAACGGCTAGCTAATGCTAACAACAATGTAGTGGATTTTTGTTGAAGATCCCCTTTCATTGCCCACATCAGATTCTTGGAAAAAGCATCTATCATGTAATGGACAAACATCTGCGCAACACAACAAGGTAAGAAGAAACAGGGTCACAGGCAGCTCATCAGCAAGATTTTGCTTTTACATCAGGGCATGATGAGAGGGGTAGTTCAGCTAACAAGGGCAACTACAAGGAGCTTGCAGAGTGTTAGGTTCAATTAGAACTCACGGACGATTAGTCAAAGTTAAACCAAGTTTATTATTGGGTCAATACAGCTGCATAAGACAAAAGACATACTCACACAAGCACTGATATTTAAGCCTTTCTCCTATGCCGAGTCTCCTCCTACACATCTGAACAGCCAATGCATATCTGTTGATAAACAGAACCTTAGTGATATCTGTTCTTCCTCACTTCATCTGACCTCTGCCACAAAGTGCCCACTCCTGCCCAACTCACGGCTGTCACGTTGACTCGTACCAGACTGTCTCTTCTCCTCCCATAGGATCCCTGATGGCTAACAATATGGACATTTCTACTGTGGACATTTCTACTTCTCTGGGATGTCGAAATCAATTCAGAATGATTTGATCGCTTCCATCACATCATCCATTATTTCCTCCATATTAATTTAGCAAAGGTGATAACGCATTACTCCAGACAGACAATAGCAAAATCTCATTTCGTAAATGTTGCAGCACCCTAGACTACACCTAAACATTAAAGGGCTGACATGTGCATAGAATGAAAACGAGACGATTTTTCTGTCTAATCAACTGCAGGCTACTATTAATAGCAGCTGCATACTGCCGATGCGCCTGGTCCATCTGGTTAGGGTAAACAAATTGGTAACGTTATGTATTTATATTTATAGGAGAAAATGTGAATGTGATGAAATTTGGTTTAAATTCAAACTTGGGCTGGCTAAGTTTTAACTGGAATGAATCAATCAACATAATACTGATGACATAGACTGTGAGTAAGTTGCATAGGCCTGCATGAGGCAAACATCTAAAAAGCAAGATCAGCCCTGTGAATTCTATTGTGTATCAGTTGTTGTCTCTGTTTCTGGGTAGAGGAAATCCCTGTTTACTCTAAATATAATTAATATGAAGAAGTATAAGGTTGCTGCAGTTTGACAGGGTTTTTATCCTCCTCAGTTCATGAAACATGGGACAAACACTTTACATGTTGTGTTTATATTTCTGTTCAGTAAACAAACCAACAAATACAGGTTCTGGTGCAGGGTCAAGGGAAGCACTACCTAAACATTAATTAAACTTCAAATCAAGATTAATCAAACATATTCTCTCAGTTAAGTCAGACAGTCAAAGACTAACAACCAGCCACATGGCAACTTCCCTCTTACCTGCAACTTCCCCCGGGTGGCCACAACTCAAACAAAAAAAGAGACAGTATTTAAAGATACAGTCATCCAATGAAAGTACAGGATCAACAATTCAATCAGCAAGGCAGAACCATGCATGATTAGCAACGGAGGCTCATTGTCACACCTGTGTGTGTGTGTTAGCATGTGTGTGTGCATGCTTGTGTGCATACGTGTGTGTATGTGCATAAGTGTGTGTGTGTTAGCATGTGTGTGTGCATGTGTGTGTGTGTGCAAACATGCTTGTGTGCATAAGTGTCTGTGTGTGTGTGTTTGTGCATATAGGTAGTGCTTGCCCTATGGTCAGTTCGTTTCTGCAGATAGTAAGGAGCATTAGGCACTAGTGCGTTAATTTGCTTGTTAACAACTCCTCCATTTATACCTATTGTAGGTTCGTCGAACGAGAAGCCATGTCAGTATACAGTTGAATTCGGAAGTTTACATACACTTAAGTTGGAGTCATTAAAACTTGTTTTTCAACAGCTCCACACATTTCTTGTTAACAAACTATAGTATTGGCAAGTCGGTTAGGACATCTACTTTGTGCATGACACAAGTAATTTTTCCAACAATTGTTTACAGACAGATTATTTCACTTATAATTCACTGTATCACAATTCCAGTGGGTCAGATGTTTACATACACTAAGTTGACTGTGCCTTTAAACAGCTTGGAAAATTCCAGAAAATTATGTAATGGCTTTAGAAGCTTCTGATAGGCTAATTGACATAAATTGAGTCAATTGGAGGTGTACCTGTGGATGTATTTCAAACCCTACCTTCAAACTCAGTGCCTCGTTGCTTGACATCATGGAAAAACCAAAAGAAATCAGCCAAGACCTAAAAAAAAAAAGTTGACCTCCACAAGTCTGGTTCATCCTTGGGAGCAATTTCCAAATGCCTGAAGGTACCACGTTCATCTGTACAAACAATAGTACGCAAGTATAAACACCATGGGACCACGCTGCCGTCATACCGCTCAGGAAGGAGACGCATTCTGTCTCATAGATATGAACGTACTTTGGTGCGAAAAGTGCATATCAATCCCAGAACAAGGTGCTTGAGGAAACAGGTACAAAATAATCTAAATCCACAGTATAACAAGTCATATATCGACATAACCTGAAAGGCCGCTCAGCAAGGAAGAAGTCACTGCTCCAAAGCCACCATAAAAAAGCCAGACTACGGTTTGTAACTGCAAATGGGGACAAAGATCGTACTTTTCTGAGAAATGTCCTCTGGTCTGATGAAACAAAAATATAACTGTTTGGCCATAATGACCATCGTTATGTTTGGAGGAAAAAGGGGGAGGCTTGCAAGCCGAAGAACACCATCCCAACCATGAAGCACGGGGTGGCAGCATCATCTTGTGGGGGTGCTTTGCTGCAGGAGGGACTGGTGCACTTCACAAAATAGATGGCATCATGAGGAAGGAAAATTATGTGGATATATAGAAGAAACATCTCAAGACATCAGTCAGGAAGTTAAAGCTTGGTCGCAAATGGGTCTTCCAAATGGACAACGACCCCAAGCATATTTCCAAAGTTGTGGCAAAATGGCTTAAGGACAACAAAGTCAAGGTATTGGAGTGGCCATCACAAAGCCTTGACCTCAATCCCATAGAAGATTTGTGGGAAGAACTGAAAAAGCGTGTGCGAGCAAGGAGGCCTACAAACCTGACACCAGCTCTGTCAGAAGGAATGGGCCAAAATTCACCCAACTTATTGTGGGAAGCTTGTGGAATGCTACTCAAAACGTTTGACCCAAGTTAAACAATTTAAAGGCAAAGCTACCAAATACTACGAGTGTATGCAAACCTCTGACCCACTGGGAATGTGATGAAAGAAATTAAAGCTGAAATAAATCATTCCCTTTACTATTATTCTGACATTTCACATTCTTAAAATAAAGTGGTGATCCTAACTGATCTAAGACATGGAATTTTTACTAGGATTAAATGTCAGGAATTGTGGAAAACTGAGTTTAAATGTATTTGGCTAAGGTGTCAGTAAACTTCCGACTTCAACTGTACATATGAAATTAGTTAAACATTATTAAAGTGTTTACAGTCCTCACACTCAAGCCAGTTAAGACTTAATCAGGACCTCTGTTTCAATTTCAGGCGCATCCGGGTGACAGCTGCTACAAGGTTACCAATTGAGTTGTGGAGTCAAAATGTGGGGAATGCTGATTATAGGTACAATATAACATTCGGTCCTTGGTGTAACAACACCATATCAATAAAAAGTATAATAAGCATATAATACTCTAGGATACATTTAGATGGGGTCTACTGATAAATAAATATGAAGAACAAGGTGAAGTCATAAAAAAAAGCAGCCCATATTTGTCAATTTGTGCCCAACTTCCTTTCAAAGATCCATCTTTACCCAGTAAGTGGTAGAACGGTTGTTTTAATTTTAACAACCTGCTTATTACAGAAACCAGCAACAATACGTCTCAAATTGTTGGCAACAATGCTGAAGGTCCTAACGCCCACACATTAAGTGTTTCATGCCCAATACTTCAACCAAATCCTAGATTTCCCTAATCGTGTCAGAGACCAGTGTTCACTCAAGCCGAATTGTAGCTTTTAAGAATTACCCCAGTGAGCATCTTCTAATAGCCAGGGGTGTTGTTTGCAAATGGAGTTCCTGCCAAGACTTTGACACTTTGACAAAGGTCTTGGAGCTTAATACATCTCTTTAAGGCACCATGGGCAGATTTCTCAATGCAGCCACCCAATCAACCTGCAGGGTTAAACCATCTCTCATGGGCTTCTAAGCTCACTATATGATATTAGAGGTGAAATATTTGGACTGAAGCCATATGCATCATGGTCCCTACGCCCACCCAGCAGTCATTTGGCTCCTCTGGCAAATACATATTTTTTAGAGGAGCAGCTCGGGGGATAGAGCTGCATTCAAATGCTGGAGAAAACCATGTGTACAATGTTGTTATATTAGCTATGTTATCAATGTTGGATTAACCTTTTTTATTGGAGGACACATGCTGCACGGAATCAAGATAACAGAGTTAATATTTTGTGCACTAATCCACAAGCCATGATTTCTTTGTCATTAAAGAGTTGTTCTTGTTGACAGAGCCATTAGTTATAGAAATACCACATTTATCATAGTCTCTCTGGCGTTGGTTTACATAGTCATTACTTTTCCCACCAGGAGCTCAGACAGCATTTTCTGATGTTATCAGTTGTACTGAAGAAAAAAAGGTAAAACAAAATCTTTAACAAAACTTGAATATCTAAAATTTGTACGTTTTTCATTTGACTTGATCAGAAAGTAATCTGACGGTCCCATAAGACCACCCCTCTAATCTGTCTGCAAGATAACCAGACATTAATTATTTGGTAAATTAATGTCATTATCTTGATTTCTTAAAGACCTTAGAAACCTACCCACATCTTGGTTGACTCTTTCCACCTGCCCATTGCTCTCGGGGTGAAAACCTGAGGTAAGGCAAACCGAGACCCCCAGATACTCCATGAACGCCTTCCATATCCTAGACGTGAACTGGGGACCCCAATCAGACACTATGGCCTCAGTCACCCCGTAGTGCCAGAAGACGTGGGTTAACAGAGCCTCCGCGGTCTGTAGAGCCGTAGGGAGACCGGGCAAAGGAAGGAGGCGACAGGACTTAGAAAACCGATCCACAACAACCAGGATCTTCGTTTTTCCTTGTGACGGTGGAAGTCACAAAATCCACCGACATGTGTGACCACGGTCGCTGTGGAATAGGTAGGGGTTGTAATTTCCCACTGGGCACATGCCTAGGCACAGGTGGAAACATAAACCCTCACGTCCTTAGCTAAGGTGGGCCACCAGTATTTATCACTAAGACTGTCCGGCCGATACCTGGATGACCAGAGGAGGGTGATGTGTGAGCCCAAACGATCAGACGGTCTCGGACAGAGGACGGAACGTACATACGCCCAGTGGGACACTGAGTGGGAGTGGGCTCTGTACTTACCGCCCGCTCGATATCCGCGTCCAGCTCCCATACCACTGGTGCCACCAGGCAAGACGCAGGAAGTATGGGAGTGGGATCGATGGACCTCTCCTCTGTGTCATACAACCGGGACAGTGCGTCTGCCTTAGCGTTCTGGGAACCTGGTCGGAAGGATAGAGTGAAATCAAAACGGGTGAAAAACATGGCCCACCTTGCCTGGCGAGGGTTCAGTCTCCTCACCGCCCGGATGTACTCCAGATTACGGTTGTCAGTCCATATGAGAAAAGGGTGTTTAGCCCCCTCAAGCCAATGCCTCCACGCCTTCAGAGCCTTCACGACAGCCAACAGCTCCCTGTCCCCCACATCATAGTTTCGCTCCGCCGGGCTGAGCTTCTTCGGAAAAAAAGCACAGGGGCGGAGTTTTGGTGACGTACCCGAGTGCTGAGACAGCACAGCTCCTATCCCAGCCTCGGACGCATCCACCTCAACTATGAATGCCAGAGAGGGATCCGGATGAGCCAGCACGGTGGCCGAGGTAAACAGAGCCTTCAGGTGACCAAAAGCCCTGTCCGCCTCAGCTGACCACTGCAGTCGCACCGGTCCCCCCTTCAGCAGTGAGGTAAAGGGAGCCGCTACCTGACCGAAGCCCCGGATTAACCTCCGGTAGTAGTTGGCAAACCCTAAGAACCGCTGCACCTCCTTTACCGTGGTTGGAGTCGGCCAATTACTCACGGCGGAAATGCAGTCACTCTCCATCTCCACCCTGGACGTGGAAATGCGATATCCTAGGAAAGAGACGGACTGTTGGCAGAACAGACACTTCTCAGCCTTGACGTACAGGTCATGCTCCAACAGTCAACCAAGCACCCTGCGCACCAGGGACTCAAGCTCGGCCCGTGTAGCGGAGTATATATATATGTCATCGATTTACACCACTACACCCTGCCCGAGCAGGTCCCTGAAGATCTCGTCTACAAAAGATTGGAAGACTGATGGAGCATTTTTCAACCAGTACGGCATGACGAGGTACTCATAATGCCCTGATGTGGTACTAAATGCTGTCTTCCACTCGTCTCCTTCTCGGATACGCACCAGATTGTAAGCGCTCCTGAGATCCAATTTTGTGAAGAAGCGCGCCCCGTGTATTGACTCGATCGTACTGGCTATGAGAGGCAGCGGGTAGCTGTACCTCACAGTGATCTGATTGTTCCCTCGATAGTCAATACACGGCGCAGACCTCCATCCTTCTTCTTCACAAAAAAGAAACTTGAGGAGGCAGGTAAAGTGGAGGGCCGAATGTATCCCTGCCCCAGAGATTCTGAGATATATGTTTCCATAGCCGCCGTCTCCTCCTGTGACAGAGGATACACGTGACTCCTGGGAAGTGCTGCGTCTACCAGGAGATTTATCGCACAATCCCCTCGTCGATGGGGTGGTAATTAACTTGTTAGGGAGTGGCAGCTGATGGGTCGGTTTTGGAGAGCCTGGCATGCCCAAAGTAAAATGCCTCCCATTCAGGCCCAGAAAATAGGATATGCACATATTTGGTACCATTGGATAGGAAACACTCTGAATTTTCCGAAACTGTTAACCATTTGTCTGTGAGTAAAACAGAACGCATATAGCAGGCGAAACCCCGAGGAATTTCTGTCCTGGAAAAAGGGATTTTGACACATTGCTCATTTGGGAACCCCTCCCTCATGAAAATGACCATATAAGGGCATATGAATGCAGTACCCATCGCTTCCTTTAGATGTCAACAGTCTCGAGACAGTGTAACATTTCATTTTGGATGAATTAGACCAGAGAATAAGAGCAAACCAGGAAGTGTACTTTTATGTAAACAGTACCCAGCGCGCGCGCCTGACAAGGCACGCAGTGTCTTTTTTACCGTCTTTATCGATCAGTTTATATTCCGGTTGATTTATAATAGTAAATATACGTAAAAGTGTTCCTAAGGATACATTTAAAACTATGTTTGATTGTTCTTGGACAAGTTTATAGGTATAAGATGAACGAGTTTGCGTCACGTTTCAATGGAGTAGTGGAGGCTGTCGTTTCTGATTATAACGCACGAACCATGGCTAATCGATTCATGGCTATGGGAAAAAGATGTGAGGTGCTACCCTCAAACAATCAAATGTGCTGCTTTCGCCGTAAAGCCTTTTTGAAATCTGACAACGCTGTGATATTGCCAAGAAACAGAGCTTTTGATGAGTATGGAATACTTGTATATTGGTGGATGTTTAATAATTCAACTTTTGGATTTTGAATTTGGCGCCTTACATTTCACCTGGTAGTGTCGGGAGCAGCCCGCTAGTGCCCCAGCAATCCCTGAGAGGTTAAGTCGCCCTCTTTTTACAGAAGGCGAGAGCCAAATCGGCATATTCTGAGGGGATGTGCACGGTGGAGACCTGGTCTGGACTCTCCACCGTAGTCGCACCGATGGAAACACCTACACACCTCCCCGAGCACCCTCGTGACCACCCCTTGAGAGCCCACTGTTGCCACGAAATATTGGGGTCATGATAGGCCAATCAGGGTATGCCCAGCATCACGGGAAACGCAGGAGAATCAATGAGAAAAAGACTGATACGCTCCTCATGATCCCCCTGCGTCACCATACTTAGTGGAGCTGTGGCCTCCCTAATCAGCCCTGACCCTGAGGGTCAACTATCTAGGGCATGCACAGGGAAAGGCACATCAAGAGACACAATGGGGATCCCTAACCTACGGGCAAAAGAACGGTCAAGAAAATTCCCTGCTGCGCCTAAATCTACTAGCGCCTTATGCTGGGAATGCGGGGATCACTCAGGGAACTCTACTAACATAAACATGTGAGTAACAGGGAGCTCTGGGTGAGTCTGTTGCTTTCTCACCTGCGGTGACACAACAGTGCTCTGCCTGCCGCATCGACTCCCTGAAGAACCCCCCCAACACCGACCAGCAGTGTGTCCTCTGCGGCCACAGCTGGTGCAGGGAATGGCCCCTCCTCCGGCCCCCCTGAGCGCAGCACCTCCCAGCTCCATAGGGGTCGGAGCGGAGATGCTGGAGGATGGAATTGACAGGCCTAATCCGGAAGTCCGCTGGTGGCCAGAAGATTGTCCAGTCGGATTGACATGTCCACCAGCTGGTCCAACGTGAGTGTGGTGTCCCTGCAAGCCAGCTCCCGACGGGCGTCCTCACGCAGACTGCACCGGTAATGGTCGATCAGGGCCATGTCATTCCATCCCGAGCCCGCGGCCAGGGTACGGAAGTCCAGGGCGAAATCCTGCGCGCTCCTCGTCCCCTGTCGTAAGTGGAAAAGGCGCTCTCCCCTCAGGCGGATGGTCGAAAATCGCCCAGAAACGGCGAGTGAACTCCTCATAGTGGTCCAACGCCGCGTCACCTTCTCCCCATACGGCATTGGCCCACTCCAGGGCTTTCCCAGATAGACAGGAGACGAGGGCGGACACGCTCTCGTGTCCTGAAGAGGTAGAGCTCCAGCTGTAGTAAGAACCCCTGGCACCCGGCAGCCGTCCCAACATACTCCCTCGGGAGCGAGAGCCTAATCCCACTGGGACCAGATGAAGGAAGGGTGACCAGTGGGGTAGGTGGTGGTGATGGTAGAGGTGCTAGGAGAGGGGCGCCCGAACTAGGAGAGGGGCCGACTTCAGCGGAAGTCGTGACAGCCACTTTACATCGGCAGATATTGGTTGGAGTTTTAAAACTCAAAGCTCCTTCACATATACAATTTATTTTCTTTATCTTTTTGTTTTACTTTATTATATCCATGCTGCGACTTACGTAATTCTTATTTAATGTTAAAAAGCATGATAAATTCTGATCGTTTCAAAAAGCGGGTAAAATTCTAGCAATTCTGCATAAAATACTAAATTTATTCGCAACATGTAAAGTGTTGGTCCCATGTTTCATGAGCTGAAATACAAGATACCAGACATTTTCCATAGGCCTCAAAAGGTAATTTCTCCATTTTTTGGGCACAAATTTGTTTACATACCTGTTAGTGAGCATTTCTCTTTTGACAAGATAATCCATCCACCTGACAGGTGTGGCATATCAAGAAGCTGATTAAACGGAATAATCATTACACAGGTGCATCTTGTTCTGGGGACAATAAAAGGCCACTCTAAAATGTGCAGTTTTGTCACAAAACACAATGCCACAGATGTGTCATGTTTTGAGGGAGCGTGCAATTGGCATGCTGACTGCAGGAATATCCACCATACCTGTTGCCAAAGAATTTAATGTTAATTTCTCTACCATAAGGTGCCTCCAACGTGGGCTTGCACAACCAAAGAATTTCTTCACAAACTGTCAGAAACTGTCTCAGGGAAGCTCACCTGCGTGGTTGTCCTCACCAGGGTCTTGGCATGATTGCAGTTTGGCGTCGTAACCAACTCCAGTGGGAAAATGCTCACCTTTGATGGCCACTGGCATGTTGGTGAAGTGTGCTCTTCATGGATGAATCCCGGTTTCAACTGTACCGAGAAGATGGCAGTATGGCGTTGAGTGGACGAGCGATATGCTGATGTCATTGTTGTAAATAGAATGCCCCATGGTGACGGTGGGTTATGGTATGGCATAAGCTACGGACATCAAACACAATTGCATGGCCATTTGAATGCACAGAGATATCATGACAAAATCCTGAGGCCCATTTATCGTGCCATTCATTCGCCGCTATCACGCCATGTTTCAGCATGATAAAGCACAGCCCCATGCCGCAAGGATCAGTATACAATTCCTGTAAGATGAAAATGTCCCAGTTGTTCCATGGCCTGCATACTCACCAGATATGTCACCCACTGACAAAGTTTTCGATGCTCTGGATCGAAGTGTACGACAGCTTGTTCCAGTTCCTGCCAATATCCAGAAAATTTATCACAGCCATTGAAGAGGAGTGGGACAACATTCCACAGGCCATCACCTCAATATTGTCCATCTGTTCCGATTATCTCCATGCCGCCATACGTTGAGATCCTAGTCAAACACTATCATGTCATGATCCAACATTTTCTGCCATAATAGGGAATTATCTGAAACTGTTTAGAATTTTTTGATAATTTTCTTTCCAATTATACCAGATCTATTAAGTTCTTTCATGGATAAATATATTAATTACATGCCCACAGGTGGTCAACATATATATGATGATCAATGGATGTAAAGACTGACCATCCATGAGACAGTATTGTTATGGTTTTGTGAGCTATATAGACAGAACAAAAATATAAACACTACATGCAACAATTTAAAAGATTTTACAGTTCGTACAGTGCCTTGTGAAAGTATTCAACCCCCTTGAAATTTTATCAAATTTAGTTTTCTTACAACCTGTAATTAAAATAGAGTTTTGGTGGGTTTGTATCATTTGATTTACACAACAGGCATATATGGAGGTCAGAGACCTGGCCGTGTGGTGCCAGGACAACAACATCTCCCTCAACAAGAATAAGACAAAGGAGATGATTGTGAACTACAGGAAAAAGAGGACCGAGCACGCCCTCATTCTCATCTCGACGGGGCTGCAGTGGAGCAAGTTGAGAGCTTCAAGTTCCTTGGTGTCCACAACAACAACTACAGTGAGGGAAAAAAAGTATTTGATCCACTGCTGATTTTGTACGTTTGCCCACTGACAAAGAAAGGATCAGTCTATAATTTTAATTGTAGGTTTATTTGAACAGTGAGAGACAGAATAACAACAAAAAAATCCAGAAAAACGCATGTGAAAAATGTTATGAATTGATTTGCATTTTAATGAGGGAAATAAGTATTTGACCCCTCTGCAAAACATGACTTAGTACTTGGTGGCAAAACCCTTGTTGGAAATCACAGAGGTCAGACGTTTCTTGTAGTTGGCCACCAGGTTTGCACACGTCTCAGGAGGGATTTTGTCCCACTCGTCTTTGCAGATCTTCTCCAAGTCATTAAGGTTTCGAGGCTGACGTTTGGCAACTCGAACCTTCAGCTCCCCTCCACAGATATTCTATGAGATTAAGGTCTAGAGACTGGCTAGGCCACTCCAGGACCTTAATGTGCTTCTTCTTGAGCCACTCCTTTGTTGCCTTGGCCGTGTGTTTTGGGTCATTGTCATGCTGGAATACCCATCCACGACCCATTTTCAATGCCCTGGCTGGGGGAAGGAGGTTCTCACCCAAGATTTGACGGTACATGGCCCCGTCCATCGTCCCTTTGATGCTGTGAAGTTGTCCTGTCCCCTTAGCAGAAAAACACCCCCAAAGCATAATGTTTCCACCTCCATATTTGACGGTGGGGATGGTGTTCTTGGGGTCATAGGCAGCATTCCTCCTCCTCCAAACACGGCGAGTTGAGTTGATGCCAAAGAGCTCAATTTTGGTAGGGCATGTATATGTGCTTTCTTGAGCAGGGGGACCTTGCGGGTGCTGCAGGATTTCAGTCCTTCACAGCGTTGTGTACTACCAAATGTTTTCTTGGTGCTTATGGTCCCAGCTGCCTTGAGATCATTGACAAGATCCTCCCGTGTAGTTCTGGGCTGATTCCTCACCGCTCTCATGATCATTGCAACTCCACGAGGTGAGATCTTGCGTGGAGCCCCAGGCAGAGGGAGATTGACAGTTCTTTTGTGTTTCTTCCATTTGCGAATAATCGCACCAACTGTTGTCACCTTCTCACCAAGCTGCTTGGCGATGGTCTTGTAGCCCATTCCAGCCTTGTGTAGGTCTACAATCTTGTCCCTGACATCCTTGGAGAGCTCTTTGGTCTTGGCCATGGTGGAGAGTTTGGAATCTGATTGATTGATTGCTTCTGTGGACAGGTGTCTTTTATACAGCTGAGATTAGGAGCACTCCCTTTAAGAGTGTGCTTCTAATCTCAGCTCGTTACCTGTATAAAAGACACCTGGGAGCCAGAAATCTTTCTGATTGAGAGGGGGGTCAAATACTTATTTCCCTCATTAAAATGCAAATAAATTCATAACATTTTTCACATGCGTTTTTCTGGATTTTTTTGTTGTTATTCTGTCTCTCACTGTTCAAATAAACCTACCATTAAAATTATAGACTGATCATTTCTTTGTCAGTGGGCAAACGTACAAAATCAGCAGTGGATCAAATACTTTTTTCCCTCACTGTAGTTGTTGTTGTGGTCACTGTAACATGGTCCAAGCACACCAAGACAGTTGTGAAGAGGGCATGACAAAACCTATTCCCCTCAGGAGACTGAAAAGATTTGGCATGGGTCCTCAGATCCTCAAAAAAGTTATACAGCTGCACCATCGAGAGCATCCTGACTGGTTGCATCAATGCCTGGTATAGCAACTTCTCGGCCTCTGACTGCAAGGCACTACAGAGGGTAGTGTGTACGGCCCAGTACATCACTGGGGCAAAGCTTCCTGCCATCCAGGACCTCTATACCAAGCGGTGTCAGAAGAAGGCCTTAAACATGGTCAAAGACTCCAGTCACCCTAGTCATAGACTGTTCTCTCTGCTACCACATGGCAAGCGGTAAGAGAGCACCATGTCTAGGTCCAAGAGGTTTCTACCCATAAGCCATAAGACTCCTGAACTTCTAATCAAATGGCTACCCAGACTATTTGCATTGCCCGCCACCCCCCCTCTTTTACACCTGCTGCTACTCTCTGTTGTTATCATCTATGCATAGTCACTCTACCTACATATACATATTACCTCAACTAACCGGTGCCCCCGCACATTGAGTCTGTACTGGTACCCCCTGTATATAGTCTCGCTATTGTTATTTTACTGCTGCTCTTTAATTTTGTATTCTTATCTGTATTTTTTAAAACTGCATTGTTGGTTAGGGGCTCGTAAGCAAGAATTTCACTGTAAGGTCTACACCTGTTGTATTCAGTGCATGTGACTAAAACAATTTGATTTGATTTGTTTACACCATAGGGAGTTGTAGTGTTTCCCTCTGTGTAGTGCTGGGAGTTGTAGTCCTCAGCTTTCTCATGTAGAGCAGCGACTGGTCTCTCTATCCAGTGCACGCCTCTTCAACCACAGGACCTGAAGAAATTTGGCTTGTCACCAAAAACACTCACAAACTTTTACAGATGCACAATCGAGAGCATCCTGTCGAGCTGTATCATCGCCTGGTACGGCAACTGCTCCGCCCACAACTGTAAAGCTCTCCAGAGGGTAGTGCGGTCTGCACAACGCATCACCGGGGGCAAACTGCCTGCCCTCCAGGACATCTACACCACCCAATGCCACAGGAAGGCCAAAAAGATCATCAAGGACAACAACCACCCGAGCCACTGCCTGTTCATTCCGCTATCATCCAGAAGGCGAGACTGAAAAACAGCTTCTATCTCAAGGCCATCAGACTGTTAAACAGCCATCACTAACATTGTGTGGCTGCTGCCAACATACAGACTCAATCTCTAGCCACTTTAATAAGTAATAATTGGATGTAATAAATGTATTACTAGTCACTTAACAATGCCACTTCATATAATGTTTACATTACTCATCTCATGTGTATATACTGTACTCTATACCATCTAATGCATCTTGCCTATGCTCTCCGGCCATCGCTCATCCATATATTTACATATTCTTAATCATTCCTTTACACTTGTGTGTATGAGGTAGTTGTTGTGAAATTGTTAGTTTACTTGTTAGATATTACTGCACGGTCGGAACTAGAAGCACAAGCATTTCGCTACACTCGCATTAACATCTGCTAACCATGTTTATGTGACCAATAATATTTGATTTGATTTTATGTATTGTAATTGCTGGTCTTGTTCATTATGATTGTAAGCCAGTAAGGGGTTGGATGTTGACATACTGTAACCTTCACACTATAATACTTAAATCCTTGGATAAACACTAAAATCTCAAGAATGTATTACTTTCAATAGATTTTACAAGTCAAAGTACATTCCAAGACATCATAAGGACAACAAACGTCACCTGAGGTGACGTAAGAACTACCAGCATCTGCCATGTTTCCTGCCACATTCTAATCTCCTGCTACTCTCTTTTGTGGCTAACACCCAAGAGATAAGCCACGCTGGTCTTTTCAAACGGCCAATAATTCTGTCAGGTTTATCTCCCGCTGCCCCTGCTGTCTTGGAGATGCGATGGAGAGACGCCTAGCGTTCCATGTCTTGTCTGCTCTTTAGAAAAACGCAGTTTGGCTAGGGAACGCTTGCCAGAGACTGACAGGAAGCTTTATCTCAACATCTCCATCACTCGACAGCGTTTAAGCTTCCGCGGGTTCATGCTATGGTTGGTTTTACAACCCCACAACCCCCCTATCCCTGGTTCTGTTATGTAAGCTGCCCCCCTTTCACACTCCTTATCACAAGCGCCTGTCACAACCCACAACCTGAGGCTGCACACAAACTTCAGTGGGAGGGAAATATAGCCGGTTTGAATGCCTTCGGTGTTAAGGGATGATGTATAGTATAGTAACAAGGAGATTGCGGTCGGTCCAAAGCAATTTCCTCTTGCATGCCGCCCAGGTGCAACAGACATACATCCTGAGACTGCAGTGGAGATTGGTGACCAGGATGTTGCATATTTGATGATGCAGGAAAGGTTAGATAAGATCCGAAAGCGCTAGGGAGATAAAGCCAGCATGCTCCTGATCTTCCTTTGGCCATAGCTATCTGTAATTCTAGAAATAAATCACAATTGATGTTTTGAATATGACCCCTGCACACCAGAAATAATATATTTTAAGGACCTATACAAGCTTCTGCACAGGCAGGGTAATATCTGTCCTGGGGTCTTGTTTTATCTTACCCATGCCATTCCTAATGTAGATGTGTTGATCCATGACTAAATAAATTGTATGTACAATCACATCTTACGTCAAATAGTTTAAACTATTTTTTGCATCCTTGAAATTAGTCTCATTCCTTTTCTTTCCAATACTTTACTTTGAGCATTTGCTTAAAGCTGCCAGGAGTGTTTGAGGAACAGGATTTGTAGTAGGACTATGCCATTGCTTCCATTGCACCAGGTAAGCTCAATTAAGCACAGTTTAGGTATTTGATAGAAAACAAATGCTATTTGACATAAAAAAACTAATGACATAATTTCTCCCCGAAAAGAGATCTCATGTGTTGTCATATCAAGGCGGTGTCAGCTTGTGCCCAGGTGACAATAATAAGGCCAATTAGTTGTCCCTTGCTCTCTCTTACATATCTACTCTCATTACGCCAAAGGTCACAGGGGTAATCACCACATCATTCTTACTTATCTTTGTTGCCACAAGCACATTAGGAAAACCTGCACCAAATCTGTAAAAACCTGCTTTGTTATAGTATTGCAGTCAAATCTAAACGTATTACCCAGGGTGCTTCAGTGAGAGAGGAAATGCCATTTATGGCCTGCTTATTGGCTGCCGGAAACACAAAGGACACGTGGAGAATTGCGAAAAATCTTGCAGAAAAATTATCCCTAGGGCTTTTTTTTCTCCAGATCCACAAACATTAACATAATCATGACAGAAAGTGCCAACTGCCAAGCCTAGACATTACGGCTAACATGATTGAGTTCCTAGCAGTAAAGGTCATGCTCTGTTTGCTCTTCAAAACCCAAGCGATATAAAAAAGCACTTTCCCCGCCATTTTGCCATTTGTACTCTGTTTCACACCCCGGAGGCTGCAGTGTTGACAGAAATGTGTTCCTTTCTTACAGGACAGAAGGAGAGTGACAGACAAACTGAGCAGGCCCACGGAGAGGGATTGAGCTTTTGAGATATGAGTGTTTAGTTGTCCTTCATTTCAGTGGCATATCGACCTTTCTTCAGTGAAACATGTTTGAGTTCAACTGGATGGATATCATTTCTTTACTCTTTACCAGCTTTGTAACATTTGTATTAACATGCTATTATCTAATAACTGACTGCTTTGTAATTACATGGCAATAGAGTTTAGTGGAAAAGTCTTTTTGGTAGCACTTTATAATAACTCCACAAAATAAAGTATTTATAATGGATTAGTAAATAGTTTATTCATCATTTATTAACTATTATGCCCACATTTGTAAATGTTAGTAACCTAGTTATTGACATATTTATAAACAACTTCTAAAGTATTCACCAATGATCCATAAGATCATTGATATTTAATATACACTACCGTTCAAAAGTTTGGTGTCACTTAGAAATGCCCTTGTTTTTGAAAGAAAAGCTTTTTTTTGTCCATTAAAATAACATCAAATTGATCAGAAATGCAGTGTAGACATTATTAATGTTGTAAATGACTATTGTAGCTGGAAACGGGTGATTTTTAATGGGATATCTACAAAGGCGTACAGAGGCCCATTATCAGCAACCTTCACTCCTATGTTCCAATGGCACGTTGTGTTAGCTAATCCAAGTTTATAATTTTAAAAGGCTAATTGATCATTAGAAACCCTTCTGCAATAATGTTATCAGAGCTGGAAACTGTTATTCTGATTAAAGAAGCAATAAAACTGGCCTTCTTTAGAGTATCTGGAGCATCAGCATTTGTGGGATTTGTGAGTACACTATAAGTATACAGTGCATTGCAAAAGTATTTATGCCGCTTGTATTTCTTCAAATTGTTTTGTGTTAAAAAGTGGGATAAACATTTATTTAATTGTCGCTTGTTGTCAACAATGAACTCAAAACACTAAAGTCAAAGTGGAAGAAAACATTTGATAACTGACCTACAGTCATTGCATAAGTTCAGCCTCTTTGTTTAGGTAAGCCTAAATTAGTTCAGGAGTAAAATGTGGCTTCTTCAGGATCGGTGTCCTATCCGCAGGACGGTTGAGCTAACGTAGGCTAATGTGATTAGCATTTTGTTGTAACAACAAGAAGAATCCCAGGACATAGACACATCTGATATAGGCAGAAAGCTTAAATTCTTGTTGTTCTAACTGCAGTGTCCAATTTACAGTAGCTATACAGTAGAACTTGAAAATGTATGAATAAACCAATTAGGCACATTTGGGCAGTCTTGATATAACATTTTGAATAGATATGCAAGATTTCACTGGATCGCTCTAAAACTTTGCACATACAGTTCTACCATCTACTGGCCAAAGCCTAAATTGTGCCTGGGCTAGAATTAATTATGCCCTTTCTTTTGCATTTAAAAGATGATGGTACAAAAAAAAGGCTGTGTCCTACATTCCTTTCACATTTCCACAAACTTAAAGGTGTTTCCTTTCAAATGGAATCAAGAATATGATTTCCTTGCATCAGGTCCTGAGCTACAGGCAGTTAGATTTGGGAATACCCTTCCTCTGTCCCCCATACAGGGTCCCTCAGTCAAGTACTGAATTTCAAGCACAGATTCAACTACAAAGACCAGGGAGCCTTTCGAAAGACTCATTAAAGCACAGTTATTGTTAGATCGGTAAAAATATCAAATCAGACATTGAAAATCTCTTAAAGTATGGTCAAGTTAACAATTATCCTGTGGATCATGTATTAAACTACCCCCAGAAACATCAAAGATACAGTGGTCCATCTGAACTGAGTTGCAGGACAGGAATGAAACTACTCAGGGATGCTACCATGAAGCAGTTGGTGATTATTAAACAGTTACAGAGTTCAACGGCTGTGATGGGCAAAAACTGAGCATGGATCAACCACATTGTAGTGAATACAAATATACCAAATAAAAATATTCCAAAACATACATTGAGGGAAAAAAGTATTTGATCCCCTGCTGATTTTGTACGTTTGCCCACTGACAAAGAAATTATCAGTCTATAATTTTAATGGTAGGTTTATTTGAACAGTGAGAGACAGAATAACAACAAAGAAATCCAGAAAAACGCATGTGAAAAATGTTATAAATTGATTTGCATTTTCCCTCAATCTACGTTTTATGTTTTCCCTCAATCTACACATAATACCCCATAATGACAAAGCAAATACTGGTTAAGACATTTTAGCAAATGTATGAAAAATAAAAAACAGAAATATCACATTTACATAAGTATTCAGACCCTTTACTCAGTACTTTGTTGAAGCACCTTTGGCATCGATTACAGCCTTGAGTATTATTGGGTATGATGCTACAAGCGTGGCACACCTGTATTTGGGGAGTTTCTCCCACTCTTCCCTGCAGATTCTCTCAAGCTCTGTCAGATTGGATGGGGAGCGTTGCTGCACTGCTATTTGCAGGTCTCTCCAGAGATGTTCGATCTGGTTCAAGTCCCGGCTCTTGCTGGGCCACTCAAGGACAGTGAGGGACTTGTCCCGAAGCCACTCCTGCATTGTCTTGGCTGTGTGCTTCAGGTCGTTGTCTTGTTGGAAGGTGAACCTTCGCCACAATCTGAGGTCTTGAGCGCTCAAACAGGTTATCAAGGATCTCTCTGTAGTTTGCTCCGTTCATCTTTCCCTCGATCCAGTCCCTGCTGCTGAAAAACATCCCAACAGCATGATGCTGCCACCACCATGCTTCACCGTAGGGATGGTGCCAGGTTTCCTCCAGAAGTGACGCTTGGCATTCAGGCCAAAGAGTTCAATCTTGGTTTCATCAGACCAGAGAATCTTGTTTCTCATGGTCTGAGAGTCCTTTAGGTGTCTTTTGTCAAACTCCAAGCGGGCTGCCTTTTACTGAGGAATGGCTTCCGTCCGGCCACTCTAACATAAAGGCCTGATTGGTGGAGTGCTGCAGAGATAGTTGTCCTTCTGGAAGGTTCTCCCATCTCCACACATGAACTCTGGAGCTCTGTCAGTGTTACCATATGGTTCTTGGTCACTTCCCTGACTAAGGCCCTTCTCCTTCGATTGCTCAGTTCGGCCGTGTGCCCAGCTCTAGGAAGAGTATTGTTGGTTCCAAACTAATTTCATTGAAGAATGATTGAGGCCACTGTGTTCTTGGGGACTTTCAATGCTGCAGACATATTTTGGTACCCTTCCCCAAGATCGGTGCCTCGACACAATCCTGTCTCGGAGCTCTACGGACAATTCCTACAACCTACTGGCTTGGTTATTGCTCTGACATGCACTATCAGCTGTGGTACCTTATATAAACATGTGTGTTCCTTTCCAAATCATATCCAATCTATTGAATTTACCACAGGTGGACTCCAATCAAGTTGTACAGTGGTTCCTCATTTAAAAGTTGTGAGCTTGCACCGCGGGACCTAGAGGTACCCAGCGTCACAGCTTAATTGCTCCAGACCACCACAAGGGGGAGTTAGAGCACTCATTATGCATTTGGGTCCCAAGGTTTTTAAATGACCAATCACATCGAGTGATTCCAATGTTCTTACGTGAGCCCCCCTTGCCTTTGTGGCGTTCTTAAAAAAAAATGTCCGACAAAACATTACGGTGGTGCTATAACGTCATAATGAGTCAAGCAAAACATTTACAATTGAGAGGAATATGTTAGTTAATATAAAGGCAAACGTTTGTGCAGATTTTTTGTCATAAAGTTTACATTTTATGAAAATCTCTATTTAGCAAGTTATTTGACAAGATAACATTAGTCAGCTAGCTAGTGTTAGGAGAATGCATTTGTAATTCATGTTTTAGGGACTCCTGAGAAAGCCATCAAACCAAGCTGTCATCTTGGGAGACAGTGGATGTAAAGAATCTAGCTAGCTAAAGCATTTACTGCAAATTGAATGTACAATTGTGTTAGCTTGCCTTGCAATGCAGCTAAAGTAACATAGCTGGCAAATTAATTACTTGCTTATTGTGTAGTGGAGGATAAAAATAACTGTATGCCTATGGATGTGTAGCTAGCTACAGTATGTAGCTGATCTGTGTATGGACCCTAAAACGTTCTGAACTAATATTCATACCAATCTATGAACCTCAGCTATCATAGTTGTATCAACTTCAAGTCTGAATGGCATTAATGAAGCCTACGGCTAGAGTAGAATATAATAACTTTACTGTGCCAAGGATGCAAGTCCTATATGCATGTACTGTAGTTATTACCACGCATGAGATTCCTACATTGTAGCCTGTACATTGAATATATTCACTGATCATGTACTCTTCCTTGGCAAGTAAAGGTGCGGTTCACGTATGAATCTCTGTGTGACATTCCTTTTCAGTCATATCAAACTCCAAACTCCATTATTTGAATGATGCTGTGTCTCAATGCATGTATTACAATTATACACTTTAACAGTGTTTACCACTCCTGCTCCTGTGACATCAATGATTACACATTGTAACTATGCAATAGACTAGAAACATGACTGATTTATAATTCATATATACAGAAAAAACGTATGCATATCTAACTCTCTTCATCTGCATTAATCTGAAGACACAGGATAGTATTTCAATGAGATACTTAATTTCAACCAGTGGAGAATGTGAAACGCTTTATTGAAAGAAGTTCATTATCCAGGTGTTATAAATACATGCATTATAATTATGATAATTGTAATATTATATTATAAATACAAGTTCAATCTGTACTCCAATGCACGTATGGTGTGCATTATAAAACCAGGAAGAAAGAGAGAGGTGTATAAGACAGAAATGTAAAGAGGTAAGAACAGCGGCAGACAGCATATGATTAATGAATACAGTGCTGCCCTAATATTCTCTCAGTTCATCACAATTGCAGTGTCTCCTAACCTTCGGGCCAACTGGGGGCCCAAGGCTGGTTATCTTAAGAGCGGGTGAGGTGGCGATGACGGGACCGGCTTCCTATCTCACATCAAAACATTCCTGCAGATGAGTGACAGATGGATAGAGAGAGCGCATGATTAAGCCTTGTTTTTTTTATTCTAACACGGTCAGTCATCTTAAATCAGGAGGTGAAATGCAAAACTGACCTTGGATCATTAACTCTGGGACTACTACATCTCTGTCTGTATTTCAATGTAAAGCATCTCTTTAAGAATACTTCCTGTTGACCCGACCAAGTGACATCTCACCTATGATCATGCTGTGCCCTCTGTGTCAGCAAGTTCAGATGCGGGAGGGGTTCACCAACACAGCTGATATAACCTAGAGGATTTAGGGAGAAGTGGGAGAGGGATGAAGTGAAGGAGAGAGACTGTTATTGTGTGTGTGGTCTCACCTGGTGTCCACACTAAGTTGCTACAGAGTACTTTATGCTGAAAAACAGACATATGAGGACAAACAATAGAAGATAATGTCAATAGAAGATACTGTATGTGACACAGACACCTATCGCAGTGAACCTGAAACATTTAAATATAGAGGGCTATGTGTCTCACCACTTGGTTATTGCAAGGCTAACCCCCAGGGAAATCAGGACTTGGCAGCAACAGAGAGTCCAGTGAAAATGGCTGTGTTTATGTGGTGTAAATCTGAAAATTAGCAGCTGACATCTTAAGGGTTTTTTAATGAATGCATGTGAGACAGGTTCCAGGTACAACAAGACAGAAAGAGAGGGAGAAAAATAACACAGAACAGTTTAATTACCTCTGGTTATGGACACTTTTGCCAGCAATAAAGCTTCCACGGCCTGTTCCTCAGACAGTGAACATCTGGCAATATCTACATTTTCGACCCCTTGGTCAGCTCGCTCTAAGTGAGATAACAAAGATATGACCGTTTAATCTAAAGCAGCAGATGTCATTTTTAGGATACGTCAATTGAGATGCCATCTTCGTAGGTGCCCGCTTTGACTTCCTTTGTGTCGGAAAAAAGTTGCATTCAGAACAATTATTTTTGATTGAAAATAAAGCAGGTTTTGCTCTCGACAAAAAGACACAAATGTACCTCCATAGCATATAACAATTTGCCTGTGAATAACCACACCTTTATACAAACGTGCTACTGTATGCAGAACTATTGACGCACAACCGAAAGTGCTGCCAAATCCTGCCAGCACGCCCACAAGCGAGCCACTTGGGGAGGAGGGCTAATAGCTGAACAAGAGACTATTCAACCTTTACTAAAGAATAGTCTAATAGCCGAGCTAGGTGTGAAAACCCCCTCCTATCACAGACCAAATTTGCGCAAACGACCAAGGGGTAGCTAATTCACCCAAGGCTGAAAACCGGTTAAAGAACGTTGGCTAAAATGGAACACTACCGCGAGCCCATAGCAAATTGATGGAATCGAACATTCGCAGAGCCTGTTTTGACTGGAGTGATGCTTAGAATTCCATTGTGCGTAATGAAAAAGTAGGGAAAACATTTAAACTTCTGACTATTTCTGGTCTAGCAATCGATGACAAACTAGCTCGCTGCCCAGACTTACATAATTACAAATAAGAGATTCTCCTGTTTAAAATGGTGCCCGTGTAAAAGTTTTGCTTCCGTCCCTCTGCTCGCCCCAACCTGGGCTCGAACCAGGGACCCTCTGCACACATCGACAACTGCCAGCCTCGAAGCATCGTTTACCCATCGATCCACAAAAGCCACTTCAAGGTCTCAGGGCGAGTGAGGTCACCGATAGAAACGTTATTAGCGCGCACCCCGCTAACACCAGTAACACCCGACTTGAAAAAAATCTAAATACACTGTACACATTGCGAGATATTTGTCGAAATAGACAGACATGCCTATATTTCCCCCATAGGAAACAATGGGAAGACCGCAGTTCCAATATTATTTTTGTTGTTTCCATTTGAACTATAAAACAAGGTGAGCAGGTCTCATTGTCAACAATAGAAGCAGGCATTTTGACGTTGAACAATAAGCTGGGAATAGAACGTTCGGAAGGCGAGTTGGTGCCACGGTGCTTAATAGAACTAATAGGAGCTGGCAGGGTGAAACATGAACTATTATACGGCCTGTTGTTTCGCGATTACTTCAAAACGACGGCATGCAGCTGGGAAATATGGTCATATTATGAAACTGGGCTCCACGGCGGATGCAATGAACAAGTTTTTATCAGAAAAGAACGTTGTTAAAAATGTTCTGTGTCCAGTCTACTATCTACACGGATTTCAGAGCACTCTCCTCTGAGTGTACCAGAGCGCAGAATAATTACTTTACAAGCGCTCAACACCTATTGAATATGGCCGGTGTCAGTAAACGTACCAGCTCTGCTAGGGCGAGTAAAATGGTCAGAGTGGTCTCATTTGTGTCTGGAAGTAGCTAGCCAACGTTAGCTTGGGTGCTTGACTGCCGTTGTAAGGCCAGAACGCTCAAATCAACCCTACTCCTCGGCCCGAACGTCCAGTGTGCGCTCCAAGAGCGAAACGGTCTGAATTTACAAACGAACAATTTTTCTCTGAATGGAAACACCATAGTACTTATCAAGTTAATTAATATTTTTGGGGGGGCCAATCCCATATACTATGTTATTACAAAAAGGTTTTTTAAATTCTCTGGTAATGCCAATACGGAATACTATCAAATGCTTCTCAAAGATGCCCTCTGGTGGTCAAAGTAGCACTAACTTGCAGTAACAGAAGAAATGGCTGAGAATGAAATGACATGCCACAGAATGCTGCAGCAGCACGCAGGGTGTTTTTAAAGGAGGAACCACTTTAGATACATCTCAAGGATGATAAATGGAAACAGGATGCACCTGAGCTCAATTTTGAGTCTCATAGCAAAGCGTCTGAATACTGTAAATAAGGTATCTGTTTTTTATTTTTAATACATTTGCAAACATTTCTAAAAACCTGTTTTTGCATTTTTATTTAAGCTATTTTAGAATAAGGTTGTAATTTAACAAAATTTGGAAAAAGTACAAGGGTCTGAATAGTTACTGTGTACAAAATTAATTTTTAAACAGATGGGTTTATTCGCGTTAAAATACATCAGATGTGATATTTTGAACCACCAGGCTGCTGATATCATTCAGCCTGTTGTTTTTGTATTTATACTTTTGTATAACGACAATGAGAAGTTTGATGGCATTCTACCGGAGGATTTTAGAATTTGGACACTGTCTCGTTGGCCTAACGTTATATCCTAATTTGACTTTGGTGCAGACATGTAGCTAGCTAGCTAGCTGAACAATGAACCATAATCCCAACTCATAACGTTACTACCCTGCATGAATCTGCAGGTAGCTAAAGCTAACCAACTAGGTTCAACATTAGCAGGCTTGCTAACATCAGGCTATAACTAGCAATGCAAATGGCTCTGAGATATGAATAATATTACTACATATATCATACACGTAACGTTAGCTAGCGAGCCAGCCAGCTAACGTTAATCTAGCTAGCTAACAGTAAGCTTTAACTTGCAATGAAAACAATTTTCTGACCAAATTTGAAAAGTATAATATCTGATAATGTAGCTAGCTAGAGTCTGTTACCTGTATACATGGATGAATGCTCTCTCTCACGGATGCCATGGTTGTCCTTAGTTTGAAGATGTAATCTGGAGACAGTTGTCTTAAACAGCCAGTCTCAACATGTTTTAAACAACCATTCTCAACGTCAACAGTGAAGAGGCGACTTCGGGATGCTGGCCTTCTAGGAAAAGTTCCTCTGTCCAGTGTCTGTTCTTTTGCCCATCTTAATCTTTTCTTTTTATTGACCAGTCTGAGATATGGCTTTTTCTTTGCAACTCTGCCTCAAAGGCCAGCATCCTGAAGTCGCCTCTTCACTGTTGACGTTGAGACTGGTGTTTTGCGGGTACTATTTAATGAAGCTGCCAGTTGAGGACTTGTGAGGTGTCTGTTTCTCAATCTAGACACTCTAATGTACTTGTCCTCTTGCTCAGTTGTGCACTGGGGCCTCCCACTCTTTCTATTCTGGTTAGAGCCAGTTTGCGCTGTTCTGTGAAGGGAGTAGTACACAGCGTTGAACCAGATCTTCAGTTTCTTGGCAATTTCTCACATGGAATAGCATTCATTTCTCAGACCAAGCATTCATTTCTCAGACTGAATTTTCATAAGGATGTTCTTTGTTTCTGGCCATTTTGAGCCTGTAATCATACCCACAAATGCTGATGCTCCAGGTACTCAACTAGTCTAAAGAAGGCCAGTTTTATTGCTTCTTTTTATTTTAATGGATTCAACATTAGCTTTTCTTTCAAAACCATGGACATTTCTAAGTGACCCCAAACTTTTGAACGGTAGTGTACATTGCCCTCCTATCCCAGGATCCCAAGGAGGTAATCATTACATTTTCCAGTGATACCTGCTTGGACAAGCAGTTTTAACACACAAATACATTGTGCTCACAGGCTTCGTTTACACAGGCAGCCCAACTATGATATTTTCTTTTATTTTCCTCATTAAAATGCAAATCAATTTATAACATTTTTCACATGCGTTTTTCTGGATTTTTTTGTTGTTATTCTGTCTCTCACTGGTCAAATAAACCTACCATTAAAATTATAGATTGATAATTTCTTTGTCAGTGGGCAAACGTACAAAATCAGCACGGGATCAAATACTTTTTTCCTTCACTGTATCTCAAGACATAGAAAAGGTCCTTAGTTGTCACTTCCAAGCCTGAGAAGACAGGCTGGTGTGTTTAGTTTTGGTTTTGGTGTAGGGTTTTTATGTTCTAGGTGTTATATTTCTAGGTGTTATGTTGGGGTAATGGTTCCCAATTAGAGGCAGCTGTGTGTCGTTGTCTCTAATTGGGAACCATATATATGTTTGGGGTTTTCATATAGGTTTTGTGGGTTATTGTTTGAGCATAGCTTGTTTTATGTTTAGTTGTGGTCAGCGTCACGATCTTCATTACGTTTGTTTTGTTGTCCCAGTTACGTTACTAAATAAAGAATGTATACTGGATACCTCGCTGCGCCTTGGTCTGTCCCTTCTGGAGATCGTGACAGAATAACCCACTATAAAAAGACCAAGCAGCGAGAGACCCGGGAGTTCTGGACTTGGGAGGAGATTTTGGATGGAAAGGGGTTCTGGTCATGGGATGAGATTTTGGCTGGAAAGGGACCTTGGGAGAAGACGGCGGAGCATCGTCACCCCAGGGAGGAAAAAGTAGCGGGGACTGAGCGGAGCAGGTGTGAGGAATATTATGTGGCATGGAGTCCAGAGAGAGAAGTTTGTTGGGACTTGCCTGACTAGGAAGCCCGAAAGGCAGCAGGGAGTTTGGCCGGTTCAGGATGGACTCCTGAGCCAACTCCTCGTGCTCTCTGGAGGGAGCGTTGGAGGGAGCGTCGCACTGGTAAGACGCCGTGCTATGCAGTTTTGCGCACGGTGTCTCCAGTGCGCGTTCACAGCCCGGTGCAAGAGATTCCAGCGCCACTCATCTGTCAGGGGAGGGTGAGTGTGCAGCCTGGAAGAGTGGTGCAGGCTCAGCGCTCCTGGTCTCCGGTGCACCTCCTTGGACCAGGATATCCCGCACCGGTTCTGCGTACTGTGTCTCCGGTGCGTGTCCACAGCCCTGTGCGAGAGATTCCAGCTCCACTCATCTGTCAGGCTACGGTGAGTGTGCTACCTGGTAGAGTGGTGCCGGCTCTGCGCGCTAGGTCGCCAGTACACCTTCTGGGACCGAAATCCTGCACCGGTGTAGGGTTTTTTATGTTCTAGGTGTTATATTTCTATGTTGGGGTAATGGTTCCCAATTAGAGGCAGCTGTGTGTCGTTGTCTCTAATTGGGAACCATATATGTTTGGGGTTTTCATATAGGTTTTGTGGGTTATTGTTTTGAGCATAGCTTCTGTGTGTATTAGTCTATGCTAATGTTGCGATCTTCGTTCTGTTCATTGTTTTGCCCAGTTACGTGAGTTACGTTCGTTTAATAAAAAGCATGTATACTGGATGCCTCGCTGCGCCTTGGTCTGTCACTACTGAGGATCGTGACATTAGTTTGGAAAATAGTTTTGAACAGTCTATTGTTATTTTGGGATACATACAAATAGGTAGCTCTAATTCAAAATCATAATAAGTTAATTAACAAAATGAAATATTTAATGGACAGATGCACATGTACACACGCAAACATGTATACACATACTGTACACAAAAACCCACACAGACCATGTGGCTATCCAGGCATTATTTCAGCTGCAATGTACTGAAAGATAAACCTAATGGTCATAGTCTCAGACAATAGTTTGTGACAGTGATTATATTGTGTTATTTTGTTTGCAATTTTGTATTTGAGTAGGTGATGACATGAATGCAGAGAAATTATGCCATCCATAATTAGCTTTCACTATGAAATTTAGATATCAAGGGAGAGATTAAAGAAATGTCACACTTTACAAACGTGATTTTGCAAGGTGCTGCGTCAATTACCTTAAATAACAAAGTTGTTCCTCCCTGTCCCTTTCTTCCATTGAAAGGTACAGACAACACCTGTGCTGAATGGCATGTTTTACTTCAAGTGGTGATTTGGGTAACTTTCACATTTGTGACTCGTTTCAGGAAACTTGGCAAATGTCGTGCATCACTACTTCACAGGAGAGGCATTTGAATGTAAACGTTTTACTCAATGTGTTTTTTGGCAGAAATGCCTTCTGGAACATGTGAACTTTCATGTGCCTTAATAACAAACTTGTATGCGGTCTGTAAATGTCACGGTTTTCCGATGGAGTGGACCAAGGCGCAGCATGCAGGGTTGAGTGAAACATATTTATTTAAATGCAACTCACCAAAACAAAAGAAAGACCGTAACGCAGGTGTGGCGTACACACACCACTACAAACATAAGTAATATCCCACAACACAGGTGGGGGACTGAACAACCTAAATAGGATTCCCAATTAGAGACAACGACTAACAGCTGCCTCTAATTGGGAACCCAAACCAACCAACATAGAACAAAAACACACCCCTGATCACATCCTGACCAAAACCACCATAGAGCAGCCAAAAGGGCTATCTATGGCCAGGACGTGACAGTAAATGCGAAAACAATTGTTAAATTACGATCCTTTTTGGTTTAGAGAGGAACCTTCCCGCTAGTCATGATTGGCTGAGATATTAGATGGGCTGGACATGCCAAGAGATGAGTTCAGATTGGTCGGCCATGTAGCACGCTTCTGTCTATAACATGAGCTAAGTCAGTATGTGTAGGTAATCCTTTCTTTAAAAAATATATATATCACACAGTAGAACAACAAAAGTGTTGCTCTCCACTTTCTGGGGGACCTAGTTTTGAAATCAGTGGTATGCCCGGTGGAATTAGAGTATGATAGCTAAGGAAATGAAGAAAATCCTGCCGTTTGATTGCAAATATGCAGAGGGAGTCAAAAAGAGAACACACAGAAGACTTTTGTATATAACACCTGTCTTTGGATTACATCTTCAAACTAAGGGTAACCATGGCATCAGTGACAGAGAGGGAGAAGCGTCCATCCATTTAAACAGGTAAGATAGTCTAGCTAGCTACATTTTCAGATATTATGTTTCTTATTTTGTCAGAAAGTCATTTTCAATTCAAGTTAAAGTGTACTGTTAGCTAGCTAGGCAATGGTATGTGTAGTAATATTTGTATCTCAGAGCCATTTGCATTGCTATTTATAGCCTAATGTTCGCTAGCTAGCGAACATTGAACCTGGTTGGTTAGCTACCTGCAGATTCATGAAGGGTAGTAACATTGAGTTGGGATTATCTAGCTAGAATGTCTAAACAAAATACTTCACGATACAAGTAACCATTTCATTACACCTTCTGTATCCTGTGCATGTGACAAATAAATATAGTATGTGTATAATAGAGACAGTAATGTGAAGAACATGACCTGCACAAAAGTCAAATTGGGATATAACATTAGGCCAACGAGACAGTGTCCAAGTTTTAACATTTTATTTCGTCACACTCACTACCGTAAGCTATTTTCTGTAATTGGCTCGCCATTAAATAATAATCTTGTTGTGAGTTTACTTTCCTGTAATAATGAAGACAAAAAGTGAAGACGTGGTCAGCTATATGATATGGTCATTATTTGAACTCTCTAGCCAGTTGACTTAACATTAGCTAGCCAGCTAACGAGCCATAAACTAACCAAAACATTGTTAAGAAAGTTGCTTTTAGTTGCCTGGTTTGCTAGATGGACATATACTAAATTCACTTTTAAAATTGGTGGGTTTATTGGTGTTAAAATATACTAGTTATGCTATTTTGGACCACCAGGCTGCTGATGTCATGCAGCCTGTAGTTTGTGTTTATATCCTTTTTAATAACTACAACGACAAGTTTGATATTGGACGACAATAGAATTTAGGTTCATGATGTTACTGCGACAACTGTCGATAGACGTAGTATAAACCAGCCTTAAGTCTTGAAATATTTGGTTGTTTAGTACTTGGCCTCATGTGAATCCTTAAAGAAATGGGTTGGGCTAAAGCTTAAGAGGGTGTGAACGATCCTGAATGGTGTAGACAAAGAAGAGCTCTCCAGTAGGTTTACCAAGTATTCAAGGGCCATTTATCAACTTTCAAAGCAGAATTACTTTCCCATTGTTCTTCAACTGTGGTGTATGATATACATTTTTTTTAATTTTTTTGAAACACAATTTCAATTTTTGTGACATAAGACCGTATCGAGCCGGTCGGTCACATTTGTTAACGTATTGGTTTATTTCAATCCTCAAATACAGTATAAGTGACTGTAATCGACAATGGGTGACCTCCCCAAGGAGCTGGCCCAATATTCTTTCTGGTGTTAAAGGGCATGCTAGTTAAGATAACGGTAACAGTAAAACATATCAGTTAATAGGTAAAAGTGGTTGGTATTGAGCTGATTGGAATTATAAACAATTCTTATGCAGTCCAACGTGCCCTTTAGTTTCCAAGAATTAAGTTAAGTATTCTGTGAACTACTCACAAAATGTAATGTGGTTCTGTTCAAAGTAATCAGTGAAAAGAAATATGTTAACAACCTCACAGTTGAAGAGCTTAGTTTTCTGTTAGTGGACAATATCAAGCTACTCTGGATTCAGTTTGGTTTTAGGAAACCAATAAATCTTTGAGAATCCGTACAGAATGGTCTTACATTTGATATTCATGATTATTCCTTTCAGGTCCTAGTGGGGCAAGTGCCTCAACATAACATACATCGTCTAAAGCAGATTCCTTACCATAATTTGACATTTAAGTTCATAAGTTTAAGTTCATTAACCCAAACCCATTAACCCAAACACAACAACAGACTGGATAGCACGTGGCTACTCAAAACAACGGCGGCGCCGGAGAAGAGGGAAACGCGCCGGTCTTTTGGTCAAGCTACGTCGACGGGCATCGTGCACCTCTCCGAGTATTTTAATCGCCAATGTACAGTCTCTTGACAACAAAGTAGACGAAATCCGATCGAGGGTTGCCTTTCAGAGAGACATTCGAGACTGCAGCGTTCTTTGCTTCACGGAAACATGGCTCACTCAGGACACGTTATCAGAGTCGGTACAGCCACCTGGTTTCTCCACGCATCGCGCCGACAGAAACAAACATCTCTCTGGTAAGAAGAAGGGCGGGGGTGTGTGTCTTATGATTAACGAGACGTGGTGTGATCATAACAACATACAGGAACTCAAGTCCTTTTGTTCACCTGACATAGAATTCCTTACAATCAAATGCAGACCGCATTATCTACCAAGAGAATTCTCTTCGATTATAATCACAGCCGTGTACATCCCCCCTCAAGCTGATACATCGACGGCACTGAAAGAAATTCATCGGACTCTATGTAAACTGGAAACCACATATCCTGAGGCTGCATTTATTGTGGCTGGGGATTTTAATAAGGCTAATTTAAGAACAAGGCTCCCGAAATTTTACCAGCATATCGAATGTGCCACCCGGGCTGGTAAAATCCTGGACCACTGTTATTCCAACTTCCGTGATGCATACAAGGCTATTCTCCGCCCTCCTTTCGGCAAGTCTGACCATGACTCCATTTTGTTGCTCCCAGCCTACAAACAGAAACTAAAACAGGAAACGCCCGTTCTCAGGTCTGTTCAACGCTGGTCCGACCAATCTGATTCCATGCTGCAAGATTGCTTGAGCACGTGGACTGGGATATGTTCGGATAGCATCTGACAACAACATTGATGTATACGCTGATTCGGTGAGCGAGTTTATTAGCAAATGCATTGGTGATGTTGTACCCATAGCAAATATCAAAACCTTCCCCAACCAGAAACCATGGATTGATGGCAGCATTCGCGCAAAACTGAAAGCGCGAACCACTGCTTTAACCAGGTAAAGGCTACCGGAAACATGACTGAATACAAACAGTGCAGCTACTCCCTCCGCATAAGGCAATCAAACAAGCTAAGCGTCAATATAGAGACAAAGTAGAGTCACAATTCAATGGCTCCAGACACAAGAGGAATGTGGCAGGGTCTACAGTCAATCACGGACTACAAAAGAAAACCAGCCCGTCGCGGACCATGACGTCCTGCTCCCAGACAAACTAAACAACTTCTTTGCTCGCTTTGAGGACAATACAGTGCCACCGACACGGCCCGCTACCAAAACCTGCGGTGTCACCTTCACCGCAGCCAATGTGAGAAAAACATTTAAATGTGTTAACCCTCGCAAGGCTGCCGGCCCAGATGGCATCCTGGCCGTGTCCTCAGAGCATGCGAGAACCAGCTGGCTGGTGTGTTTACGGACATATTCAATCAGTCCCTATCCCAGTCTGCTGTTCCCACATGCTTCAAGAGGGCCACCATTGTTCCTGTTCCCAAGAAAGCTAAGGTGACTGAGCTAAATGACTATCGCCCGTAGCACTCACTTCCGTCATCATGAAGTGCTTTGAGAGATTAGTCAAGGATCATATCACCTCCATCCTGCCAGACACCCTGGACCCACTCCAATTTGCTTACCGTCCCAATAGGTCCACAGACGACGCAATCGCAATCACACTGCATACTGCCCTAACCCATCTGGACAAGAGGAATACTTATGTAAGAATGCTGTTCATCGACTACAGCTCAGCATTTAACACCATAGTTCCCTCCAAGCTCGTCATTAAGCTCGAGACCCTGGGTCTCGACCCAGCCCTGTGCAACTGGGTCCTGGACTTCCTGACGGGCCGGTCCCAGGTGGTGAGGGTAGGAAACAACATCTCCACCCCGCTGATCCTCAACACTGGGGCCCCACAAGGGTGCGTTCTCAGCCCTCTCCTGTACTCCCTGTTTACCCATGACTGCGTGGCCAAGCACGCATCCAACTCAATCATCAAGTTTGCTGACGACACTACAGTGGTAGGCTTGATTACCAACAACGACGAGACGGCCTACAGAGAGGAGGTGAGGGCCCTCGGAGTGTGGTGTCAGGAAAATAACCTCTCACTCAATGTCAACAAAACAAAGGAGATGATCGTGGACTTCAGGAAACAGGAGAGGGAGCACCCCTATCCACATCGAGGGGACAGTAGTGGAGAAGGTGGAAAGTTTTAAGTTCCTCGGCGTACACATCACGGACAAACTGAATTGGTCCACCCACACAGACAGCGTGGTAAAGAAGGCGCAACAGCGCCTCTTCAACCTCAGGAGGCTGAAGAAATTTGGCTTGTCACCAAAATCACTCACAAACTTTTACAGATGCACAATCGAGAGCATCCTGTCGGGCTGTATCACCGCCTGGTACGGCAACTGCTCCGCCCACAACCGTAAGGCTCTCCAGAGGGTAGTGAGGACTGCACAACGCATCACCGGGGTTAAACTACCTGCCCTCCAGGACACCTACACCACCCGATGTCACAGAAAGGCCAAAAAGATCATCAAGGACAACAACCACCCGAGCCACTGCCTGTTCACCCGCTATCATCCAGAAGGCGAGGTCAGTACAGGTGCATCAAAGCTGGGACCGAGAGACTGAAAAACAGCTTCTACCTCAAGGCCATCAGACTGTTAAACAGCCATCACTAACATTGAGTGGCTGCTGCCAACATACTGACTTAAATCTCTAGCCACTTTATACATAGGAATTGGATGTAACAAATGTATCACTAGCCACTTTAAACAATTTTGTATATAATGTTTACGTATCCGACATACTCATATCAAATGTATACACTGTACTCTAAACCATCTACTGTATCTTGCCTATGCCGTTCGGTCATCGACCCAAATCTCTAGCCACTTTAATAATTATAATTGGATGAAATAATGTATCACTAGCCACTTTAAACAATGCCATTTATATAATGTTTACATATCCTACATTACTCATCTCATATATATGTGTATATACTGTACTCCATACCATCTACTGCATCTTGCCTATGCCGGTCAGCCATCGCTCATCCATATATTTATATGTACATACTCGTATTCATTCCTTTACTCTTGTGTGTATAAGGTAGTTGTTGTGAATTTGTTAGATTACTTGTTAGATACTACTGCATGGTCGGAACTAGAAGCACAAGCATTTCGCTACACTCGCATTAACATCTGCTAACCATGTGTATGTGACAAATAAAAAATTTGATTTGATTTGATTGAAATGTTATCCTGTAAAGTGGTTTGCAACATGCTCTGTATGGAGAGACTTGTGATGGAGGTACTGGATGAGAATAAACCAAACATACTTAAAAAAGAGGACCTAAAGATGCAACATTATACACCTTCCCTGTACTGCATGGATTGTTGCCATGGCAATGTCACTTCAATGGCAAAGATGTAAGGTGGGATACATTTCATATGCAGGTGCTATGGTGAGAAAGTGATCCAGATAATGGAATCAATTTCCTGTGATTTTCAGAGCAGAGAGCTCACCAAGAAATCATTAAGTAAATGAATGAACTATCTAAATGATAATGCCTGAGAAGCTGGTGTTTGGCGGATATATTGGCACAGGTATTGTTAGGCCTGAGACTAAGTCGTGGGCCGGCATACCGTGCCAATATTTCCTCCAAACACCAGCTTCGATGGCATTATCACTTTTATACAACGGGTTACCAACATATGTAAATCATTATTTATACATTTTCAATAAAAACATTATTTTGATTAATTGGTTCATACTATTTCATCCTTCCGAAATAAATCTATGGTTGTTACCCAAGCCGGCTGGTCATTCATTCTATCGGTTCCGTTGCCAGAGACGCGACCCAGTCGTTCAGTCTTTTTGTTCTGTATCTATGGACACGACCCAGTCATTCGTTCTAAATGTTCCCCTGCCATACGGGCTGGCAACATACTTATTCCTTGCTTTTAAGTCAAACAGGGCAACCAGAATAACAGCAAAGTCACTGTCTTGTTTTGCACGCTTTGTACAAAATAATAAAATGCAGTACTAAAGGATATTTCTTAATGTAGCTCTTTATAAGCTAGTTCAACAGGCATGTTCACGTATCGCCAACCATGATCAACTGAACTTGACCTAACCCTCCGGGTGGTCTTAACCAATCATAGCACAGTATGATACGGCGGTAAAATGCATCCAATTACAATTCAGAATGTTTACACATATGAATATTACAGTCACCACATTTGCGTTTGTTTAAGCTGTTTTCTAGTGACATTTATTTGGATACATCCATAACAATGAGCTAAGGATGCGCGATTTCGCCTGGTGTTGAAAATGTGCTCTCTTGTCAGGACACTGTTGTTCAGAGGAGCTAGCCAACACCACAGCTAAACACAATCACTTCAAACTGATGCTGGAAGACAGAAAATTAGGTGCACTTCGTTTCATTTTACCTGTTTTCTATTGATATTTTTTTATATATCCATTAAAATGAAGCTGATTCATGATTTTGACTGGCTGAGAAAACCTGTATGTCTGTCTCATCCCGGGCTCCTGACATGTTCAACATTACTAACAATGTTGCAAATGTTGGAGAGACAGACAGCAAGGTTTATACAAATCTCCACTGTTGAAAACTAAATGTGAGATAATGTCTAGATGCTTTTTATAGTGGAGATCAAGTTTATAAATTGCCTGGTTGGGCTGATGAGACAGTGGATTGCACAGTTAGATGGAACAGAGTAAATAGGCATTTGTGGAATAGACACCAGCTGGAATGCGGTTTTAACCAATCAGCATTCAGAATGAGACCCACCTGTTGTATAATGCTCAACATCATCCACCAGTGGCTATTTGACAGTGGATCTCCATGCAGTCCCTGAAATTGAGAATTGGTTTCATTCCCTCCAAATGTGTCCTTGAATTGCAAACACAGGCTCATCCTTCATGGCCAAAACCCATTACACACAAAATGTTGCTGCCAAGGCAGCAGCTACTCTTCCGGCAAAATTAAGGCAGTTCTACAATTTTAAAAACATTACAATACGTTCATAACAGCTTTTTTTTCATCTACAATACAAAATCCATGTGTACGTGTGTGTATAGTGCGTATGTTATCGTGTGTATGCATGTGTCTATGTTTGTGTTGCTTCACAGTCCCCGCTGTTCCATAAGGTGCATTTTACTTGTTCTACTGCTTGCATCAGTTACTTTTTGTGGAATAGAGTTCCATGTAGTCATGGCTCTATGTAGTACTGTCCGCCTCCCATAGTCTGTTCTGAACGTGGGGACTGTGAAGAGACCTCTGGTGGCATGTCTTGTGGGGTTTACATGGGTGTCTGAACTGTGTGCTAGTCATTTAAACAGACAGATCAGTGCTTTCAACATGTCAACATCTCTTACAAATACAAGTGGTGCAAGTTTCATAAGTCCCTTTTTGTGGCACCTGACGTACACGACTGACCAGTAAGTAGTTCAGGTGCGACAAAAGTAGACACTGTAGGACTTGCCTTGTAGATAGTACTGTTAAGAAGGTAGAGCAGCGCTGTATTAATGGACAGACTTCTCCTCATCTTAGCTAAAGTATATCAATATGTTTTGACCATGACAGATTACAACACAGGGTTAGTTCAAGCAGTTTAGTCACCTCAACTTGCTCAATGGCCAAGACCAAAGAGCTCTCCAAGGATGTCAGGGACAAGATTGTAGACCGACACAAGGCTGGAATGGGCTACAAGACCATCGCCAAGCAGCTTGGTGAGAAGGTGACAACAGTTAGTGCGATTATTCGCAAATGGAAGAAACACAAAAGAACTGTCAATCTCCCTCGGCCTGTGGCTCCATGCAAGATCTCACCTCGTGGAGTTGCAATGATCATGAGAACGGTGAGGAATCAGCCCAGAACTACACTGGAGGATCTTGTCAATGATCTCAAAGCAGCTGGGACCATAGTCACCAAGAAAACAATTGGTAACTCACTACGCTGTGAATCCTTCAGCGCCCGCAAGGTCCCCCTGCTCAAGAAAGCACATATACATGCCCATCTGAAGTTTGCCAATGAACATCTGAATGATTCAGAGGACAACTGGGTGAAAGTGTTGTGGTCAGATGAGACCAAAATGGAGCTCTTTGGCATCAACTCAACTCGCTGTGTTTGGAGGAGGAGGAATGCTGCCTATGACCCCAAAAACATCATCCCCACCGTCAAACATGGAGGTGGAAACATTATGCTTTGGGGTGTTTTTCTGCTAAGGGGACAGGACAACTTCACCGCATCAAAGGGACGATGGACGGGGCCAAATCTAGGGTGAGAACCTCAGCTAGGGCATTGAAAATGGGTCGTGGATGGGTATTCCAGCATGACAATGACCAAAAACACACGGCCAAGGCAACAAAGGAGTGGCTCAAGAAGAAGCACATTAAGGTCCTGGAGTGGCCTAGCCAGTCTCCAGACCTTAAACCCATAGAAAATCTGTGGAGCGAGCTGAAGGTTCGAGTTGCCAAACGTCAGCCTCAACCTTAATGACTTGGAGGAGTGGGACAAAATCCCCCCTGAGATGTGTGCAAACCTGGTGGCCAACTACAAGAAACGTCTGACCTCTGTGATTGCCACCAAGTACTAAGGGTTTTGCCACCAGGTACTAAGTCATGTTTTGCAGAGGTTTCAAATTCTTATTTCCCTCATTAAAATGCAAATCAATTCATAAAAATTTTCACATGCGTTTTTCTGGATTATTTTGTTGTTATTCTGTCTCTCACTGTTCCAATAAACCTACCATTAAAATTAAAGACTGATCATTTCTTTGTCAGTGGGCAAACGTACAAAATCAGCAGGGGATCAAATATTTGTTTCCCTCACTCTATCTACCTAACGTTAGTAGTTATACATCAATCTTGACAGTATATCTAACTACCCAACATTTATTGACTTCACTTAGCTAAATGGTTTAGTTGTTGTGTGTTCTCAATGGACAGTTGGTTGCTTTCGTAAATTCGCTCTGGCTAGCTAAACCGATTTCAGAGCACTCTCGTCTGAGTACCAGAGCGCAGAATAATGAATTTACGAGTGTTCAACACCCGTTGAATATGGCCTGGGTCAGTAAACGTTGGCAAAAAAGCATAATTAAATTGTTTCCAGCAGCACAGTTACAGTCACCATTGCTCTGGTTAACACAAACTTCCAAACCAGCTCTGCTAGGGCGAGTAGAATGGTCAGAGTGGTCTCAATTGTGTCTGGAAAGCGCTAGCAAGCTATCCAACGTTAGCTTGGGTGCTTGACTGCCGTTGTAAGGCCAGAACGCTCAAATCAACCCTACAACGTGAGAGCGAAATGGTCTGAATTTACAAACTGACAATCTGACAACGCTCTGAATTCATGAGCATCACATTGTACAGCGCCATATTTTCCATTCCATCCTAACAGAAACCCAGAGGGTTTTTTGTTTTTCATGGAATAGAAACACCATAATATTAATCAAATTAATTAAGCAAGTACCAGTCAAAAGTTTGGACACACCTACTCATTCCAGGAATTTAATATTTTTACTATTTTCTATATTGTAGAATAATAGTGAAGACATCACAACTATGAAATAACACATACGAAATCAGTTATGAACAAATTATTATTTACAAGGACAGCCTACTCATTCCTCCCTTTCGGGGAATTGAATCCCGGTCTCCCGCGTGCCCTCCCCGTCTCTGGTAATGCCAATATGGAAGACTATCAAATGCTTCTCAAAGATGCCCTCTAGTGGTCAAACTAGCACTAACTTGCAGTAACAGAAAAAATGGTTGACAATTAAATGACGAGCCAAAGAATGCTGCGGCAACTTCAGCTGCAGTTGATGGGAACTTGATAAATCTTTGCACATGACGACACAGTGCATCACACACTGCACTAACCAACCGACTAACTAACCAACCGACAGAGGACTGACTAACTCCCACTGTCCCTGCAAGCAAGGCTTGAAAGGATCCCGATGCTAGGAATCTCAGGGCTATCGTGATTTGTAGGATAATTGGTAGAGGGCATGATCTCATGGTCTTTCTTTTTAAGTTTTCATTTAGGTCAGCCAAGTACATGATAGTGTCGTGATAGTCGATATTGACTCAGTAGAACATGGTCAGGGACATGTAGAGGATCCATCCGATCTCTTAGAGGCCTCTGTGGGTTCTCCCTCTCTCTAGCAGCTACCCAAAGAACTTCCATCCATCTTAGGGCTAGGCCCCTTTTTTCTCAATTTCCGCCTGAATGTCGTGCCCAAAGTAAACTGCCTGTTGCTCAGGCCCTGAAGCCAGGACATGCATATAATTAGTACCATTGGAAAGAAAATACTTTGTAGTTTGTAGAAATGTTAAATTAATGTAGGAGAATATAACACAATAGATATGGTTGGAGAAAATCCAAAGCAAGACAAACCAAAATTTTCTTTTTTTGAGAGACCATGCTCTTACAATGGAAAGTATAGGGGCATTCTGAATTCTAGCTCCTAGGATGCAATTCCTATGGCTTCCACATGGTGTCAGCAGTCTATGTTCAAGGTTTCAGGCTTGTAACTTCCAAACAAATAAGAAATATCAATTTTAGTACAGGGACACAGTCTTGTAAAACAATCGCATGGCTTGCTTTCGCTGTAATAGCTACTGTAAATCGGACAGTGCAGATTAACAATTTAAGCTTTCAACCGATATAAGACACTTGTATGTACCTAAATGTTTAATATCCATAATTTGTATGATTATTATTTTAATTGCGCGCCCTCCAGTTTCACCTGAAGTTGTCCCACTAGCGGGATGCCTAGCCCTAAGAAGTTATTAATGTACAGTAATCAATCAATACAATTAGCTTTGTCATCATTTGATTTGATGTCCATTTTATTCAACTATTATTATTATAATATTCATTTTTTAGTCAAATATGTCATTAAAAGCTTTTCAAATTAAGGTTTGCGTTGATGTTTTTAGTTATAATGTATTTTTAAAATATTTCACTTCCTGGGCCCAGTCTGCACAATCGAAGGTTTTAGCTGTCCTTAAGTTAAGTAAATTTCCAAGAAGAAATCCTAAAGCATTCTTTTCATAATGCCTCATCAGAGAGAGAGCACCCGAACAAGACGGACACACCGACGGCCTTGTTGTCCAGGGGGCCAAGTGGATTTCCTTAGTGGGATGCTGTGGATTGTGTCGTTGTTTACCAATCGACTCTCCTGGACTCAAGAAGAGAGTGTGTTATGTGGCAGATCTTTGTATTGATTTGTATCTTCTTGGAAAAAGAAAAAAAAATGTCATGCATGCATGAGTCAATGTCAGTGGTTGTCTCTGAATGTCTTTGGTCTGGACATGTGTCTCTTTAAAACACTTCTTCCTTGTTTCCATGCATCCTAGTGGTACCCTAGTGGTTAGAGCGTTGGACTAGTAACCGAGAGGTTGCAAGTTCAAAATCCCAGAGCTGGCAAGGTACAAATCTGTCGTTCTGCCCCTGAACAGGCAGTTAACCCACTGTTCCTAGGCCGTCATTGAAAATAAGAATTTGTTCTTAACTGACTTGCCTAGTAAAATAAAGGTAAAAAAAAATGTGTCTTTAACTCACTTAGAATCACAGTCATTCTGAGGCAAACCACATGGAGAGAGAGAGAGAGAGAGATAACATTAATAGTGATATTTCCATAGTCATATTATATTGAAAATACAAAAACGTGAAAATAATAAAGGCAGCAACGGTAAATTCAGCCCCGCTGCTTTTATTTATTTTATGAGGTGAAGAAGAAAATAAAAATATACCCAGAATAATATGAGTCTCTGCTTGAAGTCTTATGCCCCATCCTTCATCCACGACAGAGAATCCCTTTTTTTTACCCACAGTTGACAGTGCATGTCCGATAAAAAACAAGCCTTGAGGTCAAAGGAGTTGTCTGTAGAGCTTGAGACAGGATTATGTCGAGGCACAGATCTGGGGAAGGGTATTAAAACAGTTCTGCAGCATTGAAGGTCCCCAAGAACACAGTGGCTCCGTCATTCTTAAATGGAAGAAGTTTGGAACCACCAAGACTCTTCCTAGAGCCAGCGGCCCAGCCAAACTGACCCATCGGGCCTTGGTCAGGAAGGTGTCCAAGAATCCGATGGTCACTCTGACAGAGTTCCTCTGTTGAGATGGGAAAACCTTCCAGAAGGACAATCATCTCATACTGACATTAGGAGAAAATCTAAAGAAAAACCAACCGGAAATTTTTTTTTTGAGTGCCCATGCTCTTCCAATGGAACGTATAGGGAAACATTTTAATCTAGCTCCCAGGATGCAATTCCTATGGCTTCCACTGGGTATCAGTAGTCTTTGTTCAAGGTTTCAGTCTCGTTTCTTCCCAAATAAGGAAGAATAATTCATTTTGATACAGGAACACAGACTTGGAAATCAGTGTATGTGCACGCGACGAAAAGGACACGCACCAGCTAATATAATTTTCCTATTGAACATACTTCTTTCCGTAAGAAATATTATAGCTTAATTACATTTCAGTGTATCTGAGGATTAAATAGAAAAGTATTTTGAATGGTTTATAACAAAGTTTAGCGGTAGCTTTTAGGATTCCTTTCTCTGCATGTTGAATGAGTGGATTGCTCAAATCGATGGTGCCAACTAATCAGACTTTTTGGGATATAAAGAAAGATTTTATCTAACAAAACGACACTACATGTTGTAGCTGCGATGCTTTGGATGACAAATCAGAGGAAGATTTTCAAAAAGTAAGTAAATATTTAATCGCTATTTGTGAATTTATGAAACCTGTGCCCGTCCTCAAACAATCGCATGGCGTGCTTTCTCTGTAAAGCCTACTGTAAACCAGACAGTGCAGTTAGATTAACAAGAATTTAAGCTTTTAACCAATATGACACTTGTATGTACCTAAATGTTTAATATCCATAATTTGTATGATTATTTATTTGAATTGCGCGCCTGTCACCGCCAAAGTCGGTCCCTCTCCTTGTTCGGGCGGTCTTCTAGCCATCGCCGATCTACTTTTCATGTTCCATTTGTTTTGTCTTGTTTTACACACCTGGTTCTATTCCCCAATTATATGTTCATTATTTAACTCTCTGTTTTCCCCATGTTTGTTGTGTGTGATTGTTTTGTGTTTTTTTGGTCCGTATTGTGTGCTTGGTTAATTCTCATTGTTAATGAGTACGTTTTTGAGTACTCATCTCTCCTGTCCTGTGCCTGACTCCTCTGCACCAGCTACACCCAGACCATTCACAGCGCCCTCCAGTTTCACCGGAAGTTGTCCCGCTAGCGGGACGCCTAGCCTTAGGAAGAGCAACCACTGTATGTACCAAAACATTCAAAGGCCCTTTTCTCAAAAGTGAGTTTACAAGAGTATCAAGTTTCAAAGTAGAATTACTTTCCCATTGTTCCTCAAAAATGATGTGTATGATATACCATTTTGTAACTCTGAGTCTCTGCGTTTATCCAATGTAAAAAAAAAAATGAATAAAAAATGTTGCTACATAAGACCGAATACAGGTTGTAAGTCACAAATCTGAACATGTGTGTGCAGATCCTGTTTTGACTGGAGATGCGCAAATTACTGCAGACTTGATTTGCAGAAACAATTGGGAAGTGCTTAGGGAAGTTTTTCCAGGTCACTAATGCCAAAAAAAAAAATTGTCCACAAAAGTGAAATGGCCTACTTTTATATGAATTAATGAGGAGGAGGAACACATCTCAAAACTAAAAACAGACAACGTGCCTTTGTTTGAGGGCAGCACGGATTAATTGTCTTGTAGCGTAACAATCACATTTTGGAACGGTGAGCGCATTCTGGCATCACATGCATAAACAAACTCACACTGGGGCAACCGTTAGAGATATTTGGAACTCACGTATGAAAAGGTTAAAAATAACAAATGGGCCTATATAACAATCAGGAGCAAGGGCTTTGTGAAACAGAATGCTGTGCGGTCCTTCAGCCCAAATGGCCGCTGCTCTTCACCCAGGTGCATGTCCCAAGGTGTCCCCGGCCTTGCATTAAAAGTGCCATAGAAATGCAATTTCTTATGCATTAGCCCTATTGAAATTCACTTAGGATGTTACTTGCCTAAACACCAAGAACCAACAGAGCAGTAATCTTTTTAAAATTAAAGGGACGATTTCATTACAAGACAAAGAAGGGGTATACATGTTATACGTTGTGGGTCAAACAAAAGGGTGATAGAACGTTTAGTTATTCAGTTGTGGCCATTTGCTGAGGTAGTGGATTATTTTGCCATAATGAATTTAACGAAAGAAAAACACTTGAAACAAATCGCCCCTCACCTTTACAGATATAAATTGTTTGTGATGTCACATTCATACAGAGCTACAGTAAATTGCCTCGCAGTCGAAATGTTAGTTCAATCCATGCAAATATACAATCCATCCCAACAACGGAAATATGTGGCTAATTTATTATTTCAAAAACATTTATTCCAATATAAAGGGCAAAGATGCATCGTCTCTCCGGTTTCTGTGGTCTCGTGTACTGTAAGTTGAGACTGATGCACTTACATTATGTTTTCCTGATATCCTAGTCGCTACTTCTATATCTACTGAGCCTACTGTATGTATACAATCAACCACCCAATGACATCTAGGAACTCAAGTCAGACACCAATCAGAACTGAGACTGTGCTATCCCATTGAACACACACTGCATGAATCATAGTTGTTTCCATGTCATTTTAATGAAATTACGCTGAACCAACATGGAATAGACATTGAATTGACGTCTGTGCCCAGTAGGATATATCTCTCGAAGTATAAATTGTCCCTAACAGATCTCGAATCAGATTAACCATTGCTAAATCTTCATCTTAACCTTTAAACCAGGGGGTCGGCAACAAGCGGCCTGCAAGTAATAACACATTTAAATAAATCTAACCCTATGTTTTTTGTAAAATAAATAAAAATGACATTTTTTTTTATTTCAAATAGACTGCTAAAAAAAGATTAATTTAGGGAATCTGTTCCCTAGTAATCAAGGTATGACATTATTTATTTTCAAATTCAATCTCTTTTTCGGCTTTGTTGTGGTCAATTTGCAGTGTTCAAATTATTATAATTATGTTCCGGCCCCCCCGACCATCTGCTCCTACACAGATTGGCCCGCTACTGAATCGAGTTGCCTACCCCTGCTCTAAACTGATACAAATGTTGAGGGGTCACCTTGAGGGGTCACACACACTGTTGATGTTGGCTGATGTGTGTGATCACAGTGATCTCAATGGCCACGGTCCTAGAGGCCTTTGCAATCAGAAGGACAAACATCCTCTTCACATAGTTTACGTGACCCACAACCAATAGCACTTCTTATTTTGACAGATTGATTTCAACAGATTTAGGACAGTGTGCCCACTTGAACCTCACAGATGAGCCAGAGTGAAATAGATGCTTAGTGTAAGGCAGTTGAGGTCTAACTTTTATTTTTAGCAGAATCTGGAGAGAGCTGAAATGTAAGCCTGAGCTATTTGAGTGGGTTCACATGTGGAGTTATATCCAGTACAGCTACCGCACATTGTGTAATATTCCATATACTGTGTGTGATGTTTTACATTTCGTATGTCTCTTATTCTAATGCAAAGTTAAATATACCTGCACTCGCTGTGACTAACTATTCTAACTATTCTACAGAGACCCGCATTGTAAATGCATTTGGTACAACAGCACTCTCTTTGCACATCACACCAACATAGTCCTCCTGAATTACCTATCGCTTTCCATTTCAAAGCCTCCAATCTTGGATTTTTATGGATAAGATTACATTTAAAATGGATCTGTAATTGAATCTGAGATCCCGCGCTCCCATATATAGTGCCTTCTGCCCCGACACCTACTACATCAGAGCAAACCCTCGTTTCAAAGTTACTTTCATGAGATTCCCTAAGAATATTGCTAATACTAGCACACTTAGGCGGATCACAATAGTCCTAATCCTGTGTTTGGAACCATAATTCCCGTTGGAACTCTAATGAAGACCCTGCTGCCTCTAACAGAGAAATATGTCAGTCTTGTATGTTGTTTTGATTGGAGATTGAACACTCAATGTGACATCCACAATGTGTAGGCCTAGACCGTTATGCGCTATTTGTATTACTGCAGGTAATATTCATATGCTGTAAGATAGCACAAAGTGAAGCACCCAACATGGTGAAAGGATGTGCCTCATTTGGTATAAGAATGATGATATGTCTTTAAGAAGTGTTTTTCACATTGCAGAGAGACTAGTAACCCTGCCAATCACTACTAGACAATGGAGACTAGGAGTGAAAGGAAACTATGTTAACACAAAATGGACTGTTACATGATTACATGTCGTCGAGGCTTGCAGGGTTAATGCCTGGCTTAAAAATAGAAGACAATTTGGGTAATACAGTGTTTGCTCTTTTGTTGCTATTGGTAACCAATATGCGCACTTCAACCGTTTGTTGCCCATTTAATTTAACCTTTTATTATGTGAAGCCTTGCTATAAATCTCACAAAACAGAATGTACTGATAACTCCTGGTAGTAAAATAATCATCTAAAGGCGTCAATCTCACTGCATTCATCTTTGGGATTTACCAATGAAGCATACAGTAATTAATCAATGCTGAAAATGAGTGAAAATTGTCAATTCATCTTTAATTCTCTAAAGGGACAGAAGGAGTGAGGCTACAGCAAGACTCAGTTAAAGGCTTGTTCATTATACTTACAATGTGGTATTTTCAATACCAGAATGCATGCAAGATGGAAAAGCTATGTCATTTTATTTCAACATTTGTAAAATGTGCATTTTTCTTCTCTTGATATATGGGGAAGAATGTCAGTGGTTGTCATACAGTTGAATTTGGTCTGAAATAATGAAGTCTAATTATTAGGTGCACTTGATTTGGCTCATCCGGTGGGTGTTGTTTTGATTTACGTGGCTTGAAAATATTGTGAGTAATCCACTGAGGCTGGTACAATTACACAGTACATATCTGTAGTCCCCTCTTTTCCTAAAGCCAGAACCAAAAGACTCCGTAGAGTCAAATTAGTATGGCCCAGTTGTACAAAGACCACTCTTGTACATCTCTCTCTCTCTCTCTCTCTCTCTCACATTTTCAATTTAAGGGGCTTTATTGGCATGGGAAGCATATGTTTACATTGCCAAAGCAAGTGAAATAGATAATAAACAAAAGTGAAATAAACAATAAAAAACAAACAGTAAACATTATACTCACAAAAGTTCCAAAATAATAAAAACTTGTCAAATGTCATTATGTCTATATACAGTATTGTAACGATGTGCAAATAGTTAAAGTACAAAAGGGCAAATAAATAAACATAAATATGGGTTTTATTTACAATGGTGTTTGTTCTTCACTGGTTGCCCTTTTCTTGTGGCAACAGGTCACAAATCTTGCTGCTGTGATTGCACACTGTGGTATTTCACCCAATAGATATGGGAGTCACCTCCCTGACCAAGGTCCAAGGGTCTGAATACTTATGTAAAATATTCATTTAAGTGGCCATCACTTAAATGAAAGTCAGTCAGTTAAGAACAAATTCTTATTTACAATGACGGCCTACCTCGGCCAAACCCGGACGACGCTGGGCCAACTGTGCGCTGCCCTATGGGCCTCCCAATCACGGCCAGATGTGATACAGCCTGAAATCGAACCAGGGACTGTAGAGATGCCTCTTGCACTGAGATGCATTGCCTTACACCGCTGCACCACTCAGGAGCTAAATAAATAAGGCATTTCTGTTTTTAATTTTAATACATTTTCAACAATTTCTGAAAACTTGTTTTTCTCTTTGTCATTATGGGTATTGTGTGTAGATTGATGAAGAAAAAAATGTATTTATTTCATTTTAGAATATGGCTGTAACGTAACAAAATGTGGAAAAAGTCAAGGGGTCTGAATACTTTCCATATACATCTCTATCTCTTTCTCTCCAATCTCAGAGAAATAATTCCATATTGAGAAAAGCACAGCTAAAGGCACAATAAATGAGTGCACTCAACATCTTTAAGCAAGAAAAGGGGGAGGAATAAGGGGAATAAGAGAAAGAATGAGGCAGTCATGATGATGGTCATTATCCTTCATCCTTGTTGTCCACTTTTTCAAAGTGACAGATTTAATTTATTTATTTATCCGTATTCTTATTTTAACCATACCAAAAGAAATGGCACAACAGTATTCGGATTTCCCTCCACTGAGTAAAAATACTAAATTAAGTAAAATAAATAATAACATCATAATAATGTAATACATGATTGAATATCTATCTTACACTGTGTTTACATCCTTAGATGTAGCGTGGACTGCTAGTGATTGGGTAAATTAAGTTGCAAATTCAATTATTTAATTTGGACGGTACCCCTTGGTTTTCTTATTACATGGTCACATTGTCAAAGCCTGCCCCCGGCTCCACAGCCCTACCAGACATCCCACCTGCTACACACATTACCTGGCTGTCATGGTAACCTCACAGAGGTATTTTACTACTTTATTACTTTCTTACTCCCCATGAGGAGGAGATGACATCAACTCGACTTTGGGTAGTCTTATCTATCTCATTCCTTGAGTAGCCAATCTTTCTCTGGTCAGCCTCGGTGTCTCGCCTCCATGTGTTTTTTGGACGTCCCCTCCTTTTTTGCTGCCGATTCCATGTCAAGGATTGCCTTGTGATGTTAGATGTAGGCTTTCTTAAGTGTGGCAACTCCATCCCCACTTCCACTTTAGAACATATATTATACCGTAGCACTTTTCTGAGGTAAGATACAGTCGGAAGTTTACACACACCTTAGCCAAATACATGTCAACTCAGTTTTTCACAATTCCTGACATTTAATCCTAGTAAAGATTTGTTAGGATCACCACTTTATTTTAAGAATGTGACCTTTCTTTCTTTCATCACATTCCCAGTGGGTCAGAACTTTACATACACTCAATTAGTATTTGGTAGCATTGTATTTACATTTTTTTAACTTGGGTCAAACGTTTTAGGTAGCCTTCCACAAGCTTCCCACAATAAGTTGGGTGAATTTCGGCCCATTCCTCCTGACAGAGCTGATGTAACTGAGTCAGGTTTGTAGGCCTCCTTGCTCGCACACGCTTTTCCAGTTCTGCCCACAAATGTTCTACAGGATTGAGGTCAGGGCTTTGTGATGGCCACTCCAATCCCTTCCTCACTGATGTCTTGAGATGTTGCTTCAATATATCCACATAGTTTTCCCTCCTCATGATGCACCAGGCACTCCTGTAGCAAAGCACCCCCACAACATGATGCTGCCAACCCGTGCTTCACAGTTGGGATGGTGTTCTTTGGCTTGCAAGCCTCCCCCTTTTTCCTCCAAACATAACGATGGTCATTATGGCCAAACAGTTCTATTTTTGTTTCATCAGACCAGAGGACATTTCTCCAAAAAGTACGATCTTTGTCCCCATGTGCAGTTGCAAACCGTAGTCTGTCTTTTTTTATGGCGGGTTTGGAGCAGTGGCTTCTTCCTTGCTGAGTGGCCTTTCAGGTTATGTCAATATAGGACTCGTTTTACTGTGGATATCGATACTTTTGTACCTGTTTCCTCCAGCATCTTCACAAGGTCCTTTGCTGTTGTTCTGGAATTGGTTTGCACTTCTCGCACCAGAGTACGTTCATTTCTAGGAGACAGAACGCGTCTCCTTCCAAAGCGGTATGACGGCTGCGTGGTCCCATGGTATTGATACTTGCGTACTATTGTTTGTACAGATGAACATGGTACCCTCAGGCATTTGGAAATTGCTCCCAAGGATGAGCCAGACTTGTGGAGGTCTACAATTCTCTTCTGAGGTCTTGGCTGATTTTCCCATGATGTCAAGCAAAGAGGCACTGCGTTTGAAGGTAGGCCTTAAAATACATCCACAGGTACAACTACAATTGACTCAAATGATGTCAATTAGCCTATCAGAAGCTTCTAAAGCCATGACATAATTTTCTGGAATATTCCATGCTGTTTAAAGGCACAGTGTATATAAACTTCTGACCCACTGGAATTGTGATACAGTGAATTATAAGTGAAATAATCTGTCTGTAAACAATTGTTGGAAAAATTACTTGTCACGCACAAAGTAGATGTCCTAACCGACTTGCCAAAACTATAGTTTGTTAACAAGAAATTTGTGAAGTGGTTGAAAAACAAGTTGTAATGACTCCAACCTAAGTGTATGTAAACTTCCGACATCAACTGTATATCTATACTTTCCTTTCACACACTATATTTTATTATCTAAACCACTTTCTGGTGTGTTAAAATGTAAAAGGGATGTTAAGCAAGAGTGCTATAAGAAAAAGAGCTGGCGCAAACCCAAATAAAATTATTTTGTGTAGAGGTGCTGACTAACCTTGAATAAACATTAAGTTATAAAAATAAATAATGCGAGGCGCAAACAATTTATTGGGTTAAACACCAACGTTTCGGCAATCTTCAGGGTGAGTATGTTATAACTTCTGTTATAACGCATGGAGTGGAGTGAAAATTGCTTTACAACAGTAGAGAGGTGTTGTGGTGTAGGCATACTGCGCTCCATTTCCTGTCACTTTGGAAGCTATATGTGAAGCTTTCGGTTGCACCTGTTGAATAGATGAAAGACAAAACAAACACACATATAAACTCCCATGATATCAATAGACGAACAACACAAAAATCATACAAACATCAAACGCGAGTGCCTTTGCTAGAAGAGAAAGCCACTCTCTCACAATGACAAATCTCACTGTGGCAGCCTTCGAGGGAGCGGTTTACAGTTTCGGAGCATGAGAGAGGCACAGACTCGACGGGCAGCACTGTCAAACTCCGGGGCCTGCCTTGCGTCTCCCTGTCTCTCATTAGAAGAAAAGGATGACACACACAGGCACTGGAGAAAGAAAGAGGAAGAGATAGTGAAGATAGTGAGAATGAGGGGAAGAGGACAGATAGAAATAGGTTCCTTTTCTGCCGAGTTCCCACTGACAAGCTTTATGGAGCTCAACAAAGCTTTGAGCTAGGAGAGTGGAAAAAACATAATTGAAATTGTACTATGACGGGCCAGTGTAGTTCCCACTGAGTGAGAGCCCAGCCCACAGAAACCAGTAGGAGCAGCTCCTGGTGAATTTATTTCCAGTGTGTGTCTGAGCTTGTACATGCTGTAGCCTAGAAAGCAAGAGGCTTTGTAAAGATAGATCATTAATTTAAATAGACCACCCCACATCCCTATTGTCTGTTCTAGTGCATCTACGGTCTATGAAGTGTCAAAAGAGTCCTATACGTATTTAAAATATTGACAAAGACACCTGTTGAATGCGGTACGAGGGAGAGATTGATTTGTTGTTTTGGAAAGTTTTGAGAATCTCTGAAAATGTGTTTTATTGAAAAAGTTTGGATGCTAGCTAGCTACCTTTCGAGTTTGGATGCGGCGACGTGGTTGGGATCAGTTGCTGGGACCGCTGCTATCTGCCCTTGGATTCTGCTGACCAAGGGTCTGATGAGCTGCTTGGCGTAGCAGCTAGCCTAGTTGCTACTGTTAGCTTTCTATCAAGCTAGCGTTGTTTCCTTGAGGGCTTAGAATGCAGCCCGCCACGCAGTTAGCCCTTGTGGCTGGGACTGCGGATTGTCCCGGGCTTGTGGCTGTCTAGATCCCTACTGCTTGATGCTGTTTCCATAGTCCCTGCAAGGAGTAACAATGTAGCCTACGTTGCTACCATGACAAAGACCAAAACTGGTGGGAGTACCGTTGAGGACAGTGGTCTCTGTCTCTCTATCACAGGTGAAGGATATTTAAAATGAACAAACATTTTTCAAACATTTTTCTACAACCATTTGTCAAAATAGCTTCAAGTGTTGTGTCCAAATACTGGTAGAGTCAACTAATAAAATAATGGAAGCCCTGACCAGAGAGGTCCAGGACCTGAAGAACAGTGTGCAGTTCTCCCAGGGTCAGCTTGTTAAATAGAAAAAAAGCAAGATGACAGCAATCTGTAAGTCATTGAAAGAGGACATCAGTTCTGTATGGGAATCCATGCTAACAATGATGGAGAAATTAGGTCATCTCGAGGGTCTATCAAGGTGGAAGAAGAATGTTGTGGACAGAATTGCAGAAACTCCACATGAGGCCTGGAAGGAGTCTGAGGACGAAGTGAAGGAAATTATCTCGGCAAAACTGAAGATGGACCACTGGAAGACGGAGGAAGAGTGCGCCCACAGGACCGGCCCAGGTGACAGGCCAAGGCCGATAGTGGTAAAGTTCCTGAGGTTCCGGACAAGGTAGCTGTTCTGGAAAGAGCCAAGAACTTGAGAGGAATGCACATCTTCCTCAACGAGGACTATCCTGAAGCTGTGCGTCAGAAGAGAATATAACTTATAGCCATGAATACTGCCAGAGCACGTGGGGACATTGCTTACATCTGCTATGACAAGCTCATTGTCCACCCTCCTTCCCAAAAGCCTTGAAGGAATGAGAGAGCAAAGCCTATGGGTTTGTAGCTTCAACCCATTAGCACACACTTACACACACCAACTGATTAACCTGTTTGGGCTAGGGGGCAATATTTTGAAGTTCAGATGAAAAACGTGCCCAAAGTAAACTGCCTGTTACTCAGGCCCAGAAGCTAGGATATGCATATGATTAGTAGCTTTGGATAGAAATAAACTCTGAAGTTTCTAAAACTGTTAAAATAATGTCTGTGACTATAACAGAACTGATATGGCAGGCGAAAACCCGAGCAAAATCCATCCAGGAAATCTGAATCTGTCATGTCACCCTGTTTTAAATTGGCCATCCTATTCAAAGCCTTATAGTTTAACCCCCATATTGCAGTTCCTATGGCTTCCACTAGATGTCAACAGTCTTTAGAAAAAGGTATGAAGCTTTTATCTTGAAAATCAAGGGAGTAAGACAAGTTCTTCCTGAGTTCACGTCAAGTGTACTGTTATGGATTTTGCGCGTAACAGGGAGTGCGCGCTTAGCTCTATTTCTCTTCTATTCAGCAGGTTATATTCCATCTGAAATATTATAGTTTCTATTCATTTTAGGGTATCTGAGTATTGATTACAAATGCTGTTTGACTTTTTTCAACGAACTGTTGTGTAAACTGTGGTGTAAACAACAGCCAGCTTTCCGTGACATAGACTTGCCTTACATGGGCAGAAAGCTTATATTCTTGTTAATCTAACTGCAGTGTCCAATTTACTGTAGCTATTATAGAAAAAAGACCATGCTAATGTTTGAGGATAGTGCACAACAACAAAACACTTTTGTCCCGGCAACTGGTTTGATACATTCACCTCTGAAGGCAAATAATGTACTTACATGCAGTAATCTTGCTCTGAGTTGTCATCCTGAGGGTCCCAGAGATAAAATGTAGTGTGGTTTTGTTTGAAAAAATCTGTTTTTATATGGGAAATGGGTTCTACAGTTTGACCCCACTGCTGTCTCTGGCTCCACACCTACCCTGCCCGGCCATGTGTGAAGGAGTCTTTCCAGGAGGGAAGCTAATGATCCATCAGGTATGACATTCCTGGGAGTGTAACCTTACATTTTTTATTACCATGTAGAGTATGTTCTCTATAGTTATGTTCTTGAACATGTATAAATTGACCAATTCGACACATTTGGGCAAACTCCTGGCAGACAAAATATTGTGTAGTGATGTAATTCTTCACTGGATCGGTCTGAAACTTTGCACACACCGTGCCATCTTGTGGACAAAAGCTAAATTACACCTAGGATCCTATCTCAATGCATGGCTTTTCTCTTGCATTTCAAATATGATTAAAACATTTGAAAATGCATATTTTTTTGTTGGTATTGTCTTTCACCAGATCTAATGTGTAATATTCTCCTACATTAATTTCACATTTCCACAAACATCAAAGTGTTTCCTTTCAAATGGCATCAAGAATATGCATTTCCTTGCTTCAGGTCCTGAGCAACAGGCAGTTAGATTTGGGTATGTCATTTTAGGCGGAAATTTAAAAAAAAAAGGATCTGATATGTTTAAGCAAAGCCTGTGTGTCCGTGTATGCTGATGATTCAACCATATACATGTCAGCAACCACAGCTAATGGGGGCTCCTGAGTGGCGCAGCGGTCTAATGCACCCTGGTTCGATTCCAGGCTGTATCACAACCGGCCGTGATCAGGTTAGGGTTTGGCCGGGGTAGGCCGTCATTGTAAATAAGAATTTGTTCTTAACTGGCTTAGGCCTGATCACCGACAACTACGAGACAGGCTATAGGGAGGAGGTTAGAGACCTGGCCATGTGGTGCCAGGACAACAAACTCTCACTCAACGTGATCAAGACAAAGGACATGATTGTGGACTACAGGAAAAAGAGGACAGAGCACGCCCCCCATTCTCCTCGTCTGGGCTGTAGTGGAGCAGGTTGAGAGCTTCAAGTTCCTTGTGGTCCACATCACCAACCAAACTAACATGGTCCAAGCACACCAAGACAGCCTTAGGAGGGCACAACAAAACCTATTCCCCTTCAGGAGACTGAAAAGATTTGGCATGGGTCCTCAGATCCTTTAAAGGTTCTGTTGTGCCTTGCGGCCTCTGACTGCAGCGCCAGTCTAGGTCCAACAGGCTTCTAAACAGCTTCTGCCAAAAGACTCCTGAACATCTAATCAAATTGCTACCCAGACTATTTGCATTGCCCCCCATCCCTTTACACCGCTGCTACTCTCTGTTGTTTTCATCTACGCATAGTCACTTTAATAACTGTACCTAAATGTACAGTTGGAGTCAGAAGTTTACATACACCTTAGCCAAATATATTTAAACTTCTGACCCCCTGGATTTGTGATACAGTGAATTATAAGTTAAATAATCTGTCTGTAAACAATTGTTGGAAAAATTACTTGTGTCATGCACAAAGTAGATGTCCTAAACGACTTGCCAAAACTATGGGTTGTTAAACAAGATATTTGTGGAGTGGTTGAAAAACAAGTTTTAATGACTCCAACCTAAGTGTATCTAAACTTCCAACTTCAACTGTACATACTACCTCAATTACCTCGACTAACCAGTTCCCCTGCACATTGAATCTATACCGGTACCCCCCTGTATATAGTTGTGTTATTGTTATTTTACTGCTGCTCTTTAATTACTTGTTCCTTTTTTTTCTTTTTTTTTTTAAACTGCATTGTTGGTTAGGGGCTCGTAAGTAAGCATTTTAGGTCTACACCTGTTGTAATCGGTGCATGTGACTAATACCATTTGATTTGATCTGATTTGCCTAGTAAAATAAAGGTTAAATAAAAAAATACAAAATAATGAAGTCACTGACACCCTTAACAAGGAGTTGCACTCAGTTTTGCAATGGGTGGCCGGTAATAAACTGGTCCTAAGCATCTCTAAATCTAAGAGCATTGTATTTGGTACAAATCCTTCCCTAAACTATAGACCTCCGCTTAATCTGGTAATGAATGGTGTGGCTGTTGAACTAATCAAATAAAATTGTATTGGTCACATACACAGCTATCAGATGTTATTGCGGGTGTAGCGAAATGCTTGTAACAAGTTGGGGAGACTAAATTAATTGGTTTTACCTTACATTGTAAACTGTCATGGTCAAAACATATAGATTCAATGGTTGTAAAGATGGGGAGAGGTCTGTCCATAATAAAGAGATGCTCTGTTTTTTTGGCACCACACTCGATAAAAGCAAGTCCTGCAGGCTCTAGTTTTGTCACATGTGGTCAAGTGCTCCCAAGTGGTGCAGTGGTCTAAGGCACTGAATCGCAGTGCTAGAGGTGTCACTACAGACCCTGGTTCAATACCTGGCTGTATCACAACTGGCCGTGATTGGGAGTCCTATAGAGCGGCGCACAATTTGATGTCGTCGGGTTAGGGGAGGGTTTGGCCGTGGTAGGCTGTCATTGTAAATAAGAATTTGTTCTTAATTGACTTGCCTAGTTAAATAAAGGTTAAATAAAACAATGTGTGTTGCAATGAAAGACAGTTAAACTGTAGCTTGCCCAGGACATCTTGCTCTTCACTGTAATCAGAGGGCTAATACTACTACTATGCATGCCAGTCTCTCTAGGCTAAGAGTTGAGGAGAGACTGACTGCATCCATTCTTGTTTTTATAAGAAAAATGTATGTGTTGAAAATTCCAATTTGTTTGCATAGTCAACTTGTACACAGCTCTGACACACACACTTACCCCACCAGACATTCCACCAGGGGTCATTTCACAGTCCCCAAATCCAGAACAAATTCAAGAAAGCGTACAGTGTTATATTGAGCCATTACTGCATGAAACTCCCCTCTCATATTGCTCAAATGAACAGCAAACCTGGTTTAAAAAAACAGACAAAGCAACACAGCACAATGCCTCTCCCCTATGTGTGTCGTTTTTAAATGTATGTAGTTCTGTTTTTGTCTATTAATGTTTTGTAGTATGTCATGTTTTATGTGGACCCCAGGAAGAGTAGCTGCTGCTTTCACAGCAACTAATGGGGATCCTAAAGAAATACAAAATATAGAGTACCTAAAAATATTTGTGTACTAATGAAACATTTTATTAAAAGTATTTGTGACAGTCTATTTTGTGGTTATGCAGTCTGATGGTGCTTGACCTTTGCCAATCTCGCCCCCTGCTCCTGTTGCATTAAACAGGCACTCAAGGCAGTTGACGTCTGACAGTTTTCCCGTGGGGATCCATGGAGGCACAGTGGGGCAAGTCTATATGCATGGCAAAAACCACCCCATCGGTTGTGCGAATGTCACTGTCATAAACAGTGAAGATGGTGCTAGATGCTGTCAAGCGAGTCCTGCTGTCTGTAACTATGGAATTTTACGCTCTGCCGAACATACAAGGACCACCATGTCACAGCTCTGAGAGAAAGTCAGAAGTAAAAAAGGAAGTGCTTGACAGATACCAACCACGACAAAATGGCCTCCTGTCAGAATGGGTCAGGAGAGAGAATCAAGGCAGAAGTTCCACTTCCTCTCTTGTCTCCATGACAAATATGACAATATACAGGAAATTCGAACAAATACAGAACATATTTTATATTAATGCATTATGAATAGAGAGAAACAACAACAACGCACATATTTAGAACTTAATTTGACCAATCTGGGCATTAAATCAAGGCTGTGACTCATTGACACATTTTAGCTACTGTGCTTGTTTCTCAGAATTAGTATGCTCCAATGGCAATTTTGGTAAAACACAATAAAAACATTTCACCAGAGTATAAGAACACTGAGGTCGCAACTGTTTTTCTTGATTCAGCTCCAAAAATGTACAACGCAATAGTGGAAAGAAACAGACATGATAAATTATTGAAAAAGACAGTGTTATGTCTAGACATATTATTGTATTACTCATGCTTGACATGACTGATGCGCTCACTTGTAACATTTATTTGCAACTTGATAGCATACTTGGTAAGATGAACATCTTTCAGTTTCATACTGTTTTCTGCACAGGTCAAAAGTAGAGCCAATTGTTATTTCGCTCATAGGTTTCTCACAAATTGGCAACCAAATAATTACCAATCCTCTTCATAGGTCAGGGCCAGAGCCAGAACGAATCAGTTGTACGGACATTTGATTTTGATTTACATAAGCGGGCAGGTTTTTTTCATGGGACCTCCTATGTTTTTTTAATGGGTGTTACAGTAAAGACTATAGGCGTTTGGGGAAGTTTTCAATTTATCAATTTCTACTGATCTGAGTGCCAGTTGTGATTTTCATATGCACATTTTACAATAGATACAAATCTAAAAGTAAAATTTTAACTAATGCAAATAATGTTTTATTTGGCCCCTCAAGTTTTCTGAGCCCCAAAAAAACACCAGGAAAGGAGCTCCAAGTGATTTTAATCTGTTCCAAAGTATTCCCACATAAAAGAGAGACAATGTACCACTGCTAAGGGCTGTATCCAGGCACTTCGCATTGCGTTGTGCATAAGAACTGCCCTTACCCATGGTATACTGGCCATATACCACACCTACTCAAGCCTTATTGCTTAATTATGTTCCGGGCCCTCGACCATCCACTCAAGAAAAAAATCGGCCCGCGGCTGAATCTAGTTGATGATCCCTGCCATAGGATGAGGTTCATCGAGGGGTTGGGGGTTCATGCAGGAACCTAAGTTTTCCAACTAACAAATTATTTGAATTTGAGATGACAGCAGGTGCAGACACGTAACTTCTACGGTCAAATTTTCTGAATTTCCGCCTGTCTGACATGCCCAAAGTAAACTGCCTGTTACTCAGGCCCAGAAGCTAGGATATGCATTTAATTGGTACCATTAGTGGCATTGGATAGGAAAACTCAGAAGTTTTTAAAACTGTTAAAATAATGTCTGTGAGTATAACATAACTGATATAGCAAGAGAACCTGAGGAAAATCCATCTGTAAAATACATTTTTGGGAGCTCCCTGGCTCTTTCAATGCAAAGCTATTGAAACATCTCATTTCCGCCTCCCAGATTGCAGTTCCTATGGCTTCCACTAGATGTCAACAGTCTTTATTCAAGGTTTCAGGCTTGTTTTTTGAAAAACGAACAAGTACATGTAGTCTTTCCAAGAGTAGCACCAAGGCAAAAGTACTGTTTTGGTGCACGTGATTGAGGGAGCGCTCTTCGTTCTTTTCCTTTCCTATTGAACATAGTTCTCTTTGTATAATTAGATATTAGAGTACCTGAGGATTAATTAGAAACGTCGTTTGACTTGTTTGGACGAACTTTACCGGTAACTTTTTGGACTCTTTGGTCTGCATGTTGAACGAGTGGATCATTGAATTTCAATTGCGCCAACTAAACAACGTTTTGGGGATATAAAGAAGGACTTTATCGAACAAAACAACCATTCATTGTGTAGCTGGGACCTTTGGGATTGCAAACAGAGGAAGATCTTCAAAGTAAGTGATATATTTTATGTCGCCTGTGCTGGTTTGAAAAATATGTTGACATGGGGCGCTGTCCTCAGACAATCGAATGCTATGCTTTCGCCTCAAAGCCTTTTTGAAATCTGACAATGCAGTTAGATTACCAAGATTCTAAGCTTTTGAATGCTGTAACACACTTGCATTTTCATGAATGTCTAATATTACAGTTCGTTTTTTTGAATTTGGCTCTCTGCAATTTCACCAGATGTTAGCGGTCCACCGATCCCAAACAGGATTTAAATGAAACATTTAAAGATCTCAATTTAAGATAATGTTTCTCCCTTGTATGATCTAAATCGGTATTGTTTTATGATGATGCCATCTATCTTTTTATATTTGTGCAAATGACTGTGTTGTTTGACACTTTCCCCCTTTTAAAATTATTTCTAAAACAGAAAACGTACACAATTCAATGGATATCAATCAACAAAATGGTAAGAATTTGTTTAAGGTTAGCTGCATTGGGCGCAGATGACTGAACTGCTCACGTGTGTGTGTGTGTGTGTGTGTGTGTGTGTGTGTGTGTGTGTGTGTGTGTGTGTGTGTGTGTGTGTGTGTGTGTGTGTGTGTGTATGTGTGTCTGTGTCTGCAGGTACACTGACAAGGAGGCACACAAAGTTATGTACAATTGGTATTGTTTTGTCTCAATGTTATCATCAACAGTTAATTAAAATTAATTAATGGTTTCTCTAAAACCTTACAGGACTCGGTTATAGCAGCCATCTTCCTCCTCCCACAACTCTTCCATGAAAATCCCAGAGGCCTCTACATTATGCATAAGTTATGTGTATGAAAACTGTTATCAAATGTGAACAGTTTTTTATATTCACATTTACCACAAAAACCAAGGATTGAATACTGTTGTGTTCATGTCTGTTAATCATCTGTATAATTATATATTTTTTTATTCACAGATTTCACCCTCCCTACACCTCTGATGAATATAACAAGAAACCTGTTTGATCACCATGCACTGCAAAATCATTCTGGCTATGGATATGGAGAACATAAACATGCCAGAGAATATACCCATTGGACTTGGGGCTCTGCTATTCTGCTTAGCCACTAAAATCATAATACACACTAAACATTTTAATATTGTGTAATTGTTGTTTTTGTTATGCTAATAACAATAATAAGAATTTACCCCAAAAGGTTCTTCAAAAGGTTCTTAGAGGATCCATTAAAAGGGGTTCTTCGAAGAAGGGTGTCACGTCCTGGCCATAGAGAGCCCTCAGAGTTCTTTATGGTGTTTTAGGTCAGGACGTGACTAGGGGGGTTTTTCTATGTTGGAATTTCTATGTTGGTTTTGTGTATGGCTCCTAATTAGAGGCAGCTGATTATTGTTATCTCTAATTGGGGATCATACTTAGGCAGTCCTTTTCCCACCTGTGTTTGGTAGAATATTGTTTTGTGCTAGTGCCTGTGAGCACTGTGTTATTTTGCGATCTGTTTCTTCTTTGTTTTTGATTGTTTCACTTCAGTTAAAATATGAGGAACGCTGTACCTTGGTCCATTTATAACGACGATCGTAACAAAGGGGTTCCCTCACAGTTTCAAATTGAAGAACCCCTATAGCAGTGGTCACCAATCGGTTGATCGCGATAGAATGGTCAATCTTCAAGGCATTCCTAGTCGATCACCAAATATATTCTGTAGAAAAGCCAACGATAAAGCCTCTCAATCCAATTTTTTTCCCAATTCATCTTGTGATGTTGGCGGTAGGTTCATTTGATTCAGAAGCCCTACGCACCAGGTAGGCAAAGACTTCCCATTGTGAACCATTTCATTTGTATGAAGGAACAAACTAAAATTAAGTGCCTCTACTGCGCTGGCCAGTCGGATAGCTCAAATTACTGTGCCTACAGCTTCAACGAGTTTGATACTAGCCTATGTGAGATTTCATTACTTTTACAACCACTACCAGAGAGAATACAGCAAAGAGCTGCTGTTTTTATGAATGAGATCATTTTGACATTTTTATTCAGCACTGTCAACAGTTTAACAAAACAAAACATGCTTCTTCCTATTTCCACTTAAACTACAACCAGCACTGTAGCTGCAATTAATGTAAAGCCAGGTGTAGCAATAAGTCTACGTTTTCATTATCTGCAGCTAGTTGTGTATATTTTTATTAAGTAATATTTCACTTTCTCTAGTCATGACTTTGTGCATGAGGCAGTAATATTGTGGTCCGTCTCGTGTTTTGGTGGAAGACTGTGTTCCCTCTCTCTCGTCAGTGTCACTGGAAGAAAGGAGAGAGCAGGGACCGTGAGAGGCAGACCCTCTGCTGCTCTCTCCCTCCCTTCTCTGAGACTGACCATCAGATGCATACTATCAGTCCAGTAACATATCAGTTTATGCTCAGCTGTGCCTCAACTGATCTATTTTGTTATCAAATTAAAAATAATATGTTCTGAGAAGAACAATACTGTCAGGCCACGCATAGCCAATATGCTGTGATAATGTATTAGGCCTACTGCACAAATGTCATTCATTCAGTACTATTTTTATTTGGTTGCATAGGCTTACATTTTTTTAAGTCATGTTAAAAAAAAATCTGAGCTGTAGAGCTTGCTTTTTGACTCCGAAAGTGATCTTGATTGAGAAAAGGTTTGTGACCACTGCTCAAACGGATCCTTCAGGAACCTTTTCTATTTAAAGTGTATAGGCCAATGCAGCAGTGGACCTATAATTTCCATTGTCAACTAAGTAAAATAGGGGAGAACCAGGATGAAAGTAACACTTTTTAGTTTTTTCCTAATTACTCAGAGATCAATAGAGCTAGATACACCATATTTGAAGATTAACAAACTTATATATGTCCTCTACCATTATCAATTGTAATTTCATTTCTAGGGTAAATAAGTTAAAATTAAATATGCCGAGAACAGAACAATGTTACTTTTGTACCTGCCGGTGGGGCGGCAGTAACACAGCCTTGGGAAGGAAGTAACAACTGGCGAGAAGTGCACTATCTGTCTTATATCCATGTTTCTGTTTTGTGATAATCAATACTTTCAACAGCTATAATTTCATGTTTGTGTCGATTTGAATTACCAATGTGGTAACCATCCCTCCTATACTCCCTGTTCACCCATGACTGCGTGGCCACGCACGCCTCCAACTCAATCATCAAGTTTGCAGACGACACAACAGTAGTAGTCTTGATTACCAACAATGACAAACAGCCTACAGGGAGGAGGTGAGGGCTCTGGGAGTGTGGTGCCAGGAAAATAACCTCTTACCCTGATCGTGGACTTCAGGAAACAGCAGAGGGAGCACCCCCTATCCACATAAACGGGACCGCAGTGGAGAAGGTGGAAAGCTTCAAGTTCCTCCACATCACTGACAAACTGAAATGGTCCACCCACACAGACAGTGTGGTGAGGAAGGCAAAACAGTGCCTTTTCAACCTCAGGAGGCTGAAGAAATTTGGCTTGTCACCTAAAACCCTCACAAACTTCTACAGATGCACAATTGAGAGCATCCTGTCAGGCTATATCACCGCCTTATATGGCAACTGCACAGCCCACAATCGCAGGGCTCTCCAGAGGGTGGTGCGGTCTGCCCAACCCATCACCGGGGGCAAACTACCTGCCCTCCAGGACACCTATAACACCCGATGTCACAGGAAGGCCATAAAGATCTTTAAGGACAACAACCACCCGAGCTATTGCCTGTTCACCCTGCTATCATCCATAAGGCGAGGTCATTACAGGTGCATCAAAACTGGGACCGAGAGACAGAAGCTATTTTCAATCTCAAGGCCATCAGACGGTTAACTAGCCATCACTAGCACATTAGAGGCTGCTGCCCTATATACATAGACTTTAAATCGTCACTGGCCACTTTAATAATGGAACTCTAGTCACTTTAATAATTTTTACATATTTTGCATTACTCATCTCATATGTATTCTATCCTATTCTACTGTATCTTAATCTATGCCGCTCTGACATTTCTCGCACATTCCTTTACTTTAGATTTGTGTGTGTTGTGAAATTGTTAGATACTACCTGTTAGATATTACTGCACTGTTGGAGCTAGAATCACAGGAATTTCGCTGCACCTGCAATAACATATGTAATTACACTGTAAATTGTAATTAATTGTAGTAATACATAGTTACACTGTAATAAAAACATGTAACTGGCGGTAATTGCAGTCCGTAATTATAGAGGTGTAACAACAAATGCTTGTGAAAATGCTTGTTACAAACATAAAAATTTAAAGCATCCCAACCATATATCCCAACGCACCATATTTCAGCAAGTGCATTTCAGCTTGCAGAAACCATGTGTTGGCCAAGTGTTAGCCAATTTAAATCAACCACCTCATTGACATTATTCTGCAATCAAGGCCTTTGGAATCTGATGCCCAAGCCCAATGGCAAAACAAGTTCGCAAACAATTCATATAAAAAAATACTTTCAACTGTTAAATCAATAAATGGTGCATTTGACAGTGGGTCAATCACTACCATTAATTAAACAACATTTTTTATAAAAAGCCCTTTTTCTCCCCAATTTCGTGATATCCAATTGGTAGTTACAGTCTTGTCCCATCGCTGCAACTCCTGTGCGGACTCGGAATAGGCGAAGGTCGAGAGCCATGCATCCTCCGAAACACGACCCTGCCAAGCCGCACTGTGTCTTGACACACTGCTCACTTAACTCGGAGGCCAACCGCACCAATGTGTCGGAGGAAACACAGTACAGCTGATAACCGAAGCCAGCGTGCATGCACCCGGCCGCCACAAAGACATCCCAGACGGCCAAACCCTCCCCTAACCCGGACGACGCTGGGCCAATTGTGCGCCGCCTCATAGGTCTCCCAGTCGCGGTCGGCTGCGACACAGCTCGGGATCGAATCCGGATCTGTAGTGATGCCTCCAGCACTGATCAGTGCCTTAGACCTCTGCGCCACTCGGGAGGCCCCAATTAAAAATGTTTAGACACGTTATTAAACAGTTCTGGTTAAATGTGGGAGTCATTTGTGCTTGCCAAATTGTAAGCCTATTAAGATTGGTTGAATAATGGTTTTTAAATGCGCTTAAAGCTCTTATTCCATCATGTAACCTTACAAGGGTTTCACTGTTGAGGAACATTCTCACTTTTGGAAGGGATGCATTGGTGCAATTATTTATTTATCCTAGGAATGAAGGCATTAACATCTACCCATCTGCGCAACATGCTCGAAATAACGAAGACCTTGAATGGGCCCAAATTAGTTGACACTGATGTCATGTTACAGTGCGCAAAGAACGGGTCGAGAAGAAGGTCAGTGTGCAAAACAGACAAAGATTGCTGCAAAAGAAACAAAGTGTCAACTCAGTGCATTTTCCATGCAATTTGTTTTGCTTTTTTGTATACATGAATTCTGCTGGACGAGTTAGCATAGATAGTTAACTAGCTAGCTAGAACAACGTTAGCTTTTCTTGCATTTTGTTAGTCCTGCCAACTAGCTCGTTATCATCTATAGAATTCACTTTCCATGCAATCTGGTGAGTTTTTGGGGATTAGCTAGCACACTAGCTAACGTTAGATGGGCTTGATGGTCTCATCTTTCCTGAATCTTGTTCTCAGGGTATTACTTGAGACACACCCAGCATGTTAATGTTAGCTGGCTAACTAGCTAGCCACTTATGTCAACATTCTGTGAGTAATGTTAGTTCCTTTTCAATGTTGCTAAACACTAGCTAACTTATTAGTGTTAGCAACCACTATAATTACTAGCTGGCTAACACAACAACTATCTAGGTAGCAGGACTAAACCATAAATATCATGATGATGATAACTAGTATAGGGCAAGGTAAATTGTCACAGCTACATTCTTCTTCTCTACCACATATTCTTCTTCTCTACCACAACGTCTCAGACTCGAGGATTGGAAAATGCTTATACCAAAGAAACAGATGAAGACAGAGACAAAGTTGTCGATTTCCATTGTTACTTGTAATGTTAAAAAGGGAAGAAAAAGATAATCACGTTTTTCTAAATAGATATGTTATTGAGTAGGTCTATCTTTGTTTGACCTAATTAATCAAATTCTTAATCTAACAACAAAATGTAAGGTATTTTTGCAGTAACGTTGACTAAAGGAGAAGGTCATCATTTTGTTTGTAGGTATTTTGACTTGGTAGTGAGAAGTAGGGTCCAGAATTGGAGGACATTTTCTGTCCCACCCATGATATTTCAAATAATCCATGCCCAAAATACTAATACATGCACTTGTTGTGTAAATTATACTTGTCCTGAGACAAAAAGTAAATATTATTTAAAATACCAAATAGATCTCGAGCACCTCCTAAAATTGCATTTTTCTCTTGTCCCACCTTCTTGATGACCAACTTGCACATCAAATAAACTGTCATGCCCTGATCTGTTTCACCTGTTCCTGTGATTGTCTCCACCCCCTCCAGGTGTCGCTTTATTTTCCCCAGTGTATTTATCCCTGTGTTTCCTGTCTCTCTGTGCCAGTTCGTCTTGTATGTTTAGTCAAGTCAACCAGTGTGTTTTCCACGTACTCCTTTTCTATTCTCTTTTTATAGTCCTCCCGGTTCTGACCCCTGCCTGATTCTGGACTACTTTCCTGCCTGCATGATCATCCTGCCTGCCCCGACCTTGAATCTGCCTGCCCTTCGGTACCTATTGGACTCTGATCTGGTTTTGACCTTTTTGCCGGTCCACAACCATTCTCTTGCCTACCCCTTTGGATTAATAAACATTGTAAGACTCCAACCATCTGCATCTGGGTCTCGCCTTGTGCCTTGATAATAACAGTTAAAATAATTTTTAAATCTTTTTTTTTTGGTATGATTTTGTTGATATGTCTCTTGTAATTGTTAAAACAATTTGTTTAATCATCAACATATTTTAAATGATATCAATTATGCACTGAAGTTATGTCCCACAACATGCACCCAGCCCTGTTACCGAAACCTATTTAGCCTGGCAGAGGAAGAGAAAGAGTCACATGACACAGAGGAAATTACATCATTAAGCCATTTGCTAACACCATGGGTAGACCAAAAGTAAGTCCTCTACTATTTTTCATATATTTTCAGCCTTGATTGAGTGTGTCAATCTAACTTACACAACCCTGTTACTCATATTATCAGAATAAGACAAATGAATTTCAAAGTTTTCTGTTTTTATTTGTATAACTAAATTTGTTCTTGACCTTGACAGTAACGCTACATTCTACAGCTAGCTTCTATTCCTGAGAAAAAGCTAACATTAGCATTGATTACAACCCTGTTACTTGAAACCCCTTTACTAGAATTCAAGTAACAGTGTTGCACTACAACAACAGGGTTGTATCTCCTTCAGTTCACTCAGAAGGGACAATCTATTATCTATAGGAAAACTAACACTAGAACCACGATTTGCCACGTCATTCAACAGAGTTCTGGCACACCATTGAGCGCTGCTGAAAAGCAGAGGCGCTACCGTGCCAGGCGTGATGCTAATGAACAGAGGAGACAGCAGTACTTAGAAAAAGAGAAACAGGGAAGAAGAAAAGGCAAAAAGACCGCAGTGTTAGAGAGCAGCGTGCCCTGCGAAAAAAGTGGAGAGAGGCTCATAAGAGGAGTAATGCTAGGAAAAAGGTACTTTAAGGATTAAACACCCCTCCAGTCAGCCTTGATCCTCCAGTCTGACAGGAATATCCAGTCAGCTCTCAACCAGGGACTTCAAGGTCAGAACAGAAGGTTATTGAGGAATGCAATTTAGTGTAAGCACAGATCACAAGGATATGTTTAAGTAAAGTAACTGTATCTGTACAATGAACAGTGAAATAGGCATCACTTTTTCTTGGTAGGTATAATATAAAATAATTTCAATGGTAACATTTTATAATAACCATCATTAGTAAGTCAATTATATATATTAATTACTGGGTAACTACCCTCAAACAAGTTGCTCCTGTGAAATCAATAATGACAGTATCTATATGGTTACAGTTGATGTCTATTTTGCTGCAGGTAAAATGGTTAAGTGACAATATATTCATGTTTATATGTTTCTTTTAGGCAGCGTGATCTTGGGAGAAGAAAAAGGAGGGCTGCCAAAGCTAAATTAAACAGGGAGCTGCAGAAACTACAAGATCAGTTGAGGAAAGTCGAACAGCGAGCAGAAAAATACAGAAAGCGTTTCCAACGATCGAAAAAGGACCACCCATCTCCAAGATCCAAAGTCAACAAGTTGTTTCGGGAAATGTCGGGAACATCCCTAAGGAGAACCCTGTTGTTTCATACAGCAGTAGCTGAGGAAGTACGTAATAAGTACGCACATTCAAAGAGAGCGAGTGGCAGACAAGTCATTGCAGGAATAGTCACCAGCACCAATCTCTGCAATAGTCACCAATCTCTGCAAGTCCAGGTTGCAGAGATTGGCAGAGGAGGTTTTCAGATTTTCAAGGAGGAGGTGGACAAAACTGGCAAATGTTTACAGGTACCAGAGGAAGAAACACAAGGGGATTGTTACACTTAACTTGAAATACCTAAATCCTGTGTTACAACTACTGAGGAGGATGATTTTGACGAGGACTTATGCAGATATTACTGATATGTACACCTGTGTTGTGTTAGTGTATTTATTTTCTCACTGGGATGGCACATTCGAAGCTGATGATTACATTGTCAGGATGGGTAACATACTTTGTAGGTACACAATAATTACAAGTTAGTACCCCTCAAGATACACTTATTTTTAACTAGCTAAACCCTGTGTAACACCAAGTAATTACAATATACAGTACCAGTCAAAGGTTTGGACACACCTACTTATTCCAGGGTTTTTCTTTCTTTTTACTATTTTCTACATTGTAGAATAATAGTGAAGACATCAAAACGATGAAATAACACATATGGAATCATGTAGTAACTAAGTATATTTTATATTTGAGATTCTTCAAAGTAGCCACCCTTTGATTTGATGACAGCTTTGAACACTCTTGGCATTCTCTCAACCAGCTTCATGAGGTAGTCACCTGGAAAGCATTTCAATTAACAGGTGTGCCTTGTTAAAAGTTAATTTGTGGAATTTCTTTCCTTCTTAATGTGTTTGAGCCAATCATTTGTGTTGTGACAAGGTAGGGGTGGTATGCAGAAGATAGCCCTATTTGGTGAAATACCAAATCCATATTATGCCAAGAACAGCTCAAATAAACAAAGAGAAACAACAGTCCGTCATTACTTTATGTCAAGTCCTGGCCATAGAGAGCCCTCTGGGTTCTCTATGGTGTTTTAGGTCAGGACGTGACTAGGGGGGGTTTTCTATGTTGGATTTGTGTATGGTTCCCAATTAGAGGCAGCTGATTATCGTTACCTCTAATTGGGGATCATACTTAGGTAGTCCTTTTCCCACCTGTGTTTTGTGGGATATTGTGTTTTGTTAGTGCACTGTGAGCGCTATGTTCTGTCACGATCGTCGTAATAAATGGACCAAGGCACAGCGTGCATGGAATTCCACATATTTATTCTTCAGTGGAATATACAAAAACAATAAAGAGAACAACTGATCGGACCAAACGTAGCGCTCACAGTGCACAAACAAAACACAATATCCCACAAAACGCAGGTAGTATGATCCCCAATTAGAGGTAATGATAATCAGCTGCCTCTAGTCTCAGAAATTTCAGCCCAAATAAATGCTTCACAGAGTTCAAGTAACAGACACATCTCAACATCAACTGTTCAGAGGAGACTGCGTGAATCAGGCCGTCATGGTAAAATTGCTGTAAAGAAACCACTACTAAAGGAAACAGAAGAGACTTGCTTGGGCCAAGAAAAACGAGCACTGGACATTAGACCGGTGGAAATCTGTCCTTTGGTCTGATGAGTCCAAATTTGAGACTTTTGGTTCTAACTTCCATGTCTTTGTGAGACGCAGAGTAGGTGAACGGATTATCTCCGCATGTGTGGTTCCCACCGTGAAGCACGGAGAAGGAGGTGTGATTGTGCTTTGCTGGTGACACTGTCAGTGATTTATTTTGAATTCAAGGCACACTTAACCAGCATAGCTACCACAGCATTCTGCAGCAATACGCCATCCCATCTGGTTTGTGTTTAGTGGGACTATCATTCGTTTTTTTCAACAGGACAATGACACATCCAGGCTGTGTAAGGGCTATTTTATCAAGAAGGAGAGTGATGGAGTGCTGCATCAGATGACCTGGCCTCCACAATAACCCAAACTCAACCCAATTTAGATGGTTGGGGATGAGTTGGGCCGCAAAGTGAAGGAAAAGCAGCCAACAAGTGCACAGTATATGTGGAAACTCCTTCAAGACTGTTGGAGTAGCATTCCAGGTGAAGCTGGTTGAGAGAATGCCAAGAATGTGCAAAGCTGTCATGAAGGCAAAGGGTGGCTACTTTGAAGAATCAAAAATATATTGTTATTTGTTGAACACTTTTTTGGTTTCTACATGATTCAATATGTATTATTTCATAGTTTTGATGTCTTCACAATTATTTTACAATGCTGAAAATAGTACAAAATAAAGAAATGCTTGAATGATTAGGTGTCAATTTTGTACTGGTTCTGTACATGTGCAGATAATACATGTACTCTGTACTAGTGTGTTTCTTTTCTCACTTGGATGGTGCTTCCAGAAGTTTGCAATTAGGGTCAGGTTGTCAGGATGGCTTGCGAAAGTATTCACCACTTGGCATTTTTCCAATTTTGTTGCCTTACAACCCCCCCCAAAAAATACATTTTTTTGTATCATTTGATTTACACAACATGCCTACCACTTTGGAGATCCAAAATATTTTGGGGGGTGAAACAAACAAGAAATAAGACAAAAAAAAAACAGAAAACTTGAGCATGCATAACTATTCACCCCCACCCAGAGTCAATACTTTGTGGAGCAACCGTTTGCAGAAATTACAGCGGCAAGTCTCTTGGGGTATGTCTCTATAAGGCTTGGCACATCTAGCCTCTGGGATTTTTGCCCATTCTTCAAGGCAAAACTGCTCCAACTCCTTCAAGTCGGATGGGTTCTGCTGGTGTACAGCAATCTTTAAGTCATACCACAGATTCTCAATTGGATTCAGGTCTGGGCTTTGACTAGGCCATTCCAAGACATTTAAATGTTTTCCTTTCAACCACTCAGCTTTCAGAACAGGTGTATATGTACTGAGATCATGTGACACTGAGATTGCACACAGGTGGACTTTATTTAACTAATTATGTGACTTCTGAAGGTAATTGGTTGCACCAGATCTTATTTAGGGGCTTCATAGCAAAGGGGGCTAATACATATGCACGCACCACTTTTCAGTTTTTTTTAAATTTGGACTATTTTATGTATGTCCATTACATGAAATCCAAATAAAAATCCATTTAAATTACAGGTTGTAATGCAACAAAATAGGAAAAACGCCAAGGGGGATGAATACTTTTGCAAGGCACTGTAACTTCTCCCAGACTAGCTAGCATGATACCTGAAACCTATTCTGTCATTCAGTCATTAGATGGGTTAAGAATGACATATGTATGTTTTGAACCTTAAACAACTATACAAAACTCTACAACCCAAAAACTCTGTTTTGTTTGACGTACAACGCTCAAAACAACTTTTTTATTGATACTGTAACTCGGCGAAACATGGTCAGACTTGGAAGTTTTTGCAGGGAGCTCCCCTAAATAGACTTGGAGCTGACAAAATAAATACAGTAGAAAATATCCTGATAAAAATGTGGGTTCTTTCAATCGCAATCATCTCTCTACTTCACCTGTCTGCCTAACTTTCTATCTGTTTTTACTTGAGCTATCGCATGCGAAGTGCAACATTGTATCAAATCAATCAACTGGGTCCGACCCGAAGCTGTCACTAGCGAACTTGCAACATTCTATAAACAGTCTATTCTGGGCCCTCAGAGTTTTCCATGCCTCTTGAGCTCGGGACAGACAGTGTTCATTTATTTTATGATGTTTCCACTGGATATTGGATCATCAGATCAATATCAGATCATCAGATCTTTCACACCGAGGCTGGGTGATTATCAATGCCTGAGGGAGTGCGAGGAGCTATTATCATTCACTATCGATGTTTAATAAAACATAATTAGTTGAATTACTGTGTGTGAGGTGAAGAACAAATGACGGAGAAGATCAGGTTATGATTGTGGTGAGTTAAGATAATCTGAACTGAGACATCCCCAAATTGGCACCTTCCTAAATTTGCCCGCAGCAGGCCGGGTATTTCTATGCGTGCTCAGTTGCGCAGGTTTCATTATCAGGACAGAACCAGATACATGCTCATTGCTCACATGGAGCGCTCCAAACAAAAGACAATGAAAAAATTTATTATGGTTATGTAATAAACCAAAATTTGTTTCTCACAAATGTAGCAGGTTGTGAACTTTGCAAACAACGTTTCCACTCTGAGAATGAGAATGGCAAATGACTGTAATTAATACCTGCATTAAGAGAAGTTAATGTAACCAAAATATGTGGATTAACGTTACATTTACTAGGCCTACTGGTGACAAATGTCATGGGAAATTCATTAAAATGAACAATCAAAGGCAAAACAATTCACACAATGAAACAATTTATGTGCAAGAATTGATGGGAGACAGCTGGGCGCATTCTGGAGAGCTGAGTGCATACATTCTGCAGAGAGGCGCCATATATTAGCCACACCACTCCCTTTTTTCGAGTCTCAACCTTTTTAATCAGAAACAAATATGTACAAATTATTTGATGAAACATTGAATTTTCCTTATTCAGGGCCATCTCTAGCCAATAAGCGACATAAATGCCCTCGGCCGCTAGGGAGCCCCCAATTGGGGTCTCAACTTAATGTTGAGAGTTAGAATAGTATATAATACAATTTCAAAATGCAATTTCAAAATTTGGTAGTGAAAAAGCAGTTTTCCTCTCATTATGTCAGTCACTGACAGTCACTCAATTAGCCAATGTCAGCTAACATTTTTTAATTGCTAGGTTAGTCTTGCCAGCTATATTGTCACATGCGCCGAATACAACAGGTGTTGACCTCACAGTGAAATGCTTACTTATAAGCCCTTAACCAACAATGCAATTTTAAGAAAAATAAGTGTTAAGAAAGTATTCACTAAAAATAAATAAACAATTATTGAGGAGCAACAATAAAATAATAGTAGCAAGGGGGTACCAGTACAGTACCAGTACAGAGTCAATGTGCGGGAGCACAGGTTAGTTGAGGTCATTCAGGTAATATGTACATGTAGGTAGAGGTAAAGTGACTGTGCATGGAAAATAAACAGAGAGTAGCAGCAGCGTAAAAATGCGGGGGGGGCGTAGTCCGGGTAGCTATTGGATTAGCTGTTCAGGAGTCTTATGGCTTGGGAGTAGAAGCTTGTTTAGAAGCCTCTTGGACCTAGACTTGGCGCTCCAGTACTGCCTGCTGTGCGATAGCAGAGAGACCAGTCTATGACTAGGGTGGCTGGAGTCTTTGGACATTTTTAGGGCCTTCCTCTGACACCGCCTGGTGTAGAGGTCCTAGATGGCAGAAATCTTGACCTCCGTGATGTACTGGGCTGTAAACACTACCCTCTGTAGTGCCTTGAGGTCGGAGGCCGAGCAGTTGCCATACTAGGCGGTGACACAACCAGTCAGGATGCTCTTGATGGTGCAGCTGTATAACTTTTTGAGGATATGAGGACACATGCCAAATATTTTCAGTCTCCTGAGGGGGAATAGGCGATGTCATGCCTTCTTCACGACTGTCTTGGTATGTTTGGACCATGATAGTTTGTTGGGGTCGCGGACACCAAGGAACTGGAAGCTCTCAACCTGCTCCACTACAGCCCCGTCGATGAGAATGGGGGCATGCTCGGTCCTCCTTTTCCTGTAGTCCACAATCATCTCCTTAGTCTTGGTTACGTTAACATCAAACAAATCAGGTAAATATGCAATTTTTCTATCACAGGAGGTATCTGTTCTATCTTGCCGATGGACTAAAAACCCAACCAGCTGTATGTTATCCATGTCATCGTTCAGCCACGACTCGGTGAAGCATAAGATATTGCAGTTTTTAATGTCCCCCTGGTAGGATAGTCTTGATCGGAACTCGTCCATTTTATTATCTAATGATTGCATGTTGCCTAATTGGACTATAACCAAACTGCTAAACCTCTGTTGTTGGCCAATGGTAGCTATAGCTAGGCACATGCTAACCTTAGTGCTACTACTAGCACCAGTAAATCCAGGTATAATGGCTAACACAAATATTGTCTACCAAGATTTCCTGCAAGTTATGTCGACCAATAAAGATCAGGCAGTTCAGCAAAAATAAAGACATACCTTGAAATAAACAATGCCATTTATCCAATTGGTATATGACCATTCATTTCTGCAAAACGTGCAATATTATGTTGATGGAGTTGTTGCAGCTAGCTTGCATGCTTATTCCATCCCCAAACACCATGCTAGATCCGTATGAGTGGGCCAGTTCGTTTTACATGGCCTGGCACACTTAGATACTTGGCTATTTCCTTTTTGTCATCTAAATTACATGAAATCAAAATAGACTAGCTACTGTACATTGTTTTTGCTCATGATGAAGGTCATTGAGATCTAAACCCTATTCTCTGTACATGAGAGGATATGTGTGTGAGAGGAATGTGTGTCAAAATGCATGTTATTTGACTTTAACAGCATAGTTCACATACATACTGACCATCCTACTGATCCTCGACTTCGGTGATTGAGTTTTTGAGTGGGGTGCTGTCCTCAGACAATCAAATGTTCTGCTTTCGCCGTAAAGCCTTTTGAAATCTGACAATGCTGTTAGATTAACAAGAGTCTAAGCTTTTGAAGGGTGTGCAGCACTTGTATTTTCATGAATCTTTGAAATTAGTATTTTTGTATTTTGAATTTGGCGCTCTGCATTTCACCAGATGTTGTCAAAATCGATCCCGTTCACGGGATTGGATCCTTAACAGGTTAACTTCTTAGGGAGCGGCTCCCGAGGTGACGGTTTTGGAGAGTCTGGCGTGCCCAAAATTAAAATGCCTCCCACTCAGGCCCAGAAAATAGGATATGCATATAATTAGTTTCTAAGAGTGTTAAAATATTGTCTGTGAGTATAACAGAACGGATATAGCAGGCGAAAACGCGAGGAATTTCTGTCCTGGAAAAAGTGTATTTGACACATTGCCTCATTTTGAACCCCTCCCTATTGAAAATAACCATATATGGGAGTAAGATTGCAGTACCTATTGCTTCCACTGGATGTCAACAGTCTCTAGACAGTGTTTGATGATGTTTAGTTGCTCTGGATGGTAATAGAAGAAGAATTTCGAAGTGGTCATCGGATGTAAACAGAAGAGGATGCGCATTCACGGGCTCGCGCGCACTGTGGTTTTTTCCTTTCCTATCGCCCAGTTTATAATCCGGTTGAAATATTATAGTAAATATACATGAAAGTGTTCCTAAGGATACATTATCAATGATGTTTGATTGTTCTTGGACAAGTGTATAGGTATAGGTTGAACGGGTTCTCTTCACGGTTCAATGGGCGAGTGGACGCTGTATTTTATGAAGATAACGCGCCAACCCAACGGAGATATATGGATATAATAAATGACTTTTTCTAACAAAAGAACCATTGGATGTCTTCGTTGGACACTTGGGAAGCCCTCAGCAGAAGTTCTTCGAAAGGTAAGGGATTTGTCAGCTCATATTTGCACATATATTTGCACGCAGTCAACATCAATAAACCACTGATATGTGAACCTCATAATACGCTGTTTATTTATTTTTATTTCACCTTTATTTAACCAGGTAGGCTAGTTGAGAACAAGTTCTCATTTACAACTGCGACCTGGCCAAGATAAAGCAAAGCAGATCGACACATACAACAACACAGAGTTACACATGGAGTAAAACAAACATACAGTGAATAATACAGTAGAAAAACAAATCTATATACAAAGAGTAAAAATGAGGTAAGATAAGGAAGGTAAGGCAATAAATAGGCCATGGTGGCAAAGTAATTACAATATAGCATTTAAACACGGGAATGGTATATGTGCAGTAGATGAATGTGCAATGTAGACAAACTGGGGTGCAAAGGAGCTAGGTAAATCAATATGGTAGGGGATGAGGTAGTTGGTTAGGCCATTTTTTGATGGGCTATATACAGGTTCAGGGGTCTGTGAGCTGCTCTTAAAGCTGGTGAGGGAGTTAAATAAAGGTGAAATAAAAATAAATAAATAGCGTATTATGATATACTATAGGTTCACATATCAGTGGTTTATTGATGTTGACTGCGTGCAAATATATGTGCAAATATGAGCTGACTTCTACATATTTCTATATGAAGAGATCTCTCTAATGTGTTATATTTTTCATGTTCAAAATATATTCTGTCAGTTTACACAGAAAAACAATAATTCTAATAATATACACTATCATTCCACAGAGACTAAATCTCTTTGTTAGGTGACTTTCATTTCAGGAAATACACTTATATTCACATATACTGATATTTATAAAGTTATTTTTGTTTCAAGAAATCAAACACCACTATGTGAAATTTGGTACCATCGATTTTCTTAAATTGGAAAAAAACTTATCAGAAATACACATGCTCTTCTCACAGCAAAACAATTCATCCAAAAACCTTCACTTTTTTATACACCCCATGCAAAGGCAAAGAACAGGACACCTTGACTATGAACTATAAACAGTTACAGTTAAGATCCAAACAAAGGATAGTTTACAATGGGGGCATTCAGATATTTTTTTACTCTCTTTCAACATTAAAACTACTTAGGGAGCAGTGGGGCGCCACTCCCGACACTACCCGGTGAAATGTAAGGCACCAAATTCAAAATCCAAAAGTTGAATTATTGTGGATCTGCTGCCATATGTTTGGGTTTTCTGTCTAACAAACGTACTAAGTGGAGGGGGAGCCAGGCCATTTAGGATCTTGAATACAAGACATGCGTCAGTGTATTGCACAAGATTTTCCCAACTCAGGAGCTCATGCTTTCTGAGGATGTAACAGTGATGATGACTATTGGGCTTCCTATCAAGCATTTTGAGAGCCTGTTTGTAGACAGACTGAATGGGTTTTAATGTTGTACAGCAAGCTTGGGCCCAACTAGTCAAGCAGTAGGTTAAGTGGGGGAGCATTATAGATTTGAAGTACAGTTTTGCTACCTCTGTAGTCAAACAATTTCTTATAAATCGGAAATTAGCTAGGTTGAATTTGGTTATTTGAATTACCTTTTTCACCTGCTTTTTAAAAGAGAGGTTGGAATCAAGTATGATGCCAAGGTACTTGAAATCAGATACCACCTGGAGCTTTTCCCCTGACACATAGACATCTGGCTCAGTAGCATCTGTTGTCCTCTTTGTGAAGAACATGCAGACAGTTTTTTTCACATTGAGATGCAAACACGAGTCACTGAGCCACTTTGTAACCTGGACCATTACAGTAGTGAGTTCTTGTGCAGCTTGTTGTTTGCTCTTTGCATGCACATATATCACTGTGTCATCTGCATACATTTGAACTTCAGGCCCAGTACAGACAGAAGGCAGATCATTAATGTACAGGCTGAACAGGAGGGGCCCCAGTATTGACCCTTGGGGCACGCCCACATCATAGCTAAGAGAGGGCGACAGCTCATTGCTCACTCTGACACACTGAGTTCTGCCTTCAAGGTATGATTTCATCCACCTCAAGGCATCGGGGGAAAAGTTGAACTTGGACAATTTTGTGATGAGAACCTCATGGTTAACAGTATCAAAAAGCCTTCCTTAGGTCCAGAAACACAGCCCCAACAACGCCCCCTTTGTCCATCTTGGACTTCACATTTTCCAGAAGCCAAACTGCATGGAGTGTAATGTGAAGGGGCTGTTGTTGAGGTGGGAAATCAGTTGTTCTGCTACACACTTTTCAACAACTTTCGACACCACAGGTAGTATACTAATGGGCCTGTAGTTACTCACGTCAGCAGGGTCACCGGATTTAAAGATGGCCGTTATTATGGCCGACTTCCAGACCCTTGGAAACACCCCCCTGACTAACAGATGTGTTGGTGACCTTAGTAATGGGGCCAATGAGTGACTCTTTGTAGTTTTTAAGAAAGGTAGAGTCCAGCCCAAACACATCTTTGGCTTTAGAGTTCTTTAGTGAGCTAATCACCTTGTTCACCTTTGACTCAGAAACCTCCCTTATGATGAAGACAGGTTGAGCGTCATTCACTAGCACTGAGCCCAAGAAACCAGTGGAGGGGTTCTGTGACAGTACCCTGACAGAGTCAATAAAGTAGGAATTGAAGGCTATTGCTATTTCGACTGCATCCTGTGTTAGATTGTTATTCACCATGATTTCTAGTCTTTTTGCAGTGTTACTATGGTCTTTCCCTGTTAACTTCTTTAGATTCTCCCAGATCAATTTAGAATTTCCCTTTGTTTCACCAATTATGTTAATAAAAAGGTTTGCCTTGGCCTGTCTGATTTCTTTCATCACCTTATTTCTCAACATGGTAAACCTACGTCTGTCGTGCTCTAATTTGGACTTTAGAGATGTTAGAGCATAATCTCGTTCTTTCATCAGTTTCCAGATTTCTCCATTTAGCCAAGGAAGAGTGCTCTTTTGGCCAGGTTTGGATTTGATTTTCTTTAGGAAGCCATTTATTGTAGTCTGGATTGTAATTAGAAAAACATGACTATCAGCTTCCACATCTTTATAGGACAAGAGACCATTCCAGTTTATTCCCTTAATTGCGTTTTCAAAATAATTTAATTCACTCTTAGGTATTCTTAGTTGATCTGGCTTTCTAACAGTAGAGAGGTTAAACCTGCTCTTAGAAAGCTTTCTGGCTATAAGTGTCAGATTATGATCAGACAGCCCAGTAACCATATTGAATGATTTAGTCACTCTCTCTGGTTTATTACTAAACACCAAATCAATCTGTGTTTAGAGCAACAAGTCACCCTGGTTGGCCCTTTAACTAGCTGTGTAAGGTCAAAGGTATTAGTGATCCGTTTGAGGGTTTTCCTACAAGACTTGTCTTCATAATTAATGTTAAAATCTCCCATTAAGATGACCTCTTTCCCAAAATCACATTCCCTAAGCATGTTATTAAACTGATCAAGAAACACACTTTTGGCGCAAGGTGGTCTATACATTCCAATAAGGGTAAAAGACATTTGGGGAGACAGTGTAACATTCAGGCCAATACATTCTAGTTCATTATCACATGACCACTCAATTTGTTTACATCGGATATGTTCTTTAATGTAAATCATCAGACCCCCTCCTCTTCCTTCAATCCTGTCTCTCCTGAAAACAGTGTAGCCAGGCACAATCAAAGCAGCATATAGAGAGTTTTTATGGAGCCATGTCTCTGAAAGGCAGAGGAAGTCAAGGTTGGAGTCTGTGAGAAGATGTTGAATTTGATCACTTTTTGGAATGACACTACGAATGTTCAAGTGCCCCCCTAGTAGTCCCTTGGGCTTAGCTCGTGGGTCCCAGATGACTCGAGAGTGATTGACACATTGGAAAAAGTTAAATTTTTTATGTTTTCTGACGGCTGGGTTTAGGCCGTTTTGTTTCGTTTTGATTCGGGGCAGTTCGGTAGTGCAATTAACTATCCCTCCCGCTTGCACTGGATGCGGGAACTAATTAAAACAGCTTGCGTACCAGAAGCAGAGTCATGGATCGCATATAGCGACTTGGATATGTTTAAAGAGTCAAATTCCATCCTGGAGTCGGGTGAGTCGAGAGAAACCATGGGACCATAGCACTCACCCACCTCCGCAGCGGCGACGATCAGTGGACGAGACCATCCACTGCTTTCCACTCCGGTGAGTATCGCTGGCTCGGTGATGTTAGGCCCAGGATTGAGTTGCACATCCCCGGAGAGTAGGAGGGTAGTGAACAGGTAGTTTAACAGTTTCCGATACATTTTGGACTTGTGTTTGTTACGCCTAAGCGGTTCAGTGGAATAGGGAGCAAGATAGACTTGGCCATTATTCAGAACATTATGGTATGCTGTGTACTGTCCGCTCCCGTTGAATGGTGAATCAATGTGTTTGGTGTTGATATTCTCCGGCAGTAGATTGATTGTGTTATCCCAGCAAGGACGCACTGAGATTATCAATAAAGCAGCTACATAACTGACAATCATAACAATGTACTGGAGATAAAACACATAATTGCGCTTTAAGTATTTGCATGAGTTACTTAGCTGGGGTCGACGTACACCTGGTATTTTAGATAAAATAACAGCATCTGGAGGAGAAGCGGCACCTGCCACACCACCCTCCCTTCCGTCGGCCATGTTTTTGTTGTGTTACAGCCTCATCTCAGCCTCATTCTTGGGCTGATGGTGCCTGCATCTGATGTTCGGTCTCAATGGAGGGAGAGAGCAGCAGACTGAGGGTCTACTTCTCAACATCTCTTCACTCTCCCTTACCAAAAAGGGACACCATCTTGCAGATGATGGTGAAACTCGAGTTGCACCGCATTATTTCTGCCTCATGCACAAATTCATGTTGTTAATCATATGAAAAGAGAAAGTGAAATATTCCTCGATATTAAAAAAGACCCAAGCCGCTAATAATATCAACAACGCAAGCCTAATAGATACACTTTCCTACTCATTCATTACTGCTGCAGTGCTTGTTGTAGCGATGAGTGGAATAGGAAGAATGCGCATGTTATGGCTTATAAAAGTGTTGAATACAAAGTGTTGACAGTGCTGAGTAAGAACTTAAACATGAACTCACTCATAAAAATAGCATTTCTTTGTTGTATTCGTTGACAGTTTTTCTTAAGTCATGGTTTTAAACGTTTTTGAAATCTCACAGTATCAACTTTTCTGTAGTTTTCTTTTATGCCTGCTACATTACTGCAGACATGGTCATCTGAGCCATCCGATTGGCCAGCGGTGTCACACCCTGATCTGTTTCAACTGTCTTTGTGTTTGTCTCCACCCACCTCCAGGTGTCGCCCATCTGCCCCATTATCCCGTGTACCTGTGTTCTCTGTTTGTCTGTTGCCAGTTTGTCTTGTCTTGTCAGGTCTGCCCAGCGTGCTTTCCCGTCTTCGTGTTTCTCAAGTTCTGTTTCCTAGTTCTTCCCGGTTCTGACAATTCTACCTGTCCTGACCCTGAGCCTGCCTGCCGTCCTGCACCTGCCTGACTCTGACCTGACTACGAACCTCTGCCTGTCCTAGACCTGCCCTTTGCATGCCGCTAGGTTGTAATAAATGATCTAAGAATTGTACTATCCATCTCCCGTGTCTGCAAGGTTAAATAAATAAATAGTGCACTTGATTTCCTGTTTGGGCACATTTGTACCTTAGGACACATGAAATGGATCAAAATGGCAACAGTTCGCCTACCTGGCGTGCAGGGCAGCTGAATCTGGTGCACCTACCGCCAACAGCCTGAGACAAATAAAACAAAATAGGAACACAAAGCTTTATACAGTGAGGGAAAAAGTATTTGATCCCCTGCTGATTTTGTACGTTTGCCCACTGACAAAGAAATGATCAGTCTATAGTTTTAATGGTAGGTTTATCTGAACAGTGAGAGACAGAATAACAACAAAAAAATCCAGAAAAACGCATGTGAAAGATTTTGTAAATTGATTTGCATTTTAATGAGGGAAATAAGTATTTGACCCCCTCTCAATCAGAAAGATTTCTGTCTCCCAGGTGTTTTTTATACAGGTAATGAGCTGAGATTAGGAGCACACTCGTAAAGGGAGTGCTCCTAATCTCAGCTTGTTACCTGTATAAAAGACACCTGTCCACAGAAGCAATCAATCAATCAGATTCCAAACTCTCCACCATGGCCAAGACCAAAGAGCTCTCCAAGGATGTGAGGGACAAGATTGTAGACCTACACAAGGCTGGAATGGGCTACAAGACCATCGCCAAGCAGCTTGGGGAGAAGGTGACAACAGTTGGTGCGATTATTCGCAAATGGAAGAAACACAAAAACACCCTCAGCCTGGGGCTCCATACAAGATCTCACCTCGTGGAGTTGCAATGATCATGAGAACGGTGAGGAATCAGCCCAGAACTACACCGGAGGATCTTGTCAATGATCTCAAAGCAGCTGGGACCATAGTCACCAAGAAAACAATTGGTAACGCACTACGCCGTGAATCCTGCAGCGCCCGCAAGGTCCCCCTGCTCAAGAAAGCACATGTACATGCCCATCTGAAGTTTGCCAATGAACATCTGAATGATTCAGAGGACAACTGGGTGAAAGTGTTGTGGTCAGATGAGACCAAAATGGAGCTCTTTGGCATCAACTCAACTCGCAGTGTTTGGAGGAGGAGGAATGCTGCCTATGACCCCAAGAACACCATCCCCACCGTCAAACATGGAGGTGGAAACATTATGCTTTGGGGGTGTTTTTCTGCTAAGGGGACAGGACAACTTCACCGCATCAAAGGGACGATGGACGGGGCCATATACCGTCAAATCTTGGGTGAGAACCTCCTTCCCTCAGCCAGGGCATTGAAAATGGGTCATGGATGGGTATTCCAGCATGACAATGACCCAAAACACACGGCCAAGGCAACAAAGGAGTGGCTCAAGAAGAAGCACATTAAGGTCCGTCCTGGAGTGGCATAGCCAGTCTCCAGACCTTAATCCCATAGAAAATATGTGGAGGGAGCTGAAGGTTCAAGTTGCTAAACGTCAGCCTCGAAACCTTAATGACTTGGAGAAGATCTGCAAAGAGGAGTGGGACAAAATCCCTCCTGAGATGTGTGCAAACCTGGTGGCCAACTACAAGAAACGTCTGACCTCTGTGATTGCCAACAAGGGTTTTGCCACCAAGTACTAAGTCATGTTTTGCAGAGGGGTCAAATACTTATTTCCCTCATTAAAATGCAAATCAATTTATAACATTTTTCACATGCGTTTCTTCTGGATTTTTTTGTTGTTATTCTGTCTCTCACTGTTCAAATAAACCTACCATTAAAATTATAGACTGATCATTTCTTTGTCAGTGGGCAAACGTACAAAATCAGCAGGGGAACAAATACTTTTTTCCTTCACTGTAGTTTTTTTTTTTACAGAAATGTTTGGTGATCGACTAGCAATGCTTGGAGATCAACAAATCGATTGCTATCGACCTGTTGGTGTGGGGGGGAGCTGCACAGCAGTCTCGGGGTTACTGCGTGCACGTTAGAGTGAACATTGGTCAGGACCCTGGTGAGGATGTCAAACACTCAGATAAGCTTCCCTGAGATGGTTTCTGACAGTTTGTGCTGAAATTCTTTGGTTGTGCAAACCCACAGTTTCATCAGCTGTCCGGATGGCTTGTCTCAAACCATCCCGCAAATGAAGAAGCCGGATGTGGAAGTCCTGGGCTGGCATGGTTACGTGAAGCCGATTGGACACATTTTCTAAAATGTTTGAAGTGGCTTAAGGTAGAGAAATTAACATTCAATTACCTGGCAACAGCTCTGGTGGACATTCCTGCAGTCAGCATGTCAATTGCACACTCTCTCAAAACTTGACACATCTGTGGCATTGTGTTGTGTGACAAAACTGCACATTTTTGTGCCCTTTCATTGTCCCCAGCATAAGATGCACCTGTGTAATGATCATGCTGTTTAGTCAGCTTGTTGATATGCCACACCTGTCAGGTGGATGTATTTTCTTGTCAAAGTAGAAATGCTCACTAACAATGATGTAAACACATTTCTGTATGGAAAATGTCTGGGATTTTTTATTTCACCTCAAGAAATATGGGACCAACACTTTACATGTTGCGTTTGTATTTTTATTCAGTATAATTTGGGCCCTGACAGAGGAATAATTGCAGCTATATAGCAGTGTGCATTATTAGCCAAGGCAAATCTCATACATTAATGAAGCCTTTTTCCTCTTATTTGGGTCAGTCTGATGAATTCTTACAAAGAGTGTGTTGCTGGGCCAAGTCCTTGGCTTGGCAGAAGCATAACTTGATTGCCCTGGTAATGATCTGCATTAGGTCCATTACTGTAAACTATAAAACTCAGCAGTGAATGGACTCAATCTTGTAAATATTGATTTCCTTCATGTTAAAAGCACTCAGAAGATATCTAAGGGGGATATAGCACTGAGAGAAAGAGAGAGATATTCTGATGCACTGCACCAAAGAGAATGCGTATCTAATCTGACACCTAGCAGTCACGCCTAAGGTATTGATAGTACGTAAGTGGATCCTTCCTGCCTTTAGAAAAGTACCCCTTGTGTGCTAAAATAAAAGGTAGAGGAAAAAATACTGCTTTACATTCCAGCTCGGTAATAAAATCCTTATAACTATCCGAACCAGCCCATGGTTGTTTCTATGTAATAAGGCTGAATCAGTGCTGGAAAATGAAACTTTACCTGTTTCCTATTAGTTATACTGTTATATTCCTTCCCCATAACAAACATAACATAACAGTGACATATGTCCTTGCAAAGTGACAAAAAATTGCTATGACATGAAAAACAAAGCCAAGTTCACAATTAGGTTCTGTATTGACAAGAAAGATTGACAGAATATGATAAATGATGGATATGACAAGTGACATTCAGTGACACATTTTTTCTTGATAAAGACACAAAATGAATACATCCACCAAAAATGTACAACAAGTTAAAACAAAAAATGTAGGAAGAGTTAAAGGGGCAATCAACATTTAAAACTAATACAAGCATCCTTCCCACCCATTTCGGTAAAAAGCTGAGGGATGGAACTAGAGAAGTGTAACCATTCTCAAATAAATAGACAGAGCTATGGGTGCAAGGACTGACCATCCATGATATTAATATTATAGTTTTAAATATGTTTTGAGGCTATAAAGTTTTTGTTGACATGTATTTTGTTTACAAACATTGGAGTAAAATAAGCTTACATTTTGAATTCTGATGGGATACAACAGTTGAACTAAGGTCATTAGGCATTTATAAGTTATGTTATTCAGGAATCAATAGGTACATATAATTAATTTACAAGCCAAAACATGGATGTAGCAACTGCCTCTTTAAGCAAGATATATATATTTTTTTATGTGTACGCTATTTACATTAGCCCACTATAACCTAGGAATATGTGAGGATGTCATTGGGACCACTTCAAATTATTTCAGGGTCAAACATTGTCAATTAGGCTACTATGTTAGCTATATTGTATTTAATTTAGGGCTAGAAGTTTCAGGAAATGGCAGTAAAAGATATATTAAAAAAGCTAATTACGTCTCAAGCTTGAGTTTCCTCTCACTCCACAATTAGCTAGCTACATCAGCACCACCAACCTTGTCAGAAAATTCTAGAAAGATCCCTGAAAAATAAAAAACGTAGTTACTAGCTAGCTAACATGAATTGCATCATAGGGTATGAAACTATTTTTATCAAACAACAATAGAAAATATTTATGAAATGTACATCTAGGAGGTGGGCCTTGTATCTGCTTTAGTTTTTGAGATGATCGGTCTCTGGAGAGAAGCTGGTTTTTACATATTGTGTATATTTATTTATTCTAAACACATTCCGGTTGGCAATGTCAACTCTTGCAATTTTTTTCAAAATATTTACTTATGTTCGCAAGCTGGACAGGCAAACACTGCCAAGTACTAAACAGTAAACCAATAAAAATGTGTGTACTATCCTTTAAAAGTTGCGACATACCGTGATACGCATTCTGTGGCACGTCATTCAATTGTCAGCCATTTTTTCTGTTACTGCAAGTTAGTGCTAGTTTGACCACCAGAGGTCATTTTGAGAAGGATTTGATAGTCTTCCATATTGGCATTACCAGAGACAGGGAAGGCGTTCAATTCCCTGAAGGGGAGGAATGAGTAGGCTGTCCTTGTAAATAATTTGTTCTTAACTGATTCCACATGTGTTATTTCATAGTTGTGATGTCTTCACTATTATTATACAATGTAGAAAATGGTAAAAATAAAGAAAAATCCTGGAATGAGTAGGTGTGTCCAAACTTTTGACTGGTACTTGCTTAATTAATTTGTTTAATATTATGGTGTTTCCATTCCATGAAAAACGAAAAACCCTCTGGGTTTCTGTTAGGATGGAACGGAAAATATGGCGCTGTGCAAAGTGATGGTCGGCAGTACAGTACTGGACTATTTAGCTAAAGAATCCCTGTGTTGTGCGGACCGGATGGGAGACCGGGGGTTCAATTACCCGACGGGGAGGAAGTTGAAGGCTGTCCTTGTAAATAAGAATTTGTTCATAACTGATTTCATAGTTGTGGGACGAGAGGTTTAGAAGACAGAAAGGGAAAGAGGTAAGAACAGAGGCAGACAGCATATGATTAAAAGTGCTTTCCTCACTATGTCAAACAAGCATGCCACATTCAAAAAAATGTAGAACCAGCAACAGATATAGCCCTTGGTTCACGCCAGACCTGACTGCCCTTGACCAGCACAAAAACATCCTGTGGCGTACTGCATTAACATCGAATAGCCTCCACAATATGCATTTTTTTCAGGGAAGTTAGGAACCAATATACACAGACAGTTAGGAAAGCAAAGGCTAGCTTTTTCAAACAGAAATTTGCATCCTGTAGCACAAACTAAAAAAAGTTCTGGGACACTGTAAAGTCCATGGAGAATAAGAGCAACTCCTCCTAGCTGCCCACTGCACTGAGGCTAGGAAACACTGTCACCACCGATAAATACACGCTAATTGAGAATTTCAATAGGCATTTTTCTACGGCTGGCCATGCTTTCCACCTGGCTACCCTACCCCGGTCAACAGCACTGTACCCCCCACAGCAACTCGTCCAAGCCTCCATTTCTCCTTCACCCAAATCCAGATGTTCTGAAATAGCTGCAAATCAGCCGGGCTAGACAATCTGGACCCTCTCTTTTTAAAATTATCAGCCAAAATTGTTGCAACCCCTATTACTAGCCTGTTCAACCTCTCTTTCTTATCGTCTGAGATCCCCAAAGATTGAAAAGCTGCCGCGGTCATCCCCCTCTTCAAAGGGGAGGACACTCTAGACCCAAACTGCTACAGACCTATATCTATCCTACCCTGCCTTTCTATGGTCTTCGAGAGCCAACTGAACAAACAGATCACAGACCATTTCGAATCCCACCGTACCTTCTCCACTATGCAATCCGGTTTCCGAGCTGGTCACGGGTGCACCTCAGCCACGCTCAAGGTACTAAACGATATCATAACCGCCATCGATAAGAGACATTACTGTGCAGTGGTATTCATTGACCTGGCCAAGGCTTTCGACTCTGTCAATCACCACATCCTTATCGGCAGACTCAACAGCCTTGGTTTCTCTAATGATTGCCTCGCCTGGTTCACCAACTACTTTGCCGTTCAGTGTGTTAAATCGGAGGGCCTGTTGTCCGGGCCTCTGGCAGTCTCTATGGGGGTGCCACAGGGTTCAATTCTTGGGCCGACTCTCTTCTCTGTATACATCAATGATGTCGCTCTTGCTACTGGTGATTCTCTGATCCACCTCTATGCAGACGACACCATTCTGTATACTTCTTGCCCTTCTTTGGACACGGTGTTAACTAACCTCCAAACGAGCTTCAATGCTATACAACACTCATTCCGTGGCCTCGAACTGCTCTTAAACGCTAGTAACACCAAATGCATGCTTTTCAACCGTTCGCTGCCTGCACCCGCCCGCCCGACTAGCATCACTACACTGGACGGCTCTGACCTGGAATACGTGGACAACTACAAATACCTAGGTGTCTGGCTAGACTGTAAACTCTCTTTCCAGATTCACATTAAACATCTCCAATCCAAAATTAAATCTAGAATCGGCTTTCTATTTCGCAACAAAGCCTCCTTCACTCATGCTGCCAAACTTGCACCAGTAAAACTGACTATCCTGCCGATCCTCGACTTCGGCGATGTCATCTACAAAATAGCCTCCAACACTCTACTCAGCAAACTGGATGCAGTCTATCACAGTGCCATCCGCTTTGTCACCAAAGCCCCATATACTACCCACCACTGCAACCTGTATGCTCTAATCGGCTGGCCCTCGCTACACACTCGTCGCCAGACCCACTGGCTCCAGGTCATCTACAAGTCCCTGCTAGGTAAAGCCCCGCCTTATCTCAGCTCGCTGGTAACCATAGCAGCACCCACCCGTAGCACTCGCTCCAGCAGGTATATCTCACTGGCCAACCCCAAAGCCAATTCCTCATTTGGCCGCTTTTCCTTCCAGTTCTCTGCTGCCAATGACTGGAACGAACTACAAAAATCATTGAAACTGGAGACACTTATCTCCCTCACTAGTTTCAAGCACCAGCTGTCAGAGCAGCTCACAGATCACTGCACCTGTACATAGCCCAACCAACTACCTCATCCCCTACCATAGTCATTTATTTATCTTGCTCCTTTGCACCCCAGTATTTTTACTTTGCACATTCATCTACTGCACATTTACCATTCCAGTGTTAAATTGCTATACTGTAATTACTTTGCCACCATGGCCTATTTATTGCCTTATGTTCCTTATCCTACCTCATTTGCACACATTGTATATAGATTTGTTTTTTTCCTACTGTATTATTGACTGTATGTTTGTTTCACTCCATGTGTAACTCTGTGTTGTTGTATGTGTCGAACTGCTTTGCTTTATCTTGGCCAGGTCGCAGTTGTAAATGAGAACTTGTTCTCAACTTGCCTACCTGGTTAAATAAAGGTGAAATAAAAAAAATAAAAAAATGTTTGGAAGGGGAGGCTTGCAAGCCGAAGAACACCATCCCAACCATGAAGCACGGGGGGTGGCAGCATCATGTTGTGAGGGTGCTTTGCTGCAGCAGGGACTGGTGCACTTCACAAAATAGATGGCATCATGAGGAGGAAAATGATGTGGATATATTGAAGCAACATCTCAAGATATCAGTCAGGAAGTTAAATCTTGGTTAAAGCTTAAACATCTACTCGCTTTCTTTATCACTAACCTTCATCAGCCATGCTCCCTCAGCCCTGTCAGCCTCCAGCTTCTTTCCCTCATTCTTGTCTGCTGTGTTTTGACATGTATTGTTATTAAACTCATATTTACAATAACTCAAGGCTTAATAGGTGATTAATCAGTTGAAGTTTTAATTGTTTGTTTGAACTGGCAAAATATTCATTTCTCACCGGATTGGCCTTCGGCAGAGCTGCTGGGACTGCCTCTCTTGAAAAATGTCTGTATATCCATCTAACGTTAGTTGTTAGCTAGCCACAGAAATTGAGGATAATACAATGACATTGTGATCAACTATGTCACCTTTTCTACATCTGACCTACTGATAATTGTTTTGCAATGGCCTACTGAATGAAAGCAATTGAGTATGAAAAGATATGTGCATGATGTTACGTCATCTGCCTCCTTTATAGCCTGTCACAGATAGCAAAGCTACATTAAATACTACGTTAACTAGATATCATCGCCACATAACTTGTTATGTCGAATTTAAAAGACACCGTTACCGTTAGCTAGTTCGCAATGTCTGTTACAGTGTAACTTACAGGCAGCCTCACATAAAAAACGTTTTGGTTAACAAAGCTTTGAATATATATAGTAGTCTATAGTAGTGAATTCTCTCTCTGTTCTAACTTACCACAAATTCACATCTTCATGGATCCGTCCTGTCAGAGCCTTAACCTGTCAGTTTACTGTTAGCTAGCAGTCTCAAGCCACAGCAGTAGCTAACGTTAACCAAAATGTTAGCTACAAGTAGACCTAATCTTCACTAGTGCGTGCAGCAGCCTCTGCAGCAGCAGCCCCCGCCCCACCCCCGGTCCTAGTGCCCGCCCGGTAAGACGTTTAAGATGCGAAGGAACGGTTGACGAAAAAAAAAGAAATCACAGAGAAAAAATATTGACTGATATACTGAATATTTTAGGGGGGCTAAAAATAGGCCTAGCGACGTCCCTTTGGGGAACACTTGTATTTTTAATTGTGTGGGTGGACTCGTGATGACATGCTCATGGTGACGAGGCGGGGCCGGGCGATGGTGAGCTAGCTGGGCTGTGGAAGTTGAAGCAGTAGCCATAACCTCCTCATGGGCTGACATGCTATTCTCCTCATGAGCTGATAACGACTCTGACGAATTGGGCTCGGCTGATGGAAGTACAGGAGCAGGTGTTGTGTCTTCATCCTCCATCCATGGCTTTTTGAAAAAGTGCATGAGTGAACTTTGTTTCACCATAACGTGTGACTAGCTAGCTAGTGCTAGTTTGTATAAGCATAGAATTGCAGAGGGTCAAAACAATTTTCACAGTTAGCTAGCTAGTAGGTACGTGTGTGGGGGTGGTGGGGAGTGGGGTGGTATATAACAAATTAGATCCCAGGAACCTCTTACAACAAAAAAACTAATTCAAATACATTTAAATATATTTTAAACCAGCCTAAATGGGTGGGCCAGTGTTCAATTTGGCAGGGCCTCTTCCCAGCCTGGCCCTGCCTTGGCTTCTCCTCTGCTCACATGGATTCATCAGTCCTTGACATTAGAATATTGTTTTCTCTTTTAATTTTGCTTGTTTGTTTGTTCTCAGAACCCATGGAGAAACAACCAAAACAACTTTCACTTTTTAAGAAAAAAAGAAACACATTAGAAACTCATCATCTGGTGTGAGCCCGGGTCCAGCATCTGACATTTGAACCGGTGAAAATTATGTTGCAACAAAGCAGCCGATCGAGTGTTTTGCAATGAGAGCAATGCATTGGTCACAATGGGCATGTGTATGCAAAGGGTAGCGCTAACTTTATCCTGTCTTGCAGTTGAACACATAATGGCTACGGATCCATTCAACAACAGAACACAGACAAGGACAACAAAAATGTTCCTGCCTAAATTCACTCTACTCTACAGACAACTATGTATCAGAAGATGTGCAGCAGCATACAACCTTGCATCCCACTGCTGGCATGCTTCTGAAGCTACGCAAGGTCGGTCCTGGTCGGTCCCTGAATGGGAGCCCAAATGCTACTGAAAGTGGTGATGGAGGGCCAGTAGAGGGCACTCTTCCCTCTGGTCTATGTAGTTTCCAACGCTTGAGGGCAGTGAAAGGGACATTCCCCTGTTTAGGTTGCAGTCTTTAGGATGGGATGTTAAAGGGGTGTCCTGACTGTTTGTGATCATTAAATATCCCATGGCACTTATCATAAGAGTAGGGGTGTTAACCCCATTGTCCTGGCCCCATTTTCATCATGGCCACCTAATCATCCCCCTGATTCTTAATTGGCACATATCACTCCTCACCTTTTCACCATGCTAACTGATCTATGGTGAGTGTTCTGGCACAAAATGGTTGCTGTGCATTATACAAGTGGGTGCCACACTGGTGATGGATGAGGTAAGTTTACATACCCGCTTACTATGTAAAATGCTTTGATCACCTAAGGGGAAAAGCACGATATAAATCCAATATATCATTGTATGCATTAGGTTGGAAACCTGCCTGAATCGTTATCCACAAAGACAACTAAATGATGTTCCATCATACCTGTGTGACTCTCTTGCTGTGTTTACACAGGCAGCCCAATTCTGATCTTCTGCAACTAACCAATCAGATTGGTCAAAAGATCAGAATTGGCTGCCTGTGTAAATACTTTTAAAAATACTTTGTCTAAGGTCTTCAATACATTTCAGTCTAGCGAAGCCTTTGATGCCACACTAGCGGTTCAAGACATAAGCAAGCCATTAGTAAAATCTGGAGGCAGAACTGCGGTGGCAATGCCAGCTGGTGACCATCCATTGTCTCCCCAGTGGACAGTGCCCTACAGTTACAAGAGGCTTCACAGAGTGGCACTTTGTTCCTCAAACTGTCCCGGCAAGCACATGGTTCATCATCAATTAATGAGACGACAGTGAATTGTACTAGAAGCTAGCGGGAGTCCCTGCCTCCTTGCGTTCCCTGCTCATTAAAAGCCTTTTAACAGGCCAGGCTTTCCATAACCAGCTTAACGCTTGTTCAGGTTGTCAAGGAAAAGTATTATTGTTGAAAGAGGAACTTGCCATTTCATCCTGAAATATTAATTTGGGTAAAAGAAAAAAGAGAAGGCGCGACTGGCATCAAAAAAGCCTACGTTTGACTTAGTGTGTACGTGTCTACAACAGCTATACTTAATTGGCGGACCCTGGTCCGGGCCCGAATTCAAGATGGACTTGGATTCCGGCCCCCACGCAAACTGCACCCAAACAATTATTTTTCACCGTGAAATTCATTTTAGACATCCTATGAATGTGTCATGAATCTATCAACTACGAAACATCCACACTTAAATGTTTATATACCAAAGGTTTTTCTACAATTGGTTGATCAAAAGAAGCATTTTGATTGGTTGAGACACGTTGTAAGTCTTGCTAAAAATACAATATACAAGTATAACTCAAAATACTTGTTTACTGTTGTATTTGAAGTCTCACTATGCTTTTCTTTGCCTCCCTACGACCGCAGCACAGCCATGCTAAAAAAGTCACAATCGACGCCCTCTCGTTGACACACCCTGATCTGTTTCACCTGTCTTTGTGATTGTCTCCACCCCCCTCCAGGTGTCGCCCGTCTTCCCCATTATCCCTGTGTATTTATACCTGGGTTCTCTGTTGGTCTGTTGCCAGTTTGTCTTGTTTGCCAAGTCAACCAGCAGTTTTGTGTCTCAGCTCCTGCTTTTCCCAGTTTCTCACCCTCCTGGTTTTGACCCTTGCCTGTCCTGACTCTGAGCCCGCCTGCCTGACCACTCTGCCTGAGCCTGCCTGCCGACCTGTACCTTTGCCCCACCTCTGGATTATTGACCTCTGCCTACCAGTTGCCTTAGCCTGCCTGCCTTCCGGTGCCGTTGCCCCTCCTCTGGTTTACTGACTCCCTGCCTGCCTTGACCTGTCTATTGCATGCCCCTGTTGGATTATTAAACAATTGTTTATTCGACATTGTCTGCATCTGGGTCTTACCTTCACACTTGATACTTGTGTACAATTTCTTTAGACACTTGCTCAAAACATACCATTAAGTCAACCAAAGATTAATATGATCTCAATTTTACAACAGTTTTATGGAATTTAATCAGGGCATTTGTTGGATGCAGAGCATTTTCCAAGAAGGAAAAGATTACATAATTATGCGCATTAAATCATCTTTGCATTTCAGAGAAGGGCAAATTACTTATTAAATAGAAAATTAAATCTGTTTGTTTGCTAGTTTGCATGGCATAGTTACTGGCGGCTGAGGGATGGCTGCTCTTAGAATCCAAAGACGTGCAAATTACATATTCATTAGGATGATAGTAATTATGTATTTACCCTGTTAATGAGTGCAGATTCTTTCAAGTACATAATGGCCCAACAGGTCCCCCAAGGTACTGTGATTAGCTTAAAATAGGTGTTAGCAGTTGATGTTATTCTTCAGTAACACAAACTCCAAAGCAAATCAGGGGGAGAAAAATAGGTTTATTTGAGAAGGACAAATCATAGATGTTATGCTGGGAGGCAGATGTTCAGTCTCCCCTGTCCTCATTTTTTCTCCACAGAACAAAGGGACAGGATGCCATTTATAACCCCCCACCCTAGCCTGGGGTTGACCAATAAGAAGTCCATGCAGTACAACTGGGCCAAATAAGTATCCTGCCCCAGACTCAATGTACAGAACGTAGCACACGTAGCTCTGAGTTCAGGAGTGACATTCCACAGATTCTAAATAGATGTTGAACTGAAACCCAACTCCTATTTACAATTCCCTATTGACCATTAGTACTCTAGCTTTTAGTCCTCTCATCCTCTGCATTGTGTATTTATCTTCAAAATATTCTAGGGATTTGTCATTTAGGCATGTTTTTCTACAGTTCAGTATAAGGCTTTGCATCACAGATTGAGCTTCTCAGTTTTGTGATGTTTTTGAAATATCCATGTTCAAACTGGATTGAGATTCAGATATGATCATATCAAATCAGCAGATGTCACAAAGTGCTATACAGAAACCCAGCCTAAAACCCCATACAGCAAGCAATGTAGATTTAAAAGCACAGTGGCTAGGAAAAACTCCCTAGAAATTCACTCATCCATTCCTTTGACCCAATGGCAGTTTAAATTCAGGTTAAGTGAATCCTTCAAATTAGAAGATATGTCTGTCACATTGACTTTTCTGTCACTCAGATAATTTTGTTGACACTGAAAGGGCACTCTCAAAAGCTTGTTTCGGGGGAACTTTTTCCCCCACTGACAGCAGAAATTGTAAGTGGGCACTGACATTCACAAAGCCGACCGCTAAGACTGGTGACAAAGTTTGGGCGTAATTGCCACGTCCAGCCCTGGGTTTCAGGCTGGCGTGTTTAGTTTGTTTTGTTTAGTAGGGTTTTTTGTGTTCTAGGTTTTCTATTTCTATGTTGAAATGGTTCCCAATTAGAGGCAGCTGACAATCAGCTGCCTCTAATTGGGAACCATTTCCCCAACATAGAAATAGAAAACCTAGAACACAAAAAACCCTACTAAACAAAACAAAACAAACTAAACACACCATATATATGTTTGTGGTTTTCACTGGGGTTTTTGTGGGTCATTGTTGGTTGGTGTGTTTCATGTACACCGTAGTTACGATCCTCGTTGGTTTATTATTTTCCCAGTTTACGTTTAAATAAATATGTATACTGGAAGCATCGCTGCGCCTTGGTCCGTCACTCAAGGAGATCGTGACAGCCGTCTTTACAGTTTAACTCTGACACATTCATCATGGCCAGCACTCGCTCAGGAGAAGGAGAAGAGCTGAAATCCCTGAATTATCTTTGCATAGAATGCTCAGATGTGAGAGGACCCATTAGTCTTCAAACTGACAGCAATTCGCAGAGCAATCTAAAGGCATATATCATCTGGTTACAAACTTCATCGTCACGTGCTGAAGAGAAACTCGGGCCGAGGAACTGCCGGAATAGTTCTGCTGATTCAATCTCGAAAACGCAGCAAAAGTAACATTCTCAAGCAAATTAACATGGATAAGTGTTATTATTCTAGCATAGACTTGTTGACTTTGGGCTGCAGGAAGAAAAACTTCAACCTCAACTATGGACTCCAAGTTACTGTACTAAAACAGTGTTATCAAGCAAAATGTGACCCTTTTGTAAATGCCAGAATTGAACTCTTGTGAAGATACAATTGCAACCATCAAACAACTCCTCCACTTGGTTCATGGCTCTCAAAGAAATAAAATAAATAATATACATTCATTTTGACCTTTTCATTATAGACCCACAAGATGAGCAATCTATTTGAGGCAATCCAAATATTGTCCTTTTACAACTTCAAACCTGCTTGTGAATTCTGCCAAGAACTGTGAACCAACATCACTTCATGTTAATTGACCTCTTCATGCAAAACTGCAAGTGAATTTCAATGTGATATCAATAAATAACCAAACGTATGCTTGTCTCAGGCTCTTCGTTCTGCATACAGTTCTGAACTCAATTTCACACTCCAACGCTTTCACAGACAGTTTAGAAAGCCTGACGCCAACAGCAGGAAGTGAGAAGACAATTGCATTTTTTTATCAACTTTTTTGCAGAGGCTGTGTCTGTGTGTGCGTGCGTGCGCGTGTGTGAATGAGAAATCTGATTCAACCTCAAATATTGGGCAGTGACTCGTCCAATGTTTGTCCCAGCATTGATGGACCAGGGGAGTCCATGTTGGACCACTCACAATTAAGGACACAATTAACATAAGACAATGTTCTTGATTTTCTGATGGGGCATATAGCACAAAACACTGTACACCTTTTGAGGTTGCTATGACACTTTTTAATCTCTTTTGCTTATAAAACGTGTCTTTAATTCTATCTTATCAGTTTGACACAGTTTTTCAAAGGCATCACAAGGACAGAACCTTTGTGCTGGAGGAAATTAGTTTCTAGCGCCAACATTTTGCTTATAACTCAGCAAATTATTCAAAGCGGAGTGCTGTGAGTATCCAACAATTTAGTTACCATATTCAGACCCAGATCAGGTCTGCTGAGCAGTTTCTTATCACTAATACTTTGGTTATTGGCTTAGACATCAAATAAACTACTCCACTAGGCCTTCCGGCAGGGGGTAATTTGTTTGAAATGAAGGTGATTTGCTACTCCAAAGGGTTTTGGCCTTCTTGTTGTTGTTTTGTTATACTTGGCATGAATGTAATTTTGCCCAGTTGTGATCTAATCCAATACAAAGCTTTGTTTTTTTTCTCGGCTTAGCCACATGACTTCCGACAGAGAATGACATACACATCACGACGGGGGAAAAGAGCAGTAGAGTGGCGATGGTTTCAAAAGGAGTATCTGATGTAACCTGGATTCCTCTCAGGCAGACTACACACAGGGCAAACGGTCTCTCAGGGACTGGCACTACTCTACTCAGGGTGGGTAAAAACCTAAATGCAGAATGAACCATTTTTCCCTGTATTTAACGCCTTCCTTCAATTCTGACCAGTTTCTGACCAGTGTTCTCGGGGTGATGAGAGATGTTGGGGTTGCACCAGACATAGCATTTTCCTTGATGGCCAAAAAGCTACATTTTAGTCTCATCTGACCAGAGTACCTTCTTCCATATGTTTGGGGAGTCTCCCACATGCCTTTTGGTGAACACCAAACGTGTTTACTTATTTTGTTTCTTTAAGCAATTGTCAGGGATCAGCCAGGCTCCACCACCACACAATCACAGAGATCACTGTCACCTGATTTCTAATCACCCACACCTGCACGTCATTGGATCATCAGCACAGTCAGCATATAGGCACTCCCCCAACAGTCACTTTGTCTGGTCTCGTTTGAGTCAGGACTCACTCCCTGTTCCTCTAACCTCCGTTATCTACCTTGTATCATCTACCTTCCAGTGTCTCCCTCGTCTTCCTGGTTCCAGTGTTCATCCTCCGGCTACCTCCTTCTCCTCATACAAGAATACCTGTCTGGATTTCCCATCACCATCTTACAGAGACTTTCTCTACTCCATTTTTTCATCACCAGCTATATTTCATTTAAACCTGTTACTCCTTTTTGTCTTGAGTCTCTGTTCCATAACCGCAATGGCCTCTTTTTGGCCACTCTTCTGTAAAGCCCAGCTCTGTGGAGTGTACGGCTTAAAGTGGTCCTATGGACAGATACTGTGGAGCTTTGCAGCTACTTCTGAGCTATCTTTGGTCTCTTTGTTGCCTCTCTGATTAATGCCCTCCTTGCCTGGTCCGTGAGATTTGGTGGGCCCTCTCTTGGCAGGTTTGTTGTGGTGCCATATTCTTAAAATGTTTTAATCATGGATTTAATGGTGGTCCGTGGGATGTTCAAAGTTCTTTTCTTTTTATAACCCAACCCTGACCTGTACTTCTCCACAACTGGTCTCTGACCTGTTTGGAGAGCTCCTTGGTCTTCTCTGGAGACTTTCAGAACAGGTTATGTGACACTTAGACTGCACACAGGTGGACTTTATTTAACTAATTATGTGACTTCTGAAGGTAGTTGGTTACACCAGATCTTATTTAGGGGCTTCATAGCAATGGGGGTAAACACATACGTATGCACACACCAGTTTTCCGTTTTTATTATTATTTTATTTTTTTGAACAAGTAATATTTTTCATTTCACTTCACCAATTTGGACTATTTTATGTATGTGCATTACATGAACTCCAAATATAAATCCATTACAATTACAGGTTGTAATGCAACAAAGTAGGAAAAACGCCAAGGGGGATGAATACTTTTGCAAGGCACTGTAAATGTCCCTCCTTTTTCAAGTTCCCAACTTTTAAATCGGCTCACTAGAGTATATCGAAAGCAAAGGTGTCTGATGATGTGACAAACACCCCCAAAATAAACCATCCACCTCATTTAATCAAACCGCAAATTTAAAATAATTAACACCCAAGCCCAATCGCCTCTGAGTCTGGCTCCTCCATCTTCTAAATGAAGACCTTTGATGGGGACTGATTGTTTCACATGTTTGACTGTGGGGAGCCATTACTCTCGGGCCTGCTTGGTTTTGATTAAGCTTTGTTTTATTACGCCATCTCCCACCGTGTTTGCCAGCGTAACGATCAGAGGCTATTTCACGATTTGGTGAATGCTGAAGCCTAAATTCCATTGGCTTCTGAGCCGTTTGTCTCTAGTCCAGAGGGTACGACAATTACAAGATGATCGCATTTTGGGACGCCCCCCCTTCAAATGCACAGTGTATTCAGCTCTTTTGCCCCAGGTTGAGCTGCATTGCTTACTTTTTGTGACTTGTACTATACATAACCATTATCATTGTTGACATTCGTTTAAATACGTCCATTATTTGATTGCCCAAATGTGAAAGAACATTAAGACAATGACTGTTATTGTGCTAAACTTCACAATGCTACTATGGTTGTTTTCTTTAGGGCACAAAATGGAAAATGTAAAAAGGTTTGCTACAGTAAACAAAAATGTGTGTTTCTTCCAGGTAGTTTTAGTCTGTTTTCTACCATTTGGTACCTAATGAACACGACCCGGGTTATCCATATCCAGTGGAAACATGACAGCTAGGCCTTTACTGACTCTGTTAGAATGTGAAAAAAGACTCCTGATTAATCTTTCGGTTTCATAATGTTGAATTTCTCACTATGACAACTCATCACTTCTCCATTACCTTTCTTGTGGTAGCATTAGAAAATGTATATCATTGCGTATGGGAGAAAAATGTTAATTGGATCATTTTGCCGGATAGTGATGAGTTGTTGAAGGAGGCATGCATAAGGCATTCTTAACACCTTTATGAAACCGGTGATGACACTGTCATGAATGTTGCAGTTTCATTTATACAACATTCTTAGCACATTCATTCAACATCATTCATTACATTACAATAAGGCATTTTAGTAGAACATCTGGTGGGAGTGAGAAAGATAGTTGCTCGTGTTACTGACTGGGTGAAACAATTATGTTAGCCTGCTGACATAAAGGATTTAGTTTGTGGAACTAATACAAGTCTTGAGGTCTTAGCTAAGATTGCTAACTACCACATTACAATGGAAAACAATTCCTCAGGTGCCATCCAGACATGGGTTAAAATAATATTTTAAGGCCTCCCGAGTTGCGCAGCGGTCTAAAGCACTGCATCACTACTGATTTGGGTTCGATCCCGGGCTGTGTCACAGCTGGCCGCAACCGGGAGACCCATGAGGCGGTGCACAATTGGCCCAGCGTTGTCCGGGTTAGGGGGAGGGTTTGGCCGGCTGGGATGTCCTTGTCCCATCGCGCTCTAGTGACTCCTTGTGGCGGCCTTGCGCATGCACGCTGACTTCGGTCGCCAGCTGTATGGTGTTTAATCCGACACATTGGTGCGGCTGGCTTCCGGGTTAAGCAAGCACTGTGTCATGAAGCAGTGGAGCTTGGCAGGGTCGTGTTTCAGAGGATGTTCAAATTTTGATCACAAATGTACCCAAATACCTATTATACAGTATGTCAAGGTTTATGATTAGTGAATGCCATAATGTAGTTATTTTGTTAGATAACCGATTCACAAATCATGGGAATTTGTTTCTCTATGTAGTTTCCCTCCAAGGCACATGTTGCTATGCAACCCCTTGCACTTGCCTGGGCAGGCCTGCTCCCTCTGTGGCTAAAGACAGCATGAGAAATGTTGTAGCAAAGGTTTGTGCTATGAAACTAAATAAATAGAGTGATGTAGTTTTATTGGAATTTGCAACGGTTGTTGGTAAATAATGAATATGCTGGCTTCTGATAGGATTTACTGCATCCTTAAATATATTAAAATATCTGGTCTGATTACTGGCAGGTAACCTAGTGGTTAAGAGTGTTGGGCCAGAAAGTGAAAGGCTGCTGGTACTAATTCCCAAACTGACTAGGTAAAAAATCTGTACAAATCTGACCATGGCACTTAACCCTAATTGCTCCTTTAAGTCGCTCTGGATAAGATCGTCTGTCAAATGACTAAAATGTAAATGTACTTTGATAGACTACTATATTATCCTTACTTAGGAGCGTAGGGCAGTTAGATCACATATTTCATTACAAATTACTACACTCAGACTACCACCACATACTGTCAACTGTGATAGAGTACAGAAGACATTGTGGTGAAGTTGAAAATAAAAACGTTTATTTTATCACAACAGTCTGAACAACAGCGGGATGTTTAGGAAGTCCTCTCTGGGCTGGAGAGGCATAAGTGGGAAGAGGGACCAACTGGCCGTGGAAGGGCTCCCCTTCCCTCGGAGAACTGCTTACGTATGGGTCCTTTTCCAACAATGCACAGTTAAATAACTTTCAAAAACAATAGTGATACGAGGAATGAATACACTGTGAATAACAATAACAAGTAAAAATAACATATCTATACAGGGAGTACCAGTACTGAGTTGATGTGCAGGGGTACGAGGTAATTGAGATAGCTATGTACACATAGGTAGGAATAAGGTGACTAGGCAAGAGGATAGATAACAGAAAGTAACAGCAGGGTATGTGGTGAAAGTGTGTGTGTGCATGTGAGTGAGTGTGTGACGTCAGTATGCATGTGTTGGCGTCGTATGTGTGTGTGTGCATACAGTAGGTAGTGTGTGTATGTGTCTGTGTTGGGGTGTCAGTGTAAGTATGTGTGAGTGTGTGGGTACAGTCCAGTGTGCATGCATAGTGTCAGTGCAGGAGAGTTAGTGCAACAAAGAGTATCTGTGTGTTGGGGTGTCAGTGTAAGAATGTGTGTGTGTGTGTGTGGGGGGGGGTGTAGAGTCCAGTGTGTGTGCATAGAGACAGTGCAAGAGAGTCAGTGCAAAGAAGGATCAATATCGGTAGTCTAGGTAGCCATTTGATTAGCTATTTAGCAGTCTCATGGCTTGGTGGTAGAATCTGTTCAGGATCCTGTTGGTGCACTGGTACTGCTTGCCGTGGGGAAGCAGAGAGAACAGTCTAGGCTTGGGTGGCTGAAGTCTTTGACAGTTTTTTGGGCCTTCCTCTGACACCGCTTTGTATAGAAGTCCTGAATGGAATGGAGCTCAGCCCCTGTAATGTACTGGGTCATACTCACCACCCTCTACAGCACCTTGAGGTCAGGTGCCTTGCAGTTGCCGTACCAAGCGATGATCCAGACAGTCAAGATCCTCTCAGTGGTGCAGTTGTAGAACCTTTTGAGGATCAGAGGGCCCATGCCAAATCTTTTCAGACTCCTGAGGGGGAATAGGCGCTGTCGTGCCCTCTTCACAACTGTGTGGGTGTGTGTGGACCATGTTAATTCCTTAGTGATGTGGACACCAAGGACATTGAAGTTCTCCACTACATCCCTGTCAATGTGGATGGGGGTGTGCTCACCCCATTTCCTTTAGTTCACGATCAGTTCCTTTGTCTTGCTGACATTTCAGGGAGATGTTGTCCTGGCAGTCCCTACCAGGTCTCTGACATACTCCCAATGGGCTGCCTTATTGTCGTAGGTGATCAGACCTACCACCAATGTGTCGTCAGCAAACTTGATGATGGTGTTTGAGTCGTGTGCGTCCACACAGTCGTGGGTGAACAGGGAGTGCAGGGGGGGACTAAGCACACACCCCTGAGGGGCCCCCGTGTTGATGATCAGCGTGGCGGATATATTGCTGCCTACCCTCTCCGCCTGGGGGTGGCCAGTCAGGCTGTCCAGGATCCAGTTGCAAAGGGAGGTGTTCAGGTTAGAGGGGACTGTGCTGTTGGATGCTGAGCTGTAGTCAATGAACAGCATTCTTACATACAGTTAAAGTCGGAAGTTTACATACACTTAGGTTGGAGTCATTAAGACTGCTTTTTCAACCACTCCACAAAATTCTTGTTAACAAACTATAGTTTTGGCAAGTCGGTCAGGACATCTACTTTGTGCATGACACAAGTCATTTTACCAACAATTGTTTACAGACAGATTATTTCACTTATAATACACTGTATCACTATTCCAGTGGGTCATAAGTTTACACTAAGTTGACTGTGCCTTAAAACAGCTTGGAAAATTCCAGAAAATTATGTAATGGCTTTAGAAGCTTCTGATGGGCTAATTGACATCAATTGAGTCAATTGGAGGTGTACCTGTGGATGTATTTCAAGGCCTACCTTCAAACTCAGTGCCTCTTTGCTTGACATCATGGGAAAATCAAAAGAAATACGCCAAGACCTCAGATCTCCACAAGTCTGGTTCATCCTTGGGAGCAATTTCCAAACGACTGAAGGTACCACGCTCATCTGTACAAACAATAGTACTGTAACGAATACGCTGAGGCAGAGTTAGAATCCATATGCGGAGGTTTATTAAGGGCAGATTCCTGGAACATATACGATAAGGCAGGCAGAGGGTCAAAACCAGAGAAGCAGTCAGATCTGTCGTCATACAAAGGGATAATCCAAAAGGCAGAGGTCAGTAGGCAGGCAAGAGATCTTAACAGAAACATCAGTCCAATAGGTAATCCAAAACGCTCGGTAAGGCAGGGTAACTGGCAATACTTCGCAATGAGTACAGGCATAGTTACAGGTTAAATAGCAACCAAACAGGAAAATGATGCAGAGGAAGCCAAAGGGAGTGGAGCACTGTCAGTACTCAGGTGATGGCTCCCTCTGCTGGTTTGGCCTTACAAGTACGCAAGTATAAACACCACAGGACCATGCAGCCATCATACCGCTCAGGAAGGTGACGCGTTCTATCTCCTAGAGATGAACGTACTTTGGTGTGAAAAGTGCAAATCAATATCAGAACAACAGCAAAGGACATTGTGAAGACGAGTCCTATATCGATATAACCTGAAAGGCCGCTCAGCAAGGAAGAAGCCACTGATCCAAAATCGCCATAATAAAGCCAGACTACGGTTTGCAACTGCACATGGAGACAAAGATCGCACTTTTTGGAGAAATGTCCTCTGGTCTGATGAAACAAAAATATAACTGTTTGGCCATAATGACCATTGTTATGTTTGGAGGAAAAAGGGGGAGGCTTGCAAGCCAAAGAACACCATCCCAACCATGAAGCACAGGGGTAGAAGCATCATGTTGTGGGGGTGCTTTGCTGCAGGAGGGACTGGTGCACTTCACAATATAGATGGCATCATGAGGTAGGAAAAGTATGTGGATATACTGAAGCAACATCTCAAGACATCAGTCAGGAAGTTAAAGCTTGTTCGCAAATGGGTCTTCCAAATGGACAATGACCCCAAGCATACTTACAAAGTTGTGGCAAAATGGCTTAAGGACAATAAAGTCAAGGTATTGGAGTGGCCATCACAAAGCCCTGACTTCAATCCTATAGAACATTTGTGGGCAGAACTGAAAAGGCGTGTGCGAGCAAGGAGGCCTACAAACCTCAGTTACACCAGCTCTGTCAGGAGGAATGGGCCAAAATTCACCCAACTTATTGTGGGAAGCTTGTTGAAGGCTACCCGAAACATTTGACTCAAGTTAAACAATTTAAAGGCAATGCTACCGAATTGAGTGTATGTAAACTTCTGACCCACTGGGAATGTGATGAAAGAAATAAAAGCTGAAATAAATCATTCTCTACTATTATTCTGACATTTCACATTCTTAAAATAAAGTGGTGATCCTAACTGACCTAAGACAGGGAATTGTTGCTAGGATTAAATGTCAGGAATTGTGAAAAACTGAGTTTAAATGTATTTGGCTAAGGTGTATGTAAACTTCCGACTTCATCTGTAGGTATAAACAGTGTAGAGGTGGAGCTTTCACCTTACATATCTGCAAACAATGATTTTTATGTAAATACTGCTGGCTTGGCTACAAAACCTGCGTGGACAATGTGCCTGTATTGAGACCTTGGTTGAATAAGGACTAGACCTTAGTCTAGCAATACTGTACTGCAACCTGTAATGCAACCTTGCCCTCACTCTAAATAATCACTATGCTGACAAGGTTAGGTAAGTGAGAGCAATAGGTTGGAAGCTTGGATTTCACCAATCCAATAACGTACAGATCAGTGAATTGCTCAAAAAGGGGAGGAACAAGTGTCTATTTCTCAATTATGTAAAACAAATAAATATCCTTGCCTCCTCTCCTTCATTGCACTTCACCTTTTCATCTATCAAGTATTGTCCAATCAGTGCAGATAAAGGGGAGGAGAGGACAGATCACAGCAACTGAGCAGCTCACAGCAACTGAGATTGAGCTACTATGTAGCCCAAGGAAATTACCATGTATTATGGAGTAAGACTGCCATCAAGTGTGCTAAAAGCAAAATACATGGAGAATTGTCAACAACACTGCCTTTCTGGTTTCAAAAGGTCCGAAAAGCACTGCAAATACTTCACTTTCATAATAAAGCTCCCCTATATATGCATAGTCACTTTAACCATATCTACATGTCCATACTACCTCAATCAGCCTGACTAACTGGTGTCTGTATGTAGCCTCGCTACTTTTATAGCCTCGCTACTGTATATAGCCTCACTACTGTTATTTTTCACTGTCTTTTTTACTGTTGTTTTATTTCTTTACTTACCTACTGTTCACCTAATACCTTTTTTGCGCTATTGGTTAGAGCCTGTAAGTAAGCATTTCACTGTAAGGTCTACACCTGTTGTACTCGACGCACGTGACAAATAAACTTTGATTTGATTTGGTGCATCTGTACCCATCACAAATGTATGTCTTACTTCTCTCTTTGGAAACCTTTGGTACCCTCTCAACATGAATGACTTCTACTCCAGTCTCTAATGCAGTGTGACATATCTGAGCACATAATGGACAAGAAAATAAGTTTCATTTTATTTTCAGTTTGAAACATTGCATTTGGCATTTGTCCTGGGTTGTGTTCAGTACGACAGAACAGTGTCGTTCAACAAAAACGGTACTGTACTAAAAAAAGGCGATTTCAAATGGTCACATCAACTTTGATCAGCCACACCCACAAAATGGAAGCAAACGTTCCTTGAAGGCTGTTGAAGAACAGTGCTCACCGTTTTGGATAAACGTGTCATTTAGTACAAACTGTCACTCAGTCTAACAAAAGGTGAATGGAATTGAACGCACCTCAGGACATTAAAGTTTTGATTCCGTGTCATATTTGCTTATAATCCAAATTGCATGACTCTTCACAAAATCAAACATACAGTGCCTAGTGAAAGTCTTCACACCCTTTTCACAGTTGTCACAGTTTGCTGCCTTATATATATTATATATAATATATATATTGTATTTATTTCCTACTAATCTACAACATAACCTACTCCACATTTTCAAAGTGGGGGGTAAATTTACATTTATGGAGATTTTCTAGAATTAATAAAAATAAATCTTGATTGCATCTTGATTGTGTGTCTTCACACTGCAGACTGAATAATTGTTTGAATAAACTCTTGGAGCAACATAAACTACATAACCAAAATTATGTGGACACCTGCTTGTCGAACGTCTCATTCCAAAATCATGGGCATTATTATGGAGTTGGTCTCCCCTTTGCTGCTATAACAGCCTCTTTTGGGAGGCTTCCCACTAGATGTAGTAACATTGCTGCGTGGACTTGCTTCCATTCAGCCACAAGAGCAATAGTGAGGTCGGGCACTGATGTTGGGCGATTAGGCCTGGCTCGCAGACAGCGTTCCAAATTCATCCCAAAGGTGTTCGATGGGGTTGAGGTCAGGGCTCTGGGCTCTGGGCAGGCCAGTCAAGTTCTTCCATACCAATCTCAACAAACCATTTCTGTATGGACCGCGCTTTGTGTACATTGTCATTATGAACAGAAAAGGGCCTTCCCCAAACTGTTGCCACAAAGTTGGAAGCACAGAATCATCTAGAATGTTATTGTATGCTTTTGCGTTGAGATTTCCCTTCACTGGAACTAAGGGGCCTATTCCTCCTCAACCAAACTTTAGACCAAGATTTGTCAATCGGACTACCAGATGGTGAAGCGTGACTCATCACTCCAGAGAACGCATTCACACTGCTCTAGAGTCTAATGGCGGCGAGCTTTACACCACACCAGCCGATGCTTGGCATTGCGCATGGTGATCTTAGTCTTGTGTGCATCTGCTCAGCCATGGAAACCCATTTCATGAAGCTCCCGACTAATAATTATGGGGCTGATGTTGCTTCCAGAGGCAGTAATGTCAGCCACACTCGGTAGTGAGTATTTCAACCGAGGACAGACGATGTTCACGCGCTACGAGCTTCAGCACTCGGGGGTCCTGTTCTGTGAGCTTGTGTGGCCTACCACATCACGGCAGAAATTTGATGAGCTGACTTGTTCGAAAGGTGTTATCCCATGACGGTGCCACGTTGAAAGTCATTGAGCTCTTCAGTAAGTCTGCCAATGTTTATCTATGGAGATTGCATGGCTGTGTGCTCGATTTTATACACATCAGCAACGGGTGTGGCTGAATTAGCCGAATCCACAAATTTGAAGGGGTGTCCACATACTTTTGCATACATAGTGTATATCCATTGTTTTTGCCAAATATACTCAAGCTCAATCAATTTTAGTTGGGGATCATTGATGGACAGCAATATTCAAGTCTTAGCTCTGATATTTCAAACAGATGTGTGTCAGCATCGAGACTGGACCACTCAACACCCCTTGGGAAGCCATTTATGTGTGTCTTTAGTCTTAAAATGTGTGTATTTGTCCCACTGAAAAAATGAAAGTATCCCAGTGTTAGATCTTCAAAATATTGAAGTAGGTTTTCCAATAAGTTTTTCCTGGGGGTTGCCAATTTCATATTTATTTTGGTATTGAAAAAACCCCAACCAAGGATCATCAAAAGGCTGTAACGTAACAAGTCTGATTACTTTCCCGAATGCATTGTTTACACACACTACATGATAAAAGTATGTGACCACCTGCCCGTCGAACATCTCATTCCAAAATCATGGACATTAATATGGAGTTGGTCCCCACTTTGCTGTCATAGACTGTTCTCTCTACTACCGCATGGCAAGCGGGACTGGAGTGCCAAGTCTAGGACAAAAAGGCTTCTCAACAGTTTTTACCCCCAAGCCATAAGACTCCTGAACAGGTAATCAAATGGCTATCCGGACTTGCATGGTCACTTTAACTATACTTTCATGTACATACTACCTCAATTGGACCGACCAACCAGTGCTCCCGCACATTGGCTACCTGGGCTATCTATCTGCATTGTGTCCCACCACCCGCCAACCCCTTTTTTACACTACTGCAACTCTCTGTTCATCATATATGCATAGTCACTTTAACCATAACTACATGTACATATACTACCTCAATCAGCCTGACTAATCGGTGTCTGTATGTAGCCTCGCTACTTTTATAGCCTCGCTACTTTTACAGCCTCGCTACTGTTTATTGCCTCGCTACTGTACATACTGTTGTTTTTATTTCTTTACTTACCTATTGTTCACCTAATATCTTTTTTATTTTCACTGCTGGTTAGAGCCTGTAAGTAAGCATTTCACTGTAAGGTCTACACCTGTTGTATTCGGCGCATGTGACAAACTTTGATTTGATTCCGCTCGCGCTCCCGAGGGAGTATGATGGGACGGCTGCCGGATGCCAGGGGTTCCTACCCCAGCTGGAACTGGCGACCGTCCACCCGGCTCCTTCGGGATGTGAGAGCGTGTCCGCCCTCGTCTCCTGCCTCTCAGGCAAAGCCCTGGAGTGTGCCAACTCCGTATGGAGTGACGGAGACGCGGCGTTGGACCATTACGCAGAGTTCACCTGCCGAGACACCACCCTCACGTTGGACCAGTTGCTGGACCTGTCCATCCGGGTGGACAACCTGCTGGCTACCCACGGACGTCCGGATCGGGGGCTGTTAGTTCCATCCTCCAGCACCTCCGCTCTGAAGCCCATGGAGCTGGGAGGTGCTGCACTTGGCCGCAGAGGGCACACTGCTGGTCGGTGTTGGGGGGTTCCTCGGGGTCAAGGCAGCAGGCAGGGCACTATCGTGTCACCCCAGGTGAGTCAGCACCAGGCTCACCCAGAGCCCACTGTTGCTCACATGTATGTGTTTATTAAATGTCCTGAGTTTTCCCCACATTCCCAGCATAAGGCGCTCGTAGATTCAGGGGGAATTTTATTGACCGTTCATTTGCCCATAGATTAGGGTTCCCCGTTGTTCCTGTTGATATGCCCTTCCCTACGCCCTAGATAGTCGACCATTAGGGTCAGGGCTGATTAGGGAGGCCACCGCTCCACTAGACATGGTTGCACAGGAGGGTCACAAGGAGAGAATCATTCTCTTCCTTATTAATTCTCCTGCATTTCCCGTGGTGCTGAGCCTACCCTGGTTGGCTTGTCATGACCCCACCATTTCGTGGCAACAGAGGGCTCTCAAGGGGTGGTCACAAAAGTGCTCAGGGAGGTGTGTAGGGGTTTCCAACGGTGCGACTACAGTGGAAAGTCCAGGCCAGGTCTCCACTGTGCGCATCCCCTCAGAATATGCCGATTTGGCTCTCGCCTTCTGCAAGAAGAAGGCGACTCAATTACCACCCCATCGACGGGGGGATTGTGCGATAAATCTCAGGAGTCACGTGTATCCTCTGTCACAGGAGGAGACGGCGGCTATGGAAACATATGTCTCCGAATCCCTGGGGCAGGGATACATTCGGCCCTCCACTTCACCTGCCTCCTTGAGTTTCTTTTTTGTGAAAAAAAGAAGGATGGAGGTCTGCGCCCGTGTATTGACTATCAGGGTATCAATCAGATCACTGTGAGGTACAGCTACCCGCTGCCTCTTATAGCCAGTGGGATAGAGTCAATGCACGGGGAGCACTTCTTCACAAAATTGGATCTCAGGAGTGCTTACAACCTGGTGTGTATCCGGGAAGGGAACGAGTAGAAGACGGCATTTAGTACCACCTTTGGGTACTATGAGTACCTCGTCATGCCGTACGGGTTGATGAATGCTCCATCAGTCTTCCAGGCCTTTGTTGACGAGATTTTCCGGGACCTGCACGGGCAGGGTGTAGTGGTTTATATCGACAACATTTTGATATACTCCGCTACACGCGCCGAGCACGTGTCCCTGGTGCGCAGGGTGCTTGATTGACTGTTGGAGCATAACCTGTACTTCAAGGCTGAGAAATGTCTGTTCTTCCAACAGTCCGTCTCCTTCTTAGAGTACCGCATTTCCACGTCAGAGGTGGAGATGGAGAGTGACCGCATTTCAGCCGTGTGTAATTGGCCAACTCCCACCACGGTAAAGGAAGTGCAGCGGTTCCTAGGGTTTGCCAACTACTACCGGAGATTTATCCGGGGCTTTGGTCAGGTAGTGGCTCCAATTACCTCACTGCTGAAGGGGGGACCGGTGCGACTGCAGTGGTCGGCTGAGGCAGACAGGGCTATTGGTCACCTGAAGGCTCTGTTTATCTCGGCTCCCGTGCTGGCTCCGGATCCCTCTTTGGCGTTCGTTGTGGAGGTGGACGCGTCCGAGGCTGAGATAGGAGCCGTGCTCTCTCAGTGCCCGGGTACGCCACCGAAGCTCCGCTCCTGTGCCTTCGTTTCGAAGAAGCTCAGCACGGCGGTGCGAAACTATGATGTGGGGGACCGGGAGCTGTTGGCTGTCGTCAAGGCTCTGAAGGCGTGGAGACATTGGCTTGAGGGGTCGAAACACCCTTTTCTCATCTGGACTGACCACCGCAATCTGGAGTACATCCGGGTGGCGAGGAGACTGAACCCTCGCCAGGCAAGGTGGGCCATGTTTTTTACCTGTTTTGTTTTCACCCTGTCCTACCGACCAGGTTCCCAGAACGCTAAGGCAGACGCACTGTCCCGGATGTATGACACAGAGGAGCGGTCCATGGATCACACTCCCATACTCCTGGCCTCTTACCGGTAGTGTGGGAGCTGGACGCGGACATCGAGCGGGCGTTACGTACAGAGCCCACTCCCTCTCAGTGTCCAGCTGGGCGTCTGTATGTTCCGTCTGCTGTCCGCGACCGGTTGATCTATTGGGCCCACACGTCACCCTCCTCTGGTCATCCTGGCATCGGTCGGACAGTGCGCTGTCTTAGTGGGAAGTACTGGTGGTCCACCTTGGACAAGGACGTGAGGGTTTATGTTTCCTCCTGCTCGGTGTTCACCCAGTGCAAGGCTCCTAGGCACCTGCCCAGAGTGAAGTTACAACCCCTACCCATTCCACAACGGCCATGGTCTCACCTGTCAGTGGACTTCCTGACTGATCTTTCTCCCTCACAGGGTAACACCACGATCCTGGTCGTTGTGGATCGGTTTTCTAAGTCCTGCCGTCTCCTCCCTTTGCCCGTTTTCCCTACGGCCCTACAGACTGCGGAGGCTCTGTTCGCACCGGGGAGCCGGGTCTGGCTCTCGACCCGAAGCCTGCCCTGCCGGAAGCTGGGTCCACGGTTTGTGGGGCCATTCAAAGTCATGAGGAGACTGAACGAGGTATGCTACAGGTTACAGCTTCCCTCAGATTACCGTATTAATCCCTCGTTCCATGTGTCTCTCCTCAGGCCGGTGGTGGCTGGTCCACTCCAGGAGTGCGGGAGGTTCCTCCGCCTTCTCTGGACATCGAGGGGGCCCCGGCGTATGCTGTTCGAGCCATCATGGACCCGAGGCGTCGGAGGAGGGGCCTTCAGTACCTCGTGGAGTGGGAGGGGTATGGTCTGGAGGAGAGATGCTGGGTGCCGGTAGAGGACGTTCCGGACCCTTCGTTGCTGCGGGAGTTCCACCGTCTCCATTCGGATCGCCCTGCGCCTCGTCCTCCGGGTCGTCCCCGAGGCCGGTGTCGGCGTGCTGCTGGAGCCGCACATCAAGGGGGGGTACTGTCACGACTTCCGCCGAAGTCGGTCCCTCTCTTTGCTCGGGCGGCGTTCAGCGGTCGACATCACCGGTTTTCTATCCATAGCCGATCCATTTTTAATTTTCCATTGTTTTTGTCTTGTTTTACACACCTGGTTTCAATCCCAGAATTACTTGTTCAACATTTAACCCTCTGTTCCCCCATGTTTGTTTGTGAGTGACTGTTTGTATGCAATAGGTCCGTTAGTTGTGTGCTCTGTATTTTCAGATGTATGAACATTTGAACATGTATGAACATGTGTGAACATTTGAGTAAATACGTGTATTACCCAATTCTGCTGTCCTGTGCCTGACTCCTCTACACCAGCTACATCCAGGATCTTTTTACAAAACAACTCTAGTGGTTTCCTATATTCCAACATAGCTTGACTTCTCTTGTTTCCTTTTTCTTTGCCACTGTAACCCACCTATTCTCACTTTCTGTACTATTAGCTTCACCCGACTCACTAACACACCTCCACTGTGGGCCTCTATAATGCCCCACCAGCAGACGGTCGACCAATTGCGTTCACGTTGTAATTCTGCGTCACGCAGTTGCTAAACTAATCGTCTCGCAATCCCTTGTCAAAGTCAGTGTATGAGTTGCGAAACGTGCCTATTTTCCTCTAAAGTACATACCTGTCACGATTCTAAATCTGTACAATATTACAGATATCAAGTTAGTTATTGCACATCTCGGAAAATATTTGTAATGTACTTCTTGTTGACGAAATTCATGTGACTGTTGGGTCTTTGAGCTAGCGCCCAATTGACTCTAATTCACTCCTTCAAGGAGAGATTTTCATTGTCATTTACAGTGCACTCGGAAAGTATTCAGACCCCTTGACTTTTTTCACATTTTGTTACATTACAGCCCAATTCAAAAATGTATTAAATTAATTAAAATCCTTATCAATCTACACACAATACTACATGATGAAAGATACTTTTTTGTTGTTTCAATTTTTGCTACTTTATAAAAAACGTAAAACATAAATATTTTATTTACATAAGTATTCTGACCCTTTGCTATGAGACTCAAAATTGAGCACAGGTGCATCCTTTCCATTGATCATCCTTGAGATGTTGCTACAACTTGATTGGAGTCCACCTGTAGTAAATTGTATTGTTTGGACATGATTTGGAAATGCACACACCTGTCTACATAGGGTTAACAGTGCATGTCAGAGCAAAAACCAAGCAATGAGGTCAAAGGAATTGTCCGTAGAGCTCAGAGACAGGATTATGTCGAGGCACAGATCTGGGGAAGGGTATCAAAAAACGTGCGCAGCATTGAAGGTCCCCAAGAACACAGTGGCCTCCATCATTCTTAAATGGAAGAAGTTTGGAACCACCAAGACTCTTCATAGAGCTGTCTTCCCGGGAAACTGAGCAAACTGGGGAGAAGGGCCTTAGTCAGGGAAGTGATCAAGAACCCGATGGTCACTTTGACTGGGCTCCAGAGTTCCTCTTTGGAGATGGTAGAACCTTCCAGAAGGACAACCATCTCTGCAGCACTTCACCAATCATGCCATTATGGTAGAGTGGCCAGACGGAAGCCATTCCTAAGTAAAAGGCAACACGCTTGGAGTTTGACAAAAGGCACCTAAAGGACTCTCAGACCATGAGAAACTCTGGTCTGATGAAACCAAGATTGAATGCTTTGGCCTGAATGTGAAGCATCACGTCTGGAGGAAACCTGGCACTATCCCTACGGTGAAGCATGGTGGTGGCAGCATCATGCTGTGGGGATGTTTTTCAGTGGCAGGGACTGGGAGACTAGTCAGGATAGAGGGAATGATGAATGGAGAAAAGTACAGAGAGATCCTTGATGAAAACCTGCTCCAGAGCGAGCAGGACCTCAGCCTGGGGGCGAAGGTTCACCTTCTAACAGGACATCGACCCTAAGCACACAGCCAAGACAATGGAGCAGTGGCTTTGGGACAAGTCTCAGAATGTCCTTGAGGGGCCCAGCCAGAGCACAGACTTGAACCTTATCGAACATCTCTGGTGTCGTGACTTTACTTTCATTCATCTGATGACTGTTTTTAATTTAATCCACTAACTATGTTTAATTGTTACCTGATTAAATAATCAGGTAACAATTAACTCATTAGGATTTGGGGCACCACGGAATAAGTTGTTTAGAGTTACACAGTCATCTTATTAATCATTACCTCTTATCAAATCATCATTCTGACCAGTCGTAACCTTCTTGGATCTAACCAGCCTTGCTAATTATTCAGTACTACACAAATTGGTTTAATTATTTATTTACTAGCTAACTAAATAATAACACAGAATACACACACACACACTTAACACACACACTTAACTGGACTGACAAAATATGATGGTTTATACATAACGAATGAAGAGGGGTGGGAAAAAGAGAGAGATAGAGAAAAAGGGACACTTATTGTGGACACATTCTATAACTATTCTCCCATTTGGAGTAAGAAATCATTTACGTGTGAAATGCCTTCATTCGTCGTTTATCACTGTCGGAACCAAACCTTCTTGGAAATGGTTTTGGTGGGGTCTCCTGTGGATGTAAGGCTCTGATTGTCCACAAGAGGTCACAATGTCCTTCTTCTTAGTTATCTGGTCTCCATGGGTGTTCATTCCTCAGAACAGCTACTTAGCTGTACCAGTGATTGTCTGAGATGAGCTTCTCCTCTCTCCACGTCAGGTAGATAGTCAAAGTTCCAAATCACTTTACACACGAAGCTGCAGACTGGCGGTGTCCTGGTCTGGTAGGTGAGTTCATTTTCTTCACCTCATGTTGAGGTTGAAAGTTTCAACCATTTCAAACGTGTAGCTCTCTGACTCATGTTTCCTGGTCTAAAGGTTGATTTCTCTTCCAAGCCTTTATGCACTCTTGGTCAAAAGGGGATGTTCCGTTGTGCTGACAAGCTCGCTGACCTCACTCATGGCGTGGCTACTTAATGTGCAAAGGATATCAAAAACTATTATCTCATTAGAAAACTAAAATCATTCCTATCTTAACACAAATACCTTCATAAATGTTCATATTATATACACAACTTATTGGATGGGTACTAGACAAATAAAGGGGGTATCCTTTCCAAGTTACAGTTTTTAATAAAATCACAAAATGAAAACCAATATTACATTAGTTTTCTACATCTCCCCACTAACCATTCCCCACATCAGGTCGCAGTTGTATATGAGAACTTGTTCTCAACTGGCCTACCTGGTAAATAAAGGTGAAATAAAATGTAATTTTTTTTAAACATTGTTACGTTATAAATATTGTTCCATTATTCACTTTTTGGACGTTAGAGTTTTGGACGGGAAAAAGTCTCTGGAGACAAAGGGACATTCCTTTAGTTGATACTAAAGGGAAAAGAGAGAGTTCTCTCCTGCTTAATTTAGGACAGAGTGCGAACGGTCAACCATCCAGCAGCTCCCCCTCTCCCCTCTGTGGGAGAGATAGAGGCCTGGTTACTGTCACAATCCCATCAGTCTGATCTGACCCATTCTGATCCCCACAGGACAGTCATGACACTGGAGAGACCTGAAAATAGCTGTGCAGCGATGTTCCCCATCCAACCTGACAGTGCTTGAGAGGATCTGCAGAGAAGAATGGGAGAAACTCCCCAAATACAAGTGTGCCAAGCTTGTAGCATCATACCCAAGAAGACGCAATGCTGTAATCGTTGCCAAAAGTGATTCAACAAAGTTCTGAGTAAAGGATCTGAATACTTATGTAAATGTGATATTTCAAAAAATTTTTTTTAAAGAAATCTCAAAAATGTTCGCAAACAAATGGCATCACTATAGTCTCTAGGCCGTTCCGAATTCAACGAGGTGCCCCACTTGACCATAGATTGCTCGGTCTGACCGCAGCGATCCTGCAAACAAGTGTGCCTGGAATTAAACCTAACTAGTAGTGATTTTAACATGCTTTTGACATATTGTGGCCTCTGAGTCACATAGAGACATTTTTGAATGGGGTCATTGGGGACGGGTGGGGTGGACAAGCCACAGAGCCATTCTAGCTGCCCGCAGCAGTTCATTTAGTTTGACACACCCAAGTTTCTCACATAGAGCATAACCTGTAAAACAATGTTATCCTAACTCCTTCCGTGCATGCGATTTGTAAAATTCCTTTTGCCATGCTCTGGGCCACCTTTACTCCTTTATGAGAGTACGCTGCCCCCTTCATACCCTAAAAGGGAAGTATGAACTTGCAATATATCATATGGCCAATGCCGTTGTACCATATTGCAATTGGACAGCCATCAAGTCAATTTCATTCTGCAAATGTTGGTACTGGCAATATATCATATGTCTAATGGACACTGTCCATTTCAATATACTTAAGCAGTGATTTACGATCACCAAATTGACTGGCTGAAATCAACACCAATGAGCAAGGGAGAGGAACCACCATCACTGCTAGGCCATCCCGAGTTCAACGAGCCAGACAACATGTTATACTGCAATTGGACAGTGTCCATTGCCAATATACTTACAAAGGGATTTACCATCACGAATCAGGCAAGCTAAAATTAACACCTAAGAGTGAAGGACAGGAAACACCATGTCTGTTTGGCTCATACTATATATAGCTAATCAACATTTTGTACATTTCCAATAAAAGACGTTGCTAATTGGGCAGTGCTTGTGTCATTGCTCAGAATCATCATACACAGTCTAAGGATAGCACAGACAGAGTGTGTGTGTACTGTATCGTGTCCCAGTAGTGGACTTTAGTAGTTTAAGCCCTTTAACTGCATGTCCAAGTTGTGATGGTAAATGCCCATTGAACATACGATATATTTCCAGTGCCAATATTTGCAGTATGAAATCATGTGTCTAATGGACACTGTCCATTTCCAAAATATTTAAGCAGGGATTTACCATCAACAAATTGACAGGCTGAAATCAACACCAATGAGCGAGGGAGAGACACCACTTGCTCTGCTGGGCCATCCCTGAGTTCAACGAGCCCAACAATTGGGCATCACAGCAATGTACCTGCATGTCCAATTTGTTATGGTAAATTGTAATATATTGCTGATGGACAGTGTCAATTACACACATGATATATTGCCAGTCTGAACATGTTATACTGCAATTGGACAGTATCCATTGGCAATAAAAAACGTTGTGTATTGCCAATAAAATACGCTGCTAATTGGACAGTGCATGTGTCATTGCTCACAATAATTATATTGGCAATGGACACTGCACTGTCAAAAACAGTCCAAGGAGTGTATGTGTAAATGTACAATGTCCCAGGAATGGACTTTATGAGTTTAAGCCATTTAACTGCTTTTGCAATTCATGATGGTAAATGCCCATTGTAATAGATTGCTTTTAGACAGTGTCCATTAAACATATGATATATTGCCAGTGCCAAACTTTCATACTGCAAAGCAGGAGTGGCTTAAGGAGAAGTCTCAATGTCCTTGAGTGGCCCAGCCAGAGCCCGGGCTTGAACCCAATCGAACATCTCTGGAGAGACCTGAAAATAGCTGTGCAGCGATGTTCCCCATCCAACCTGACAGTGCTTGAGAGGATCTGCAGAGAAGAATGGGAGAAACTCCCCAAATACAAGTGTGCCAAGCTTGTAGCATCATACCCAAGAAGACGCAATGCTGTAATCGTTGCCAAAAGTGATTCAACAAAGTTCTGAGTAAAGGATCTGAATACTTATGTAAATGTGATATTTCAAAAAATTATTTTTTTTAAAGAAATCTCAAAAATGTTCGCAAACAAATGGCATCACTATAGTCTCTAGGCCGTTCCGAATTCAACGAGGTGCCCCACTTGACCATAGATTGCTCGGTCTGACCGCAGCGATCCTGCAAACAAGTGTGCCTGGAATTAAACCTAACTAGTAGTGATTTTAACATGCTTTTGACATATTGTGGCCTCTGAGTCACATAGAGACATTTTTGAATGGGGTCATTGGGGGGAGGGTGGGGTGGACAAGCCACAGAGCCATTCTAGCTGCCCGCAGCAGTTCATTTAGTTTGACACACCCAAGTTTCTCACATAGAGCATAACCTGTAAAACAATGTTATCCTAACTCCCCTTCCGTGCATGCGATTTGTAAAATTCCTTTTGCCATGCGTTCTGGGCCACCTTTACTCCTTTATGAGAGTACGCGGCCCCCTTCATACCCTAAAAGGGAAGTATGAACTTGCAATATATCATATGGCCAATGCCGTTGTACCATATTGCAATTGGACAGCCATCAAGTCAATTTCATTCTGCAAATGTTGGTACTGGCAATATATCATATGTCTAATGGACACTGTCCATTTCCAATATACTTAAGCAGTGATTTACGATCACCAAATTGACTGGCTGAAATCAACACCAATGAGCAAGGGAGAGGAACCACCATCACTGCTAGGCCATCCCGAGTTCAACGAGCCAGACAACATGTTATACTGCAATTGGACAGTGTCCATTGCCAATATACTTACAAAGGGATTTACCATCACGAATCAGGCAAGCTAAAATTAACACCTAAGAGTGAAGGACAGGAAACACCATGTCTGTTTGGCTCATACTATATATAGCTAATCAACATTTTGTACATTTCCAATAAAAGACGTTGCTAATTGGGCAGTGCTTGTGTCATTGCTCAGAATCATCATACACAGTCTAAGGATAGCACAGACAGAGTGTGTGTGTACTGTATCGTGTCCCAGCAGTGGACTTTAGTAGCTTAAGCCCTTTAACTGCCCTTTAACCCTTTAAGTTGTGATGGTAAATGCCCATTGAACATACGATATATTTCCAGTGCCAATATTTGCAGTATGAAATCATGTGTCTAATGGACACTGTCCATTTCCAAAATATTTAAGCAGGGATTTACCATCAACAAATTGACAGGCTGAAATCAACACCAACGAGCGAGGGAGAGACACCACTTGCTCTGCTGGGCCATCCCTGAGTTCAACGAGCCCAACAATTGGGCATCACAGCAATGTACCTGCATGTCCAATTTGTTATGTAAATTGTAATATATTGCTGATGGACAGTGTCAATTACACATATGATATATTGCCAGTCTGAACATGTTATACTGCAATTGGACAGTATCCATTGGCAATAAAAAACGTTGTGTATTGCCAATAAAATACGCTGCTAATTGGACAGTGCATGTGTCATTGCTCACAATAATTATATTGGCAATGGACACTGCACTGTCAAAACAGTCCAAGGAGTGTATGTGTAAATGTACAATGTCCCAGGAATGGACTTTATGAGTTTAAGCCATTTAACTGCTTTTGCAATTCATGATGGTAAATGCCCATTGTAATAGATTGCTTTTAGACAGTGTCCATTAAACATATGATATATTGCCAGTGCCAAACTTTCATACTGCAAAGCAGGAGTGGCTTAAGGAGAAGTCTCAATGTCCTTGAGTGGCCCAGCCAGAGCCCGGGCTTGAACCCAATCGAACATCTCTGGAGAGACCTGAAAATAGCTGTGCAGCGACGCTCCCCATCCAACCTGAGAGAGCTTTAGAGGATCTGCAGAGAAGAATGGGAGAAACTCCCCAAATACAGGTGTTCCAAGCTTGTACCCTCATATCCAAGAAGGCTCGAGGCTGTAATCGCTGCCAAAGGTGCTTCAACAAAGTACTGAGTAAAGGGTCTGAATGCTTATGCTTATGTAAATGTTTTTTATTTTTAATACATTTGCAAGAAAATCTAAAAACATGTTTTTGCTTTGTCATTATGGGGTATTTTGTGTAGATTGATGAGGGGGAAAAATATGTCATTCATTTTTGAATTAGGCTGTAACATAACAAAATGTGGAAAAAGTAAAGGGGTCTGAAAACTTTCTGAATGCACTGTATGTTGCAAACCGACCTAACATCCTGAGTTGGTAGTTTCAACACTTACATGTGCCATTTGGACTTATATGGGCCATTTGGACATGATTTGCTGACTTAGGCGTTTGGAACCTGACTTCCTGTGATCATATGTGGCAGAATGGACATATCATCCTGATTTGGTACTTTCAATACTTACATGGGCCATTTGGACATGGTTTGCTGACTTTTGTGACAAGTGGACATGTTGTCCATTTGGAGTATTACATGCCTGATATCAAGTAACATTTTATTTGATTACTTTTGGACCTAGACTTGGCGCTCTGAGATCGGTTGCCGTGCGGTAGCAGATAGAAGAGTCCATGACTTGGTTGACTGGATTCTTTTTACAATTCTTTGGGCCTTCTTCTGACACTGCTTAATATACGTCCAGGATGGCAGGAAGCTAAGCTCCAGCGACCTACGAGCTGTTGACATAATATAGGCCTTATGGACAAAATTGCATTAAAAAAAGACGAAACTATATCCATACGGCTCTTTAGTAATGGATGATTGACAAACAATTCAAAACATTTTCAAAAACAGTGCAAAACTTTCATTTGCCATATGGTTTCTGACGGTAGAGCGCACACGCCATCTATAGGATTTTTTGTTTATTACACGGTACATCAAGCATATACCATTTGCAAAACGTTTTGGACGATCTGCCGTACAAATCGGTGGTATTTTCTTTTGTGTATATGGGTTGTCCAATGGCAATGAGTGGCCATTCATTTTGTAAATAAAGCATATGGTTTCACAGACAAAATAACCAACTAGTTAGCTGACTATACAGCTAAACACCGCAACTATTTCCATGGGACAGAGAGCAATAATTAGAGCTCCACCACTGATGTGCTCGACTGTACCAACCAAGTTATTATGACATAAAAGGACTGGCTAATCTAAGAGCTATTCCCCAAGTTTGACCATTTCAAACAAACATCTGCTGTTTAATATTTCACTCACCTAGACATCGCTTATCAGTGCAAGGAAGTGTCTGAATCCGTATCACTAACCAACATAGATACAGCCTCTTTCACAGTGAAAAATCATGGCTGCATCGGCGCTATCATTTTGAGTAATGAAATAAAAAAATATGTAAAAGTCAAATGACAGCATACCCTGTTTACGGTTTCTGGTTGAGGACAACAGTCACCCAAACATGACAACAGATTGCTAGCAAGTTAATTTTGAGATAATGACACAGATATTATTGTTAGAAAAACAAGGCCGTTCACGGCAACTATAGTCATTTAAAGAAAGGAAGTCGACGGCTGCTGTGGATTCTAAAGAGTTAAAAAAGAGGGACCCATGACATGTTGATATAACCTGAAACAATGTGATATTGTTCTTCTGATTTTCCTATGTAATTAAATAAGTATAATGGGTATTTCACAGTAATATAAAATGTATTGATTTTACACAGTTGTTTGTACTGCAGGCTATGCATTAGATTGATTGTGAAACAGACTTCTGGACAATAAAAACATCTCATATGAACATTGATATGATGAATCCTTAGAATCAACGGGGTGGTCCCAATGACACTGTCCGGCCATTAGAGCCCGCCTTCTGTGAGTCTCCCAATAAATTAGAGAACTTACTAACCAGAAAGGAGTATAAATAATTTGTGCCGAATACAACAGGTGTAGACCTTACCGTGAAATGCTTACTTACAAGCCCTTAACCAACAATGCAGTTCAAGAAACAGAGTTAAGAAAATATTTACAAAATAAACAAAAGTAAAAAAAAAGAACACAAGAAAATGACATAACAATAATGAGGCTATATACAGGGGGTACCGGTACCGAGTCAATGTGCGAGGGTAGAGGTTAGTCGAGGTAGTTTGTAAAGTGACTATGCATAGATAGTAAACAGCGAGTAGCAGCAGTGTAAAAACAAAAGGGGTTTAATGTAAATAGTCCGGGTGGCCACTTAATTGTTTAGTAGTCTTATTTGGCGCTAGCGCCCCAATCCCGACTCTACCAGGTGAAATCTAAGGCGCCAAATTCAAAATCCAAAAGTTGAATTATTAAACATCCACCAATATACAAGTGTTCCATACTCATCAAAAGCTCTGTTTCTTGGCAATATCACAGCGTTGTCAGATTTCAAAAAGGCTTTACGGCGAAAGCAGCACATTTGATTGTTTGAGGATAGCACCGCACATATTTTCCAAATTAGCATAAATTCATATCCAGCGCGGGTCACACAAAACCCATAGGAGCTAAAAAATATCACTTACCTTTCGAAGAACTTCTGCTGAGGGCTTCCCAAGTGTCCAACGAAGACATCCAATGGTTCTTTGTAATAAATGACTTTAGTGATGGGAGAAACTCTAATATCCATAAATCTCCATTGGTTGGCGCATTATGATCAGAAAATCCAACGTTGAATCGCCCATTGAACCCATTGAAGAGAAGGCGTTCAAATATACCCATCAACTTTTCCTAAACAAATCATAGATCATTTAAAATGCATCCTTAGCTATCCTTTTATGAATATTAGCGATAATATTTCACTCGGATGGTAACCTAAACGTTATGAAAGGAAAATACAGTGGGGCGCGCACTCGGTCTCGCGCCCGTAAAATCTTGTTAACATCTGAGCTACCTGGACTATTTCCTGTTCCTATCCATTCTGCTCACTGCTACAGCTTCCAGGCTTTGTATAAAGACTGTTGACATCTAGTCATAGGTACTGCAGTCTCAGTCCTAGGTAAAATACAAATGAATAGGCACCCTGGAGAAGGTCATTTACAAAAAAACTGCAAATCCGGATTAATTTTCCTCGGTTTTTGCCTGCTATATCAGTTCTGTTATACTCACATACATTATTCTAACAGTTTTACAAACTTCAGAGTGTTTCCTATCCAATAGTACTAATTATGTGCATATCCTGAGTGGCAGGCATTTTACTTTGGGCACGCCAGACTCTCCAAAACCATCACCTATGCTGCCGCTCCCTAAGAAGTTAAAGTGGCTAGTGATACATTTATTAATCCACTTTTTAATTATTAAAGTGGCTAGAGATTTGAGTCGATGGCCGAACGGCATAGGCAAGATTCAGTAGATGGTATAGAGTACAGTGTATACATATGAGATGAGTAATGTCGGATATGTAAACATTATATAAAAAATTGTGAGAAACGAAAATTACCTGGATGCCATGTACAGTATTATAGTCTCTAAAAGGAAAAATATTACCACCGTCTCTTACGCATGTCATTTTCCAGATTTGCTCTAACGAAAAATGCACCTTTAGAATCCTCCAATCCTCTAAATTTAATTACTGGCAGAGAGCCATATAAATTGCAAAATAGTTGGGAAGAGATTTGATGGCACATGGTTTATGAATTGACACACACTATTGTTCAGGAGGAACAGAAAATTGCAAGAATTGCTATTCGTCTGTCCTGCACACATTCCCCAAAAAAAGACATACAGATTGTTCTGATCAAGTAGAAAAAAAAGTAACTGGACTGTAGCATATTACTCATTAAAAATGACACGAAAAGCGCACATTTGTATATCCCAAACTCTAAAAGTAATTGGAAAGGTAGATAAATTATTTGTGACATTGTTCTTACAATAAAGAATGTAAACAAGATGCTGTGTTTTTATTTATTTAGAAATATACATGTAAATAGGCCTAAACATAACAAAATATTGCAAGAATCCTACCTTGAAAGAAACGATGTGGTCCAAGAAACACCTCTCTGACATAGGGTCCAGCATATCTCTTGATGATTTCTTCCTCAAAGAAATCTCGAGCCATGACACCTGAAAAAGGAGGCAACAGTGAATTATTGAGGAACACATAGCAGTTTACCGATTACCAAGATTACCAAGATTCTAAGCTTTTGAATTGTGTACAACACTTTCATTTTCATGAATGTTTAATATTACTATTTTTGTCATGTGAATTTGGCGCTTTGCAATTTCCCCGGATGTTGTCAAATCGATCCCGCAAGCGGGATCCGATCCCTAAGATTTTTAAAATGGGCAGACTGTCTATGGTAGCTGTGTATGCAATGTATATAGTGCCAAAGTGGCTGCATGGTTCTACGAGGCTCTGGTGAAGTCTTTCAAGGTTGTACTAAGCTCTGTCCTGTGGTAGTAAAACATAACTGAGGAAAAACATACACATTGATTAATGCAAAGACACACATTAGTTAATACACTATGTGATAGTAGACAACATGATTGACATAACTTAGATTGCATTTCTAATATTGGCTGAGGCTTAAGTGCTAAAACAAGCATGCAACATAACTTGGAGACAGTTGTCAAGATATAGGTGACACCAAGCAAGAACTGAAATAGCCATAGGGCCAACTGGAAGTAGTTTATGAACATACAAGGAGTGATCCTATATGCTGAGCAGAGACAGAGGACACCAAGCGCATCTCTCAGAATGCCACTTAGTCTATTTTGCCACTTCTGAGCAGAACACATGCCAAAGGTTATCTCGGCTAGTGACAAGGCTGCAAAGCTGAGACCCATAGATTAAAGTTACAGGGTCTGTAAAATTAGACAGGCGAACCAGAAGCAAAAGGACTTATAAGGAAAAGGAACATATAGGATTGGGCTTGGGCGCTTGCAGAGCTACTAACAGAGCCCAAACAGCTGTCAGGTGTGAGCGACAGCAAGCAAATGCTGAGACAGAGAGAATGTGGTGAGGAGAGGTCAAGACAAGCTATTTTCACATACAGAGAACAATGCATTGAAACCATAAATAAGTCTATACATCAAGTAGAGATAGAATACTAATCCATTAAGGTCTAAAGGATGACAGCAGAATGGCCAACACAAGTAATATATGTACACAATAAATGTATTATTGTTATAACATTGAAGGGCCTGCCACCATATAATCTAAACTTGGAACAGATAGGGGCGTTACTGGGCGTGAACAAGCAAGAACTCAGATCAAAAGATAATAGGTGGCAGGAGAGAAAGAGGGAGTGAATGCATTTACATATGGGCTGTACCCATATACTGTAAGGGTATAAAGCAGAGCTCTGTGATCAATAGAATCAGCTGTTTCCCGGGTCAGCTCGGCTTTAATTACTCTGTATTAAAGTCTTATTGAATTCACAAGTTATTGTATGAGTGTCATATTTTTTAAGATTGATTTTCCACGACAGTCCCAACTCTCAAAAAGGAATTTCTGCTTTACTTACCCTTAAACTTTGGAATCAGAGAGGCCATGTTCCACTCATTTTGCATATCTTTACAAAGCTGTTAATTCATTGCATTTGACCTCTGCATTTAAGTGCCGTAATATAGATGTTAGGTTAGCAAGCTGTTTCTAACTTGGCTACATCAAATTGAAGGTAAACTATAACGTTAGCTAGCTAAAATAATTTGCATCCATCCTCAACTTCACAAGTCCGACTAAAACTCCCACTGTCAGAAACCATTGACCACAAATACAGTAATGCTAGCTAACACCATAAATCACCAAGCAAGCATAAGATAAGCCTGTCAAATAGCTTAGTTAAATTAACCCAGATGGAGAATAAGTACAATTTAGCTATGATAGTTTAGCAAGCCAGCTAACGAGTAAAACTGTTTCTAAGACAGTCCAGAAGAAGTTTCAACCTAAGCCAACTACCGTTAGACACATAGTTAGCTAGCCAAACGTTGACAAAAAACATTTAGTTGTATTCTGCAACACTTCAGTAAGATAGCATCGTGAGCATGGTTGCTAGCTAACGTTACCACAGCCAGAGAGCACAGAAAATGGCTAGCTAGCTAGCGGTTATTAAGTAAAACCGTAATTAAGTCAACCTAACCTCATAATTCGTAACGTTTGTTACCGTTTTCAGTCAGCCAAAACACCCTTAGTCTGTCAATAACGTTAGCCATTTTCCACTCATCAGTCTCACTAGAATACTTGCTTACGCTGGTAAGACTTGACGGGACAAGGCAAACTGGCAACAGACAAACAGAAAAACGCAGGTATAAATACACAGGGGATAACGGGGAAGATGGGAGATACCTAGTGGGGGAACGGTGGCTGGAGACAAGTGAAACAGATCAGGGTGTAACAGTACTCTCTCCCACCCCCACCTAGGAAGCCACCTGGGTGCATACCTGGTGGACCGGGCGCCGGCGGTGAAATTCAGCGATGAGGGCTGGGTTGCAGGATGTCCCTAGGGGGACCCAGAACCTCTTCTCCTGGCCATAACCCTCCTAGTCAACCAGGTACTGGAATCCCTTGACCCGCCGTTGATGAGATGGGGGAGAGGGGTGGGCCTGGAAACAAAAGGCTGTGAGACGGAAGTTTAATCCTATACACATTAAAAGTGGGATGTAAATGGAGGGTGCGGGGCAACAGAAGACGAACAGCAGAGGGGCTAAGGATTTTAGAGATGGGGAAAGGGCGAACGAATATCTGGGCAGAGGGTATACTGACTTCCTCTTGCTCAGGGAGGAGCAGGGGTTGATATCCCATGGAAAGCTTGAATGGTGAGAGACAAGTTGCCAAGCAGGAAAGGGTGTTATGGGCGTATTACACCCACACAACCCCACCTGGGAACGCTGCGCCGTACGGCCCAGGCTCTCTATACCCCAGACGACTGCAGCTGCCAGAGAGGAGGTACGGAGTAGCTCTGTCTTAGGGTCAGACGGAGTAGCAGCAGGGCTATACAAACGTGAGAATGCATCAGGCTTCACATTCTTGGACCCCGGGCGGTAGGAGAGAGTAAAATTGAATAACAGGGACCAACGAGCCTGCCTAGAGTTGAGGCTCTTGCGGAGATATTCCAGGTTGTTATGGTTAATCCACACTAAGAATGGTGTTCCGCCCTTTCCAACCAGTGCCTCCAGTCCAATGCCATCTTAACGGCAAGTAGTTCCTCTCAGCAGGGGTAAGACAATGGGAGAGAAAAGCGTAGGGGTGCAGCTATTGGTTCTGGGCAGAACGCTGGGATAGGACGGCCCCCACTCCGACATCCAAAGCATCGACCTCCACCACAAACTGACGGGACGGGTCCAGATGGGGGCTGTAGTGAATCAATGTTTGAGGTCTGAGAACGCCCGGTCAGCTGCTGGAGACCACGTGAATGGAATGTTGGGGAGAGGTGAGTGCTGGGAGGGGGGAAGCCAGGGTCCTGTAACCCCAGATGAAGCAGCGGTAGAAGTTAGCAAATCCCATAAAACCTTGCGGCTGCACTCTGGATGTGGGTTAAGCCCAATCCACCACCGCTCTCACCTTGTCTGGATCCATCTGTATATGTCCTGCAGCGATGACATATCCTAGGAAAGAGATTGTGGAGCGATGGAATTCACACTTCTCCGCTTTAACGAAAAGCTGGTTCTCCAGGAGACGATGAAGGACGTGCTCGAGCTGAACTAGAAAAGACAAGGATGTCGTCGAGGTAGACAACCATCCCAATAGGTCCACAGACGACGCAATCGCAATCACACTGCATACTGCCCTAACCCACCTGGACAAGAGGAATACTTATGTAAGAATGCTGTTCATCGACTACAGCTCAGCATTTAACACCATAGTTCCCTCCAAGCTCGTCATTAAGCTCGAGACCCTGGGTCTCGACCCAGCCCTGTGCAACTGGGTCCTGGACTTCCTGACGGGCCGGCCCCAGGTGGTGAGGGTAGGAAACAACATCTCCACCCCGCTGATCCTCAACACTGGGGCCCCACAAGGGTGCGTTCTCAGCCCTCTCCTGTACTCCCTGTTTACCCATGACTGCGTGGCCAAGCACGCATCCAACTCAATCATCAAGTTTGCAGACGACACTACAGTGGTAGGCTTGATTACCAACAACGACGAGGCGGCCTACAGGGAGGAGGTGAGGGCCCTCGGAGTGTGGTGTCAGGAAAATAACCTCTCACTCAATGTCAACAAAACAAAGGAGATGATCGTGGACTTCTGGAAACAGGAGAGGGAGCACCCCCCTATCCACATCGAGGGGACAGTAGTGGAGAAGGTGGAAAGTTTTAAGTTCCTCGGCGTACACATCACGGACAAACTGAATTGGTCCACCCACACAGACAGCGTGGTGAAGAAGGCGCAACAGCACCTCTTCAACCTCAGGAGGCTGAAGAAATTCGGCTTGTCACCAAAATCACTCACAAACCTCTACAGATGCACAATCGAGAGCATCCTGTCGGGCTGTATCACCGCCTGGTACGGCAACTGCTCCCCCCACAACCGTAAGGCTCTCCAGAGGGTAGTGAGGACTGCACAACGCATCACCCGGGGTAAACTACCTGACCTTCAGGACACCTACACCACCCGATGTCACAGGAAGGCCAAAAAGATAATCAAGGACAACAACCACCTGAGCCACTGCCTGTTCACCCCGCTATCATCCAGAAGGCGAGGTCAGTACAGGTGCATCAAAGCTGGGACAGAGAGACTGAAAAACAGCTTCTACCTCAAGGCCATCAGACTGTTAAACAGCCATCACTAACATTGAGTGGCTGCTGCCAACATACTGACTTAAATCTCTAGCCACTTTAAACAATTTTGTATATAATGTTTACTTATACGACATACTTATATCAAATGTATACACTGTACTCTAAACCATCTACTGAATCTTGCCTATGCCGTTCGGCCATCGACCCAAATCTTTAGCCACTTTAATAATTATAATTGGACGAAATAATGTATCACTAGCCACTTTAAACAATGCCATTTATATAATGTTTACATATCCTACATTACTCATCTCATATATATATATATATACATACTGTACTCCATATTATCTACTGCATCCTGCCTCACTCATCCATATATTTATATGTACATACTCGTATTCATTCCGTTACTCTTGTGTGTATAAGGTATTTGTTGTGAATTTGTTAGATTACTTGTTAGATACTACTGCATGGTCGGAACTAGAAGCACAAGCATTTCGCTACACTCGCATTAACATCTGCTAACCATGTGTATGTGACAAATAAAATTTGATTTGATTTGATTTAGAACTTAACGGGACAAGGCGTACTGGCAACAGACAAACAGAAAAATGCAGGTATATATGCACAGGGGGTAATGTTGGAAGATGGGAGACACCTGGTGGGTGGTATAGACAAGCACAAATACAGGTGAAACAGATCAGGGTGTGACAGCATGAAAGAAGCCTTGACATGTCTGGTGTACACATTTTTCTCTGTCCTCAGTTTGGCCTGAATCAGAATTCTTGCCTTGTAACCGATTGCTTCTAGACAGAGAGAATGAACAACACATGATCAAGATGAGCTAGCTACTAGTTTAAAACAATGAAAGCTCTAATTGTTACAAATAATGTACGGGCTAATGAGAATAATACATGCATTTACTTACCTTATCATTCTTGAAGACGATACACTTAGTGTGTTATGAGTGAGTGCACCACAAACATATTTCCAGGGTGTTCATGCATCCTCCTCCCAATACAGCTTCTTCCAACACCACAAGTAGGGGAAGGGTATCCATCTGAAGTTTTGTTTTGGTGTCCAACCAACTCATATTGTTGTTAGCTAGCTACCTAACATGCTACTGAACCGTGACACTAGCATATTGAAATGCATATTGATATTAAAAGACAGCAACATATTCACCTAAAAATAAGTGTTTAGGCAAATCATTAGTTAGCTACCTATCACATGAATTCAGCAAAAATATGATAACATTAGCTAGCTAAGCGCTAGCCAGTTAGTCAGTGGCGCTGACAAATTTAAACATATCAAAATCTGTTCTACGCTATACCATAAAACATGACATGGCTAACTAGGCATAATTTAGCTATTACAATTTAAACGTTTTTTAGGAAGTTTAATGAGTTAGACACTCAACATTTTGGTAGGTGATGTAGCTAGCTAGATAGCTTGGTTTCCATTTTCCAACAAATGTTTCTAATTTCCTTGATTGGTCATCAACGGTTACTGGTCTTGGAACTCATGTGTTCACCAGAAACGGCATCTGGTAAACTGGGAAGATTGCTGGAGCACATTCAATTTTGTGGGGGCGGGCGAGACTTAAAAATACATGCAGTCCTGCTTTGTGGCATTTCGTGAAGGCTCTATGTCATACTGATTGCAGAAGGTTTGTATGGTTGTCTTTCAGCGATGTTCTTCTTGGCGAATTCATTAGTAATTTTACAAGCAGACACATTTTTTCCAGTCTCTGAAAGACTACAACTTCTGTTGGGTGGTGCTCTGGGCCCTGTCCCTCCCCCAAGGTGGGCTTTTTAGAAAAGGAGGCGGACACAAACAACAATCCTTTGGGCAAAACTGAAAGAACTGACCAGACACAATTGCTTCAAGTGATTCCTCTCATCAACATGAATTTGACGACGGTGCACCTATTGCCTACATGGTGACAGTCAACCATACATGTTTCAACTGGGAATATAGCTGTTTGGTCCTCTTGGTACTGCACATCTCCTGGAAAGACATGGATGTGGTCTTAGCATTTTACACTTTTTGTGGTAGGGATGTAGGGCAACACGCTTTTGTTGGTAAAGGTACACAACAAGACCAAAAGTTTGTGGACACCTGCTCGTTGAACATCTCATTCCAAAATCATGGGCATGAATATGGAGTTGCTGATATAACAGCCTCCACTCTTCTGGGAAGGCTTCCCCCTCGATATTGGAACATTGCTTCAGGGACTTCCTTCCATTCAGCCATGAGCATTAGTGAGGTCAGGCAGTGATGTTGGGTTTTTAGGCCTGGCTCCCAGTTGGTGTTCCAATTATTCCCAATGGTGTTCAATGAACTGTGCAGGCCAGTCAAGTTCTTCCACACCGATCTCGACAAACCATTTCTGTATGGACCTTGCTTTGTGCACAGGGGCATTGTCATGCTGTATTGATCTCTATTAGACTGGCTAGCTAAGCATACCTAACATGGACATTTCAATATTGTCAGCTTGCTGTTAGCTAACTAGCGTCACAAGATTGCTAGCCTACTGAGAACCAACCATTTACAATTTATACACATTCATCATTGCTAGCAACACACAGAGTGAGTTAGCTATATCGACAATGGTTCGAGAGCCTTACGGTTGTGGGCGGAGCAGTTGCCATACCAGGCGATGATACAGCCCAACAGGATGCTCTCGATTGTGCATCTGTAAAAGTTTGTGAGTGTTTTTGGTGACAAGCCAAATTTCTTCAGCCTCCTGAGGTTGAAGAGGCACTGTTGCGCCGTCTTCACAACGCTGTCTGTGTGGGTGGACCATTTCAGTTTGTCCGTGATGTGTACGCCGAGGAACTTAAAAACTTTCCACCTTCTCCACTACTGTCCCCTCGATGTGGATAGGGGGCTGCTCCCACTTCTGTTTCCTGAAGTCCACGATCATCTCCTTTGTTTTGTTGACGTTGAGTGTGAGGTTATTTTCCTGACACCACACTCCGAGGGCCCTCACCTCCTCCCTGTAGGCCGTCTTGTCGTTGTTGGTAATCAAGCCTACCACTTTAGTGTCGTCTGCAAACTTGATGATTGAGTTGGAGGTGTGCATGGCCACGCAGTCATGGGTGAACAGGGAGTATAGGAGAGGGCTGAGAACGCATCAGCGGGGTGGAGATGTTGTTTCCTACCCTCACCACCTGGGGGCGGCCCGTCAGAAAGTCCAGGACCCAGTTGCACAGGGCGGGGTCGAGATCCAGGGTCTCAAACTTAATGACGAGTTTGGAGGGTACTATGGTGTTAAATGCTGAGCTTTAGTCGATGAACAGCATTCTTACATAGGTATTCCTCTTGTCCAGATGGGTTAGGGCAGTGTGCAGTGTGATTGCGATTGCGTCGTCTGTGGACCTGTTGGGGCGGTAAACAAATTGGAGTGGGTCTAGGGTGTCAGGTAGGGTGGAGGTGATGTGATCCTTGACTAGTCTCTCAAAGCACTTCATGATGACGGAGGTGAGTGCTACAGGGGCGATAGTGGTTTAGCTCAGTTACCTTAGCTTTCTTGGGAACGGGAACAATGGTGGCCCTCTTGAAGCATGTGGGAACAGCAGACTGGGATAGGGATTGATTGAATATGTCCGTAAACACACCAGCCAGCTGGTCTGCGCATGCTCTGAGGACGCTGCTAGGGATGCCGTCTGGGCCGGCAGCCTTGCGAGGGTTAACACGTTTAAACGTTTTACTCACGTTGGAGAGCCCGCAGGTTTTGGTAGTGGGCCATGTCGGTGGAACTGTACTGTCCTCAAAGCGAGCAAAGAAGTTGTTTAGTTTGTGTGGGAGCAAGACATCGGGTTCTGCGATGGGGCTGGTTTTCTTTTTGTAGTCCGTGATTGACTGTAGACCCTGTCACATACCTCTCGTGTCTGAGCTGTTGAATTGCGACTCTACTTTCTCTCTATAATGACGCTTAGCTTGTTTGATTGCCTTGCGGATGGAATAGCTACACTGTTTGTATTCGGTCATGTTTCCATTCGCCTTGGGTCATTGTCCTGTTGAAAAACAACTTGTCCTACTAAGCGCAAACCAGATGGGATGGCGTATCTCTGCAGAATGATGTGGTAGCCATGCTGGTTAAGTGTGCCTTGAATTCTAAATAAATCACAGACAGTGTCACCAGCAAAGCACCCCCACACCATCACACCTCCATGCTTCACAGTGGGAACCACACATGTGGAGATCATTCGTTCACCTACTCTGCATCTCACAAAGAACCCAACATTTCTAATTTGGACTCATCAAATTTTATTTGTCACGTGCGCCGAATACAACAGGTGTAGACCTTACAGTGAAATGCTTACTTACAGGCTCTAGGGCAGGCTCTAGGACTCATCAGACCAAAGGACAGATTTCCACCTCTTCTTCTTATTGGTGTCCTTTGGTAGTGGTTTCTTTGCAGCAATTCGACCATGAAGGCCTGATTCACACAGTCTCCTCTGAACAGTTGATGTTGAGATGCGTCTGTTACTTGAACTCTGTGAAGCATTTACTTGGGCTGCAATTTCTTAGGCCAAATCCTCTGCAGCAGAGGTAACTCTGGGTCTTCCTTTCCTGTGGCGGCCCTCATGAGAGCCAGTTTCATCATAGCACTTGATGGTTTTTGCGACTGCACTTGAAGAAACGTTCAAATTTCTTGAAATTGACTGACCTTCATTTCTTAATGTAATGATGGACTGTCGTTTCTCTTTGCTTATTTGAGATGTTCTTTCCATAATATGGACTTGGTCTTTTACCAAGTAGGGCTATCTTCTGTATACCACCCCTGCCTTGTCACAACACAACTGATTGGCTTAAATGCATTAAGAAGGAAAGAAACACACCTGTTAATTGAAATACATTCCAGGTGACTTTTGACTGGAACTGTATGCATTTCACCCGCCCAACAATTTCATTTACTGGGAAGAGACTTGCTAACAACACTAAACACTACGATTTATTGTACTTGTGAGTGGGCAAATTGAACCACTCCTCGAGACGGAGTGGGAAACTGACTGTCTCTCAGTCTATTCTGTCTCAAGTTCCAGACTCATTATGGACAGAGCACTCTAATAATGCAATATCTTAGTAATCTGAAGCTAAGGAATCAATCCAAGGTCACACAACGAATACGAGTAACAGCATCTACCTTTTATTGTTTGCATTTCCTATGGGAACAGAGGGATCAAGCTTGGGACTGATATTACATTTGAGGTCGCCATTCCTCCCTCCCCAGCACATCTGGAGTTTGGGTCAAAGATAAGATGTGTCCTTGGTGTTGTGAACTCAAATAGGCTGTAAGGGACAGAGGACAATTTGGAGCGGAAGTATGCATAATTGAAAAGGATACAGATTTTGTCAACCTGACATGATTTCCAAATCTTATTTCGATAGCGTTTGAATAACACCAGTGATTTAAGAAGTTAGGATTTTTTTTTTTTTTATGTTTCCATTAAGTGGAACACTGTTAATATTTAAGTAAGTCGATCCAAGACTAAACCAGCACCAATTCTTTGCAGGAACTAGCAGATTTGTTAAACAACAGGTTTCATATTTTGTTGATGTCCCAAGGGACAGAAAGTAGAGAACACAAGCCATATGTCAATGCAACTGGTCTAGACGATAATATTGCAAGTGAAAGGAGCTCTGGGATTGTTTTCTTTAGTAGGTGCCCATTTCGCTTAATGGGACCCTGTATCATCTGATGTGTCTCCAGTATGATTATGTACAGTGAGGGAAAAAAGTATTTGATCCCCTGCTGACTTTGCCCACTGACAAAGAAATGATCAGTCTATAATTTTAATGGTAGGTTTATTTGAACAGTGAGAGACAGAATAACAACAACAAAAAATCCAGAAAAACGCATGTGAAAAATGTTATTAAATGATTTTCATTTTAATGAGGGAAATAAGTATTTGACCCCCTCTCAATCAGAAAGATTTCTGGCTCCCAGGTGTCTTTTATACAGGTAACGAGCTGAGATTAGGAGCACACTCTTAAAGGGAGTGCTCCTAATCTCAGTTTGTTACCTGTATAAAAGACATCTATCCACAGAAGCAATCATCAATCAGATTCCAAACTCTCCACCATGGCCAAGACCAAAGAGCTCTCCAAGGATGTCAGGGACAAGATTGTAGACCTACACAAGGCTGGAATGGGCTACAAGACCATCGCCAAGCAGCTTGGTTAGAAGGTGACAACAGTTGGTGCAATTATTCGCAAATGGAAGAAACACAAAAGAACTGTCAATCTCCCTCGGCCTGGGGCTCCATGCAAGATCTCACCTCGTGGAGTTGCAATGATCATGAGAACGGTGAGGAATCAGCCCAGAACTACATGGGAGGATCTTGTCAATGATCTCAAAGCAGCTGGGACCATAGTCACCAAGAAAACAATTGGTAACACACTACGCCGTGAAGGACTGAAATCCTGCAGCGCCCGCAAGGTCCCCCTGCTCAAGAAAGCACATACATGCCTGTCTGAAGTTTGCCAATGAACATCTGAATGATTCAGAGGACAACTGGGTGAAAGTGTTGTGGTCAGATGAGACCAAAATGGAGCTCTTTGGCATCTACTCAACTCGCCGTGTTTGGAGGAGGAGGAATGCTGCCTATGACCCCAAGAACACAATCCCTACCGTCAAACATGGAGGTGGAAACATTATGCTTTGGGGGTGTTTTTCTGCTAAGGGGACAGGACAACTTCACCGCATCAAAGGGACGATGGACGGGGCCATGTACCGTAAAATCTTGGGTGAGAATGGGTCGTGGATGGGTATTCCAGAATGACAATGACCCAAAACACACGGCCAAGGCAACAAAAGAGTGGCTCAAGAAGAAGCACATTAAGGTCCTGGAGTGGCCTAGCCAGTCTCCAGACCTTAATCCCATAGAAAATCTGTGGAGGGAGCTGAAGGTTCGAGTTGCCAAACGTCAGCCTCGAAACCTTAATGACTTGGAGAAGATCTGCAAAGAGGAGTGGGACAAAATCCCTCCTGAGATGTGTGCAAACCTGGTGGCCAACTACAAGAAACGTCTGACCTCTGTGATTGCCAACAAGGGTTTTGCCACCAAGTACTAAGTCATGTTTTGCAGAGGGGTCAAATACTTATTTCCCTCATTAAAATGCAAATCAATTCATTAAAAAAAATTAACCTCCGTTTTTCTGGATTTTTTGTTGTTATTCTGTCTCTCACTGTTCAAATAAACCTAACATTAAAATTATAGACTGATCATTTCTTTGTCAGTGGGCAAACATATAAAATCAGCAGGGGATCAAATACTTTTTTCCCCTCACTGTATATGTATGGTTTTATTGAGGCTTCCTGCCCAAAATGCAGTAAGCTCGATTGAAAAAGAATGGGATGTAAATAGCCTAGTAGTACCGAATATTGCATTTTTAGGACAGATTAAGATATAGCATAGAGAATACAAATTAAATGTTTATTTTCTCTTCCGGGACTGATGGAATGTCCACTACCCAATATTCTAATGAGTTTAAAAATGATTCTGGATCTCTCCCTTTGAAATGCTTTCCTGAGGCAGGTGCTTTGGAAGAGCAGTTAGGGAAATTCTGCAGTACTAGAAAGAGTAAGGGTACCCGGATCTGGCTGTTAAGTGAACTCCCAAATTAAGTAAATCCTGGCCATTTGTTAGATTTTTCACACATAGCCCACATGTTATGAATATTTGTAGTGGTTTATACCGTGTCTGATTTATTTTATGTGTGGTAGAACTTCTGCTGAGGGCTTCCCAAGTGTCCAATGAACACATCCAATGGTTCTTTTGTTAGAAAAGGTCATTTATTATATCCATAAATCTCCGTTTGGTTGGCGCGTTATGATCAGAAAATCCACCGTCGAGTCGCCCATTGAACCGTGAAGAGAACACATTCAAATTATACCTATACACTTTCTACAAACAAATCAAACATCATTTTTAATGTATCCTTAGGTATCCTTTTATGCATATTTACTGTAATATTTCAACCGGACGATAACGTGAATGACAGGAAAGGAAAATAAAGTGAGGCGCGCTCACAATCTTGCACCCGCGAAACGTTGTTGACAAAAGTGGTCCCTTCACTACTTCCTCTTCCTATCTGTTCTGCTTAGTGCTAGAGCCTCCAGACACTGTATAAAGACTGTTGACATCTAGTGGAAGCCATAGGTACTGCAGTCTCAGTCCTGGATAACATAGAAATCAATAAGCAGCCTGGAGAAAAAGGTCATGTACAAAACTGCAGAGAAACTGCAGAGAAACACTTGTAGAAACTTCAGAGTGTTTCCTATCCAAAAGTACTAATTATGTGCATATATAACAGAACTGATATGGCAGGCAAAAACCATTCAGGAAGTGGGATTTTTTTTTAGGTGACCAGTTTTGGTTATATAGGGGAATAGCTCCCAGATTGCAGTTCCTATGGCTTCCACTAGATGTCAACAGTCTTTAGAAAAAGGTTTCAAGCTTTTATCTTCAATAACCATGGAGTTAGAGAAGTTCTTCCTGAGGTCATGTCAAGTGTACTATTATGGATTTCGTGCGTAACAGTCAGCACGCTCTTTAGCACTTTTTCTCTTCTATTCATCAGGCTATATTCCATCTGAAATGTTATAGTTTATATTCATTTTAGGGTATCTGAGTATTGATTAGAAACGCTGTTTGACTTTTTTTGACGAACTTTACCAGTACTTTTGGGATATTGTTTGTCTGCATGGATGAACGCCTTTGGGCAGGTGGATTACTGAACAAAACATGCCAACCAAACGGAGCTTTATGGATATAAAGAGGGACTTTATCGAACAAAAGGACCTTTTATTGTGTAACCTGGACGCTTGGGTATGCCATCAGATGAAGATCTTCAAAGGTAAGCTATTTATTGTATGCTATTTTTGAGTTTTGTGACACCTCTGCTGGTTATGTTATTATGCTAATTGGATATTTGAGCGGGCGCTGTCCTCAGACAATCAAATGTTCTTCTTTCGTCGTAAAGCCTTTTTAACAAGATTCTAAGCTTTTGAATGGTGTGCAACACTTGTATTTTCATGAATGTTTGAAATGAGTATTTCTGTAATTTGAATTTGGCGCTCTGCAATTTCACCGGATGTTGTCGATGTGGGACGTGACCGTCCCCCCTAGCGCAGAGAGGTTAAGGGTCTTGAATGACCTCTGTTCTGACTTTCTGGTGAGGTCTGATCACCCCTGCTAGAAAGATCAGTAACCTTGGTTGAAATTTAAATATATTTAAACGCTGATAACTATGAATAAGTGTATTGTTGTTGATACAAATCTCACCAGATTTGTATTTATATCCCTGAGGTTTTTTATCCTTTATGATTTATCAGTAGTTCTAATTCTGAGTCGGGCGGCTAAAAGACAAAGGGAGGGGCATGTGAGCTACAATGTGTGAGTGGTGTGACAGAAACCTGTCTCTAGTCTATTCCTTGAATTCCTTTATGGGATACAATTATTTCCTTATGGATTTATCAAGGGTTCTAATTTGATTTGTTATTCTGATTAATTTATTTTGATGTTGTATTTTTATGGAAGTAATATAAAAAAGGCCCTGTTGTATACTCCAGCCACTAACAACCTACTTTGTATCAGTGGCTACCGGTTGATTAATGTAACCAATTATTGCAATTTCATACTCCTTTCACTATATCTGGGGAGGGTTTTACTGAAGAAGGGACAACCCTTGAATGATTAGCCACTGGCAATGTTGGGTTACTTTGGACACATGTATCAATCACGGAGTGACACGTGTCCAAAGGGGGAATGTTAAGTGCTTGCAGAAAATAATGGTACAGACCCCAGATTTCCTACGATCTCTGCAAAAATCTGTGCCCAATGTCTAATTTGTCATGAACACATCGCAGGAAAGCAAGTACCGACATCTTTGTCAAGCCTGACATTCTCCTTTAAATATGGTTTGTTCACATTGTTCACAAAAAAATACGTTGGTAATGGGTGACACTCTAAATGGATTGAAGCTTTCCCTACATCAAATGAGGAAGCAAGGACTGTGACAAAATGCCTGTTACAAGATATTGTTCCACGATTTGGAGTACCACAAAGTTTAGATAGCGATAGGGAGACACATTTCACCTCAAAGATAATGAAAGAACTGTGGGACATGATGCAAGTGAAAAGAAATATGCATGTACCGTTTCACCCGGAAGATTCTGGAATTGTAGAACGCTATAATGGTGTTCTGAAAAATAAACTGAAAAAATATGTGCTCAAACAGGACATACCTGGGTGGATGCAGTCAGGACAATTGGCCTCAGTCCACATGAGGCACTGATGGCCCGTCCCATGAGGACCCTCGTGTAGCAGACTCAAAGCCAGAGGTTGGTGAACGTGCTAGTAACCTCTCCCCAACCTCTCCGCTCCAACATTGCCCGGTTTTCACAGGGGGGAGCTCAGAAGTAGACAAAACCGATCTGGACTCTGATGACCCCGCTGACCTGAAGAGAAGAAAAAGAGGACATGGCCATTAAGCTTTTCCCCGCGGGCCAAACCCTTTCTTAAAATTAGCTACTAATGTCTCTGTACTACAGAATGTATCCGATTGTTGGGTTTGTGGATTGTAACCAGACAGTGCTGAAACTATGCCATTATTAGCAATACCCCTCAGTGCTTATGAAATATTGATGTGGACCAAAAGAGGTCATCTTACAGACCGAGATCTTGATTGGGTGGAGGATGAGGTGTTTTATACAGTGGGGCAAAAAAAGTATTTAGTCAGCCACCAATTGTACAAGTTCTCTCACTTAAAAAGATGAGAGAGGCCTGTAATTTTCATTATAGGTACACTTCAACTATGACAGACAAAATGAGGGAAAAAAATCCAGAAAATCACATTGTAGGATTTTTAATGAATTTATTTGCAAATTATGGTGGAAAATAAGTATTTGGTCACATACAAACAAGCAAGATTTCTGGCTCTCACAGACCTGTAACTTCTTCTTTAAGAGGCTCCTCTGTCCTCCACTCGTTACCTGTATTAATGGCACCTGTTTGAACTTGTTATCAGTATAAAAGACACCTGTCCACAACCTCAAACAGTCACACTCCAAACTCCACTATGGCCAAGACCAAAGAGCTGTCAAAGGACACCAGAAACAAAATTGTAGACCTGCACCAGGTTGGGAAGACTGAATCTGCAATAGGTAAGCAGCTTGGTTTGAAGAAATCAACTGTGGGGGCAATTATTAGGAAATGGAAGACATACAAGACCACTGATAATCTTCCTCGATCTGGGGCTCCACGCAAGATCTCACCCGTGGGGTCAAAATGATCACAAGAACGGTGAGCAAAAATCCCAGAACCACACGGGGGACCTAGTGAATGACCTGCAGAGAGCTGGGACCAAAGTAACAAAGCCTACCATCAGTAACACACTACGCCGCCAGGGACTCAAATCCTGCAGTGCCAGACGTGTCCCCCTGCTTAAGCCAGTACATGTTCAGGCCCGTCTGAAGTTTGCTAGAGAGCATTTGGATGATCCAGATGAGGATTGGGAGAATGTCATATGGTCAGATGAAACCAAAATAGAACTTTTTGGTAAAAACTGAACTCGTCGTGTTTGGAGGACAAAGAATGCTGAGTTGCATCCAAAGAACACCATACCTACTGTGAAGCATGGGGTGGAAACATCATGCTTTGGGGCTGTTTTTCTGCAAAGGGACCAGGACGACTGATCCGTGTAAAGGAAAGAATGAATGGGGCCATGTATCGTGAGATTTTGAGTGAAAACCTCCTTCCATCAGCAAGGGCATTGAAGATGAAACGTGGCTGGGTCTTTCAGCATGACAATGATCCCAAACACACCGCCCGGCAACGAAGGAGTGGCTTGAAGAAGCATTTCAAGGTCCTGGAGTGGCCTAGCCAGTCTCCAGATCTCAACCCCATAGAAAATCTTTGGAGGGAGTTGAAAGTCCGTGTTGCCCAGCGACAGCCCCAAAACATCACTGCTCTAGAGGAGATCTGCATGGAGGAATGGGCCAAAATACCAGCAACAGTGTGTGAAAACCTTGTGAAGACTTACAGAAAACGTTTGACCTCTGTCATTGCCAACAAAGGGTATATAACAAAGTATTGAGATAAACTTTTGTTATTGACCAAATACTTATTTTCCACCATAATTTGCAAATAAATAAATTAAAAATCCTACAATGTGATTTTCTGGATTTCTTTTTCTCATTTCGTCTGTCATAGTTGAAGTGTACCTATGATGAAAATTACAGGCCTCTCTCATCTTAAGTTGGAGAACTTGCACAATTGGTGGCTGACTAAATACTTTTTTGCCCCACTGTATGAGAAGATTTGATTTTCATAATGCCACCTCTCTGCCCAAGTAACCCATCACCCTGGGGGAAAGTCATTGTAAGTATAACCTTTGTCTACTATAACCTTACCCTTACTGTTGAGAAATGGAACATTCTACCCTAGCATGGTCATTGGGAATACGTTATAAACTTAAGAAGGTCAGTGTGTAATGCTGAACCTACTTCCTCAGTAAGTGGAAGTCTTGTTCTGGGAAAGCCTACTATTATCTGCCAATAAAGTAGTCAGGCTCATGCTATGTTGCTATGTGTGCTACCCAAAAAAAAACAAGTCACCCTTTCCCCCACATATAAGAGGACAATTGTGGCTGGCCCTGCAAAAAAAGAGTTCTCTGCATTGATCCCAAATTATGGTACTTGATTCCATTAGAAAACTAGCAAATGAAGTAGAAATAATGGATAATGCTACTGCTATTGAAAAATGAACTGCTGAACGTGTAGCTATGCATACTATGGTCTGGAAGAATAGATGGGCTTTGGACATTCTTCTAGCATCTAAGGGAGGAACCTGTGCGGTGGGGGGGTTCAAGAATGCTGTACTTACATTCCAAACCCCTCTATTGGTGTTGCTGAGTCAGTTGCCACTATCAGGAAGGTTGTTGCTACTGTGGCAAAGCGAGATAACGAGTGGAGCTGGGATCTGTTTGCATGGGTGAAAACTAGCCTGGGGAACATTGGAACTCTTGTGTTGCAATGTCTCCTGGTACTGGTTGGATTCCTTTTGCTATCCTTCTGTCTATTCTCATGCCTGACGATTTTGATGAGGAGATTGAGTGAAACAGCAGTATCTCCTCCCCACCAGATGGTCATGACTACAGAAGTGAACTTCAATGACCTGACGGATCTCGCCACTGTCTCCCCCTTTATTTGGGATCCAGATTTCTCTATTGGAGACAATAGTGCCTACTGTTATTGAAATGACCCCGTTCCCTAAATTATTATTATTAAGTTACCTTTCAGGAGTTCCATTGAGATCACCCCTTTTTGTGTAAAATGACAATTTCCCAGAAACCAGAATGTTTGAAGTTCTGTCTGACAACAGCTCAGATATATCATGTACAGTATGGTGATGTTTATGGTTTCCATGGCATCAAAGCGGGAATTGTTGTGGCAGAAATGGGGTGAGCTGTTGTAAGGTTTATGCTCTGTTCCGTGATAAACTGCATTTCATAGACTCCTGTTACATCTGCACCTTAACACAAGGGCATTGTGTTCTGGAACTGTTTCTTGTATAAAATATCTTATAGTGCATTTAGAAAGTATTCAGACCCCTTGACATTTCCACATTTTGTTGCAACCTTATTCTAAAATGGATTAAAAAGAAAATCCTCAGAAATCTGCACACAATACTTCTTAATGACAAAGCAAAAACAGGTTTAGGCATTTTTGCAAATGTATTAAAAATAAACAAATTATATGGCATTTACATAAGTATTCAGAACATTTACTCACTACGTTGTTGAAGCACCTTTGGAATCGATTACAGCCTTGAGTCTTCTTGGGTATGACGCTACAAGCTTGGCACACTTGTATTGCTTGGCACATTCTTCTCTGCAGATCCTCTCAAGCTCTCTCAGGTTGGATGGGGAGCGTCGCTGCACAGCTATTTTCAGGTCTCTCCAGAGATGTTCGATCGGGTTCAAGTCCGGGTTCTGGCTGGGCCAATCAAGGACAATAAATAAGAGACTTGTCCCGAAGCCACTCCTGTGTTGTCTTGGCTGTGTGCTTAGGGTCGTTGTCCAGTTGGAAGATGAGCGTTCACCCCAGTCTGGGGTCCTGAGCGCTCTGGAGCATGTTTTCATCAAGGATCTCACTGTACTTAGCTCCGTTCATCTTTCCCTCAATCCTGACTAGTCTCCCAATCCCTGCCACTGAAAAACATCTCCACAGCATGATGCTTCACTGTAGGGATGGTGTCAGGTTTCCTCCAGACATGATGCTTGGCATTCAGGCCAAAGCATTCAATCTTGGTTTCATCAGACCAGAGAATCTTGTTTCTATGGTCTGAGAGTCCTTTTTGAGCCTTTTGGCAAACACCAAGCCGACTGGCATGCCTTTTACTGAGAAGTGACTTCCGTCTGGCCACTACCATAAAGGCCTGATTGGTGGAGTTCTGCAGAGATGGTTGTCCTTCTGGAAGGTTCTCCCATCTCCACAGAGGAACTCTGGAGCTCTGTCAGAGTGACCATCGGGTTCTTGGTCACCTCCCTGACCAAGGCCCTTCTCTCCCGATTGCTCAATTTGGCCGGGCGGCCAGCTCTAGGAAGAGTCTTGGTGGTTCCAAACTTCTTTCATTAAGAATGATGGAGGCCACTGTGTCCTTGGGGACCTTCAATACTGCAGAAATGTGTTGGTACCCTTCCCCAGATCTGTGCCTTGACACAATCCTGTCTCTGAGCTCTACGGACAATTCCTACGACCTCATGGCTTGGTTTTTGTGCTGACATGCACTGTCAACTGTGGGACAGACAGGTGTGTGCCTTTCCAAATCATGTCCAAACAATACAATTTACTACAGGTGGACTCCAATCAAGTTGTAGAAACATCTCAAGGATGATCAATTGAAACAGCATGCAGCTGAGCTCAATTTCGATAGTCAATACATAGGGTCTGAATACTAAAGTAAATAAGGTATTTCTGTGTTTAAATTTGAATAAATTAGCAAACATTTCTAAAAACCTGTTTTCACCTTGTCATTATGGGGTATTGTGTGTAGATTAATGAGAAAATATATAATTTAACTGACAAAAGAAAGAGCTACAAAGGAAGAGCCAATGACAATTGAAGACTCTTAACCAACCACAACTATAAAAGCCTCAAAGGTAGGTCGCCACCTGTACTGTGAAATCTCTAGCTCTCTGACGGTTGGGTGGCGTCTAGCTTTATCTGAAGCTTCAATAGACATCAGTGCACATGCACACAATCTATTCCTTGGAAAGAGAGCTTTGTACAACCGATGAGTCATATAATCAATATTCAAATCAGTACCAGTCCATTTTATTCATTTACACATTTGATCTCACATAAATCATTTCATTTGGGGCTTTCCAATCTGAAAAGCCATTTCCTTGGGTCAAGTCATTCATTGTTATGACCGAACAAACAGTAATGATTTGTTTAAGTGATGAGATTAGATTTAGTTAGAGTTTTTCTGTTTCTTCCGTGTTATGAATTGTCCCATTCCTAATAACAATTTGGTATAATGTCAGTAATAATCCCATACCTCCACAACAAAGTTTCAGTACACTCATTCAATCATTAAGGAATTCGGACCAGGACTGTTTTGTCATCATGTTTAATTCTTCATTTCAGTCTGCATCATTGACTGAAATGAAATATATGTTAGGTCAGAAAGTCAACATTGTGTGAGCAAGTGTTGCTTATTTACAAATAATAAGGTGTAAAGTAAATATGGTCAAAGTGTGTGTGTCTTCATCACTGTGCTTTCTGTTTCTCCCACTGTTCTGGTGTCAGCGTCTTCTGTTCAAAGGCATGGATCTCTTTCAGCTCTTCAGCCAAGCAGGTGTTCACAATCCTAACAAACCAAACATCAGAAACAAGAGTCAACTACAGTCTACTCCACATATCCATTCAAAGTTAGTTCATTACATATATCAGCTCTACCTGCCCACTGTGCCTACCTGTGTCTCGCCAGCAGTGGTTTCCCCTCAAACTGGGGAGACACTATTAGAACTTTGAAGCTGGCAGCACATCTGTTAGGGGATGTGTCTTCAACTTCCTGTCAAAATAAAGCCGGTAGAACAGGTCATTGGTGGGGTGTGTCACACTATAGCTCAGGAGTGGCCAACGAACCTCCCGGGTGTGAATGGTTTTGCTCCAGTCCTGTACTAACACACAAGACTCAACTAAGGTTCTAATCATTAGCAATTGATTAGTAGAATCAGGCAAGAGCAGAGCTAGAACAAAAGCCTGCACACCCAGTAGCTCTCCAGTAGGAGTGTAAATGTACGAATACAACATGACCAAAATCAGCCCAATTCTGTTACACTAATAATTTTTTCACCAATCAATCACAGCATAGGGCAATTGTTTTATTTCTTTTACACCTTTTTCTCCCCAATTTTGTGGTATTCAATTGGTAGTTACAGTCTTGTCCCATCGCTGCAACTCCCGTACGGACTCGGGAGAGGCGAAGGTCGAGAGCCGTGCGTCCTCCGAAACACGACCCAACCAAGCCGCACTGCTTCTTGAAACAATGCCCGCTTAACCCGGAAGCCGCACCAATGTGTCAGAGGAAACCCCATACATGGGGTGGCAGGTAGCCTAGTGGTTAGAGCGTTGGACTAGTAACCGAAAGGTTGCAAGATCGAATCCCCGAGCGGACAAGATAAAAATCTGCCGTTATGCCCCTGAACAAGGCAGTTAACTCGCTGTTTCTAGGCTGTCATTGAAAATAAGAATTTGTAGTAACTGACTTGCCTAGTTAAATAAAGGTAAAAAAAACATCTGGTGACCATGTCAGCGTTCCTAACCCGGATGACGCTGGGCCAATTGTGCACCGCCTCATGGATCAGCCAGTTGTGACACAGCCTGGGATCAAACCCGGGTCTGTAGTGACGCCTTAGACCACTGCGCCACTAGAGAGGCCCAAGCAAATTGATTATAACAAACAATTGGAGCCAAAAAGTTTGCCCACCCCTGGCATAGGGGTATTCTACAAAGCAGGATAAATTAGTTAGCCTGCTAACTTGCCAAATAATTCTAAAATAACTTTTTATTTTTATGTTCTAATGGTCCAACAACCAAAACCACATAATTAATTAAGCAGAAAATATTTATTTATTTCTGGTTGTTTATCAAAGTTAGTTGGCTAACTCATTGATCCTGCTTTGTAGTATAACACCCAGATCTTTCCACATCAGATTTTCAGAGCTGATCTGATTGGTCAAAAGAACAATTAGTCAAAAAAAGATCAGAATTGGACTCCCTGTGTAAACGCAGCCTTTGATGCGCAGCATCCATGTTCATGCATTGGGGAATAGGGATACATACCACATGCACCGCTCCGATCTCCTTGATTAGTTTGTCACGGATGTGATCTGTTGTAACAGCCATACTTTTTGAAACAATACTTATGTTGTCGCTTTATGATCCAAAACGTTACGGCGGGTTATTTTGTTAAAAAAGATAACGAATCGAATAGGAGGGTCCACTACCATGTAAGTATTGAGAGGCGGAATTAGATACTCAGGAAATGTGAAAGTATCCAATCGCAACTATGGACTCAGAACTTCTAACCAACCAGATACTACTAGGGCGGGAAGAGTATTTTTACACCAATGAGCGCTAGAATTGGACCATCTCGGAATGACCAATCAATTGGGAGATGTGGGGGTCCTTATTTTACGAACTTGTTTAATTTCTTGCCTGAAAAAATATATTACATAATAAATAGGTTTTAAATATACCTTCTCACGTGACCAAAGATACACAGTTGTGGGATGTTTCTCGTAAATTCACATTTTGAAATGTATCAAATGTTAGTATAATGTGTGCTTCGAACTATGTTTTGTCAGGCATTAGCTTGAACCTATATTAATTTGAAAACACAGCAAACGTTTTGTTTAAACAAAGATGATCTATTATATTGAGAAGATAGTCGAGTGACCGCTCTAACAGTGGAAATTGCAGGCGAGATCAGGTGGGACCATTCTAGCCAATGAGAGGGCAGATACGCGTGACACACCAATAAATCGTAGTTATCAAGGATGCAGGAATTACACGTGCATCCACTTATATCAGTACATCTGTAACAGCATGAACATTACGAAACTTCTATTCGTCAAATAAGCCTCACGTAATTCGACACTATCATAGACCTAAATACAAAAACGGGTTTACCTCACATGGACAGATTTTGGGTGGAGTAAATGCTCTCGCTTCGCTTCTACCTCTCTTGTTTACAGTACATTTTTCTCAAGCAGAACTAGTTTCGGTTAGGGGGAAATTAATTTCAATAATTTGCATGTATTTCATAATGCTGGAGTAAAACGATATATTACCGTACTACTCACATCAGGTTGAAGTTGCTTTAGTAACCAGGTAGAAGTCAGACTAGCTAGCTAACATAGCTGGCTAGCTAGATAACTGTTAGCTAACACAGGACCGGTTGCAAAGACCGTACACGTGAGGTTTATGATACTAACTTGCTTATTATTGACACATAACTAAAATCCACATGTAGATTTTGGTGACTTGATCATTTCATGTACATCTACTATGGTCGTGGAGGTAGAGAGTTTATTCGGGGTGTACATGCTGTATTGCACCAATCCCAAATTCAAGGGTCGCATCTACATTGGTTTCACTGTGAATCCAGAGCGTCGTATAGGACAGCACAACGCAGGGCGACACCGAGGTGGAGCCAAGAGGACCAGTGGAAGGGGACCTTGGTAGCTAACATAACTAATGTAAAATAATATGTTGTATGGCTTGTTGCAATTTCTACAGTCTTTTTAAGAGACCTTGTGCATCATGTGGATTTTGTCTTTCTGCCTTCTCCAGGGAGATGGTTCTCATCATTCATGGCTTCCCCTCTGACATAGCTGCTTTGAGGGTAAGCCAGTAGGAACTGCTTCTCTTTAGCCATATGTGTCACTCCCCCACCAGGTTGACATTTCAAGACCTAACCTCTGTCTTTTCCTTCCTTCCATCAATAGTTTGAGTGGGCATGGCAGAACCCCCACTCCTCCCGACGCCTGTCCCACGTCACCCGGCGCTCTAAGAAGGAATCCAGCCTGCAGTTCCACTGGCGTGTGGTGTCCAACATGTTGCGGGTGATGCCGTGGAGCCGCCTGCCCCTCACCGCCCGCTGGCTCAAGCAGGAGTACAGGATGGACTTTGAGCCTGGCCTTCAGCCGCCGCTACACATCCCTTTGGCCTTTGGCAGCATCAGGGCCAGGAAACAGAAACCGAAGGATGTGGAAGAGGAACAGGAGGAGAAGGGTGCAGATATATGCCTCCTTTGTCAGGGAACTGTGAAGGTAAAGCTAGTGGCGCTTTATAGTAAAGCTGTACAGTGGCCACCAATCCTGGTCCTGGAGAGCATTGAAGACGCAGGGTTTTGTTCCAACCCTGCATCGAAACATCTCATTTAGCTAGTTGACTGCTCATCGGGACCTTGATTAATTGAATCCTTTCAGTCTGCAGATAAGATGACCTGCTTCCATCCCTTATGTCACATGACCAGCCACCTGATTTGCTTAGCCAAACACTTTCTGAAGGGTGAGGCCGCACATCTCCTTCCTGTGGAGGGGGAGTGTCCCGGTTGCCGTCACTCAGTACTGTGGGGGAGTCTGATTCGCCACAAGAATGGCTGTTACGGAGACCTGGAGGAGCACACATCATCCTCATCCCAAGTAAGTGGGGGATTCAAATGTAGGAATTATCAGGGTTTTGTATTTTACTCATTAATTCAGACTTGCCTCAATAACTAACAGTAAAAATATTAGGATGAAGGCCCAAGGCATGTGATTTTTCTGTTATATGACTTGTAATAATGCATCTGTGTTCCACAGAACCATTGGACAGATGAACTGCAGATCTGATCTGAATGTGATCAGTCAGAACCTTCCTAATATGAACTTTGAACTACCGAGTCACCATGACTGTACAGAGAAGAGGCTGCAAAGATGGGATGAAATACAGTAGATCAATGACTAGCAAGTTACTCTTGAATGGACTTTCCTGCAACAGCAAAGGGTTGATCAATTGATTGTTTGCATAAAAATCATGCTGATCTGGTGTGAAAAATGTTTTTAATGCAGCATCTGAACCCTTTTTAAATTGTAAAAATGGATGACAAAAATGTGTATTTATGAATGTATCTGATAACTAAAAAACAATCATGAATAAGGCAGTTTTAAATGTGTGTAAAAACCTATATGTATGTACAACCAATAAAACATAGATGCTTTGTTTTGGAGCCAAGGAAAGTACAAGTTTTTGCCCCTGAGGAAGTGTTTATTTCAATATGATGTACCCACAAAGTTTCAATCCTTAAAACCATCACTAAAATAGCACCTGAGACCATATAGATCTAACAGACATACTCTATCATCAGAACACACAACAAAATAACCAAACTATATCATAAAGGCAACTGTATAATATGACATATCATTAACATCAAGTGTATGTGCAAGACAGAAAACAGTGACAAATAGAATTGAAAAAAAGTGCATGGCTAGATAGACCCATCAGTGTCTCTTCATGATGGCTTTGGGTTCCTTTCTATGTACCTCATCTCTTCTCACTGAGCAGGGCTAGTATATGCAGTGACCACAGGCTTTAAGAAAGAAAACATGATTAAACAACAATGAAAGCATTCTCAGGTTAAGCATAGCAGCTAAACTGTAAATACATTGTGTGTGTGATCAAATAGCTTCAGTGAAGTATACGAGAGCATATGAGAATGGAACATGCATCTGGTCAAACCATTTGGCATGTGTTCAAATTCTCATGCTCTTGAAATGAACTCTTACCATGCTGGGTGCTGCAGGGGAGCAGAAGCGGAGCAGCTTGCAGCTGTAGATAGTCAGGGTGACAGAGATGCCGAGGAGAGTTGCGTGCACGAGGAACCACTCGACGTAGAATGGATACACTGCATTCTGGGTAGGTGTGGGCGATAGCAGACACAGAAACAGAGTTTGAGGTATGAGTGAATGACGCTACCATACTGTTGCTACGTTTACTTTTCTAACCATCTATAGCACTATTTGTATTGTTTTAATATTCATGTATTCCATCAACAACCTTTCAACCTTTGATTGAAACATACAGATGTTCTGATTGCTACCAACTACTAAGTCTCTGAGCTGTACAAGACAATAGTTTCCCCAGAACTTCCCCAAATCTTTTCACTGTGAGATTCAGCTGAAGTAGTTGATCTCGGGACAGATACATTACATAGGCCTTATATACAGTATACTGTATAGTCTGTGTTCTAACGCTATTTCTATGGGACTCACCATCAGCTTGTCGCAGGTGGTGTGATGATGTGTGTTGTTGTAATCAGTGAAAAGCCAGCAGTCTGGCACTAAGTGGGTGTCAGACAGCTTTCCTCCTACAACGACCACGTTGAACATGGCCATAAGGCAGGTAGCCAGCTGTGTCCCCAGACACGCCTTCAGCTGAAAGGACAAGGAAAAAGAGACAATAGATGTTTTTGTCTTCCAGATATAATGCAAGGGGTAATCTCAGTCAGAAAATATGATAATTTAGCCTGGTCCCAGATCTGTTTGGGCTCTCTTGCCAACTGACTGTAGGAGTAGGCAAAACAGCACAAACAGATCTGGGTTCAGACTATGATGACTCACTGTGGGAACATGAAGACTCTGTGCTGCTATGGCCACACTTCCCGCCACTATCGCCTACAGAGAGCACAGCACAGTTAGCTGAAAATCACCCATTTCATGTCAAGATACAGCAAGGCAAAACAAGAACAAACCAAAGCTTTCTTCACTTGTTCAAAAATATAATTTATTTATTTACCATACTAATAAACCTAATACGTGGCCAAGGACATGCATAGAGAAGTATCCTACTCACAGACAGGGAGCCTATCGCCCTGGTTACTTCTTCATTTCTCTGATCCAATCGGTTGGCTACACTGACATAAACTGAGTTGAGCACAAACACACCCAAAGTGATCTGAGAGACCTATGATGAAAGGAAATATCCACAAAGTCAAGATTCCTACAGAATAATTGCAGTAGGCAGAACAGTTTTATGGTTGCATTTTAACGTTATTAAATCAAGTTAAGTAATTGAGAACCAATTAACAATCGAATACAATATCAGTAGTTTAGTAAAATAGCCTTATTCTGTAAAGAATTGATGAGGATTTTGTTATGTTTCTTAGATTTAGCCTTCCGCGAAAATAGACTCACACACCCCCAGTGCTTTGGGCTGGAACTCCTGGTAGGTCTTGCGGGTCGGGGTCTCGGTCTCAGCACCTGGAAAGTCGTGGTCCAGAAATGTAAGATCGAAGAGGGAACCTCTCTCTTCATTCACGTCGCCGGCAGGTGGTGAATTGGCGGTTGAGTCCGCACTAACCCCAGTTTCAGCAACAACTTCAGCGGGATAGAGGATGGAAAACCATATGCCAATGTGGAAAACAGACCCTTAACTGTTTTAGCCTATACATAACCATAACTGCTCTTAGTTAGGCATCCAGAAACAAAGTTATTTCTTAGGGTTAATTTTCGTTTGGAAATTACAAATGTAGACCACATTATCCGGACATTTTGAGGAATTATGCAGGCTAGTCGGTTGAATTAAACTAAACAAATGCAATACGAAAACAATTTACCTTCCATATCCACAGAGTTACTGCAAAGATATCTTACAAACCTATTTAATAAAAAGCCTACGTTTTGTATTTGAACGTAGCACATAAAATGAGACGAGTAAACGCCCAGTAAAGTTTTATTTTCCATAATGTCTGCCCTCTAGTGAGAGAAATTTGATCCTACATTCCGAAGTTGTGGCATAGGCACATAGGCTAACCATTTTTCTGAAATTGTATTCCATAATCATACATCTTATTACTAGAATCCCAGTATGTTTTGAGTCGCACATTAATCAATCAAATTAATTTAAAAAGCCCTTTTTACATCAGCCGATGTCACAAAGTGCTATACAGAAACCCACCCTAAAACCCCAAACAGTAAGCAATTTAGATGTAGAAGCACCGTGGCTAATTTGGACATTTGGAAATATAACAGAACATAAAAGTTAACTCAATACTATTTATTGTAAAAATAACACATTTTTTATTACAAAAATAAACACAATATTACTCTTAGCAATCAGAAATGACATATACTGTCAAAGTCAAAGTCACCATTATTAGTCAGTTGTACAACCGAATGCCTTCAACCGAAATGTGTCTTCCGCATTTAACCCAACCCCTCTGAATCAGAGAGGTGCGGGGGGCTGCCTTTAATCGACATCCACGTCTTCGGCGCCCGGGGAACAGTGGGTTAACTGCCTTGTTCAGGGGCAGAACGACAGATTTTTACCTTGTCAGCTCGGGGATTTGAACTTGCAGCCCTCCGGTTACAAGACCAACGCTCTAACCACTAGGCTACCTGCCGCCCCCTCAGGCATATACAATATTTCAGTCAATGGGAGAAACAAATACATGTTTCTGCTGGTTGATTAGTTAATATAAACTCAGCAAAAAAAGAAAGGTCCTCTCACAGTCAACTGCGTTTACTTTCAGCAAACTTAACATGTGTAAATATTTGTATAAACATAACAATATTCAACAACTGAGACATAAACTGAACAAGTTCCACAGACATGTGACTAACAAACATGTAATAATGTGTCCCTGAACAAAGGGGGGGTCAAAATGAAAAGTAACAGTCAGTATCTGGTGTGGCCACCAGCTGCATTAAGTACTGCAGTGCATATCCTCCTCATGGACTGCACCGGATTTGCCAGTTCTAGCTGTGAGATGTTACCCCACTCTTCCACCAAGGCACCTGCAAGTTCCCAGACATTTCTGGGGCCAGGGCCAAACGTCGGGGCTGGGCTCAATGTGCACCGATGTTAGCATAGCGTTAATTAGCACCCATTTTCACATGAGCTAGCTAATTGCTTGAGCAGTAAGCCTAGGTTTAAATGTACAGTTATGTAATTGATTTGATTGTTGATTTTCTGTGTTTCTTCAACGTATGCCTTGTTGTGTTTGGCTGGCTCTATCGTTGATGCCATTCCCTTAGTTACACATAGCGAGTCTACACAGCTTACACATAGTATATACAATAATGAAATAACCTGCTCCCAACATATATGATGCCATTGTAACTTGTCCACACTGCAAACTGAAGTTTAATAAGAAAAACTTCAAAACACATTTACAAAGAAAGCATACACATTGCTTCGAAACAGTGTCCAAGGAAAGATTTTTGGCATGTGAGTGCATTGATGTGAGAAATGGTGTGTTTGCAGTCGAAAATACATTTTCTGGTCCAACAACACCCATACATGTTGTGAATAAATAATTGGGCTAATTCAGTTCCAACTGTGTTCAAAACTGTTATGCATGCTGAAGTATAAAAAGCTGTTGCATTGTACTTTTTCTTTACTTTCACATACACTGTGTTCACAGAAACATTGCTCGGAACTTTGGAGGACTTTTGGTGTGGATGATGTTCAGGTTAGATATTCCTTTAAATTATTCCACTGAACTGTACCATTTGATTGTAATTTCTTTATTGAAAATTGTACCTTGTTCACACCACAGGGCCTACTACCAAAGCAAGGTTTCAAACAATTGTGGGGTGTTTGTTTTTATGGTAAGATTCTGGCTATTCTGTATATTATATTATTTTCTGTTATAACATATGAAAAGTTATTATTATTTCTGTGCTTGCAGCATGCAAAGCACACTATTGTTATTGCTCATGCTTTTCTTGTTTATTATTCTTGACACTTTTTAGGACCTATTTCCTACAGTTTTTACACTAAATAAACCATTCATACATCAAACTCCTGCAAAGCTGGATGCTGATGTGACATGCTGCGACTTCTTGAGGGATATGTCTTCTACATCCTGAAATATATTCCTGGAGGGGGTGGTATTATTATTATGATTTAATATTATCATTATTGTTATCTTAACTATCAAACTTAACAACCTACTATTTCTTAACTTACAGTACGCTCTGAGAAACAGATGCCTCACAAGTACTCACCTGGCAGCTTCATTAAATAGCCTCTTTACTGTTGACGTTGAGACTCGTTTTTTGCGAGCACTATTTAATGAAGCTTCCAGTTGAGGACTTGAGGCATCTGTTTCTCAAACTAGACACTAATGTACTTGTCCTCTTGCTCAGTTGTGCACCGGGGCCTCCCACTCCTCTTTCTATTCTGGTTAGAGACAGTTTGAGCTGTTCTGTGAAGAGAGTACACAACATTGTACGAGATCTTCAGTTTGTTGGCAATTTCTCGCATGGAATAGCCATTTCTCAGAACAAGAATAGACTGACAAGTTTCAGAAAAAAGTCCTTTGTTTCTGGCCATTTTGAGCTTGTAATCGCTAACGCTAACAAAGTAAAATGCTAACGCTCCAGATACTCAACTAGTCTAAAGAAGGCCAATTTTGTTGCTTCTTTAATCAGAACAACAGTTTTCAGCTCTGCTAACATAATTGCAAATGGGTTTTCTAATGATCAATTAGCCTTTTAAAATTATAAACTTGGATTAGCTAACACAACGTGCCATTGGAACACAGGAGTGATGGTTGCTGGGCCTCTGTACGCCAATGTAAATATTCCATTACAAATCAGCCGTTTCAAGCTAGAATAGTTATTTACAACATTAACAATGTCTACACTGTATTTCTGATCAATTTGATGTTATTTTAATGGACATGTTTCAAGCAAACCACCATAGTCCCTGTGTCTAAGATCACCAAAGCAACCTGTCTAAATGACTACTTTCCTGTAGCAATCACATCTGTAGCCATGAAATGCTTTGAAAGGCTGGTCATGGCTCACATCAACACCATCATCCCAGAAACCCTGGATCCACTCCAATTCACATACCGCACCAACATATCCACAGATGACAAAATCTCAATTGCACTCCACACTGCACTTTCCCACCTGTACAAAAGGAACACCTACGTGAGAATGCTGTTCATTGACTACATCTCAGCGTTCAACACCATTGTGCCTTCCAAGCTTATCACTAAGCTAAGGACCCTGGGACTGAACACCTCCCTCTGCATCAGGATCCTGGGGTTCCTGATGGGCTGCACCCAGGTGGTGAGGGTAGGCAACAACACATCTGCCACACAGACCCTAAACACAGGGGCCCTCAGGGGTGTGTACTCAGTCCCCTCCTGTACTTCCTCATCACTCACAACTGCAGGAAACGGAGGGCTGAACACACCCCCTTCACGTCTGTAGTAGAACGGGTCGAGAGCTTCAAGTTCCTCGGTGTCCATATCACTAAGGACCTATCCTGTTCCAAACACATCAACCCAGTCGTGAAGAGGGCACGACAACACCTCTTCCCTCCTCAGGAGGCTGATAAGGTTTGCCATGGACCCTCAAATCCGAACCCAGTGATGTACGGCCCAGTACATCACTGGGTTCGAACTCCCTGCCATCCAGGACCTCTATTCCAGGTGATGTCAGAGGAAGTCCCTAGAACAGGGGTCTCCAACCTTGTTCCTGGAAAGCTACCCCCTGTAGCTTTCACTCCAACCCCAGGTGTAACTAACCTGATTCAGCTTATCAACCAGTTAACTGATAGAATCAGGTGCGCTCGATTAGGGTTGGAGGGAAATTCTACAGGACAGTAGCTCTCCAGGAACAGGGTTGAAGAGCCCTACCCTAGAAATGTTCAAAGACTCTATCCAACCAAGTCATAGAGTGTTTTCTCTGCTACCGCACAGCAAGAGGTACCGGAGTGCCAAGTCTGTGAACAAAAGGTGTCTGAACAGCTTTTACCCTCAAGCCATATGACTGCTGAACAGTTAACCAAATGGCTACCCGGACAATTTATATTGACATTTATTTAATTGTTTTGCACAAACTACCTTGCACTGGCTCTATGCACACTCAATAGACTCTATCCAAACACTCACGCATACTACAATGACACTCCAACACACACACACACACACACAAAACACACACACATGCATTTTAACGCCACACGCATTCACACTTTCACATACACTGCTGCTACTCTTATCCTTACCCACATGATCATACTGTATTACCTCAATTACCTCGTACCCCTGCACATTGACTCTGTACTGGTACTCATTGTATATAGCCTCGTTATTGTTTTTGTGTTACTATTTCCGTTTTTATTTAGCAAATATTTGTCTTACTTTTTAAATCTGCACTGTTGGTAATGGGCTCATAACTAAGCATTTCACAGTAAAGTCTACACCTGTTGTATTTGGCGCATGTGACCGATACAATTTTATTTGATTATGATATGATTGCTTTTGGGGATTCCTGTCAGACATTGAATATCTTGTTTTGAAAGATGTACTTTGTACTTTGTTGAAGCACCTTTGGCAGCGATTACAGCCTTAAGTCTTGTTATGACGCTACAAGCTTGGCACACCTTTATTTGGGGAGTTTCTCCCATTCTTCTCTGCAGATCCTCTCAAGCTCTGTCAGGTTGGAAGGGGAGCATAGCTGCACAGCTATTTTCAGGTCTCTCCAAAGATGTTCGATCGGGTTCAAGTCCGGGCTCTGGCTGTGCCATTCAAGGACATTCAGAGACTTGTCCCGAAGCCACTCCTGCATTGTCTTGGCTGTGTGCTTAGGGTCTTTGTCCTGTTGGAAGGTGAACCACCCCAGTCTGAAGTGCTGAGCGCTCTAGAGCAGGTTTTCATCAAGGATCTCTCTGTACTTTGCTCCATTCATCTTTCCCTCGATCCGGTCTAGTCTCCCAGTCCCTGCCACTGAAAAACATCTCCACAGCATGATGCTGCCATCACCATGCTTCACCGTAGGGATGGTGCCAGGTTTCCTCCAGACATGACACTTGGCTTTCAGGCCAAAGACTTCAATCTTGGTTTCATCAGACCAGAGAATCTTGTTTCTCATGGTCTGAGAGTCTTTAGGTGCCTTTTGGCAAACTCCAAGCGGGCTGTCATGTGCCTTTTACTGAGGAGTGGCTTCCGTCTGGCCACTCTACCATAAAGGCCTGATTGGTGGAGTGCTGCACAGATGGTTGTCCTTCTGGAAGGTTCTCCAATCTCCACAGAGGAACTCTGGAGCGCTGTCAGAGTGACCATAGGGTTCTTGGTCACCTCCCTGACCAAGGCCCTTCTCCCCCGATTTGCTCAGTTTGGCCAGGCAGACAGCTTTGGGAAGAGTCTTGGTGGTTCCAAACTTCTTCCAATTAAGAATGATAGAGGCCACTGTGATCTTAGGGACCTTCAATGCTGCAGACATTTGTTTGTACCCTTCCCCGGATCTGTGCCTCGACACAACTCTGTCTCGGAGCTCGACCTCACGGCTTGGTTTTTGCGCTGACATGCACTGTCAACTGTGGGACCTTTTATAGACAGGTGTGGGCTTTTCCAAATCATGTCCAATCAATTTAATTTACCACAGGTGGACTCCAATCAAATTGTAAAAACATCTCAAGGATGATCAATGGAAACAGGGTGCACCTGACCTCAATTTCGAGTCTCATAGCAAAGGGTCTGAATACTTATTTAAATATTTTCAGTTTTTGTTTTTTTATACATTTGCCTGTTTTTGCGTTGTCATTGTGGGGTGTTTGTTGTGTGTAGACCGATGAGGATTTTATTTATTTAATCAGTTTTAGAATAAGGCTGTATCGTAACAAAATGTGGAAAAAGTCAAGGGATCTAAATACTTTCTGAATGCACTGTATGTGCCTCAGCAAAACTCAATATCCATCACATACATATAAAGACACATTCACACACAGAGAGAGGTGACTGCTTTTGTGGGTTTGAAAGAAAGATGAAAAGATGGAATACTGTCACATGTGATGCGTTGAAATGGCCAATATATCATTAAGTGTATCTATGTGCCTCTACGGAACTCAATATCCATCACACACACACATACAGAGAGAGAAATAATATTATATGCTCAATTTATTCCGAACCGAAACAAAAATAGCTTTTCTGATAATACCTAGCAAGGGAAGTTAGGGAACTGAGCACTTTGGGTGCTGCTACACCGTGAATGGAAATCATTTTCTAACCAACCCTTTCATTAAAAAGCATACTAGCGAAGTCCAGTGAACAACTATTTTGCCAGTGGAACAAAATAGTATGATCAACAAAAATGGTGTTAAAAATACTTCATTAATGGTTTACTTTCCCGGGAGAAGTTCATAATAATAAAGGCGGCCTTTATTTTATTCACAGCCAATCCAAACGCTAGAAATAAGAATGGCCCATCCCCCTGTCAAGTGAAATGGGAAAAACGCTGTGCATTGCCATAAAAGGAATACACCGTGCTCATGCGCACTGTGTGCAGTTTTGTTTGAAGTGAACTGACCATTGAATAGTAAGCAACAATACTGGCGCAAGAAAACCATTAGAAACCACACTAAATGCAGTATCTCTAATCTATTTACAAGTGTTCTTGATTGTCTCAATGCATCGGTGGAACAATGTTAGGTCATCACTATCCAAACGTGGAAAAGTCACAACTGGTCAGCTATGTGGAGGATTATTTGGAATGTGTTGAGTCCATGCCTTTGGATATACAAAGAAACGTCTCTCTGCTGCGAGAAATTGACTCAAAATATCAAGGTATTGTTTTTCCTCTCGTTGTTTTAGTGGTTATGTTTGCGAGTTTGACGATAAAATTGCAAAAACTGGGTGTGCTGGATTGACAAATTCCCGATCTACTTTAGCTAACGTTAATGTTCCACACACTAGCTAGCATTGAAAGCGAGTGTTTTGTGTGCTGAATAGATAGTTGAGTCCTTCGAGTAAAATGTATGCCTTGAATTTGTTATCCTCAACAACATGTCCCGGTGTCAGGTCCGAGTTGGCTTGATATAGCGACAGAGGATCAGCCATTTTGACAAGAGGGGTGGTGTTGTGGCGTTCAACGTCTTTCTTTCGAGTTGGTAAACCTGTTATCTGCATTCGTTTTGTTTATTTTACAAGGGATGTTGACTTATTGTTGATAGTGTTGCCTACTAGCAAATATAAAATTCGTAGTATAACGTTAACTGTTAGCAGTATTAAAAAAAAATACGAAATGGTCGTGGTTGCAATCCGCTCTAACGCTGGTGATGAAAATGTGGCATGTACGAGAATTTTTCCAGTACTTGTGCCGCGTTCACAACAACTGGGAACTCGGTGATTTCCGAAACCAATGCGTTCAAGACAACTGGGAATTGGGGGGGAAAAAAGGAGCTCGGACTGGGATTTTTCTTTATGCATCACACAACTCGCATCGGGCCACTTTCTAGAACTCAGACTGGCTAAACCTGCATATTTGTGCAATTTCTCTATAAAAATTGGATAAAAAAACGTAAACACTGCAAACCTCTATGCCTATGGTAATCCATACCCAGTAGTGCCATACGAGAGTTGGGTTGGCAACAATAGCTAGCTACTTCCCTCTCCGAAACGTTAACACACCTATGGGAAAGCAGTGCTCTGCAGGTGGGGGCAGAGGACACTACTGTTGTCCCCAAGTAAACTAACAGCATCCTTTTTTTGATGGTGTTTTTTTAGGCTGTTGGCATCCAATGTTGGTGCATTACTGCCACCTACTGTGCTGGAGTGTGGGCCAGAGACAGTGCTAGCAGCCTCAATGGCAGTGGGCTCGGCATGTAGTAAGTGACGTGTAGTGGGCATGGCATGTTGTAACCCGCGGGGAAAACAACCAGTGGTTACCTAGCTTACCCATTTGACTCGCAGCCAAAACTTGAACCTTTTTCAAACCCAATTTTCTTGTCTGCTTTTTTTAATCAATGACAAAACTACATTTTAAGTACATGACTTAAGATTTATTTTCAACATTGCTTGCTCCTGAGTGTTCTCACTACTTAGAAAAACATAATATTTTAGGGCTTCCCTTGTGCCCTTTTTCATGAGGGTGCTATAGCAGCCACGTGAGTGCTAGATAGCGTCTGACTGTAACATTAAGCTAGCCAAGACAAGCAACAACACAAATGGATTATTTCCCTATGTGGGAGCATTGTGAATTGTAGGTTGGGCTTTTTGCCATTGAACAACACACAGCAGCTTTTCGGCATGTTTTGTTATTTCTGTATAACTAAACGTTGACAACAAAGTTGGCTCTTTTACAGCGGGAGTCAATGGCAAAGAATGTTGGTTTCCCCCAATTTGTGTGGTCGAGGGGAATTCCTTATGACGTGAGTTGGTCGTTATCAATAAAACGTCACATTACGCTGCCGAGCATTCGATTGGGCTGCTGTGGGGCAAGGAGATCCCCAGCTCCGCTAAAACCATTGACAACTAAGTGCCGTTTAAGGGATTGTTAAATCAGCAGTAGAAACAATAACAAAGCAGCCTCCCCACACCTTGTTTGGTAAAAAGCTAAGGGATGGGGCTGGAGAAATGTAATCACTCTCAAATTCATAGACCGCTATGGATGCAAGGATTGACCATTCATGATATCACAATTATAGTTTTAACCATGTTTTGAGGCTATATAGTTTGTTTGCATTTTATTTTGGAGTAAAACAAGTTTATTTTGGGGGTTCTGATGGGGTACGACAGTTGAACTAAGCTCATGAGGCATTTTTATGTTAGGGACTGTGTTATTTGTGATGAGGGATACCTGGAATAAAAATGGATGGCCTTCCCTAGAGTAAAATACATTTTTACCCGACCCTCCCTATACGCTTGAAAAAAGACCAGTGACCCTCCCATATCCAAAATAATAAAAAAAATAGTAGAGAACATGTCTACCGTTTAACCTCACTCCTAGGACAGACCAGCCTTGGCAAAGTAGCAAAGGTTGCGGATTCGCAGACCCCCGCGGACAAGGGTAGGGTGACAAGATATTCATGCAGTGTTTTTATTATAATGGATATCTTATTTGCGTTCTGAGAATAATTTGCCTTTTATAAATGCATTTCATGAAATTCTACGTCATTTTACATGACTGGAGACGAGCAGAATCTTTTTTTAATACCACAAGAGCATGACATTAAATGTGCGTGTTCAGTCACAACTGAAGAATCTGATCACAGCAGCCGCATGTCATCAGGTAGACCTATATGCACTTGTAACTTATCATTTGGGAAACTTTTTCGGCTTTATTTTCCATTATATTTTTGTTACAAAATAGATTTGTGTGGACTGTGATTGGGCCATGGGAATATAATAGCATCTGCTAGGCTACAGTTAACAAACAGCGCATGATCCTCAAACCAAAGACTGGCCAAACTCGTGTTTCTAAAAGTGAATTCAAAGGCACTGTATAGCCTAATAAGGCATTTTGTTTCATTATTTAAGTATTTTATTTTTTTATTTCATTTTATATAATGTCCATTTTAGGCTATATAGTCATGTTGAACTGCTGTTAATGCTGAGCGCTCCTGCCAGCCTGTAGCGTGTCACAAATGCTTCACAATTTATTTCCTAAATACATTTTTGTTAATCCTTGCTCCTGACTGATTTGGAGTTAGTATTTTGTTTTAATAGCCTGTTGAAATGTTGAACATCAATTGATAGTGACAGAATCACACATTAGTTCCCAAGTAAATTTAAAACATTTTGGTCTCCTTGGCTATAGAAGGTTGTAGCACAGCCTCTGAATGTCATAGACTAACCTAAAATATCCCATATGCATAGTCTTTTCCCTGCATTTTACAGCTTGTTTTTAGTATAAAGCATTGCGGACTAAATCGTTGGTATAGTTCTCTTTATATAATCAGGTCCATATTTTTTCCCCCAAAATACTAAGCTAAAAAAGGGTAGGTCTATGCTTTTAGTCATTTTCTTTAACCTGTTACGGATCCAATCCCGTGAACGGGATCGATTTTGACAACATCCGGTGAAATGCAGAGCGCCAAATTCAAATGACAAAAATGCTCATTTCAAACATTCATGAAAATACATATGCTGCACACCCTTCAAAAGCTTAGACTCTTGTTAATCTAACAACATTGTCAGATTTCAAAAAGGCTTTACGGCGAAAGCAGAACATTTGATTGTCTGAGGACAGCGCCCCACTCAAACTCAATTAGCATAATAACATAACCAGCAGAGGTGTCACAACTCAAAAACAGCATAAAATAAATCGCTTACCTTTGATCTTCCTCTGATGGCATACCCAAGCGTCCAGGTTACACAATAAAAGGTCCTTTTGTTCGATAAAGTTCCTCTTTATATCCATATAACTCCGTTTGGTTGGCGCGTTTTGTTCAGTAATCCACCTGCCCAAAGGTGTTCATCCATGCAGACAAACAATATCCCAAAAGTACCTGTAAAGTTTGTCGAAAAAAGTCAAACAGCATTCCTAATCAATACTCAGATACCCTAAAATGAATATAAACTATAATATTTCAGACGGAATATAACCTGCTGAATAGAAGAGAAAAAGACACTTGACGTGAACTCAGGAACAAGTGGTCTTACCCCCTTGATTTTCATGATTAACTTGTTAGGGAGTGGCAGCTGAGGGGTCGGTTTTGGAGAGCCTGGCGTGCCCAAAGTAAAATGCCTCCCATTCAGGCCCAGAAAATAGGATATGCACATATTTGGTACCATTGGATAGGAAACAATCTGAATTTTCCAAAACTGTTAACCATTTGTCTGTGAGTGAAACAGAACGCATATAGCAGGCGAAACCCCGAGGAATTTCTGTCCTGGAAAAAGTGATTTTGACACATTGCTCATTTGGGCACCCCTCCCTCATGAAAATGACCATATAAGGGCATATGAATGCAGTACCCATCGCTTCCTTTAGATGTCAACAGTCTGGAGACAGTGTAAGTTTTCATTTTGGATGAATAAGACCAGAGAATAAGAGCAAACCAGGAAGTCACTCATTTATGTCAACAGTACCCGGCGCGCGCTCCCGAAGTCGCGCTGTGTCTTTTTTACTGTCATTATCGATCAGTTTATATTCTGGTTGATTTATAATAGTAAATATACGTAAAAGTGTTCCTAAGGATACATTTAAAACTATGTTTGATTGTTCTTGGACAAGTTTATAGGTATAAGATGAACGAGTTCGCGTCACGTTTCAATGGAGGAGTGGAGGCTGTCGTTTCTGATTATAACGCGCGAACCAAATGGAGGATTTATGGATAAAATACATTACTTTTTCTAACAAAAGAACCATGGATTGTCTTCGTTGGACACTTAGGAAGACCTCAGCAGAAGTTCTTCAACAGGTAATTGATTTGTTTTTGCTGTGAAATGTGTTGTGTGTGCCATGATGGCTAATCGATTCATGGCTATGGGAAAAATGTGAGGTGCTACCCTCAAACAATCAAATGTGCTGCTTTAGCCGTAAAGCCTTTTTGAAATCTGACAACGCTGTGATATTGCCAAGAAACAGAGCTTTTGATGAGTATGGAACACTTGTATATTGGTGGATGTTTAATAATTCAACTTTTGGATTTTGAATTTGGCGCCTTACATTTTACCTGGTAGTGTCGGGAGCAGCCCGCTAGCGCCCCAGTGATCCCTGAGAAGTTAAAGCTTCCAACCTTTTTCTAAAGACATGACATCTAGTGGAAGCCATAGGAACTGCAATCTGGGGGTTAAACTGAGGCTTTGAATAGCTGGCCTATTGAAAACCGTGTGACATGACTGATTCAGACATCCCGGATGGGTTTTGCTTGGGTTTTTGCCTGCCATATCAGTTCTGTTATACTCCGACATTATGTTAACAGTTTTAGTGTTTTCTATCCAAAGCTACTAATTATATGCATATCCTAGCTTTTGGGCCTGAGTAACAGGCAGTTTACTTTGTGCACATTTTTCATCCGAACTTCAAAATACTGCCCCCTAGCCCTAAGAAGTTAACAAAAGCCCTCACCCCCTCAACCCCCTGGTTTTAACTTAACACACCAAGCACTTCATTGACACTGAGATATTTAAGGAGTGCATGGTGACTGAAGGAATTGGCTGACAAAATCAATGAATAGTAGACTCTAAAAAATGGGCTCCAACACAAAGCCACTTGTTCTAGGTAGCCAACTCAAATTAAAATGTAGACTGTTTAAATGAATTGGGCCTCCTCAAATTAGTCTACTTTCAAGACCCATGCGCTGTTCATCTCTGTAGCTGCCGCTTCATAGTAATTTAAATTCAAATAAAAATGTATTTTTCACATCCCCTGAATACAACAGACATTACAGTGAAATGCGTACTTACAAGCCCTTAACTTCTTAGGGGTCGTTGGGGCGCTAGCTTCCCACCTACGACAACATCCGGTGAAATGCAGAGCGCCAAATTCAAATTACAAAAATAGTAATATTAAACATTCATGAAAATGAAAGTGTTGTACACCATTCTTTAACTTAGAGTCTTGGTAATCGAACTGCGTTGTCCGATTTACAGTAGGCTTTACGGCGAAAGCATAGCATTTGATTATGAGGCCATGCCTCGCATACTTCCTGCATATAAATATATTTCAAACCAGCGCATGCTTTACAAAATCAAATATAGCGATAAAAGAAATCACTTACCTTTTGAAGATCCTCCTCAGGTTGCAATCCCACGGGTCACAGGAACACAAAGAATGGTTGTTTTGTTCGATAAAGTCCCTCTTTATATCCCCAAAACTCAGTTTGGTTGGCACGTTTTGTTCAGTAATCCACCCGTTCCACTCGTACAGACATAGAAAACCTAAAGAAGTTACCGATAAACTTTGTCCAAACAGGTCAAACAACGTTTCTAATCAATCATCACGTACCCTAATATGTAAATAAACTATACAATTTAAGACTGAATGTATTATGTTCAATACCGGAGATGAATAACGAAGAGTGTGCACTCAGTCACGCGTTCCACAAGACTACAGCCAGAATGAGGGACACCTGGATATCCTTAAACTACTTCATTTTTCAAAATAAAAGCCTGTAACCTTGTCTAAAGACTTGACATTCAGTGGAAGCCTATGTAGATATTCCATAAAAAATCTGCCGTTTCCAGCTACAATAGTCATTTACAACATTAACAATGTCTACACTGTATTTCTGATCAATTTGATATTTAAATGGACAAAACATTTGCATTTCTTTAAATCAAGGACATTTCTAAGTTATCCCCAACTTTTGAATGGTTGTGTAGGTAGCTATAGCACAAAAAATATAGCGCTACACATGCAACACAGCATTCCTAACCTAGCCCACAATGTCTGCTGTGTGGATCGAGCAGTCATTTGAAAGAGTAAGAACATTTCAGCGCGACAACTAAGGCGGCGTCAACTAACGCCAAGATAATAGATTTCATTGCCCTTGACAATCAACCGTTGTCGGTCGTGGATGATGTTTGCTTTCGCTGACTGGTCGAGCACCGCTACACACTACCAAGTAGGTGCTATTTTTCAGACGTTGCCCTACCGGCAACTCACATGCATGAGCTACTTGCTATGGCTTCATAACTGACATTTGGACCAGCGACGTCAGCCCCATGAGCATTGAGTCTGACAGCACAGTGGGTCTATGAGGATTTCTTACTGAGGAAAACTGTATTGCATGCTCAAGAATGTGCTGGTTCTCATACCGCTGCTAACATTTCAATGGCGTTTGAAACTTGGAAACATGAACACTCCTAGCTCCATTCGAACAACTGACTTGAGAAATAAGCTCAACTGCGTCTTCAGCAGACGTGATACCCTGTCATGGCATTGAAACGCCTGCTCAACCTGATGGTCTGTGTTGGCATTTTTGTTCATTTGTAAAATACTCTACTATAGGCTGTGAACAAGCGATTCTATGGCTCTCTGAGCCTCTACTGTGTCGCCACCATGCTTGATGCTAGGTACAAGGAGCGCTATTTCAATGCAGACACAGGGTTTACGTGAAATGTTAGATACAGCTGGACAAGATGGAAACGGATACAGTGACAGTGCACACCGATGACGAGGCCACAGACAGCTAAAACTTCACTGTTTGACATGTATGATGAAATCCTGGTTGAGACTGAACAAATAAACGAAACAGCAAGTAAGTGAAGGAAATCGGTTTTGATGTTTTACTGGTATTTGGGACAAATGTAAATGCCAACAAAATAACTTTTTGATGTGCTTTTCAACTATTTAACTGTACTAGAATGCTTAAGGCCGAATTTAAAAAAAAATATCTTATCGGTATCGTTTTTCTTTGTCAAGGAAAATATCTGGTATTGGCCCAAAATTTCAATCGGTGCATCCCTGGTGACTATGCATAGATAATAAACAGAGTAGCAGCAATGTAAAAATGGGGGTGGGGTGGGGGAGGTCAATGCAAATAGTCTGCGTAGCCATTTGATTAGCCGTTCTGGAGTCTTATGGCTTGGGGGGTAGAAGCTGTTAACTTCTTAGGGAGCGGCAGCAGAGGTGACGGTTTTGGAGAGTCTGGCGTGCCCAAAGTAAAATGCCTGCCACTCAGGGCCAGAAAATAGGATATGCAAACAATTAGTACTATTGGATAGGAAACAATCTGAAGTTTCTAAAGGTGTTAAAATAATGTATAACAGAACTGATATAGCAGGCGAAAACTGCAAATCCGGATGCATTTTCCTCTGTTTTTTTTTTTGTACATTACCTTTTTGTCCAGGCTGCCTATTGATTTCTATGTTAACTACTTAGGGAGCAGTGGGGGCGCTACCCGGTGAAATGTAAGGCGCCAAATTCAAAATCCAAAAGTTGAATTATTAAACATTCATCAATATACAAGTGTTGCATAGTCATCAAAAGCTCTGCTTCTTGGCAATATCACAGCGTTGTCAGATTTCAAAAAGAAAGCACATCATTTGATTGTTTGAGGATAGCACCTCTCCTATTTTCCACATTAGCATAAATTCATAAACCAGTGCGGTTCACACAAAACCCATTTCACAGCAAAAACAAATCCCTTACCCTTCCCTTTTGAAGAACTTCTGCTGAGGGCTTCCCAAGTGTCCAATGAAGACATCCAATGGTTCTTTTGTTAGAAAAAGTCATTTATTATATTATACGTTATCTTCAGAAAATCCAACGTCGAATCGCCCATTGAAACGTGAAGAGAACGCGTTCAAATATACCTATAACCTTTTCCTAAACAAATCAAATACCAGTTATAATGCATCCTTAGCTATCCTTTTATGAATATTAGCGATAATATTTCACTCGGATGGTCACCTATACGTTATATAAGTAAAATAAAGTGGGGGGCGCAGCCTGACTCGCACCCGAGAACTTGACATTTCAGGTCCCCTTACCATTTCCTGTTCCTATCCGTTTTGCTTACTCCAATCATTCCCAGTATTTGTATATAGACTGTTGACATCCAGTGGAAGCCATAGGTACCGCAAACCAGGAGCTGGATTGCCTGGAAGTCAATGGGGAGAGTGTCAAACAGAGCAAAGGTCACCAAAAACTGCATTTCTGGATGGATTTTCCTCGGGTTTTCGCCTGCTATATCAGTTCTGTTATACACAGACATTATGTTAACACTTTTAGAAACTTCAGTGTTTCCTATCCAATAGTACTAATTATGTGCATATCCTATTTTCTGAGCCTGAGTGGCAGGCATTTTACTTTGGGCACGCCAGACTCTCCAAAACCGTCACCTCAGCTGCCGCTCCCTAAGAAGTTAAGAAGCCTTTTGGACCTAGACTTGGCGCTCCGGTACCGCATGCCATGCAGTAGCAGAGAGAATAGTCTATGACCTGGGTGGCTGGTGCATTTGGAAAGTATTCAGATCCCTTGACTTTTTCCAGATTTTGTTACATTGCAGCCTTATCCTGAAATTAATTACATCCTTTTTTTCCCTTAATGTAAACACTACCCCATAATGACAAAGCACAAACAGGATGTTTTTTGGTTTGTTGTTGAAGCGTCTTTGGCAGTCTTGTGTATGACGCCACAAGCTTGGCGCACCTGTATTTGAGGAGTTTCTTCCATTCTTCACTGCAGATCCTCTCAAGCTCTGTCAGGTTGGATGGGGAGCGTCGCTGCACAACTATTTCAGGTCTCTCCAGAAATGTTTGATCTGGTTCAAGGCCAGGCACTGGCTGTGCCACTCAAGGACATTCAGAGATTTGTCCCAAAGCCCCTCTTCCGTTGTGTAGGCTGTGTGCTTAGGGTTGTTGTCCTGTTGGAAAGTGAACCTTTGCCCCAGTCTGGGGTCCTGAGCGCTCTGGAGCCGGTTTTCATCAAGGATCTCGCTGTACTTTGCTCCGTTCATCTTTCCCTCGGTCCTGACTAGTCTCTCAGTCCCTTCCGCTGAAAAACATCCCCACAGCATGATTTTTCCACCACCATGCTTCACCATAGGGATGGTGTCAGGTTTCCTACAGACGTCACGGATGGCATGCAGGCCTAAGAATTCAATCTTGGTTTCATCAGACCAGAGAATCTTGTTTCTCATGGTCAGTCCTTTAGGTGCCTTTTGGCAAACTCCAAGTGGGCTGTCATGTGCATTTTTACTGAGGAGTGGCTTCCGTCTGGCCACTCTACCATAAAGGCATGATTGGTGAAGTGCTGCAGAGATGGTTGTCCTTCTGGAAGGTTATTTCATCTCCACAGAAGAACTTTGGAGCTCTGTCAGTTACCATCGGGTTCTTAGTCACCTCCCTAAGGCCCTTCTCCCCCGTTTGCTCAGTTTGCTGGGTAGACAGCTCTATGAAGAGTCTTGGTGGTTCCAAATTTCTTCCATTAAGGATGTACAGTGGGGCAAAAAAGTTTAGTCAGCCACCAATTGTGCAAGTTCTCTCACTTAAGATGAGAGGCCTGTAATTTTCATCATAGGTACACTTCAACTATGACAGACAAAATGAGGAAAAACAATCCAGAAAATCACATTGTAGGATTATTAATGAATTTATTTGCAAATTATGGTGGAAAATAAGTATTTGGTCACATACAAACAAGCAAGATTTCTGGCTCTCACATACCTGTAACTTCTTCTTTAAGAGGCTCCTCTGTCCTCCACTCGTTACCTGTATTAATGGCACCTGTTTGAACTTGTTATCAGTATAAAAGACACCTGTCCACAACCTCAAACAGTCACACTCCAAACTCCACTATGGCCAAGACCAAAGATCTGTCAAAGGACACCAGAAACAAAATTGTAGACCTGCACCAGGTTGGGAAGACTGAATCTGCAGTAGGTAAGCAGCTTGGTTTGAAGAAATCAACTGTGGGAGCAATTATTAGGAAATGGAAGACATACAAGACCACTGATAATCTTCCTCGATCTGGGGCTCCACGCAAGATCTCACCCGTGGGGTCAAAATGATCACAAGAACGGTGAGCAAAAATCCCAGAACCACACGGGGACCTAGTGAATGACCTGCAGAGAGCCGGGACCAAAGTAACAAAGCCTACCATCAGTAACACACTACGCCGCCAGGGACTCAAATCCTGCAGTGCCAGACGTGTCCCCCTGCTTAAGCCAGTACATGTTCAGGCCCGTCTGAAGTTTGCTAGAGAGCATTTGGATGATCCAGATGAGGATTGGGAGAATGTCATATGGTCAGATGAAACCAAAATAGAACTTTTGGTAAAAACTCAACTCGCCGTGTTTGGAGGACAAAGAATGCTGAGTTGCATCCAAAGAACACCATACCTACTGTGAAGCATGGGGGTGGAAACATCATGCTTTGGGGCTGTTTTTCTGCAAAGGGACCAGGACGACTGATCCGTGTAAAGGAAAGAATGAATGGGGCCATGTATCGTGGAGATTTTGAGTGAAAACCTCCTTCCATCAGCAAGGGCATTGAAGATGAAAGCGTGGCTGGGTCTTTCAGCATGACAATGATCCCAAACACACCGCCTGGGCAACGAAGGAGTGGCTTCGTAAGAAGCATTTCAAGGTCCTGGAGTGGCCTAGCCAGTCTCCAGATCTCAACCCCATAGAAAATCTTTGGAGGGAGTTGAAAGTCCGTGTTGCCCAGCGACAGCCCCAAAACATCACTGCTCTAGAGGAGATCTGCATGGAGGAATGGGCTAAAATACCAGCAACAGTGTGAAAACTTTGAAGACTTACAGAAAACGTTTGACCTCTGTCATTGCCAACAAAGGGTATATAACAAAGTATTGATTAAACTTTTGTTATTGACCAAATACTTATTTTCCACCATAATTTGCAAATAAATTCATTAAAAATCCTACAATGTGATTATCTGGATTTTTTTTCCTCATCTTGTCTGTCATAGTTGAAGTGTACCTATGATGAAAATTACAGGCCTCTCTCATCTTTTTAAGTTGGAGAACTTGCACAATTGGTGGCTGACTAAATACTTTTTTGCCCCACTGTAGGTCACTATGTTCTTGGGAACCTTCAGTGATGCAAACCTTTTTTTGGTACCCTTCCACTGATTTGTGCCTTGACACAATCCTGTCTCGGAGCTCTAAGGACAATTCCTTCGACCTTATGATTTGTTTTTTGCTTTGACATGCACTGTCAACTGTGGGACCTTTTTCATTATAGACAGGTGTGGGCTTTTCCAAACAATGTCCAATCAATTGAATTTACCACAGGTGGATTCCAATCAAGTTGTAGAAACATCTCAAGGATCATCAATGGAAACAGGATGCACCTGAGCTCAATTTCAAGTCTCCTAGCAAAAGGTCTTGATACTTATGTAAATAAGGTATTTCTGTTTTTTATTTTTAATACATTTGAAAACATGATTGATGGAAAATTATTTAATCAATTTTAGAATAACATAACAAAGTGGAAAAAGTCAAGGGGTCTGAATACTTTCTGGATGCAATTACTGCATCCACAGTCACTGCACTTTTACTGCAGTTTCAAAAAGGCAATCTTTTTTATTTTTTACTTTTTCAATAAATGTGAATATTTGTAGCTACTTAAGTTTTATACCTGGTGATTGTGTTAGCTGTGTTGTTGGCTAGCTCCTCTGAACAACAGTGTCCTGACGAGTGAGCACATTTTTAATGCCAAGCGAAATTGTGCCTCATTAGCTCATTGTTATGGATGTATCCAAATGTTGCTAGAAAAGTTTATGCATATGCAGCTACTTTGCTGTTATTCTGGCTGCACATTTTGACATGACTAAGTTAGCTGGCTAGCTAGCAAACAAGGGATAAGAACTGGCAACGGAACATTTAGAACTAACGACTGGGCCGCTTCCGTAGATACAAAAAGACTGAACGACTGTGTCGCGTCTCTACCAATCGATAGAACGAATGACCGGCTTGGGTAGCAAGCCTAGATTTGTGTCGGGACTAGGGTTGCAAAGGGTCGAAAACTTTCCGGTAAATCTCCAGAATTTTTACGGAAATTTTCCATGGGAAGTTAAGCCTGGGAATTTGGTGAATTTTTGCTTAAATTCATCAAAGTTAGCTTATAACAGTGACGCAAGGCAATTCTAGATCTTGTGGCATATTTTGGTTAAACTATCCCCAATTGCAACCCTCTGCATGCAACAGTACATTCTTCCATTACATGTGTAGTGCACTCTTCCATCACATTTACAGCTGATTCTCAAGATCTTGCACACTAATGCCATTCTATTGAGCCCACACTACTACGCTGTATGAGCCAAGGACTAAATGGTTTCTGCTAAGTTTTGATTACAATACTGGGTCTGGTGAATGTTTTATGACATACATGGTTTTTTGTTAACCTCTTATCGATCATTGGGGCGCTAGCGCCCCATTCCCGACACTACCCGGGGAAATGTAAGGCGCCAAATTCAAAATCCAAAAGTTGAACTATTAAACATTCATCAATATACAAGTGTTGCATAGTCATCAAAAGCTTAGTCTTGGCAATATCACAGCATTGTCATATTTCAAAAAGGCTTTGCGGCGAAAGCACAACATTTGATTGTTTGAGGATAGCACCTCATATTTTAACCATTAGCATAATATCATAACCAGCGCGGGTCTCACAAAACACATATAAGAGCTAAAATAAATTGCCTACCTTTTGATGATCTTCTGCTGAGGGCAATCCGAAGTGTCCAAGCAAGACAATTCATGTTTCTTTTGTTAGAAAAAGTCATTGTTTCTATCCATAACGCGCCAACCTAACAGATTTATGTTCAGAAAATCCACCGTAGTGAAGAGAAAGCGTTCAAATTATACCTATCAACTTTGCCCAAACAAATCAAACATCATTTATAAGTATCCTTTTATGTATATTAACGATTATATTTCACACGGATAGTATCCTAAACGATATAAAAGGTAAATGAAGAGAACTGGCTTCCTGGGTCCTCGTACCGATTCTTCTTCTATTCGGCTCTGTTCCATGGTAAAGGCATGAAACCTTGTCTAAAGACTGTTGACATCTAGTGGAAGCCATAGGTACTGCAATCTGGGAGCTATTTCACTGGGAATCCCATAGGCAGCCATTCAAAGTGAGGGCATGTCACACAAAAATAATTCCTTGGGTTTTCGCCTGCTATATCAGTTCTGTTATACTCAGACATTATTTTAACAGTTTAGAAACTTCAGAGTATTTTCTATCCAGTAGTACTAATTATGTGCTAATCCTGGGCCTGAGTGGCAGGCATTTTACTTTGGGCACACCAGACTCTCCAAAACCGACACCTCTGCTGCCGCTCCCTAATAGGTTAACTAGTAAATAATAGCCTACAGCAAAGTGTGTTTAAATCATTTCTAACTTGTTAATAATTTCTGCTAGTTAGTTTTTGCTACCATGTGGGTTTTAGCTTGCTTGAGCCTGCTAACTGAGTGTTAATTCACCTGTTTCCATACATGTTTCATTTTAAAAAAATTCTTACAAGAGTTGTTTAACTGAATAATGTAGAAGGAAAAGCTGTGTACATTAGCAAATACTGTATGTGAAGAATGCAACAGATCATCTGGCCAAGTGCATGAAGTTCCCTCTGCGCTCACAACAAGCAACCTCTGACAAAAGTCCCTCTACTTCGAGGTGAAAATGATGAATCATACACCTTATCGATAGCAACAGCTCATTGTCCTCCTGGAATCAGAAGTTTTTTTTAATCAATGGAGGAACGTAGTCGGATGTTGAATGGCTTCTCGAGCTGTGTATGCAACTGGTTCGCCTCTGCTCACAGGCAACGAGTATTGGAAGAGATTTCTGAATGTTCTTTTCCCAGCATGCACCGCTCCAACCAGGCATGCTTTATCTAATCATTTGCTGGATGCAGAGTTCAACAGAGTTCAAGTGAAGGTCAAGCAAATCATAGAGAAAGCAGACTGTATTGCAATCATCTCTGATGGGTGGTCGAATGTTCGTGGGCAAGGAGTAATTAACTACATCTCCACCCCTCAACCAGTATTCTACAAGAGCACAGACACAAGGGACAACAGACACACCGGTCTCTACATTGCAGATGAGCTGAAGGCAGTCATCAATGACCTTGGACCACAGAAGGTATTTGCACTGGTGACAGACAATGCTGCGAACATGAAGGCTGCTTGGTCTAAAGTGGAGAAGTCATACCCTCACATCACACCCATTGGCTGTGTTGCTCATGCATTGAATCTGCTCCTCAAGGACGTCATGGCAGTGAAAACAATGGATACACTCCACAAGAGAGCCAAGGAAATGGTTAGGTATGTGAAGGGTCATCAAGTTATAGCAGCAATCTACCTCACCAAGCAAAGTGAGATGAATAAGAGCACCACATTGAAACTGCCCAGCAACACCCGTTGGGGTGGTGTTATCATGTTTGACAGTCTCCTGGATGGGAAGGAGTCTCTCCAAGAAATGGCCATAACAGTCTGCCGATATGGACAGCCCCTTTAAGAGGATATAATGTATTTTGGGAGAGAGTGATAAGCAGCCTGAAACTCCAGAAACCTATAGCAGTAGCCATTGCACGGATTGAGGGAGACAATGCCATCCTGTCTGATGTTCAGACTCTGCTTGCAGATGTAAGAAAATACATCTGTTCTGCCCTGCCTACTTCACTGTTGCTCCAAGCAGAGGAAACTGCAGTTCCGAAATACATCAAAAAGTGTGAACTTCTGCCTGAAGCCCATACACGCTCCAGTGTACATGTTGGACCCCAAGTATGCTGGCAAGAGCATTCTGTCTGGTGCAGAGATCAACAAGGCCTATGGTGTCATCACTACCGTGTCTCGCCACCTTGGCCTGGATGAGGACAAGGTTCTTGGCAGTCTGGCGAAGTACACTTCTAAGCAAGGGCTTTGGGATGGAGTTGCAATATGGTAGTCGTGCCAACATATCTCATCAGCCACCTGGTGGAAGGGACTTTGTGTATCTGAGGCTCTTTCCCCTGTTGCCTCCAAATCCAACCAACATCAACTGCTGCACAGCGCAGCTGGTCCTCATTTGGGAACACACACACACACACACACACACACACACACACTAAAGCACGCAACAGGCTGACCAATACAAGGGTTGAAACATTAGTAGTCTTTCAGGAAAATGTGAGGCTTTTTGAGCCTGACAACGAGCCATCCTCAACAAGGTTGGAAAGTGACAGTGAAGATGAGGCCTCAGAATCTGATGTTCAAGAGGTGGACATTGAGGAGGTACAGGGAGAAGACCTAGAAGCCTGAGAGGAAAACAACAATGTTGAAAATGCTTTTGCGAGATGCGATGGATCATTGGGATCATTCAATATTCCCTTTTGTTCAGTGAAATCATCCAATGTGAGGAGCACTCATTTAATTAAATTTGTTTTATTTTTATTTCTATTCTAAGGATTTCATTTCCAATTATGTCTACTTATGGTAAGGTTAAAGGTTTGTTTGTCTCCATATGATATGGTAAATATATCCAATGCAAAGAAATTCTACATTTAAATGGTATTAATGTTAATTCCCACGGAAAGTTTCCACCTCTGAATATGTGTGTGTGATCATGCCCGAGAAGCCCGGTGTTGAGGATTTATTGGCATGGTTTCCCGGCCCTCAACGTATTACCTGTGCCAATATTTCCTCTAAACACCGGCTTCTCTGGTATTATCACTTAAATATCTTTCTGCGAGTCTGTTGTGCGACGCACATGAACTGACGTTACACTTCTATGCGACTCAAAACTATATGTTTACCATCAGATATAACGGCATTCTGCCTTGAAGTCAACTCCCCAACAGCTCTTTATCTGTACAGCTGCCACTTTTTCCCCACTATGCTTCCTACTAGCATTTTTTTTTCTTCCTCTCCGTTCTTCTCCCCTCTGCTTCCTTCAGAAAACCATGAATCACAACTTTGTTCATTTGGACAATTTCTCCTCACTTTCACTTGTAAATGTCCACACTCATTGAAAATGACATTCGGTAGCTACTAGCTATGCTTCTATGAGCTAGATTTACCTGTCTTTTGGAATTAGTTATTTTTCAGCTAGCACCGGTGTTTAGGATTTTGTTATTACTTGTGCTAATTTTTTTAGCATTCTGGTAATATACGGCCAATGTTTTTTCTTCGTTTTAGTGCCCCCTTGTGTGCTATGCCGGTAATACCGTATTTCCCAGGATGGCAGAAGAACAGTATGATGGTATGAAAATCTGGATACCGCCCAAGCCTACACGTGACTTCCTACAGGCCGTTTCCACAGCCATTGAGGCTGCTAGCTAGCTAGGACGCCGGCACAGATTTTCCAGCTCATTACTCATTTGTCAGATTGCTATTATTTGATTTCCAGTGCTCCCAGAGTTTGCAGTAGCTGTTTTATACATGCATGAAATTGTGAACACAATTTCTCATTCATTTTCCCCCTGTTCCTACCAGGGTCTTCAATGAGCACTTATATTTTCCCTGCCCACTGACTGACAGTGTCAGATATTATTTAATCCATCATGATTATTCTACTCAGTAACTAAACAAATGCAGGAGACACCCATCCTAACAACTATTTTCTCATTGTGTGCTTTGCAGAGGTCCTGAAGGAGGTTGACGATGTCTACGAGCGTTACCAGGGCGAGCAGGATGCAGCACAGCGGAAGAGACTTCAGATCCAGCTGCAGCGGGCCCTCATCAGTAGCCAGGAGCTCGGCGACGAGAAGATCCATGTGGTTACCCAGATGACCGAGCTGGTAGAGAACCGTTCCCGCCAGATGGACTCCCTCTGCCTCCAGGAGGCCAGTGAGACCAGTGAGCGGGTCGTCACTGAGCGGCGCTCCAGTTCTGTCCAGGAGGCAGCGGTGTCCACCACTGCTGAGCGCTCCTCGGCCCGCCGGCCGAGACGCCAGCGCAACAGTGAGAGCCGTGACTCCAACCACGCCTTGGGGAATGGAGCGGTGATAGACGACCCAGCGGATGAGCTGCCCCTGCAGCCACGGGAGAAAAGGTCCAAGTCGGCCAAGAAGAAGAAGCGCAAGGCCAAGCAGGAGCGCGACGCCTCGCCCGTGGAGTTCACCATCGACCCCAACGAGCCCACCTACTGCCTGTGCGAGCAAGTGTCATATGGCGAGATGATCGGCTGCGATAATGACGCATGCCCCATCGAGTGGTTCCACTTCTCCTGCGTGGGGCTCACCTACAAGCCCAAGGGGAAGTGGTTCTGTCCCAAGTGCAGAGGGGACAACGAAAAGACTATGGACAAAAACCTGGACAAGAACAAAAAGGACCGTAGGTCCAGGTAGTAGTTACAAGTCCTCCATCCGTTGTCCTTTTCCTCTCGGAACATTGTTGAGTTTATCAAAGTGATTCATTCAAGGTATGACAAAGTGTTGTCAAGTTCTGAGAGCAATCGGAACACTATTTCCAGCAGCGCTTATTCTGAGTAAAGGACTTGACCAATACTGAACTGGTGCTGTTCCAATACTGGCGACTCACACTGAAGCCTAAATGTTGTTCTGCGAAGTCCGATGTTGACTGTAAGGATCTTCAGCCTAAAGCTGCCATATTCTGTCTGTATCGTGTGTTACTTAACTTCCGTTCTAACAGGTGTATTGAGTAACTCGAGAAGCTAGTTTTGGCTTACTAGCGCATTTGGAAATGTTGATTTGATGTAATGTATTTGAATGAATGTCCTTTTTTAAAAAAATGAATATTATGTTTGTCCCTTTTTTTTCTCTCAGTTGAGTAAGCTTTTAATTTCTTATGTGGTTTAAAATAAGTCTGTTCCAAATCAGTGCGTCTCGATTCATGAATCACTTTACCAGACGGGGCTAAATAGTTGATTGTGCTATGTTTATTTTGAATGGCTGACAGAGGGGATTGCTCTGTTTATCGGAGTTTGGATTTGACACACTAAGTTCACATTTTAGTTTGTTTTATGATTTCTTTCCCAACTCATTTCAATTGACCATCCACAGGTGCAGCACTTCGGTTTGCTAAATAGTGATGGTCTGTGGGGGGCATTGTCTGGAATGGGAATTCATATTTGTGGAGACAGTCTACATTCTGTCAATTGTGTAATTCCCCCCCTTTCTATCCATTAAAACAAAGTTATACCGCCGAGAGGGGAACCCAATTTTTTTTTTTTTTTTTTTTTTTAAATGTTTCACTACACTCGCAATAACATCTGCTAAATAAGTGTATGCGACCAATAAAATTTGACTTGAATCCTTTTCTTGAAATATACATTTTACCTTCCATTCTTCTGCTTGTCAGGTCATATTGTTAAACTGAAGAAGTGTCTCAAAGTCAAGATATTTCCAAATACTCATAACATGAGTATCACAAAGAAATAAGGTTCCCAAAAACAAACTCCACTCCTACATGTGTCTCTGACTGTCCGATTTGTCTTCATCCTCGCTACTACTGGACCCTCTGAACAAGTAGTCCTCCATGGCTACTGTGGTGATCGTGATGTCAGCCTGAGGACAGGGCTGAGGCCCAGCAGTAGGATGCTACTTTTGTCATCTCCTCCCAGGAGGGTCTGACACTGGACGTGGGTATCAGGGAAGAGGACAGACAGGATGTTGCTGGCCTCCAGGTCCTATAGCAGGGGTGCCTAACCAGTCGATTGCGGAGTGCTTGCCAGTCGATCGTGAGATTATACATCTAAAATTAATCCACACAAATCAATGCCTATAATCTCTTTGCTGTGAATGGAGGACTGAACATTAAAACAATGTCAAAGTCACGTGATTTACATAAAAGATGACCAGTCCCTGCCCACTTATTGACGTATGCCTAGTTAGCGCGGTCAAATGCTACCCGCCAACTCAAAGTCGTGGTCACGGTGATGCCAGCAGGGAGCTAGCTAACTTTGTAGCCAGATTTGTTCTTAAGTTGTTCGGTCGACAGAAGCAATGAGTGAAGGGAAGGATACAAAAAAAAAGGAATGGGAGGAGGATTATTTTTTTCATGTCAAACTCAAAATGTGTGTGCCTCATCTGCCATAATAGCATCGATATCCCAAAGAAAAGTAACAGAATGACATTTTAAACCACACACAAAACCCAGGTAAGAGATTTTCCAGCAAAGACTGAATTTAGAAGAAAGGTACAAGAATTAAAAAAATCTACTGGCAGCACAGCAGTCAATTTTCCCTTTGTGACCAAAGGGAAGGCGGCAACCATAGCATCCAGCATAGCATAGCAACCATAGAGTCGCGTTCTTGCTTAGCATAAAAAGTTGTTTGAAGATGGAGAGATGACCAAGGAAGCATTTATTGAGGCTGCGGACTCGCTGTTTGGGGATTTTAAGAATAAGACTGAAATTATGGCTGCCATCAATGTCATTCAGTTGTCCAGAAATTCAGTGACAAGAAGATGTGAGGGAATAGCGTAGAACCTCGAGGATCAACTGAATAAGGATATTGACAACTGCGAGTGTCATTCCCTCCAGTTTGACGAGTCCACAGATATGCATTTTCATCAGAATGGTATATGACAACATGAGTACAAAGGAGGAACTACTCGCCATTTTGCCACTGAAAGGACTTACAAGGGGCAAAGATATTTTTTCATATTTTATGGAGTTTGCTAACAAATTCCAACTGCCCTTTCGTAAGCTTGTCTCCATTACTACCGATGGGGCACCCGCTATGGTAGGCCGCATTAGTGGGTTCGTTGCATTGTGCAAACGAGATGATTGTTTCCCGAACTTTTAGTTATCACTGCGTAATTCATCAAGCTTTGTGCAGGAAGATGTTAAACATGAAAGAGGTGATGGATGTTGCGATGAAGATTGTGTGTTCTATTCAAGCAAGAAGCTTACTTAGAAGAGACGGAAGCGGGAGATTCAGAGTCGTCTGAAATCAAGGAGTTTCTCAAGGTCTCCAAACATGCAGAATATGCACAGCCAGAGGACATACAGTGGCTCCTGGATTTAGCTTGTCTCACTGACCTAACTTACATGCTTAATGAATTGAATGTAGAGCTGCAAGGAAAAGGAAAACATGTAATCGACATGATTAGCTCTGTGGACACTTTTAAATGCAAACTACAACTGCTCACAAGAAAGCTGCAACGTAAGGACCTGCACTTCTTTCAACACATGCATTCAGAACTTGAATGTTGGGGCAAGGATACAGCACAGCTTGACAGTGCACGTTATGTGGACCAAGTCCAGAGCATCTTATCTGAGTTTGACAGTCGTTTCCCTGACTTTGCATCACTTGAGCCTATTGCCACTTATATGTGCTTTCCATTTGGCACAGACATAAATGTGGAAGTCATTGCCTCCAAAATGGGATCACTTTTTCGGTTGGACACAACTATAGCAGAAACTGAAATTCTCACCCTTCAAAATGACATTCAGCTGAAATCCAGGGCAACCACTGATATGAAGGAAGAGTTCTGGGAGCTACTGCTAGAGGAGAAGTATCCCAACATAAGATGTGCTCTCAACTTTTTGGATCAACCTTCCTCTGTGAGTCTGCATTTTCTCACATGACGATAATAAAGTCCAAGTACAGATTTACTATGACTGATGACCACCTTGTGGCCTGCATGAGACCTGCAACAAGCTGCAGCAGCCCTGACTATGAAAAACTACTTGCCTCCACCCAATGACAAAAGTCACACTAAGGTAGGAAATGAAATTAGTTGCACTTATTTATGGAAAACATGTTATTGGTCCACATTATATTTGCGTATCAAATAGGTATCATAGCTGCAGGTCCATACTCAGTGGTGTGTTGTGTTTCATACATTTTGTTGGTTGCTTTAGATTTAGAGACTAGTAGATCTCATCAGGCTGGCAAATAGGATCAGCTCACCTGTGTGAACAATCAACACACAAATGCCATGAATTGTCACTTTATTATCACCTGGGTGTCACACACTAGTGGCACTCAGTACATAAACAAATTGTAACTCCCTCTACTTTTACCTAACACACATGTTTCTATCACTTGTCTGTGAAAAAGGCTTCAGAAAGTATTAATACCCCTTGACTTATTCCACATTTTGTTGTTACAGCCTGAACTCATAATGGATTAAATCGATTTCTAACCCATCTACACACAATACCCCATAATGACAGTGAAAACATGTTTTTTCGAAATTGTAGCACATTTTTTGAAAATAAAATTCAGAAATCTCTCATTTACATAAGTATTTACACCCCTGAGTCAATACTTGGTAGAAGCACCTTTGGCAGTGATTATAGCTGTGAGTATTTCTGAGCTAGTCTCTAAGCGCTTTCCTCACTTGGATTGTGCAACATTTGCCCATTATTCTTTAAAACGTTCTTTAAGATCTGATATATTGTTGATCATTGCTAGGCAACCATTTTCACTTCTTGCCATCGATTTTCAGTTGATTTAAGTCAACTGTAACTGGGCCACTCAGGAACATTCCCAATCTTCTTGGTAAGCAACTCCAGTGTAGATTTTGCCTAGTGTTTTAGGTTATTGTCATCCTGAAATGTGAATTAATCTCCCAATGTCTGGTGGAAATCAGACTGAACCATTAGGATTCTTCCTGTGTTTAGCACCATTCCATTTCTTTTTTTTATCATAAAAAATTGCAATTACAAGCATACTCATGACAAGATGCTGACACCACTATGCTTGAACATATATAGTGGTATTCAGTAATGTGTTGTATTGGTTTTGCCCCTAACATGACACTTTTTATGACCAAACGCCAATTGCTTTGACACATTTTTTTCAGTATTACTTTAGTGCCTTGTTGCAAACAAGATTAATTTTTTGAAATATTTTTATTCTGTTCAGGCTTCCTTCTTTTCACTCTGTCAATTTAGTTAGTATTGTGGTGTAACTACAATGTTCTTCGTCCATCCTCATTTTTCTATCACAGCCAATAAACTCTGTAACTGTTTAAAAGTCACCATTGGCCTCACAGTGAAATCCTTGAGCCGCTTCCTTCCTTTCTGGCAACTGAGTTATGAAGGACGCCTGTATCTTTGTATAAAAAGTCTGGGTGTAGTTGGTGTAGAGGAGTCAGGCGCAGGACAGCAGAGATGAGTACCACAAGTAACTTTTCTCAAAAAACACGTACTCATTACAATGAGAAATAACCAAGCCCACAATACGGACCAAAAACACAAAACAATCACGCACAACAAACATGGGGAAAACAGAGGGTTAAATAATGAACATATAATTGGGGAATAGAAACCAGGTGTGTGAAACAAGACAAAACAAATGGAACATAAAAAGTAGATTGGCGATGGCTAGAAGACCGGTGACGTCGACCGCCGAACGCCGCCCGAACAAGGAGAGGGACCGACTTCGGCGGAAGTCGTGACATCATCCAAAGTGTAATTAATAACTTCACCCTTCTTTGCGAGGCATTGGAATACCTCCCTGGTCTTTGTGGTTGAAATTCACTGCTTGACTGAGTGACCTTACAGATAATTGTATGTGTGGGGTACAGAAATGAGGTAGTCATATAAAAATCATGTTAAACACTATTATTGCACACAGTGAGTCCATGCAATTAATGTCAAATCAAATCATATTGGTCACATACACGTTTAGCGAAATGCTTGTGTTTCTAGCTCCAACTGTGCAGTAATATCTATCAATTTCACAACAATACACACAAATCTAAGTAAAGGAATGAAATTAAGAATAGAGTCCATGCAACTTATTATGTGACTTGTTAAGCACATTTTTACTCCCCCTGAACTTATTTAGGCTTGCCATAACAAAGGGGTTGAATACATATTAACTCAAGACATGTTTTATTAATTGGAAAAAAAATACAAAATTCCACTTTTACATTATGGGTATTGTGTTTAGGCCAGTAAAAAAAAATCTAAATGTAATCTATTTTAAATTCAGCCTGTAATACAACCAAATGTGGAAAAAATAAAGGGTGCGAATAATTTCTGAAGGCACTATATGTGCACATAAATCATAATTTTTTTTCTAAAAAGGCAAAGATGGCTGAAACTCCAAAGTAATCTCTGTCCTACCTGCTAGTAGAATGGATGTGGCTCCTCTCCTAGGGATATAAAGCCACTCCTAGCCTCAGGATCCTGTAGCCAGAGAGTCTGTGTGACCCCAAAAGTGACTCTGCTGGCATCATCTGTGATCGCCACACAACAGACTCCAGGCTCATTCTTCAATAATTTCCTCACCTTCACAAGTAAAAAAAATTCAATACTATAAAACATATTGGGTGGGGTGAGATCAAATAATGTAGCTTGTGTACATATATGGACAATAGTGTCGACAGTGATCACAGATGGACAATAAAGTTATTTGAATCTGGCTTGATACTGTACATAAAGTGCCTTTCTGCAGGTCCCAGAGAGTGATGTAGGGTGTATGTTGAGCCTGGCTGTAGTTGGCCAGGACCAGATGTCCCCCAGGGTGAGTGAGGGCGACGATGTGGCGGGTCAGCAAGGACGTCCAGGATATGGAGGTGTTCCTGGGACTCCACACTGAACACATTGAGGTGGTGGGTGAAATAGGAACACACCACCACTTGATAGAGAGAGGTAGAGAGGAGATCAGAGGGATGGAGAGACATCACATAGATTAATTAAACTCTTAAACTCTAGAGCCAGCCACATATTCAGAGCACACTAGTAAAATAGTAGACATGGCGTACACACAAACACTTTACCTGTTGGTCCCCACTGAGGAGGTATTGTTCTATGGAGTTGTATGTCTCCCTGTCCAACCTGCGCTGCTCCTGCTCTCTCTGCGCCTCCCTTTTCGGCCTCCTCTTCTTAGCAGAGTGGCTCTCTGTCCTTCCTTCCCAGGGCATCATCTGAGCTAGGGTTAATAGTAATCCACAGGGCAATATGAATGTGTATATTGTTACAGCTACAACACTGGAGTGTTCAGAATAATTGAGAGCATTAGACTACAGGGTAATAGCAAGGTAATAAAATAGTTACATTGAAAACCAGTTATGGTGGATTTTTGGACAGATAGCTTTGCTCGCACTACTTTTCTGGTAGAGTCTCTGGTTTTGTTGCCTGTGGTCTCCTTAATGATGGTAGGTTCCGGGACTGCCTGTCTCTGACGGTGCTGCTGGACATGAGAGACTCTGTGTGACACTTTGATCCTCCCTTTGATATACCCAGACTCTAGGTCCCACACTACCCGATGGTCCCTATAACACCCAACAGTCCAAATTAAGCCGTAGGGATCTGCACACCTCGTAGCTGTCACCAGAGGGAGACAGAGACCCTGGAAAGATCAAGACGTCAAAGCAGATACCTGGGGCACATCTTAATTGTCTTAAGTGGCTTCCTTCCTCCTTTTCATTGCCTTCAACTGATGTGAAAGGCAGGGCAGGAGGAGCAAATTCCCAGTAGGTATCTACACATCTCGTCTATGCCGTGTAAATTGAACAGTGAATATGAAGGAGAGGAGATGATAGGAGGATATCAATTTAGAGTATTGAGATGTCCCCAATTACATGCTAAAATGGAAACAAAAATCAGAATACTTAAACAACACAGAAAATACTAATACCAATATTATTTAAACATTAACAATACAGAAAAATAGTACAGTAAATACTACATTCTTGATAAAGACCTACTGTTGGTGTTTCCCTATGGGGAGGACCTCCTCTGTGCTGTCCCTCTTCACCTTGTGGATGTTGTAGGTGAGGGTCTGATCGTTGACCCAGGAGGACAGGTCCCACAGCCTTAGGTACCTCTACCCACTGCACACCCCCAGACAGAACCGCAGCTCCAAACACACACCTACAGACAGGGGAGCGTAGAGTACCTAAAGGAAATGGTTTCCTGAGTCTAACTCAATGTCCTCAATGTCAATTTATCCCCAAAAGTCAACGGTTTGTATCTGTCAATGTAATCCAATGTCAGTCCCTGAGTTCACTGAGATTGGGCATGTGAATAAAATGGTTATATGTATATTCACTGGTCTTTCCCATATTAATCCACAGAAGTCTCTCCCGCTCTAGCACAAACACTGCTTGATAATGCGGCAGGTAGTAGTAGTTAGAGCGTTGGGCCAGTAATCGAAAGGTTGCTGGATCGAATCCCCGAGCTGACAAGGTAAAAATCTGTTATTCTGCCCCTGAACAAGGCAGTTAACCCATTGATCCCTGGTAGGTCGTCATTGACAATAAGAATTTGTTCTTAACTGACTTGCCTAGTTAAATAAATGTTAAATAAAGAAAATGCAGGATGTATTAACTTTAAGTATTTTCTGTAGTTATGACTTAACATTTTCAATCTCAGACTCCGCCACATTCCGGGGGGAGGAGCAGAAGGCCACGGCGTGCGTCCCTTCACGGTTGACGGCCAGGATGGAGTGCTGGTGCTTGAAACTGGCCATGCTGTACGGCTCTTAATGGATTATCTCACTCACTGTCCCGCTTGTAAGGGTACCTGGGAGGGAGGGATAAACATGTAAACACGTGCACTATGAATAGTCTGTTGTGGCCCATCTGTGTTTTGTTTCTAAACATAAAATGTGATTATAATGCCACGATAAAAACATTCGATAAGCATTTATGAACAGGGGTTGGAACCAGTTCAAGGAACATCACCAGAACTGGGAACGAAAGTGATCTATAGTGTTCTGGAATAGAACCATTATTTTAAAAGCATGGGAAATGGTTATAATGTTATTTACATTTTTTTTCACTCACACAAAAAAATCACAACAAACCGCCTATGCAAAGCCCTTCCTCTGTCAATCAGAAACGTATACCAGTGTCTGCCTGCCTGCTGTAAATCTTTGCCAGTGTGTGTGCATGTAGCCAGGCTACCTGCCCCCCCTTTAGAAGCATAACTGTAGCCTACTGACGTTACAAGCATGATTCCGAAGATAGGGAGAGACCTTTTTATCAAGAATGGAAGAATAGATTAACTTTTTCAATGCTCGTTAGGGATAGCATACAGTGAGGGAAAAAAGTATTTGATCCCCTGCTGATTTTGTATGTTTGACCACTGACAAAGAAATTATCAGTCTATAGGTTTAGTGGTAGGTGTATTTGAACAGTGAGAGACGGAATAACAACAAAAAAATCGAGAAAAACGCATGTGAAAAATGTTATAAATAGATTTGCATTTTAATGAGGGAAATAAGTATTTGACCCCCTCTCAATCAGAAAGATTTCTGGCTCCCAGGTGTCTTTTAGACAGGTAACAAGCTGAGATTAGGAGCACACTCTTAACTTCTTAGGGAGCGGCAGGTGAGGTGACGGTTTTGGAGAGTCTGGCATGCCCAAAGCAAAATGCCTGCCACTCAGGCTCAGAAAATAGGATATGCACATAGTTAGTTCTATTGGATAGGAAACACTCTGAAGTTGCTAAAAGTGTTAACATAATCTCTGTGAGTATAACAGAACTCATTTAGCAGGCAAAAAACCAGAGAAAAAAACATCCGGAAATCAGTTTCTGGTGACTTTTGGCTCTCTTAGACACACTCCCTTTGTTACCAGGACTGAGACTGCAGTACCTATGGCTTCCACTAGATGTCAACAGTCTATATATAAAGCCTCAGAGAGATTGGAGTAAGCAGGGCAATAGGTACAGGAAATTGCATTGGGACCTCAAATGTCAACAAGTTTTCTCGGGCGCGAGTCTGGCTGGCGCGCCCCACTTTATTTTACTTATATAAGGTATAGGTGACCATCCGAGTGAAATATTATCGCTAATGTTCATAAAAAGATAGCTAAGGATGCATTTTAACTGGTATTTGATTTGTTTAGGAAAAGTTTATAGGTATATTTGAACGCGTTCTCTTCACGTTTCAATGGGCGATTCAACGTTGGATTTTCTGAACATAATGCGCCAACCAAACTGAGATTTATGGATATAATAAATGACTTTTTCTAACAAAAGAACCATGGATTGTCTTCGTTGGACACTTGGGAAGCCCTCAGCAGAAGTTCTTCAAAAGGTTAGGGATTTGTTTTCGCTGTGAAATGGGTTTTGTGTGAACTGCGATGGTTTATGAATTTATGCTAATGGGTATATTGGAGGTGCTACCCTCAAACAATCAAATGTTGTGCTTTCGCCGTAAAGCGTTTTTGAAATCTGACAACGCTGTGATATTGCCAAGAAGCAGAGCTTTTGATGACTATACAAAACAGTTGTATATTGATGAATGTTTAATAATTCAACTTTTGGATTTTGAATTTGGCGCCTTGCATTTCACCGGGTAGCGCCCCACCACTCCCTAAGTAGTTAAAGGGAGTGCTCCTAATCTCAGCTTGTTAGCTGTATAAAAGACACCTGTCCACAGAAGCAATCAATTAATAAGATTCAAAACTCTCCACCATGGCCAAGACCAAAGAGCTCTCCAAGGATGTCAGGGACAAGATTGTAGACCTACACAAGGCTGGAATGGGCTACAAGACCATCGCCAAGCAGCTTGGTGAGAAGGTGACAACAGTTGGTGCGATTACTCGCTAATGGAAGAAACACAAAATAACTGTCAATCTCCCTCGGCCTGGGGCTCCATGCAAGATCTCACCTCGTGGAGTTGCAATGATCATGAGAACGGTGAGGAATCAGCCCAGAACTACACGGGAGGATCTTGTCAATGATCTCAAAGCAGCTGGGACCATAGTCACCAAGAAAACAATTGGTAACACACTACGCCGTGAAGGACTGAAATCCTGCAGCGCCCGCAAGGTCCCCATGCTCAAGAAAGCACATGTACATGCCCGTGTGAAGTTTGCCAATGAACATCTGAATGATTCAGAGGACAACTGGGTGAAAGTGTTGTGGTCAGATGAGACCAAAATGTAGCTCTTTGGCATCAACTCAACTCGCCGTGTTTGGAGGAAGAGGAATGCTGCCTATGACCCCAAGAACACCATCCCCACCGTCAAACATGGAGGTGGAAACATTATGCTTTGGGGGTGTTTTTCTGCTATAGGGGACAGGACAACTTCACCGCATCAAAGGGACGATGGACGTGGCCATGTACCGTCAAATCTTGGGTGAGAACCTCCTTCCCTCAGCCAGGGCATTGAAAATGAGTCGTGGATGGGTATTCCAGCATGACAATGACCCAAAACACACGGCCAAGGCAACAAAAGAGTGGCTCAAGAAGAAGCACATTAACTTCTTAGGGAGCAGCTCCCGAGGTGACGGTTTTGGAGAGCCTGGCGTGCCCAAAGTAAAATGCCTCCCACTCAGGCCCAGAAAATAGGATATGCACATATTTAGTACCATTGGATAGGAAACACTGAAGTTTCTAAGAGTGTTCAAATTTTGTCTGTGAGTATAACAGAATGGATATGGCAGGCAAAAACCTGAGGAATTTCTGTCCTGGAAAAAATTATTTTGACACATTGCCTCATTTTGAACCCCTCCCTTATGAAAATGCCCATATAAGGGAGTATGAATGCAGTACCTATTGCTTCCTCTGGATGTCAACAGTCTCGAGACACTGTTTTGAATCTATTTAGTTGCTTTAGATGGCAATAGAAGAATAATTAGGAAGTGGTCCCACAGAAGTCAACAGAAGAGAATGCGCATTCCCGGCTTGCGCGCTCTATGGTTTTTTCCTTTCCTATCGCCCAGTTTATATTCCGGTTGAAATATTATACTGAAAATACATTAAAGTGTTCCTAAGGATACATTATCAATGATGTTTGATTGTTCTTGGACAAGTTTATAGGTATAGGTTGAACGAGTTCTCTTCACGTTTCAATGGGCGAGTGGACGCTGTTATTTTCTTATCATAACGCACCAACCAAACAGAGATTTATGGATATAATACATTACTTTTTCTAACAAAAGAACCATGGATTGTCTTCGTTGGACACTTGGGAAGCCCTCAGCAGAAGTTCTTCAAAAGGTAATTGATTTGTTTTCGCTGTGAAATGTGTTTTGTGTGAACCGTGATGGCTTATGAATTTATGGTAATGGCAAAAATATTAGAGGTGCTACCCTCAAACAATCAAATGTAGTGCTTTCGCCGTAAAGCCTTTTTGAAATCTGACAACGCTGTGATATTGCCAAGAAGCAGAGCTTTTAATGACTATGCAACACTTGTATATTGATGAATGTTTAATAATTCAACTTTTGGATTTTGAATTTGGCGCCTTGCATTTCACCGGGTAGTGTCGGGAGTGGGGCTAGCGCCCCATCGATCCTTAAGAAGTTCCTGGAGTGGCCTAGCCAGTCTCCAGACCTTAATCCCATAGAAAATCTGTGAAGGGAGATGAAGGTTCGAGTTGCCAAACATCAGCCTCAAAACCTTAATGACTTGGATAATATCTGCAAAGAAGAGTGGGACAAAATCCCTCCTGAGATGTGTGCAAACCTGGTGGCCAACTACAAGAAACGTCTGACCTCTGTGATTGCCAACAAGGGTTTTGCCACCAAGTACTAAGTCATGTGTTGAAGAGGGGTCAAATACTTATTTCCCTCATTAAAATGCAAATCAATTCATAACATTTTTCACCTGCGTTTTTCAGGATTTTTTTGTTGTTATTCTGTCTCTCACTGTTCAAATAAACCTACCATCAAAATTATAGACTGTTCATTTCTTTGTCAGTGGGCAAACGTACAAAATCAGCAGGGGATCAAATACTTTTTTCCCTCACTGTACATGTTGGTAGTTATTAAAGTGACTATGCATAGATGATGAGAGTAGCAGCAGCGTAGAAGAGGGGGTGGGGCAATGCAAATAGTCTGAGTAGCCATTTGATTAGATGTTCAGGAGTCTTATGGCTTGGGGGTAGAAGATATTTAGAAGCCTCTTGGACCTAGACTTGGCTCTCCGCTACCGCTTGACGTGTGGTAGCAGAGAGAACAGTCTATGACTAGGGTGGCTGGAGTCTTTGACAATTTTTAGGGCGTTCCTCTGATAGAGGTCCTGGATGGCAGGAAGCTTGGCCCCAGTGATGAACTGGGCCGTACACACTACCCTCTGTAGTGCCTTGCGGTCGAGGCCGAGCAGTTGCCATACCAGGCAGTGATGCAACCCGTCAGGATGCTCTCGATGGTGCAGCTGTAAAACCTTTTGAGGATCTGAGGACCCAGGTCAAATCTTTTCAGTCTCCTGAGGGGGAATAGGTTTTTTTGTGCCCTCTTCACGGCTGTCTTGGTGTGCTTGGACCATGTTAGTTTGTTGGTGATGTGAATGCCAAGGAACTTGAAGCTCTCAACCTGCTCCACTACAGCCCCGTCGATGAGAATGCGGGCGTGCTCGGTCCTCCTTTTCCTGTAGTCCACATTCCTCTCTTTTGTCTTGATCATGTTGAGGGAGAAGTTGTTGTCCTTGCACCACACGGTCAGGTCTCTGACCTCCTCCCTATGTCTCATCGCTGTCGGTGAACTGGCCTACCACTGTGTCATCGGCAAACTTAATGATGGTGTTTGAGTCGTGCCTGGCCGTGCAGTCATGAGTGAACAAGGAGTACAGGAGGGGACTGAGCACACACCCCTGAGGGGCCCCTGTGTTGAGGATCAGCGTGGTGGATGTGTTGTTACCTACCCTTACCACCTGGGGGTGGCCCGTCAGGAATTCCAGGATCCAGTTGCAGAGGGAGATGTTTAGTCCCAGGATCCTTAGCTTAGTGATGAGCTTAGGGGACACTATGGTGTTGAACGCTGAGCTGTAGTTAATGAATTGCATTCTCATGAAGGTGTTCCCTTTGTCCAGGTGTGAAAGGGCAGTGTGGAGTGCAATAGAGATTGCATCATCTGTTGGGCGGTATGCAAATTGGAGTGGGGGTCTAGGGTTTCTGGGATAATGGTGTTTATGTTAGCCATGACCAGCCTTTCAAAGCACTTCATGGCAACAGACGTGAGTGCTACGGGTCGGTAGTCATTTAGGCAGGTTACCTTAGTCCCTGTACCGAAGAACACTATTGTGGTCTGCTTGTTGGTATTAGAGACTCAGACAGGGAGGGGTTGAAAATTTCAGTGAAGACACTTGCCAGTTGGTCAGCGCCTGATCGGAGTACACGTCCTGGTAATCCGTCTGGCCCTGCAGCTTTGTGAATGTTGACCTGTTTAAAGGACTTACTCACATTGGCTACAGAGAGCGTGATCATACAGTCGTCCGGAACAGCTGGTGCTCTCATGCATGTTTCAGTGTTACTTGCGTCTGGTAGGCTCCGCCTTGAAAGCGGAAGCTCTACACTTTAGCTCAGTGCAAATGTTGCCTGTAATCCATGGCTTCTGGTTGGGATATGTACGTACAGTCACTGTGAGGACAACGTCATCGATGCACTTATTGATGAAGCAAGTGACTGATGTGGTGTACTCCTCAATACCATCGGAAGAATCCCGGAACATATTCCAGTCTGTGCTAGCAAAACAGTCCTGTAGTTTAGCATCTGCTTCATCTGACCACTTTTTATAGAACGAGTCACTGGTGCTGCCTGCTTTAATTTCTGCTTGTAAGCAGGAATCGGGAGGATAGAATTATGGTCAGATTTGCCAAATGGAGGCGAAGGGAGAGCGTTGTACGCGTCTGTGTGGAGTAAAGGTGGTCTAGAGTTTTTTTTCCCTGTGGTTGCACATTTAACATGCTGTTTTAGTGCCAGCATCGGTCTGTGGATTATTGGGATTGAGACTAGAGATGGTCTTGTTATGCTGCTGAAAATGTGATGGTTTAACAATGTGAGAAGAAAATATCCAAGCCAGCCCATTCTGGTCTGGGTAGGCACAATGGTGTTAAAAAGGTTATCAATGTGAATTAATGTGAGTAGGAAAACTGAAGAATTCTTGCATATCCCTTCCCTGTCTGGTCTCTCAACGAGGGGTACTTTTGACTGAGATCTGTGCACACATCCTTGTTTTTCCGGGTAGTGGGGTACCTAAAGCAAATGAGAAACATACAACATTACATTTAGACTAACAATTGGGTTTGTAATACAACTTACATTGATTGATGGCATTGATTATCATGATGTAAAAGTTGAGTATGTGCTATGCTATCAGCTGCAGTGATTTTGACAACAGTATGGAGGACAGACAGGAGAAGGCGTCAGGGTGACACACACACACCCAAGGATTATGATTCATTATTGAGGATCTTACAGTATATCATTAACATTAAGCTAATATCAGTGTATTACATAACTATACTCACCAAGTGTAGGTGCACATGAAGTTGAACTGTCACACCCTGATCTGTTTCACCTGTCTGGTGCTTGTCTCCATCCCCCACCAGGTGTCTCCTGTTTGTCCCCATTATCTCCTGTGTGTTTATACCTGCATTTTCTGTTTGTCTGTTGCCAGTTTGTCTTGTCCCATCAAGTTTTTCGAGTTTCTATAGTTGCTGTTTTCTAGTCCTCCCGGTGGTGACCATTCTGCCCTGCCTGACCCTGAGCCTGCCTGCCGTTCTGTACCTTACTGACACTGCCCTGGATTACTGACCTCTGCCTGCCCTTGACCTGTTGTTTGACTGCCACTTGTTTTGTAAATTAACACCTGATTCGAACTGTCTGTGTCTGGGTCTTATCCTGAGTCCTGATAGTACGAACTGGCCATGACTAACCCAGCAGACTCGGACCAGCTCCGAGACGCCGTCTCCTCCTACGGAACCACCATTGGAAGACATAAGGAGTTACTTCACAACCTTATGGAAGGAGTCCAGACCTTGTGGAATGACACCACCGTGCTTTCCATACATTGCTGGAGCAAGTCCGCAGATTTAGACAGACAGCCACTACCATAACCTCCCAGCCTCTCAGTAACCCTGCTTTCAGTAGCACATCCCCCCAGCCCACCCTGGCTTCCCAAGAACCCTGCATACCTCCTCCAGAACGCTTCGCTGGAGATTCAGGGACCTGTCGGGCGTTTCGCTCCCAATGCTCCCTCCTCTTTGAGCTACAGCCCTCTTTTCCCTCAGACACCTCGAAGGTAGTGTACCTTATAACACTGATGTCCGGGAGGGCTCTCACCTGGGCTATGGCGGTGTGGGAGCAACAAGCCACTGTGTTTTAGTCTAGAAGAGTTCAGGGTGGAGGTGAAGAAAGTGTTTGATTCTCAGAGAGTGCGGCTGCTCGGAAGCTACGCCAAGACTCCCGTAATGTGGCAGACTATGCGGTCGATTTCCGCACGTTGGCTGCCGAGAGTGCCTGGAACCCGGAAGCCCTGCTCGACACATTCCTTCACGGGTTATCGGAGGAGGTGAAAGATGAGCTCGCAGCCCGGGAGCTGCTCATCAATCTCTCATCGCCTTGACCTTCCGGATCGATGGGTGACTACGGGAACGTAAGAGGGAGAGGAGGTCTGTTCCCACTCCCCCTCGCTCGTCCATGGATTCCATCTCACCTCCGAGGAATCCCGGGAACTCCTCTACATTTACATTTCCCGAGAGAATCCGAGGTTACCCGAGTTCCCCCGGGAATCACCGAGGTCTGCCAACTCGCCTCCTCCAGGGGCCTATGCAACTTGGCAGAGCTAGATTGTCTCCAGAGCTGTCTGTATTGTGGGACTACAGGTCATTACATTCCTACCTGTTCTGTAAAAAGACCCGGCTCATCAGGAGGTATGATAAAAAAATATTTTTATCATACTGCTCTCCTGTGAATTCGTGACTTGTGACATACGCCTTGTTTCCTGAATCGGGTCACAATTAGGCATCTTATCTTCTTAGTGTGTGGTCCTCTGATACACAATGACCCTGCTTCAAATACTGGGGTGTGAAACGCAATTACTGTACTTACAGAGGCTCACTACAAGGCTCTTATCACTGCATTTACTCCTCTTAATTAGCTTATCCTCTCTGCAAATGATTTCTGGCCCTACAGTGGCAAACGCAGAAATTGGCTGTGGGAGAGGGAGGCATGCGGGGTGTTACACTCGAGACGAGATCATCCGAATCAACATCTTTTTCCCTCCCATCACTTCAAAAACTTGAAATAATTGTTATTTCTGGGGAATACTGAGAATATTTTATTCTTGGAAGTAGAAAATGGCTTTGTAGTCTTAGCTGCTGCAGAGGCGAACTAAACTTTAGCCAATTAACTTTACATTTTTTCATTCAGGATGTCACAAATTACACATTGAACTTCGGTAGAGTGTGGTAGAGTGTTTCGGTAGAGTGTGGAAATGAAATGCCAACAGTTACTGTAGTTATTTGTATTTATTTATTATCGTTGAAAAAAAAGTGTTTCCTGATTCCATATATGATCATGAGTCATATAATGCCAAATGAGAGCACAATCCGGAATACCAACACTTAGTATTTTTTTTTAATGAAAACACATGATTACTCATCAACAACCACACTAAAATACAATGCAATATGCATGTAAAACTAATATGTAAATATGTATGGCTCAGACATTGTATAGGCCTATGCTATAATGTTTTCTTGCAAAGAGAAAAATACTGTATGCACACTTGTGTGACTTTCATAAAGAGGGTGTGTCTGTAGCGCGGTACTTCACAAGATCTGTGACCAAAAGGCACCTGAACAGCTTTTACCCCCAAGCCATAAAACAGCTGAACAGTTAATTAAATGGCTACCCGGACAATTTACATTGACCCCTTTTGTTATTTATTTAACTTAATTGTTTTGCACTGACTCACTTGCACTGGATCTATGCACACTCACTAGACACGCACCCACACACACACTCTCACACACTAAACACACACACACACACACACACACATATTGATGCCACTCATACATAGACACACCTTCACACTTCACATACTCCGCTGCTACTCTGTTTGTTATATATCCTGATTGCCTAGTCACTTTTATCCCTACCCACAAATCAAATCAAATTGTATGTCACATGTACATTTGCGTGTCATGTACATACTGTATTACCTCAACTACCTCGTACCACTGCACACACGGTACAGGTACTCCTTGTATATAGCCTCGTTATTGTTTTTATTGTGATACTATTTAGTTTTTTATTTAGAAAGTATTTGTCTTTTTTACTCTGCACTGTTGGAATGGGCTCGTAAGTAATCATTTCACTGTAAAATCTACATCTGTATTCGGCGCATCTGACCAAAAAATATTGATTTGATTTAGTGGAATAGGGTTGTTAAAAATAAACAAAAATTAAATAGTAATATACACGTGTAGGGTTAGTTGGTGGTGCAATTTTTGTATCACAAAATGTTGCGTGACCAACCACACACTCCCGCACAGTAGATGCAAATGTGAGTATGCCATGATACAAAAGAAGAATAAGCATGGTACTTTCATCTCCCACTCCAGAGTAATGTGATGGGCTGTTACTAAGTAGCTCTCTGTAGCCCTGGAGGTCCATCCATCTGTAGTAAGTGTGGGTGCATTGGCCAATTAATTGACTTCAGATTTACAAGTTGTGTTGTTTTTTTGTGTTTCTGTAATTTCTCCATTGGTAGTAATACTGTGGTGATGTTGGTGTTAATTAATGTGTCAACGTGTTTGAGGTGTTGCCAGCTACCTAGGCTATTCTCGTTGAGCAGTGGCGACATAGTGCTGTTAAACTCTCTGTCCATCGCCGTTGTAGTCTACTGGGAGGCCAAAATGTTCCCAAACTGGAGAGTTTAACGATGATGGAGAATCCTCCTGGTTTATTGACCCCACCACTCTCAATCATACATAATTAGTTCCCGGCTGCGCCTCACAAAAGGACAGTTTGAAATGCGGCAGTTAAGATTAGAATTTTGATTACAACATGTGCATAGGCTCTAGTTGTTTTAACGGTATAGCCTGAAATGTTTTTCACTCGAGCCATACAAGGCATAGCCTATAGGCCTAGTGTTTTTTGTTTTAAAATATATTTCTAATGTATTCATTGGGCTAACAGTGTGGACCGAACCGAGGTCGCCGTACCCAATGGTTTGGTAAGAATACATGTACGTTACACCCCTACACCATAAGAATAAGTCATTTAGTGCTGGAAAGGCATTTTCCTATCCTATAGGGCTGTATGCCTGCCAGCAGCTATATCTGCATGGATTTTTAACCAGCAAGCCAGTTGTCATAAGGCCATTAAGCTCTACACCCCGTCCTGCTGTTGTCAGTGTCCACCATACAATTGTTGTGACAGTAGTTTCCCAGTAGCAATGCCCTGAGCGAAACAGCTTGCTCTGAAAATCCTATTGTCACATCCCAGCAGTTGAAATGTTGTCTTGTCCTTCAGGATGGTGGGGAGGAATACATACAGTACCATCCAAAATCTGTGCCCAACACAACCTCCATCCCATCTACTCGCTCTCCCCCACTATCCAGCGGGGGTGGCTGACTGAATGTGTATCAAGTGGTGCTTTTGTGGACCCAAAGCGAACTCTCTGTACATCTGTACACAAACCAGCTTAGAGCAGCATTGTCTCTCTCTCCCTCTCTCTCTCTCGCTCTCTCTCTGAAAATCCTATTGTCACGTCCCAGCTGTTGAAATGTTGTCTTGTCCTTAAAAAAATTTAAAAAGGCTATGAAATTAGTACATTGCGTGTCCACGGTTATAAAGGAATACACACATAATACATTATGTTCCATACATACGGTAGAAATGACATTGCATGATATACAGAAACTGTATTAACAACAATGAAGGCAATAGATATTTAGAAGGCAGAGTGACTTGGTTTGAGGGCAGCGCGGGTTAAATGTCCTGTTGCGTAACAGTAACATTTTGGAACAGTGAGCGCATTCTGACCTCACACCCATGAACAAACTCATGGTGGGGGGACCGTTAGATACAGTGCATTCGGAAAGTATTCAGACCCCTTGACTTATTCCACATTGTTACTTTACAGCCTTATTCTAACATAGATTAAATTGCTTCCCCCCCTCATCAATCTACACACAATACCCCATAATGACAAAGCAAAGACAGGTTTTTTTGAATTTTTTGAAAATTTATTAACTTCTTATAGAGCGGCAGCATAGATGACGGTTTTGGAGAGTCTGGCGTGCCCAAAGTAAAATGCCTGCCACTCAGGCCCAGACAATAGGATATCCACATAATTGGCACTATTTTATAGGAAACACTCTGAAGTTTATAAAAGTATTAAAATAATGTATGTGAGTATAACAGAACTGATATAGCAGGCGAAAACCAGAGGAAAATCCATCCGGATTCGCAGTTTCTTTTGTAAATGACCTTCTCCAGGGTGCCTATTCATTTGTATTTTACCTAGGACTGAGACTGCAGTACCTATGGATTCCACTAGATGTCAACAGTCTTTATACAGAGCCTGGAAGCTGTAGCAGTAAGCAGAATGAATAGAAAGAGGAAGTAGTCAGGGGACCACTTTTGTTTACAACGTTTGATGGGCGCTAGATTGTGAACGCACACCACTTTATTTTCCACATTATCATCCTGATGAAATATTACAGTACATAGACATAAAAGGATACCTAAGGATACATTAAAAATAATGTTTGATTTGTTTGTAGAAAGTGTAGGTATAATTTGAATGTGTTCTCCTCACGGTTCAATGAAATCACATTTACAGAAGTATTCAGACCCTTTACTCAGTATGTTTAGGTCTCTCCAGAGATGTTCGATCGGGTTCAAGTCAGTGCTCTGGCTTGGCCTCTCAAGGACATTCAGAGACTTGTCACGAAGCCACTCCTTCGTTGTCTTGGCTGTGTGTTTAGGATCGTTGTCCTGTTGGAAGGTGAATCTTCCCCCCAGTCTGAGGTCCTGAGAACTCTGGAGCAGGTTTTCATCAAGGATTTCTTTGTACGTTGCTCCCCATCGTGTACCTGGAACAGGACAGCCCCTAATCCCGTGTCGCAGGCATCCGTCTGCACCAGCATCGGAACCTGGAAATTGGGCATCATGAGAATCGGATGGGAGCATGGGGCTTCCTTCAAGCACCTGAACGCCACTTTGGCCTCATCGGACCACTTCACTGTTTTTGGGAGGAGGGCCCTGGTCAGATCGGTAATGGTAGAGGCTATAACCACGAAGTTGGGGATAAACAGTCTATAGTATCCCGCCAGCCCCAGGAAAGACTTGACCTGTGTCTTGGTGCGGAGAACGGGCCAGTCACAAATTGACCTTCCTCTCCTGGGGCTTGACCTTCCCCAGTCCGATCAACTACCCCAGGTACGCCACCTCCTCGAACACCAGTTTGTATTTCTTGGGATTTGCTGTCAACCCGGCTTGCCTGAGCACGTCCAGTACCACCTGGAGGAGTGTCAGGTGCTCTTACCAACCTTGGCTGTGGATCATGACAGTCATCCAAATAGGCCTCTGCGTTCTGTTGGTGGGGTCGGAGGACTCGATCCATCAGGCGCTGCAACGTGGGCGGGGTTCCATGGAGACCAAACGGGAGGACCCAGTATTGGTATAAGCCGCCCGGTGTCGAGAATGGCATCTTCTCCCTGGAGGAGCCTGCCAAGGGTACCTGCCAATAACCCTTGGTCAGGTCCAGGGTGCTGATGTACCGGGCCTTTCTCAACCGGTCAATGAGCTCGTCCTTCCTCGACATGGGGTAGGCGTCAAACAAACTGATCTTGTTCACCCCCCAGAAGTCATTGCAGAAACGCAGACTACCGTCCCGTTTGGGCACCAACACAATGTGGCTGCACCATGCACTGTGGGGCTCCTCTGACTCCCATCCTCAACATAGCCTCCTGCTTCACTGCCTTCCTTCGGGCCTCTGTGATCCGGTATGGCCGTTTCCCCGGGCCGGTTGCGGACATGGTGTTCAATAAGGGTCGTTCAGTCCGGCTTCTTGGGAAAACAATGGCGGTGTTCAGATCAATGAGCTCTCGCTTCTGGGCCGCTGGTCCCGTCGACATCCCAGGTTTTGACCACAACACGGCAAAGCCTGTCCTCACGTGCCACCTCTTCAATAGGTTCACATGGTAAATCTGGGGTTTCCATCTCCCCGGCTGCTGTACGTGGTAACTTACGTGTCCCAGCTTATCTGTCACCTTGTACAGCCCATGCCATGTTGCCAGGAACCTACTTTCTGTGGTGGGGATTAAAACTAGCACTTTGTCACCCACGTGGAACTCTCGGGGCTGGCTACCCCGATTGTGGACTTTTGCTTATGTGCGCTGGGCCATGTGTTCTCTTACCACTGGCCATATGGCTGTCATCCGCTCCTTCATCGTCTCTACGTGTTTCACCATGCTGCGTAAGGGGTCGGCTGGGTCTCCCACACGTCCTTTGAGAGATCCAGTAGGCCACGTGTTCTAAGGGAGGAGACGAGTTCAAAGGGGGGAAAACCCAGTGGAGGCCTGGGGCACTTCGCTGATGAAGAACTCCCTGTGTTGTACTTCCGGTGCCGACAGAGATGGCAGCCTCGCTTCACGTTCTCAGGAAACCATGCAGTATTTAGTTGTTTTATGTATTACTTCTTACATTGTTACCCCGGGAAATATTAAGTTTTATTACATACAACCGGGAGGAACTATTGGATATAAGAGCAACGTCAACTTACCAACATTACGACCAGGAATACGACTTTCCCAAAGAGGATTCTCTGTTTGTTACCCCAGCCAGGACAATAGACTGGATAGCACCCGGCGACTCAAAACAACGGCGGCGCCGAGAAGAGGAAACGCGCCGGTCTTTTGGTCAAGCTTACGCCGACGGCGCATCGTGCACCTCTCCCCTATTTTAATCGCCAATGTACAATCTCTTGACAACAAAGTAGACGAAATCAGATCAAGGGTTGCCTTTCAGAGAGACATCCGAGACTGCAACGTTCTTTGCTTTACAGAAACATGGCTCCCCAGGACACGTTATCGAGTCGGTACAGCCACCTGGTTTCTCCACGCATCGCTACGACAGAAACAAACTTCGATCTGGTAAGAAGAAGGGTGGGGTGTGTGTCTTATGATTAATCTAGAGGCGTGGTGTGATCATAACAACATACAGGAACTCAAGTCCTTTTTGTTCACCTGACATAGAATTCCTTACAATCAAATGCAGACCGCATTATCTACCAAGAGAATTCTCCTCGATTATAATCACAGCCATATACATCCCCCCTCAAGCTGACACATCGACGGCACTGAAAGAAATTCATCGGACTCTATGTAAACTGGAAACCACATATCCTGAGGCTGCATTTATTGTGGCTGGGGATTTTAATAAGGCTAATTTAAGAACAAGGCTCCCGAAATTTTACCAGCATATCGAATGTGCCACCCGGGCTAGTGAAATCCGCAGCCAATGTGAGAAAACCGCAGCCAATGTGAGAAAAACATTTAAACGTGTTAACCCTCGCAAGGCTGCCGGCCCAGATGGCATCCCTGGCCGTGTCCTCAGAGCATGCGCAGACCAGCTGGCTGGTGTGTTTACGGACATATTCAATCAGTCCCTATCCCAGTCTACTGTTCCCACATGCTTCAAGAGGGCCACCATTGTTCCTGTTCCCAAGAAAGCTAAGGTGACTGAGCTAAATGACTATCGCCCCGTAGCACTCACTTCCGTCATCATGAATTGCTTTGAGAGAGATTAGTCAAGGATCATATCACCTCCCATCCTGCCAGACACCTGGATCCACTCCAATTTGCTTACCGTCCCAATAGGTCCAGAGACGACACAATCGCAATCACACTGCATACTGCTCCTAACCCATCTGGACAAGAGGAATACTTATGTAAGAATGCTGTTCATCGACTACAGCTCAGCATTTAACACCATAGTTCCTCTCAAGCTCGTCATTAAGCTTTCGAGACCCTGGGTCTCGACCCAGCCCTGTGCAACTGGGTCCTGGACTTCCCTGACGAGCCGGTCCCAGGTAGTGAGGGTAGGAAACAACATCTCCACCCCGCTGATCCTCAACACTGGGGCCCCACAAGGGTGCGTTCTCAGCCCTCTCCTGTACTCCCTGTTTACCCATGACTGCGCGGGCTGGCCAAGCACGTATCAACTCAATCATCAAGTTTGCTGACGACACTACAGTGGTAGGCTTGATTACCAACAACGATGAGACGGCCTACAGAGAGGAGGTGAGGGCCCTCGGAGTGTGGTGTCAGGAAAATAACCTCTTACTCAATGTCAGCAAAACAAAAGAGATGATCGTGGACTTCAGGAAACAGGAGAGGGAGCACCCCCCTATCCACATCGAGGGGACAGTAGTGGAGAAGGTGGAAAGTTTTAAGTTCCTCGGCGTACACATCACGGACAAACTGAATTGGTCCACCCACACAGACAGCGTGGTGAAGAAGGCGCAACAGCGCCTCTTCAACCTCAGGAGGCTGAATCACTCACCAAAATCACTCACAAACTTTTACAGATGCACAATCGAGAGCATCCTGTCGGGCTGTATCACCGCCTGGTACGGCAACTGCTCCGCCCACAACCGTAAGGCTCTCCAGAGGGTAGTGAGGACTGCACAGCGCATCACCGGGGGTAAACTACCTGCTCTTCAGGACACCTACACCACCCGATGTCACAGGAAGGCCAAAAAGATCATCAAGGACAACAACCACCCGAGCCACTGCCTGTTCACCCCGCTATCATCCAGAAGGCGAGAGTCAGTACAGGTGCATCAAAGCTGGGACCGAGAGACTGAAAACAGCTTCTACCTCAAGGCCATCAGACTGTTAAACAGCCATCACTAACATTGAGTGGCTGCTGCCAACATACTTACTTAAATCTCTAGCCACTTTAAACATAGGAATTGGATGTAAATAATGTATCACTAGCCACTTTAAACAATTTTGTATATAATGTTTACATTATCCGACATACTCATATCAAATGTATACACTGTACTCTAAACCATCTACTGTATCTTGCCTATGCCGCTCGGCCATCGACCCAAATCTCTAGCCACTTTAATAATTATAATTGGATGAAATAATGTATCACTAGCCACTTTAAACAATGCCATTTATATAATGTTTACATATCCTATATTACTCATCTCATATATATGTGTATATACTGTACTCCATACCATCTACTGCATCTTGACTATGCCGGTCAGCCATCGCTCATCCATATATTTATATGTACATACTCGTATTCATTCCTTTACTCTTGTGTGTATAAGGTAGTTGTTGTGAATTTGTTAGATTACTTGTTAGATACTACTGCATGGTCGGAACTAGAAGCACAAGCATTTCGCTACACTCGCATTAACATCTGCTAACCATGTGTATGTGACAAGTAAAATTTGATTTGATTTGAGTCAGTCGTAGTTAGCCGCCTGTTCGGTGTTGAGTTAATATATGCCTTTTGGGCATCTCCAGACAGGAACGGGGCCAGCAGACACTTACTTCGCCTTGGGCCATTGTTCCCGGAGTGCTGTCCATTCGAATGTGCAAAGGTAGGTCTTGATGTCGTCATCCTCCATTAGCTTGATTAAAACCTGCGATTTGGTCTGCATTTCTCCTCGCAGCTTCCTGACTTCCTCCAGCCGGCGGACATTCTGTAGACTGTTCTTCCAGCATTCGATCCTGAATGTCCTGTTGCGCCTCAATGAACTGAGCTATCAACTCGTCCATGCTGATACTGCGTAAATGTCAACCCTGGTCTGACCACGTTGTCAGACTTGCCCTCATTCTCCACCACTTGGAGCAGGTGTTTAAACAAATCAGACAAGCGTGATACCTCAGTTTCATGGGTGTTTATTTAAAACAATAAAGAAAAGGAAAATAAACCGTTGTCGTCCAGGATACCTGTTCTGGGTTACCGCCTTCTGGGCCTGGGGAAGGCTGTCTCCTATAGGGTAGAACACAGAGCCCCTCGGTTCTAGCAGATCTTGAGGACATCTGTCCGGTAGCAACCTCTCACTACCTCCAACCCTCTCATGTGCTGCCGTCCTGGCAGCTTTATGGACCTCGTACGGCTGGTGAGCAATCAGCCCCTTGATTACTCACCAGCATCAATCATCCTTAATTTGTCCTGGCCGGAGGACCCGTCGAGACCTGGCACGTCCAGCAGAGGGAGACACTGCCACATGATGTAGATGTCGTCTGTCACCAGTTCTTGACGAGTCTCCCCCGCGGTACACCACACTGACTTCAATGGCCCTTGCCAAGGTCAGATTACTACAGCTATAATTTATCATCTATGCATAGTCACTTTAACTATACATTAATGTACATACTACCTCAATTGGGCTGACCGACCAGTGCACCTGCACATTGGCTAACCGGGCTATCAATCTGCATTGTGTCCCGCCACCCACCACCAGCCAACCCCTTTTTTACGCTACTGCTACTCTCTGTTCATCATATTTGCATAGTCACTTTAACCATAGCTACATGTACATACTACCTCACTACTTTTATAGCCTCGCTATGTGTATTTAGCCTCGCCACTGTATATAGCCTGTCTATTAACTGTTGTTTTATTTCTTTACTTACCTATTGTTCACTTAATACCTTTTTTTTGCACTATTGGTTAGAGCCTGTAAGTAAGCATTTCACTGTAAGGTCTACACCTGTTGTATTCGGCGCACGTAACAAATAAACTTTGATTTGATATGCCGTAGCCCACATACTAGTCTATCTCTAATGGTGTCATATAGAACATCAAAACTCACAGTGCTCTTCTTTAACGTAGTAGCAAATATTGCCACTTTTTCTCCCTTTTCCTGATATCTTGTAACTACTGGTTTGGTGAAAAGTGTCCTTTCAGTATTTCCACAATATCCCCAAATGTCTTATTACCTTGCCTGTCTGGCTGTAACAGGCTGCGTGGTAAATTAAATATCTGTGGGCCCATAACACAAACAAATTTGGAATAATTGTCCTCAATGTAATTTGCAAGAACCAAATGTCCAAATCATTCTGTATATGAGCTCCACTGCTCAATACTATCACCAAACTGTCCAATGTTTCCTGCAATTCTAGCCATTTTTCATTTCTCAATAGGCTCCTGATTGCAACTCACTTAAATATTGTCCTTAACCACTGCAATATTTTCAGTTTCATCCTCAAGTTCGCTCATTTAGCAGTTTTTAATTCCAAAGTTCACCCTCGCAGTTGAATAAATGTCCTTTCCTTTACTCACTGTATATTCCTCCCTTTTTTAATCAAGTTGTTTTCCCACTCCATCAATAGACTGCTAATATTAGCCTACACTGTAACACATACATAACCCCTTATAACTACTGCTGTACATACCTTTTCCCTACGTATTTACGTATTTAAATTCTGGACTCTGACATTGCTCATTCTGATATTGCTCATTCTTATATTTTTGAATTTATTTTTCCTTTTATTTTTTGTTCTTTAAAAAGGTATTATTTTACTGTTAGACATTTAATGCACTGCTGAAGATAAGAAACTATACTTTTGCTGCACCTTCTTTAACATCTGCAAATCTGTGTACGTGACAAATAAACTGATTTGAAAACAGTTTAAAACTTCTTCTTCCAGACAAAATAGTTCCCATAGGTTCAGACTTACTCGTCGCCAATCTTTTGTTGTCTCGTGGGTTTCATTACCACGTCTTTATAACAATTCAATAATGTTGAGATGGGAGACAGGAATCAGTTCAATCATTTATATAGAACGTGCGCAACTCAACACATACAAACAACATTATGCTCTGCGACACAAACCCAACAATACTATACTACTGTACTATACTACTGTATACTATACTATGCCATAGGAGTAGTGCCTTACTCGTTGACTATATGAACAAGTCCACTCCTTTCACCAGAGCTAAATTCCCCCAGTGTTTCTGCACTGTGTAACCTACTGAATCAAAAAGACTCTTGCTATCCACAATCTATCAGAAACAAAATGAAATCCCAAAGCTATCTGTTTCCCCAGAGTAGATCATGTGCTGGCCAGCTGCTAAACTAAAACCCATTATACAGTGGTTCCTCCTTTAAAAGTTGCGTCATACTGCACACCTTGTGGGCATTCTATGGCACGTTATTTAACTGTCAGCCATATTTTACGTTAATGCTAGTTTGACCACCAACTTTGAGAAGCATTTTATATTCTCCCATATTGGCATTACTAGAGAATTTAAAGCCTTTTGGAGGATTGGAGGATTCTAAATTAATATCTAAGGGGCAAAACATTTCCACACCCTAATTGTAGTGTAACCAATACTCATTTCGCCTAAGGTAGACCTACAATATATATAAAAAATAAATAAATTCAATGGTGTGACTCTCTGCCAATAATTACATTTATAGGATTGGAGGATTCTAAATTAATATCTAAGGGGCATTTTCTGTTAGGATCTGTGAGAATATCTAAGGGGCTTTTATATAATAAAAATAATAATAATCTCTTTGTTTCAAAAGTAACAATATTTTGGAGATTTCGTTTTCTTTTAACCTAGAGTGAGTGATAAAACGGCAATTCTTGAACATGGGGTGAGATATTCTCACTAATTTGCAAATAAAGCCAGTTTGTTATTTCAAACTATTTATTTCTGGAGAAACCTAACTTGATTATTTAGCAGACATCACTTACTTAAATTCAGTCAACATATATATCTTAAGAATATCATGGAATGTAATTGAATATTTCCGTTTCTCGATGCTTGTCTCAGAGCAGCGAGAAACGGTGCTGAAATAGACGTCCACAGCGGGCTATATATAACAATATTTTGGAGATTATTTTGTTTTCAAAATAACGACAGTGAGCGATTGTAATCTGAATAAAGGCCAAAATAATATTTATAAAGGCCAAAATATAGCCCTGCTAATAGCCATAATGACGCTCTGCAGCGTAACCATGTGTGTTTGAAAGAGTATTTTCCAGTAATTATTTTCCAGTAACAATTTGTTTGCCTTCATTAGACAACTTTGTTCCGATGTTTCTGTAATCCAGTAATATTTAATCACATAGTAAATTGTTATGGATCCATAACTAAATAAACAACGTCATTTTGAAAGAATTTTTATCATTACTTTTCCCAAACACACCGCCCGGGCAACGAAGGAGTGGCTTCGTAAGAAGCATTTCAAGGTCCTGGAGTGGCCTAGCCAGTCTCCAGATCTCAACCCCATAGAAAATCTTTGGAGGGAGTTGAAAGTCCGTGTTGCCCAGCGACAGCCCCAAAACATCACTGCTCTAGAGGAGATCTGCATGGAGGAATGGGCCAAAATACCAGCAACAGTGTGTGAAAACCTTGTGAAGACTTACAGAAAACGTTTGACCTCTGTCATTGCCAACAAAGGGTATATAACAAAGTATTGAGATAAACTTTTGTTATTGACCAAATACTTATTTTCCACCATAATTTGCAAATAAATTCATAAAAAATCCTACAATGTGATTTTCTGGATTGTTTTTCCTCATTTTGTCTGTCATAGTTGAAGTGTACCTATGATGAAAATTACAGGCCTCTCTCATCTTTTTAAGTGAGAGAACTTGCACAATTGGTGGCTGACTAAATACTTTTTTTCCCCACTGTATGTTGTAAGATTGTGATAAGCCGCTGAATGTGTACTGTGGGAAAAACACAATTTCCCAGAAAGGGTGGGGCATATGGTGGGTCATTTGTATTTTTTGTATTTCAACATTGTACCATATAAAAGACTGTGTACACCTTTTAAGATCTGAGCTCTCGCGTGAATAAACACTTTTACATTGGACCATTAAAGATTGGGCCTCTGTCTCATTTCAACCAGTATCTTACAAATTCTGGGTTACAGACGGAGTTGTTTAATTGAAGTTCAGTTTATGAACATTGAGCACAAAATTTCCATAACAGTAAGTAATACCGAAGTTGTGCACAATTATCAGATTCTATTTAGGTTTATGTCACCCATTCATTATCAATTAGAGGCGCAGTAGGACCCAAAAGCATAATCAGTGCTCTAACTCCCACTTGCGCTGGTCTGGAGCAATGAAGTGGTGATGCAGGGTACCGTACTAAACCACAAATTACCTCTTAAGTCCCGCGGCGTAAGCTTGCAACTTTTAACCTCTACAGGCACCGGGGAAGTATTTGGAAGTTTGGAGAGTCTGGTGTTCTGGTCACACAAAACCCATTATAAGAGCTTAAAAATATCACTTACCTTTCGCAGAACATCTGCTAAGTGCTTCCCAAGTGTCCAACGAAGACATCCAATGGTTCTTTTGTTAGAAAAAGTCATTTATTATATCCATAAATCTCCGTTTGGTTGGCGCATTATGATCAGAAAATCCACCGTTGAGTCGCCCATTGAACCGTGAAGAGAACACGTTCAAATTGTACCTATAAACTTTCTACAAACAAATCAAACATAATTTTTTATGTATCCTTTTATGTGTATTTACTGTAATATTTCATCCGGACGATAACGTGAACAATAGGAAAGGAAAATAAAGTGGGGCGCGCTCACAATCTCGCGCCCATCAAACATTGTTGACAAAAGTGGTCCCTTCACTACTTCCTCTTCCTATCCGTTCTGCTTAGTGCTAGAGCTTCCAGACAATGTATAAAGACTGTTGACATCTAGTGGAAGCCATAGGTACTGCAGTCTCATTCCTGGTTAAAATAGAAATGAATAGGCAGCCTGGAGAAGAAGGTCATGTACAAAACAAACTGCATATCTGGATGGATTTTCCTCTGGTTTTCGCCTGCTATATCAGTTCTGTTATATTCACATACATTATTTTAACACTTTTAGAAACTTCATAGTGTTTCCTATCCAATAGTACTAATTATGTGCATATCTTATTTTCTGGGCCTGAGTGGCAGGCATTTTACTTTGGGCACGGCAGACTCTCCAAAACCGTCACCTCGGCTGCCGCTCCCTAAGAAGTTAAAGCCCACTTCATGGGACAGTGGACATTGCATTTGTTAATTTGGTCACACGGAGGAGTTTAATATAGCTTTAATATTTGTTTGACTTCTTAATTTCTCAATTTATTGTTAAACACTTGTTTCATTTGAAAGGTCAAGAGTTTAAGACTTTAAAGGGGAGAAAATACAGTGGGGCAAAAAAGTATTTAGTCAGCCACCAATTGTGCAAGTTCTCCAACTTAAAAAGATGAGAGAGGCCTGTAATTTTCATCATAGGTACACTTCAACTATGACAGACGAAATGAGAAAAAGAAATCCAGAAAATCACATTGTAGGATTTTTAATTTATTTATTTGCAAATTATGGTGGAAAATAAGTATTTGGTCAATAACAAAAGTTTATCTCAATACTTTGTTATATACCCTTTGTTGGCAATGACAGAGGTCAAACGTTTTCTGTAAGTCTTCACAAGGTTCACACACACTGTTGCTGGTATTTTGGCCCATTCCTCCATGCAGATCTCCTCTAGAGCAGTGATGTTTTGGGGCTGTCGCTGGGCAACACGGACTTTCAACTCCCTCCAAAGATTTTCTATGGGGTTGAGATCTGGAGACTGGCTAGGCCACTCCAGGACCTTGAAATGCTTCTACGGCCACTCCTTCATTTCCGGCGGTGTGTTTGGGATCATTGTCATGCTGAAAGACCCAGCCACGTTTCATCTTCAATGCCCTTGCTGAAGGAAGGAGGTTTTCACTCAAAATCTCACGATACATGGCCCCATTCATTCGTTCCTTTACACGGATCAGTCAGCCCTGGTCCCTTTGCAGAAAACAGCCCCAAAGCATGATGTTTCCACCCCCATGCTTCACAGTAGGTATGGTGTTCTTTGGATGCAACTCAGCATTCTTTGTCCTCCAAACACGACGAGTTGAGTTTTTACCAAAGAGTTCTATTTTGGTTTCATCTGACCATATGACATTCTCCCAATCCTCATCTGGATCATCCAAATGCTCTCTAGCAAACTTCAGACGGGCCTGAACATGTACTGGCTTAAGCAGGGGGACACGTCTGGCACTGCAGGATTTGAGTCCCTGGCGGCGTAGTGTGTTACTGATGGTAGGCTTTGTTACTTTGGTCCCAGCTCTCTGAAGGTTATTCACTAGGTCCCCCCGTGTGGTTCTGGGATTTTTGCTCACCGTTCTTGTGATCATTTTGACCCCACGGGGTGAGATCTTGCGTGGAGACCCAGATCGAGGAAGATTATCAGTGGTCTTGTATGTCTTCCATTTCCTAATAATTGCTCCCACAGTTGATTTCTTTAAACCAAGCTGCTGACCTATTGCAGATTCAGTCTTCCCAACCTGGTGCAGGTCTACAATTTTGTTTCTGGTGTCCTTTGACAGCTCTTTGGTCTTGGCCATAGTGGAGTTTGGAGTGTGACTGTTTGAGGTTGTGGACAGGTGTCTTTTATACTGATAACAAGTTCAAACAGGTGCCATTAATACAGGTAACGAGTGGAGGACAGAGGAGCCTCTTAAAGAAGAAGTTACAGGTCTGTGAGAGCCAGAAATCTTGCTTGTTTGTATGTGACCAAATACTTATTTTCCACCATAATTTGCAAATAAATTCATTAAAAATCCTACAATGTGATTTTCTGGATTTTCTTTCCTCATTTTGTCTGTCATAGTTGAAGTGTACCTATGATGAAAATTACAGGCCTCTCATCTTTTTAAGTGAGAGAACTTGCACAATTGGTGGCTGACTAAATACTTTTTTGCCCCACTGTACCTCAGACTATAAACAAAGCATATGGAGAAAATCAGGGTCATAACTTTCACTTGGGACGGAGGGGGACATGTCCCCCCCACATTCTGAAATTGCATTTTTGTCCCCCCCAGTTTTATAATTGGAATGTGATACAAAATCGGGCAAATGTGTGCCTTAGGACCATGCGGACACCTCCAAACGGTAGGGTAGGCTGTTTGGAGTGTTTTCTCCGACCGGATAAAAAAAGGTATGCCCCCCCCCACTTCTTAAACCAAAGTTGCACCCCTGGAGAAAATTTTAGTTATGTCCAAAAAACTCAGATATAGGATGTTAAAAATTATTCGATACGGTCTGGTCTTAGAAAGAAAGGCAAAGCCTCTATTATCCTGCACTAGAGATGCAGCATCTCTTCACAAAAAACTCTTCACTCTACATTCCAAGTGTCTATGCCAGCTTAAACTTCTTATTCTGTGATATCACGCAATTGCATAGCCTATAGAAATGTTGCTCAACATGAGCTCATGGGCTCTCATGAAGTGTTTGATTAGATTTTCAATTACATTTGCATTGATGTCAGTGATTAGAGGGACAATAGAGTGCTGGGTACCAGGCAGTTAGCAGGTTTGGTAGGCTACTAATGACCATCAGCAGCATCAGAGCTTGGAGAACCTACTTATTGTGACTAAACGGTCACATGGAATTTGACTGCCGTCATGACTTATGACCGCCGGTAATACGGTCACCGTAACAGACCTAATCACAGGAAAACAGAAAACTCAGACCTCATCTTTCTGAATAGAGCTTAATATATATATTTATTACCCATGGTACTGTAGTCGTTTTGTGGGATTTAATCACTGTCATAAATTACAGTAGAGTAGAGTACAATATTCCCTGCTGTTCTGGGTGATACGTCACTCACCTGTTTTGCGCATTTTCATATTCTCTATTCAGAACCAGAACCTGCCTTGTTGAATGCAGCAGCACATTTTCCTCCTGGCGCTCACCTTGCCTTTGTTGTTTACCTTTATTAACTGCGTTCATGCTTTAGTAACTGCGTTCATGCAACAGTAAGTACGTTATCATAACACATATTTGCTTAATTGTATATTGTGTTATGTTGTTTCTACTTTAGCACGCAGAGTGAAGTTATTTTTCATTGCTAATTGAATTTGCACGTAACGGCCTCAGGCCCAGAAATTGCTTATATGTATAGAGCATATGTATACAGTTATTTTGTCTGTTAAAACCACGGACATGCAAGCAGTGCATAATTTGCAAATCAGGAGGTGCCTGAACAAAAGGTGAGCTGAGAGGGGCGGGTGACCTAAGGAGTTCCGGAACTCACGAGAAAGAAAAACAATCACCTTTATAATAAAGCATTGCATGCATATTACCGCATTTGCGTAGTGGCATAGAGCAGTAGAGTAGAGGCACTTACACAGAAGTTGTACACATCGGGAACATTTTGGCCTTTTATAAAACACATTTCATGCAATTCTACGCCATTTTACATGACTTGAGATTTTGTCTGAGTCTTTTTTAATACCACACAAATGATCGAATGGCAGACTATTTTGAAACTGACAAACTGAGATCAATAAAAACGACCTTGAAACTGAATCCATCAATAGCCTAGGTGTGTGGAGACACATATTGTAGGATGCTCTATAATATGACTCACCCAATGATGTGCAGCTCACTCGCTGGTGATGTGCTCGTGCCAGCTTAGAGCAGCATTGTCTCTCTCTCGCTCTCTCATATTTGAAAGTTGATTTTGGTAGCCTACAGTATAGTCTTCTCTTTTCAGCAGGAGCCATTTGCTTTCCAACCTGTGTTTTCCCTCGACTGTATTTGAAATATTGCGAAAGGCCTGTTTAGTCTGCATGCTGACAGATTGTAGCGCGTTACCGACTAGGCTATTCATTTTTATTGGGCTACAATCCACAACTAGGATTTTTTTTTAAATAAGCTATTGATCCTCTGTGTCTACATTATAGGCCTTCTCGTGGTGTAGTAGGCTATTCTGAATGATTTCATTTATTTCTGAACAGACAGCAGGAGTTCTAACTTTAGCAAATGTATTTCAATTAATCAGGGGGTGCTGCAGTTTGTTCAAACCATAAACCCGACTCGACCCAAATTAACTCTTAGAATACTAGGCCCAGGCTGAAAATCGACTTTTTCAAATTACAATGTGAAAAAGGAGAATTAACGCTTTTTCATGCGAGGATAGCTACTACATCCGGCCAAATTGGTTCCGGAACAAAACAGTCCAAAACTGAGGTGCCGAATTAAGCACAAATTAAGCACTGCACGCAAGGTACTAATTTCATAAACTTCATAGTGTTACATTCTGTCCATGTGCTTATGTACATTTCTCCACTAGTTTTTAGTTACTTGCGTGCTAATATGGAGACGGAGAATTGCTATCTTGTATTGCTAAGACTGCCTCCATCATCTATTTGAAGTTGGAGCAGCGCGCACGAGGTGACGGTTTTGGAGAGCCTGGCATGGCCAAAGTAAAATGCCTCCCATTCAGGCCCAGAAAATAGGATATGCACATATTTAGTACCATTGAATAGGAAACACTATGAAGTTTCTAAAAGTGTTAACATCTTGTCTGTGAGTATAACAGAACGGATATGGCAGGCGAAAACCCGAGGAATTTCTGTCCTGGAAAAAGTGGTTTTGACACATTGCCTCATTTAGAACCCCTCCCTTATGAAAATGCCCATATAAGGGCATATGAATGCAGTACCTATTGCTTCCTCTGGATGTCAACAGTCTCGAGACAGTGTTTTGATTCTTTATAGCTGCTTTAGAGGATAGAAGAAGAAGATTTAGATGTCAATAGAGGGAAACGCGCGTTCCCGGCTGGCGCGCGCTCTATGGTTTTTTCCTTTCTTATTGCCCAGTTTATATTCTGGTTGAAATATTATACTATATATACATAAAAGTGTTCCTAATGATACATTTACAATTATGTTTGATTGTTCTTGAACAGGTTTATAGGTATATGTTGAATGAGTTCTCTTCACGTTTCAATGGACGAGTTGACACTGTATTTTCTCATTATAACGCGCCAACCAAACAGAGATTTATGGATATAATACATTACTTTTTCTAACAAAAGAACCATGGATTGTCTTCGATGGACACTTGGGAAGCCCTCAGCAGAAGTTCTTCAAAAGGTAATTGATTTGTTTTTGCTGTGAAATGTGTTTTCTGTGAACCGTGAAGGCTTATGAATTTATGGTAATGGTAAAAATATGTGAGGTGCTATCCTCAAACAATCAAATGTGGTGCTTTAGCCATAAAGCCTTTTTGAAATCTGACAACGCTGTGATATTGCCAAGAAGCAGAGCTTTTGATGACTATGAAACACTTGTATATTGATGAATGTTTAATAATTCAACTTTGGGATTTTGAATTTGGCGCCTTGCATTTCCCCCGGGTAGTGTCGGGAGTGAGGCGCTAGCGTCCACCGCTCCTAAAGAAGTTAATCTTGATGGTTGTACAGTTGTCTCAAATAAAACTGTGAAGGACCTCGGCGTTACTCTGGACCCTGATCTCTCTTTTGATGAACATATCAAGGCTGTTTCAAGGACAGCTTTTTTCCATCTACGTAACATTGCAAAAATCTGAAACTTTCTGTCCAAAAATGACGCAGAAAAATGTATCCACGCTTTTGTCACTTCTAGGTTAGACTACTGCAATGCTCTACTTTCCGGCTACCCGGATAAAGCACTAAATAAACTTCAGTTAGTGCTAAACACGGATGCAAGAATCTTGACTAGAACCAAAAAAATTTATCATATTACTCTAGTGCTAGGCTCTCTACACTGGCTTCCTGTTAAGGCAAGGGCTGATTTCAAGGTTTTACTGCTAACCTACAAAGCATTACATGGGCTTGCTCCTACCTATCTTTCCGATTTGGTTCTGCCGTACATACCTACATGTACGCTACGGTCACAAGACGCAGGCCTATTTACTGTCCATAGAACTTCTAAGCAAAAAGCTGGACGTAGGGCTTTCTCCTATAGAGCTCAATTTTGGGTGTGTCGTTTGAGTGGGTTGAGTCACTGACGTGATCTTCCTGTCCGGGTTGGCACCCCCCCTTGGGTTGTGCCATGGCAGAGATCTTTGTGGGCTATACTCGGCCTTGTCTCAAGATGGTAAGTTGGTGGTTGGAGATATCCTTCTAGTGGTGTGGGGGCTGTGCTTCGGCAGAGTGGGTGTGTTTATATCCTGCCTGTTTGGCCCTGTCCGGGGGTATCGTCGAACGGGGCCACAGTGTCTCCCGACCCCACCTGTCTCAGCCTCCAGTATTTATGCTGCAATAGTTTACGCGTCGGAGGGCTAGGGTCAGTCTGTTATATCTGGAGTATTTCTCCTCTCTTATCTGGTGTCCTGTGTGAATTTAAGTATGCTGTCTCTAATTCTCTCTCTTTGTCTCTTTCTTTCTCTCTCTCGGAGGACCTGAGCCCTAGGACCATTTCTCAGGACTACCTGGCCTGATGACTCCTTGCTGTCCCCAGTCCACCTGGCCATGCTGCTGCTCCAGTTTCAACTGTTCTGCCTGCGGCTATGGAACCCTGACCTGTTCACCAGACGTGCTACCTGTTCAAGACCTGCTGTTTTCAACTCTCTAGAGACAGCAAGGAGCGCTAGAGATACTCTGAATGATCGGCTATGAAAAGCTAACTGACATTTACTCCTGAGGTGCTGACCTGTTGCACCCTCGACAACCACTGGATTATTATTATTTGACCCTGCTGGTCATCTATGGACATTTTAAAATCTTGGACAAATCTCCACTCGGCACAGCCAGAAGAGGACTGGCCACCCCTCATAGCCTGGTTCCTCTAGGTTTCTTCCTAGGTTCTGGCCTTTCTACTGAGTTTTTCCTAGCCACCGTGCTTCTACACGTGCATTGCTTGCTGTTTGGGTTTTTAGGCTGGGTTTCTGTACAGCACTCTGTGATATCAGCTGATGTAAGAAGGGCTTTGTATATAAATTAGATTTTTATATAAAAAAACATTACAGCTCAATTTGATCAAAACAGTCAGAGTTATACTTAAACTGAATCTTTATTAGTGAGAGCGTTGCAATAGCGATGGCTGGTCGACGAATCACCCTCTCTGATGATTCGTTGAGAGACAAAGGCTACTGAGATATTTTATAGCAAAGATCCACCCCCTAGTCTACATACAAATCACAGATGTTTGGAAGATGCCACTTTTAAAATAAGAAAGGAGTATCCCGTAGCCAGATAGCATTCACTATAAATTATCATTCAGTTTGGCCTCTAAGACAAGGTTCCGATCTCATTCCTGGTACTTCATAGCACAAAAACACCAACTCATCCAATGGCATAAATCAATTGTCAACTCCAGATACTCCCATCTCAAGTAAAACCCCTTCTTCACCACACACCTGGACAAGCTCACTGAGGGGAGTGAGCCTCTAGGTCAAACACTATCCCAGGATAAGTACAACATCAGAGATGACATACAATGATTCCAGACACTACCACACACATCCCCCAATGCCAAAGGAGGGAGTGACTGGCACACAGACATTGTGGAGACAAGTAATTGGTTCCCCATTAATCACGCCATCCCTTCACATGGTTTAAGAATAGGTAAAGACATATTCACATATGAAGACAATGTTCCCTCCTGTCCTATTCCCTTTCTGATATTCTGCATAGCACCAGGGACATGTGAAAGACACGCCTGACCTCTCCCCTCTCTGGGCCCCAGGTGACTGAGCCCCAGCTGAGGGAGGAAGTGCAACTGCCAACACCAGAGTCCGAAGGGATACATTCTAATAACAAGTATATCATACGCATATTATGCAGATAAGACATCTTAATTATCTATGTTACCAAACTAATTCTGATTCTTCCGCTACAATAGTCTGAGAAATGGAAAAGAAACCCAGTGGCGGTCCTCTTGATCTAATGGTTATGACATTGGCTTCTCCCATGGGAGACCTGGGATCTAATTGCACGGGCTACAAAAGCACACGTGTAACTTAGAATATCACATGTGAATATTGGAAAAACACATGTCTGAGTCATGTAAATCTTCATGTGTCTGACTCTGATTTTTTTTTTTAAATGTGTGTTCATGATTTGTTTATAAATGTGTGTTCATACATGTGGCCGAAAACCAGTGGTGTAAATTACTTAAGTAGTACTTTAAAAGTATTTTTACTCAAAATGTTTTTTTGGGTATCTGTACTTTACTTTGCTATTTATATTTCTGACAACTTTTACTTCACTACATTCCTAAAGAAAATAATGTACTTTTTACTCCACACATTTTCCCTGACACACAAAAGTACTCGTTACATTTTGAATGCTTAGCAGGTGTCAAGATCATCGTTATAATAAATGGACCAAGGCGCAGCGTGTGTAGAGTTCCACATATTTAATAAATGTGAAACATACAAAAACAACAAAGAAAATAACTGATCTGACAATAAAGTAGCGCTCAACGGCACTAGCACAAACAATATCCCACAAACACAGGTGGGAAAGGAACACACTAAGTATGATCCTTAATTAGAGGTAACGAATAACAGCTGCCTCTAATTGGGAACCATACACAAAATAAACATAGAAACAAAACAACTAGAAAAACCCCCGTAGTCACGTCCTGACCTAAAACAGCATAGAGAACCCCGAGGGCTCTCTATGGCTAGGACGTGACAGTACCCCCCCCCCCCAAAAGTGCGGACTCCGGCCGCAAAACCTGAACTAGATGGGAGGGGTTCGTGGGCAACAGCGTCGGTGGCGGCTCCGATGCGGGACGTAGCACCCGCTCAGACTGCGGATCTGGCCATGGAGCCGGGCTGAATGCCGTGCCCGGACTGGGACCCGGCGCAGAGGAGGGCTCCGGCCCTGGCACCGGGCTTGGAAGGCGCACTGGAGGCCTTGTGCGTGGAGCCGGCACAGGTTGCACCAGACTGGTGACACGCTCTTCAGGGCGAGTGCGGGGAGCCGGCACAGGACGTACCGGGCTGGGAAGGCGCACTGGAGGCCTGGTTTATGGAGCCGGCACAGGTTGCACCAGACTGGTGACACGCTCTTCAGGGCGAGTGCGGGGAGCCGGCACAGGACGTACCGGGCTGGGAAGACGCACTGGAGGCCTGGTTTATGGAGCCGGCACAGGTTGCACCGGACTGGTGATACGCTCCTCTAAACGCCTGCACTGGAGCATATTCCTAGCCAACACCTCTCTCCGATATCCCTCATTAAACTCCTCGATCGTCTCCCATTCGGGCTCTGGCTCTCCCCTCGGCCCGGCCGACCGCCCATTGTGGCCCCCCCAAAAAAAAATCTTGGGCTTGCCCTTGGGCTCCTTTTGGTCGCGGCCCCAGCGTTGTCGCTGTCCTCCTATCTTCCTCGACGACTCCTGCCAAGGAAGGGTCTCGCATCCACCCTGTACTTCCTCCCAAGACCAACTCTCCTTTACCTCCTAGGCACGCTGCTTGGTCATGGCTTGGTGGGATATTCTGTCACGATCGTCGTTATAATAAATGGACCAAGGCGCAGCGTGCGCTGAGTTCCACATATTTAATAAATGTGAAACATACAAAAACAACAAAGAAAATAACTGATCTGACAATAAGTAGCGCTCAACGGCACTAGCACAAACAATATCCCACAAACACAGGTGGGAAAGTAACACACTAAGTATGATCTCCAATTAGAGGTAACGAATAACAGCTGCCTCTAATTGGGAACCATACACAAAACCAACATAGAAACAAAACAACTAGAAAAAAAAACCTTAGTCACGTCCTGACCTAAAACACAATAGAGAACCCCGAGGGCTCTCTATGGCCAGGACGTGACAGCAGGACAGGAAAAGCGTCCAATTTACACAATTATCAAGAGAACATCCCTGGTCATCCCTACTGCCTCTGATCTGGTGGACTCACTAAACACACCCTTTGTTTGTAAATTATGTCTGAGTGTTGGAGTGTGCCCCTGGATTTTCGTAAATTAATTTTTCTTTTTTTATGGCGCCATCTTGTTTGCTTAACTACTTACGGAGTGGTGGGGCGCCACTCCCGACACTACCCGGTGAAATGCAAGGCGCCAAATTCAAAATCCAAAAGTTTAATTATTAAACATTCATCAATATACAAGTGTTGCATAGTCATCAAAAGCTCTGCTTCTTGGCAATATCACAGCGTTGTCAGATTTCAAAAATTGTTTGAGGGTAGCACCTCCAATATTTTCATTAGCATAAATTCATAAACCATCGTGGTTCACACAAAACACATTTCACAGCGAAAACAAATCCCTTACCTTTTGAAGAACTTCTGCTGAGGGCTTCCCAAGTGTCCAACGAAGACATCCAATGGTTCTTTTGTTAGAAAAAGTCATTTATCATATCCATAAATCTCTGTTTGGTTGGCGCGTTATGTTCAGAAAATCCAACGGCGAATCGCCCATTGAAACGTGAAGAGAACGCGTTCAAATATACCTATAAACTTTTCCTAAACAAATCAAATACCAGTTAAAATGCATCCTTATATTAGAATATTAGCGATAATATTTCACTTGGATGGTCACCTATACCTTATATAAGTAAAATAAAGTGGGGCGTGCAGCCAGACTCACGCCCGAGAACACTTGTTGACATCTGAGCTACCTTGACCATTTCCTGTAACCTATTCGTTCTGTTTACTCCAATCTCTGAGTCTTTGTATATAGACTGTTGACATCTAGTGGAAGCCATAGGTACTGCAGTCTCAGTCCTGGTTACAAATGGATTCAATAGGGAGTGTGTCAAACAAAGCAATAGGTCACCAGAAACTGATTTCCGGATAGATTTTTCTCGGGTTTTTGCCTGCTAAATGAGTTCTGTTATGCTCACAGACATTATGTTAACACTTTTAGAAACTTCAGAGTGTTTCCTATGTGCATATCCTATTTTCTGAGCCTGAGTGGCAGGCATTTTGCTTTGGGCACACCACTCTCCAAAACCGTCACCTCACCTGCCGCTCCCTAAGAAGTTAATATAAGGCATTTGAAATGATTTACTTTCGATACTTAAGTATATTTAAAACCAAATACTTTTACTCAAGTAGTATTTTACTAGGTGACTTTCATTTGAGTCATTTTCTATTAAGGTATCTTTACTTTTACTCAAATATGACAATTGGGTACTTTTTACACCACTGCCGAAAACCCCTTGTTTTTCATGTGATGATATATATATATATATATATTAGTCTCTCTATCAGAAAATGGTTTGTGTGGTAATCATTATTTTATTTACTGTTTTATTCAGTACTGGTGACATTGCATGGATTGTAATGGACACATGATGAGTGTAAAATACTTTTTTTCATGGTTGTACTGATTATGATAAGCTAATGCTAAGCTATTTGCCGGCTACGTGAGGAGCCATGTTTATTGACATCATTCAATGCATTCTGGGTGTCACGCAAATGTCTGTCAGATCAAAGATGTTATATCAAAACAGGATGGTTCAATCGTCTTACGAGTAAACTTCCGGAGCTGAATGATGGTAGACGACACACACCCTTTGCCTTCAACATGCATACTGCAAACAGACCCAACTCATATTGTGTCATTGTCTTCTCTTTGGTTGACACAGAAAAACAAACATGGTGGCGTGCATAAACTCTACCCACCGTAGGATTTCTTTAGACTTTTAGAAAGTGTTTTACTCAATTATTTTGATCACTGGTGAGCTCACTTATCATGTGATACATTGTAAATAGTATTTGCAATTAGCTAATTCATATTATGGTTTCTGTCAGCTTGTGTTAGTTCACTCTTTCCTTAGTTAGAGCTAGGACTAATGTAGCTCTCAAACTCTAGGGGCATTCTGCCTTCTCCCCTACAGTATTCAGCCATTAGCTTCGCCCACAACTGGCTCATGTTAAGTATAATACCGATGCTGTGTTTTAAGGTTTAGAAACATCAATAAACATCACTTGCGATAAGGCTTTCCAAACAAACAGCTTATTTTTCATCAGCGATCCTTCAAATAAAATAGATATGCTTACTGTAGCAGTTTTGCACAGATCCATGCAGCTATGAGTGCTTCCATCTGACGAAACTACACTTCCGCTGTACACTTCCCGAGTTATGCTTACACACAGGTTTTCGGAGAATTCTAGATAGAAAATTAGCACAGGTGGTTGCCGTTTTTGGGAAAAACAAACGTTGTAACATGGGGATATTGCTTTGTGGGTGCACTAACCCTAACAAGGTGTGCATCAATTTAAGAGTTGATGGAGAAGTGGAACTCAGGCAACCAGCTGTCCCAAGTGTTATACTTGTCCTTCACAAAGGATTCGATCATGGTCTTCAGTGTGCGATTGATGTGTTCTGTCAGATTGGTTTTCTGAGGGTGCACTGTTGTGAGCTTTTGGACAACACCCCATTGCTGGCAAACCTGTTTGAGAAGGAGGGATGTGAACTGAGCTCCTCTATCTGAGTCAAGATAGCTGGCGTTTCCCATCTGGTTAATTTTTCATCAATGAGAATGGAGGCTATCTTTGGTCTTCGCCTCTCTCATGGGGAACAATTCAACCCATTTGCTATAATAGTCAACAACCGCTAGGAAGTACTGATGTTGCCTTCTGCTATTGTTGAAAGGCCCCATGATATCCACTCCGAGCATGTAGCCTGGCTCCTTGATTGCAGCAGATGACCCGACAGCTTAGTCAGTTGAGGCTTGTACTTTTGGCAAGTGATGCACCTTTTGGTGTATTCCCATACGTCTTTCCTCACATCTGGCCAGTAGGCAACTTTGAGGAGGGTTTTTAGCCTCCTTAGATGTCCACCTAGTGTACTGTCATGGAAGTATCTCAACAACTGCTCTCTCATCCCCTGTGGGGCGAACAGTTGAAACCTCTGACCTCCCTGTCTAGCAGGGACGACCCATTACAGATACCCATTTTCATTGGCATAGTTTATGCATCTATGTCTTGGCCTTCCGCCCTGGGCTTCCACCATTATGGTTTGCACCTTGGGATCGTATTGCTGAGCTAAATCTATGTCAGACCAGTTCACGAGGAGTGAACATTTGTGACTGTTGGATGCTTGACTGACGCAGACTGAGGCTTGCTTCTGTATCCTAAATGGGGCGCAGGAGAGAGCATCCGGAACAATGTTGCACTGTCCTTTTCTGTAGGTGACATGGAAGTCAAACTTCTGTAGTCTGATCGTCCATCTTACCCGTCTTGAATTGGGCTTTAAATGGTTTAACTTCTTAGGGAGCGGCAGCAGCGGTGACGGTTTTGGAGAGTCTGGTGTGCCCAAAGTAAAATGCCTGCCACTCAGGCCCAGAAAATAGGATATGCACATAATTAGTACTATTGGATAGGAAACACTGACATTTCTAAGAATTTTTGGTCAAAGCTGCCTAATGATTTCTATGTTATCCAGGACTGAGACTGCAGTACCTATGGCTTCCACTAGATGTCAACAGTCTTTATACAGTGTCTGGAGACTCTAGCACTAAGCAGAACAGAGAGGAAGTAGTGAAGGAATCACATTTGTCAACAACGTTTGACAGGCGCGAGATTGTGAGCGCGCCCCACTTTATTTTCCTTTCCTGTTGTTCACGTTTATCGTCCGGTTGAAATATTACAGTAAATATACATAAAAGGATACCTAAGGATACATTAAAAAGGATGTTTGATTTGTTTGTAGAAAGTGTATAGGTATAATTTGAACGTGTTCTCTTCACGGTGCAATGGGCGACTCAAACAATGACCTCAAACTTCCTCCCTTCAAGGAAAGACCGCCACTTTTCCACCGCCCACTGGACTGCTAGGCACTCTCGCTCAGAGACGGCGTAATTATTCTCACCAGAGTTCAGCAGTCTTGATCCATAAGCAATAACTCACTCACCGCCGTCAATCTTTTGTTTCAAAACAGAAACAAGTCCGATGTCACTGGCATCTGTTTGTACTTTGAAGGGCAGGTAGAAGTTAGGCGAGGGGAGCCCTCATGCTTTGGTCGGTTTTCGTGATTCTTTCGATTTTTTTGATAATAACTCGTATATAAGATGTGTATAAACATACCTTTGTCTAATTTTATTAATTTAGTTTTAATAACTTTATTGTCCATAAAGGCCTATGTTTTGTCCATTTGCAATATGTTACCATAGGAAGTCAAAAGTCAATGAGCCATGTCCAAATGGCATAAGAAATGTACAAATGCAATAAGATTCCATACAAAAGTATTGAACGTGCCAAATCATGATGTTATGTCCATTTACATATATCGTCATAGGAAGTCGGCTTCCGAACCCAAAAGTCAGTGAGCAATGTCCAAATGGCATTTAAACTGACAAAATGATATACACTGCTCAAAAAAATAAAGGGAACACTAAAATAACACATCATAGATCTGAATGAATGAAATAATCTTATTAAATACTTTTTTCTTTACATAGTTGAATGTGCTGACAACAAAATCACACAAAAATTGTCAATGGAAATCAAATTTATCAACCCATGGAGGTCTGGATTTGGAGTCACACTCAAAATTAAAGTGGAAAACCACACTACAGCCTCATCCAACTTTGATGTAATGTCCTTAAAACAAGTCAAAATGAGGCTCAGTAGTGTGTGTGGCCTCCACGTGCCTGAATGACCTCCCTACAACGCCTGGGCATGCTCCTGATGAGGTGACGGATGGTCTCCTGAGGGATCTCCTCCCAGACCTGGACTAAAGCAACCGCCAACTCCTGTACAGTCTGTGGTGCAACGTGGCGTTGGTGGATGGAGCGAGACATGATGTCCCAGATGTGCTCAATTGGATTCAGGTCTGGGGAACGGGCGGGCCAGTCCTTAGCATCAATGCCTTCCTCTTGCAGGAACTGCTGACACACTCCAGCCACATGAGGTCTAGCATTGTCTTGCATTAGGAGGAACCCAGGGCCAACCGCACCAGCGTATGGTCTCACAAGGGGTCTGAGGATCTCATCTCGGTACCTAATGGCAGTCAGGCTACCTCTGGCGAGCACATGGAGGGCTGTGCGGCCCCCCAAAGAAATGCCACCCCACACCATGACTGACCCACCGCCAAACCTCTGGCTCTGGCAGTGCTCCTCCTTGCACAAAGGCGGAGGTAGTGGTCCTGCTGCTGGGTTGTTGCCCTCCTACGGCCTCCTCCACGTCTCCTGATGTACTGGCCTGTCTCCTGGTAGCGCCTCCATGCTCTGGACACTACGCTGACAGACACAGCAAACCTTCTTGCCACAGCTCGCATTGATGTGCCATCCTGGATGAGCTGCACTACCTGAGCCACTTGTGTGGGTTGTAGACTCCGTCTCATGCTACCACTAGAGTGAAAGCACCGCCAGCATTCAAAAGTGACCAAAACATCAGCCAGGAAGCATAGGAACTGAGAAGTGGTCTGTGGTCACCACCTTCAGAACCACTCCTTTATTGGGGGTGTCTTGCTAATTGCCTATAATTTCCACCTGTTGACTATTCCATTTGTACAACAGTATGTGAAATTTATTGTCAATCAGTGTTGCTTCCTAAGTGGACAGTTTGATTTCACAGAAGTGTGATTGACTTGGAGTTACATTGTGTTGTTTAAGTGTTCCCTTAATTTTTTTGAGCAGTGTATATCACTATGTTAAGCCCTCAATCATCCTATAGGGTCTATTTTTGGAAAAACGTCCAAAATGACCAGGGGTGCCCCCATTGGGATGGCCACAGGTGGGGGTGCTCCCTAACCAGCCAGGGATACCTTGCACACTCCTAAAGACATTAATATTTAAAATATGCTCATGGTTACCCGTTTCAATTACCAGGTACACGGTTGTCAATTTGCAATGTTTTACAATGGGCATTTACCCTCACAAATTTGACAGGCTCAAATACTGCAGAAATGCCCAATTGACTGGCCCATTGAACTCGGGATGGCCGGGAAGTGATCATGGTTCCTCTCCATCGCTCGTTGGTGTTGATTTCAACATGTCAAATTCTTGATGATAAAAGCCATTGAAACATATTGCAAATGTACAGTGAAACATATTGCAAATGTACAGTACATTTGCAATATGTTTCAATGGGCTGTTAACATCACGAATATGACAAGCTCTAAAATACTGCAGGAATGCCCAATTGACTGCCCGTTGACCTCAGGATGGCCAGGATTGATAGTGGTACCTCTCCATCGCTGATTGGTGTTGATTTCAGCGTGACATATTCGTGATGTTAAAAGCCCATTGAAACATATTGCAAATGTACAGTACATTTTCAATATGTTTCAATGGGCTTTTAAGATCACGAATATGACAAGCTCTAAAATACTGTAGAAATGCCCAATTGACTGCCCGTTGGTCTCAGGATGGCCAGGATTGATAGTGGTGAGTAAACGCTATCCTCCATTGCTTTGAATGGCCGTGCAACTGGTGTTTTTTTTCCCGGGTTACCAGGTCCATATTTTCAAAAAGGTTTTAAATGACTTTAGGGGGCTGCTCCTGGTCCAGGATCTTTATGGGAGTATCCCACTATGGCCCTAAGTCAGTGGGAGAAGCTCCTGCTCATTTATGGAGTTCTTTCAATTTTAAAAAAGTTGAAAGGCTGAGTGAATCATCTCCTGAGATGATGTTAATGCCACCTTCCCTGAAAGCTTATTTTGTCAAAAATGCATTTAGGGGGGTGCAGTGCCTCCAGGATCCGTATGGGAGCATCCCACTATGGTCAGTGGGAGAAGCCCCTGCTGATTTATGGAGGTTTTCAGGATTGATATTGGTACCTCTCCATCGCTCGTTGGTGTTGATTTTAGCATGTCAAATTCGTGATGTTAAAAAGCCCATTGAAACATATTGCAAATGTACAGTACATTTGCAATATGTTTCAATGGGTTGTTAACATCACGAATATGACAAGCTCTAAAATCCTGCAGGAATGGCCAATTGACTGCCCGTTGATCTCAGGATGGCCAGGATTGATAGTGGTACCTCTCCATCGCTGATTGGTGTTGATTTCAGCGTGTCAAATTCGTGATGTTAAAAGCCCATTGAAACGTATTGCAAATGTACAGTGAAACATATTGCAAATGTACAGTACATTTGCAATATGTTTCAATGGGCTTTTAACATCACGAATTTGACAAGCTCTAAAATCCTGCAGAAATGCCCAAATTGACTGGCCCGTTGACCTCGGGATGGCCGGGCTCAACGGTTTTAACTTATTTCAAATGGACAAAAGTCTGCCATCAAGTCACTATAATAAAAACATAAAACATCTAGTTACGTTCTAGTTGCGAGTTCAGTTCCGACGTTATGTGTTGGCCTAGCTGAGGCGACCCCGAATCCTGAGTTTCGGCTCGATAGGTCATTCGGAGCGACCTTAACTTGTTAGGGAGTGGCAGCTGAGGGGTCGGTTTTGGAGAGCCTGGCGTGCCAAAAGTAAAATGCCTCCCATTCAGGCCCAGAAAATAGGATTTGCACATATGTAGTACCATTGGATAGGAAACACTCTGAATTTTCCAAAAGTGTTAACCATTTGTCTGTGAGTGAAACAGAACGCATATGGCAGGCGAAACCCCGAGGAATTTCTGTCCTGGAAAAAGTGATTTTGACACATTGCTCATTTGGAACCCCTCCCTCATGAAAATGACCATAAGGGCATATGAATGCAGTACCCATCGCTTCATTTAGATGTCAACAGGATATGTGTCTACCTACAGCTTCCTGTGACAACCGGAAGTGCCTTAAATTGGGGTCACAGGGTCTGTTTCAAAGGGTTAAAAAGGTCACATCTTTCCAAAACTTCACATGTGTTATTAGGCAACCCCATTTGAACTGTAAATCAGTCATTTCTCCCATCAGAACTTCTTGAAAAACTCACACATGCACACAGTCCATGGGGAGTGACATAGTGTGGGGCTTACAGACACACACTGCCTGCAATAGTTACTTTCGTTCGAACTATTAAAGAACCGTCAGACCTAGAGCTCTGAAACTTTAGAACCCTTTTCTAGAGCTTATGTCGATAGTGCACGGTGAGTTATGGGGCTCTAGAAGGTTCACAGGCCGAGAAACAGCCTTGTACATTTGCAATATTTTCAATTCATTTTTACATCACGAAAATGACAAAATTTCTAAAAGTCCCAGAGACACAAGGCTAGGTGCATTAGAACCGCCGCCCATAGAGACGGACCCTAACGTTTCTGTCCGATAGCTCATTCAAGGACCCCGTAGCAACGCCGGAAAACGTGGATTTTCAGCACCAATTAAGGTCGCTGCTCGGGCTCGAATGACCTATCGAGCGAAACTTGGGATTTGGGGTCGCCTCAGATAGGCCGACACATAACGCCGAACTGGACCCGCAACTAGAACGTAACTAGGTGTTTTACGTTTTCATTATAGTGACTTTATGGCAGACTTTTGTCCATTTGCAATAAGTTAAAACCGTTGAGCCCGGCCATCCTGAGATCAACGGGCAGTCAATTGACCATTTCTGAAGTATTTTAGAGCTTGTCATATTCGTGATGTTAAAAGCCCATTGAAACATATTGCAAATGTACTGTACATTTGCAATATGTTTCACTGTACATTTGCAATATGTTTCAATGGGCTTTATTTTGACATGTTGAAATCAACACCAACGAGCTATGGACAGGTACCACTATCAATCCTGGCCATCCTGAGATCAACGGGCAGTCAATTGGGCATTCCTGAAGTATTTTAGAGCTTGTCATATTCGTGATGTTAAAAGCCCATTGAAACATATTGCAAATGTACTGTACATTTGCAATATGTTTCACTGTACATTTGCAATATGTTTCAATGGGCTTTTTTTTGACATGTTGAAATCAACACCAACGAGCTATGGACAGGTACCACTATCAATCCTGGCCATCCTGAGATCAACGGGCAGTCAATTGGGCATTCCTGAAGTATTTTAGAGCTTGACATATTCGTGATGTTAACAGCCCATTGAAACATATTGCAAATGTACTGTACATTTGCAATATGTTTCACTGTACATTTGCAATATGTTTCAATGGGCTTTTTTTGACATGTTGAAATCAACACCAACGAGCTATGGACAGGTACCACTATCAATCCTGGCCATCCCGAGATCAACGGGCAGTCAATTGGGCATTCCTGAAGTATTTTAGAGCTTGACATATTCGTGATGTTAACAGCCCATTGAAACATATTGCAAATGTACTGTACATTTGCAATATGTTTCACTGTACATTTGCAATATGTTTCAATGGGCTTTTTGACATGTTGAAATCAACACCAATGAGCTATGGACAGGTATCGCTATCAATCCTGGCCATCCTGAGATCAATGGGCAGTCAATTGGGCATTCCTGAAGTATTTTAGAGCTTGTCATATTCGTGATGTTAACAGCCCATTGAAACATATTGCAAATGTACTGTACATTTGCAATATGTTTCACTGTACATTTGCAATATGTTTCAATGGGCTTTTTTTTGACATGTTGAAATCAACACCAACGAGCTATGGACAGGTACCACTATCAATCCTGGCCATCCCGAGATCAACGGGCAGTCAATTGGGCATTCCTGAAGTATTTTAGAGCTTGACATATTCGTGATGTTAACAGCCCATTGAAACGTATTGCAAATGTACTGTACATTTGCAATATGTTTCACTGTACATTTGCAATATGTTTCAATGGGCTTTTTTTTGACATGTTGAAATCAACACCAACGAGCTATGGACAGGTACCGCTATCAATCCTGGCCATCCTGAGATCAATGGGCAGTCAATTGGGCATTCCTGAAGTATTTTAGAGCTTGTCATATTCGTGATGTTAAAGCCCATTGAAACATATTGCAAATGTACTGTACATTTGCAATATGTTTCACTGTACATTTGCAATATGTTTCAATGGGCTTTTTTTTGACATGTTGAAATCAACACCAACGAGCTATGGACAGGTACCACTATCAATCCTGGCCATCCCGAGATCAACGGGCAGTCAATTGGGCATTCCTGAAGTATTTTAGAGCTTGACATATTCGTGATGTTAACAGCCCATTGAAACGTATTGCAAATGTACTGTACATTTGCAATATGTTTCACTGTACATTTGCAATATGTTTCAATGGGCTTTTTTTTGACATGTTGAAATCAACACCAATGAGCTATGGACAGGTATCGCTATCAATCCTGGCCATCCTGAGATCAATGGGCAGTCAATTGGGCATTCCTGAAGTATTTTAGAGCTTGTCATATTCGTGATGTTAACAGCCCATTGAAACATATTGCAAATGTACTGTACATTTTGCAATATGTTTCACTGTACATTTGCAATATGTTTCAATGGGCTTTTTTGACATGTTGAAATCAACACCAACGAGCTATGGACAGGTACCACTATCAATCCTGGCCATCCCGAGATCAACGGGCAGTCAATTGGGCATTCCTGAAGTATTTTAGAGCTTGACATATTCGTGATGTTAACAGCCCATTGAAACGTATTGCAAATGTACTGTACATTTGCAATATGTTTCACTGTACATTTGCAATATGTTTCAATGGGCTTTTTTTTGACATGTTGAAATCAACACCAACGAGCTATGGACAGGTACCGCTATCAATCCTGGCCATCCTGAGATCAATGGGCAGTCAATTGGGCATTCCTGAAGTATTTTAGAGCTTGTCATATTCGTGATGTTAAAAGCCCATTGAAACATATTGCAAATGTACTGTACATTTGCAATATGTTTCACTGTACATTTTCAATATGTTTCAATGGGCTTTTTTGACATGTTGAAATCAACACCAACGAGCTATGGACAGGTACCACTATCAATCCTGGCCATCCCGAGATCAACGGGCAGTCAATTGGGCATTCCTGAAGTATTTTAGAGCTTGACATATTCGTGATGTTAACAGCCCATTGAAACGTATTGCAAATGTACTGTACATTTGCAATATGTTTCACTGTACATTTGCAATATGTTTCAATGGGCTTTTTTTTGACATGTTGAAATCAACACCAATGAGCTATGGACAGGTATCGCTATCAATCCTGGCCATCCTGAGATCAATGGGCAGTCAATTGGGCATTCCTGAAGTATTTTAGAGCTTGTCATATTCGTGATGTTAACAGCCCATTGAAACATATTGCAAATGTACTGTACATTTGCAATATGTTTCACTGTACATTTGCAATATGTTTCAATGGGCTTTTTTTTGACATGTTGAAATCAACACCAACGAGCTATGGACAGGTACCACTATCAATCCTGGCCATCCCGAGATCAACGGGCAGTGAATTGGGCATTCCTGAAGTATTTTAGAGCTTGACATATTCGTGATGTTAACAGCCCATTGAAACGTATTGCAAATGTACTGTACATTTGCAATATGTTTCACTGTTACATTTGCAATATGTTTCAATGGGCTTTTTGACATGTTGAAATCAACACCAACGAGCTATGGACAGGTACCGCTATCAATCCTGGCCATCCTGAGATCAATGGGCAGTCAATTGGGCATTCCTGAAGTATTTTAGAGCTTGTCATATTCGTGATGTTAAAGCCCATTGGAAACATATTGCAAATGTACTGTACATTTGCAATATGTTTCACTGTACATTTGCAATATGTTTCAATGGGCTTTTTGACATGTTGAAATCAACACCAACGAGCTATGGACAGGTACCACTATCAATCCTGGCCATCCCGAGATCAACGGGCAGTCAATTGGGCATTCCTGAAGTATTTTAGAGCTTGACATATTCGTGATGTTAACAGCCCATTGAAACGTATTGCAAATGTACTGTACATTTGCAATATGTTTCACTGTACATTTGCAATATGTTTCAATGGGCTTTTTGACATGTTGAAATCAACACCAATGAGCTATGGACAGGTATCGCTATCAATCCTGGCCATCCTGAGATCAATGGGCAGTCAATTGGGCATTCCTGAAGTATTTTAGAGCTTGTCATATTCGTGATGTTAACAGCCCATTGAAACATATTGCAAATGTACTGTACATTTGCAATATGTTTCACTGTACATTTGCAATATGTTTCAATGGGCTTTTTTTTGACATGTTGAAATCAACACCAACGAGCTATGGACAGGTACCACTATCAATCCTGGCCATCCCGAGATCAACGGGCAGTCAATTGGGCATTCCTGAAGTATTTTAGAGCTTGACATATTCGTGATGTTAACAGCCCATTGAAACGTATTGCAAATGTACTGTACATTTGCAATATGTTTCACTGTACATTTGCAATATGTTTCAATGGGCTTTTTTTTGACATGTTGAAATCAACACCAACGAGCTATGGACAGGTACCGCTATCAATCCTGGCCATCCTGAGATCAATGGGCAGTCAATTGGGCATTCCTGAAGTATTTTAGAGCTTGTCATATTCGTGATGTTAAAAGCCCATTGAAACATATTGCAAATGTACAGTGAAACATATTGCAAATGTACTGTACAAAGCAATGGAAGAGAGTGTGGACACTTTTTGAAAACCTCCATAAATGAGCAGGGGCTTCTCCCACTGACTTAGGGGCCATAGTGGGATACTCCCATAAAGATCCTGGACCAGGAGCAGCCCCTAAAGTCATTTAAAACCCTTTTGAAAATATGGACCTGGTAAATGTACTGTACATTTGCAATATGTTTCACTGTACATTTGCAATATGTTTCAATGGGCTTTTAACGTCACGAATTTGACATGTTGAAATCAACACCAACGAGCGATGGAGAGGAACCATGATCACTTCCCGGCCATCCCGAGTTCAATGGGCCTGTCAATTTGGCATTTCTGCAGTATTTCGGAGCCTGTCAAATTTGTGAGGGTAAATGCCCATTGTAAGACATTGCAAATTGACAACCGTGTACCTGGTAATTGAAACGGGTAACCATGAGCATATTTTAAATAGTAATGTCTTTAGGAGGGTGCAAGGTATCCCTGGCTGGTTAGGGAGCACCTCCACCTGTGGCCATCCCAATGTAGGCACCCCTGGTCATTTTGGACGTTTTTCAAAAAAATAGACCCTATAGGATGATTGAGGGCTTAACATAGTGATATATATCATTTTGTCAGTTTAAATGCCATTTGGACATTGCTCACTGACTTTTGGGTTCGGAAGCCGACTTCCTATGACGATATATGTAAATGGACATAACATCATGACTTTTGACTTCCTATGGTAACATATTGCAAATGGACAAAACATATTGCAAATGGACATTGACTTTGACTTCCTATGGTAACATATTGCAAATGGACAAAACATAGGCCTTATGGACAATAAAAAGTTTATAAAAATTAACTTTATTAAAATTAGACAAGGATATGTTTATACACATCTTCTATACGTGAGATTATAACAAAAAATCGTTAGAATCGCGAAAAAAGGCCCAGAAAGCACTTTTTTAGGGGGTGTAGGTATGTTGATATTTTTTTTGAAATGTCAAAATTTGACCCTTGGGTCTTGTCTTCATGTACATTTGCAATATGTTTTGCCCCGTTGGAACGCGCTCGCCACCTATAGTAATTTTGAGTTATTACACTTGGCATTTGCCGTATGCCGTTTGCCATAAGAAATGATTGAAATGGCGTACATTTGGGCACTCTTTTCCATCGTGTGTATGTTTGTTCCAATGGCAATATGTTGCCATTCATTTTTGTCCATTTCATGGGGGTATTCCCTTCCCCATGGACTGTGCGTGTGTGTGATTTCAGAAAATCACAGAAAATCACAGAAATCACGTAGAGCTCCGAAACCCACATTCAACGGATTCGTCTGAACACGCCGCAACTGGATCCATAACCTTTTTTGGGGAATTTTTTTTTCACAACATTATGAATTGGACATTTGACAATTTATCGAAAATTAAAACAGATAAATGTCTGGTTATTTTTTTCCTTACACCGTAGGTTCATGTACTTTGACGTAAAGCTGTCAAATTAGTGCTCTATTTCCATTTTTCACCTTTAATCCCAGAAAATGGGCCTTCTCAAAAACCGTGAGTCCCTGACGCCATCCTGTTTCGGGGCCAACTGCCCATTTGGCCAAACCCATGCCCACCAAGTTTCGTCTTCGAAGTCATTTCCGTTTAGGAGAAAAAGCCATGTCAATTAGGTGTATGTTTTGTACATTTGCAATAAGAAGGCATTCGCCATCTGGTGGGATTAACCTGAAGGGCGGAAAAATGACAAAAATGAATTTATTTTATTAAACGGACAACGAATGTCCGAGAAAGTTCATTTGATGACTTCCTGGAAGATTTGGACCTGGGGCACGGCCCGACGCCGTCGGCCTATTTTAGAAACAATTTCGGACGTCTAGTAAGGTAGCGTACATTTGCAATATGCAGTTTCTCATCAAACATACAGCAAATGCCATCTGCGTCCCTTATGCTTTGGTTAGGGCCTCCTTCAAGTCCTCAAAAGCCCATTGGCATTCTGATGTCCAAGCCCAAGACACATTCTTCTTCAGAGCATTGAGGGAAGCAGAGCGGTCTGCGTAGTAAGGGATGAAGCTATGATACCATCCATCCTGTCATACCTAGAAACCAGTCCACATCATTGACTGACAGAGGTGTTGGAAAAGACTGGACAGCCTGGACAGCCTATTGCCTGTGTCACGATGCCCTCAGTGGACACCACATGTCCTAAGAAGGAAATGCTCCCCTGGAAGAGGTTACACTTCTTCAGGTTCACCATGAGCCTGACTTTGTGCAACCTGCTGAACACAGCTCTCAGGTCTTCCAGGTGTTGTTGCTCTGGGCGGGAGTACGCCATAATGCCGTCAATGTACACAAAGCAACACTTCCCCTTCACATCTTGAAGCTATTTCTTATGAGCCTTTGGAACGATGCTCCATAATTTTTCAAACCAAAGGGAAGAACAAGAAACTCAACTAAACCCCCCCGGAGTTACAAATGTCATCTTCTGGATGCTGGCAGGGCCCATGCCCAATTGCCAGTATCCACTCTTGAGGTCGATGGTTCTGATTACTGTTGTTCCAGGTAAGGACGCAAGTTTTTACAGAATTTCAGTTATGCGAAAGGCATCAAGAGGGGACTTTGCATTGGTGACTCTAATCAAAGCAGAACCTTGTTCCATCCTTTTTCTTCACAAGCACTACAGGTGAGGCCCAGGGGATGACGATTGTGTGACCTTGCAGTCGCTTAACATGTCCTTGACCTGTTTGTCTATGAACTCTTGCTTTTGCAAAGGCACTCAGTAAGTCTTCTTCTTTATGGGGACCTCATCAGTTGTTATGATTTGGTGAGACAAGAGTCATGTGTCAAACAGAATTTGTGCAAACAGGCTGTCAAACTGTGCACGAAGCTGTGGGCTGGTGTCCGCCCCACTAACCGGCTGCTGTTTTAGGGCTTCAAATTCCTCACAGGGTCACATGGATACATTGGCCTCCTTCTCTGTATCCCCTTAGCTGTTCTACCCAGTGGTGTTAGGATGGCCAGATACATATGCATGGTCTGTGGGCTGCCGGTTGGTGACCCCTGCTGGTTGAAAGGGAACTAGGAAAGTACTGTGACTACTGGTAGAATGTAACATGAGTTATTTAAGTCAAGACTGAGCCCAACAATAACTGGAAAGGCCAGGTGATCATCCCTCGTGACATAGACATCAAGTGTCCATTGCTGTCCATGGAGAGAACAGTCCATCTCTGCATGCCCCATGGTTTGGTTGGCTTGGCCATTCGCTAACACAAAATAACAATCAAGGCCTGGTTTCAACTCCTGTTTGGGCTCTCTTATCCGTCTCCACAATGATTATTGTACAAGGGTGTACATGCATCCAGTATCAAGGACAGCATGGCAATGGAAGGCCCTCAACAGCAATGGCAGCATGATTGAATTGGAGAGCGCAGTCCCTTCATTGGCAGGCTGAATATTGCTAATGCTCCCTGGAGGCTTCCTTCATCCAAAATGAGAGAAAGAGTGAGGACTAGATTTATTTTGCTGCTCAGTCTTATTGATTTGGGACCAGTATGTCTTGGAACCCTGAAAGTCCCTTTCTATGAGAGTTCCCACTCTGACCAGCTCATCCACTATATGTACCAAATCCCCTAAGATAGCAAGCCAACCTTGGGATGTGTTGGAGTATGGACAGAGAGCTCTGAGTTGAAAAGTGAAATCCTTAAAGTTTTCCTGAGGGCCCACTTTCCTGTCTCAAATATGCTTTTCAGCTTCAGCGTCTTCTGAAAGGAATGACTTCATGAATACAGAACGGCTTCCCATTCCTCATGTTTGTGCTCTGCCTTCCACCAATCCTGTAGACTGGGTAGCCGCCCTTTGAAAAAAATGTATCCAGCAGTGTACTAGAGTAAAAAAGGCTAGTGTCACGGTTCGGAGGTTTCTCTTGGTAATGAGCAATACCTTTCTTGTCCCTGGCCTCAATCTAAGGTACCAGAGCTTTGTGCGTCACTGTTATAGTTCAGTGGAACACTAGGTCTGCCGTGTAACCTATGTTAGGTATATTTGTTATATTTGTTATAGTGAAACTTCCCCGTTTATTTACTTCCCACTGAAGTTGATCAGGCTTCAGTATGAGTTATTATAATATCCAGGTTCTGTTTTCGACACCATTCAAATATATTTTCTCTCCCTGTCCGTCCTATATTTATTATACCTAAACTGATTCAAATTCCGGTGCGCTCACTCCCTTAGGCTTTATGACTAATACAACTTATTTCTCTTTCTAATTATGGTTCCGTCAGTTCCTCGACCACTTGCGTTTTATCCCCTGCGCTAAGGGTAGTCCGATACCTTCTTTTGCGTTTTATCCCCTACGCTAAGGGTAGTCCGTTATGTCTTCTCCCCCTAGTTTCCGGTAGTACGTTTATTCCCTAAAACGATTTACCTAACTACAAGGGTTGCAGTATCCTGTAACACGTTTATGCCTTCACGCGTTACCTGCCCACAGTATCATGTTTATGCCTTCACACGTTATCTGCCTACAGTGTTTTTAGTATCCTATAGAACGTTTATTACCTAAAACGATTTACCTAAGTACTCGTCGGTTAGAGCTGCTTGAACCCTAATACTGAATACTGTTCAAACTAAAATAAGGTCCACTATTATAACTTAATTTTAGTTCAGCGTGTCTAGCTTCTTTCCGACCATACCAGGAGTGTCAAAGTTGTTATCTCCTATGATCAGTTAGTTACCAAACGCACTGTCTTTTTATTTAAAAGCAGTAATAGCAATACAGAGTTACTTTATCCATCACAGTTTAACAGTTTCTTTGAACATAAATCATCAAATCCTTATACACTTCACACAAGCAGTAAATGCAAATTATAAGCAAGATCTCATTACCTTAATCCCTTCTTCAATTGATTCTCTGAGTGGTCACGTGGACACTGGTCCTGTGACTCCTTCAAATTATCAATCCCTAATTGGTAGGGCTTTACTTTTCCTGCCACGAGATGTATCAGTTTTGGTCCAGCTATACAACACGGTACATCGACCTGGCAGATGCTTTTCTGGTACTTTTTAGATCCGAGGATCTTGTACGAGTTTTAAGCGCTGTGCCTTTTTTGGTTCGATGCCAAGTTCTATCACTATCGCAAAATGACTAACAGTCTCGTGGAGTATAGAGTAAGTTTAGTTACCAATGTGGGGGTGCTCTCCCACTGGGTCGTCCAAACCGCTACGGAGTGAGTCACACCGAGCCCTCTTTTACCATGGCTTATATACCTTCCTCAGAGAATCATTTGCATACACGTCATTATTCAGTTTCTGACCACATCTGTTTCCATATTAATTTTGTCTCTTGTGAGGTGGCACTTCCTCTCTTATGTGTCACTTCAGCTCATTTTCATCCAACTGTAGCTTGTCTTTCAATTCTTGCCATATAAGGTCTTCCTCCTTCTCTTCTTGTGGTGTCTTTTCAGGGGTGAGAGAGTCATCTTCTGGATCCTGTACTCCCCAGTACCTCTCTGGTACTTCCCACCCTGATACTAGTCCTTTGGTTTCCCCTTTTCTCAAAGGGGCCTTTGGTTTTACCAGTGGTGGTTGTTTCCTTACTCCCAGGGAACCCTTCACCCAATCACTTTTTACCCTTTTTGCTACACTAGGTTTTATCCGGTAAGCCCCAATACCGGAGCCTGGCAATGGGGTCGAGGCACAGAGTGGTGTACAAGCTTTTCTTTGCACCTGGTGTCTCTACAGTTCAGACAGTCCAAACATCCTTGATAGAAGCCTCTAAACCCTCCTTAAGTCCTGACAAAGCCTTGTCAAATTGGTAGTTTAACATTTATTCCTATTATTTTGGCATTTGGATCAAGTGTCTTGATGTATGTGATAGCTGAAGCCATTGAGTCATTTAAGCTCTGTTCCATGGCAGCCATTTATATTTTCAGATCGTCATCAATGCTGGCCTTACAGGCCTGAAGTTCATTCTCCACGCAGGTCACTCTTGTTGCTAGACTGTCATAGCGATCATTCAAGGCTGCCATTAAAGCCAGGGTGTCTTCCCTTTTTGGGACAGGGGGGATCACTTCCTTTTTCCTCGGTGGCTGAACTAGCCTCATCCTCAGCTGGGTCTGAACTGGCCACCTCTTCAATGACAGACGCTGGATCTGGGTTCAAGTCCCGGTTGGGTCTACCCCCTGAAATCGCTACATTGACAGAGCTGGTTTCTTTATCTTGAAGAAAATGCTCCTAATAGTGTGCGCTCAGACTGTCAATGACATCTCTGGCTGGGTCCCTACGAGTCACAAAGAGACCTGCCTTGAAGTCTAGTTCATGCGTAGTTGCTCGTGTTTCTTGGCCCAAGCAAGTCTCTTCTTCTTATTGGAGTCCTTTAGTAGTGGTTCCTTTACAGCAATTCGACCATGAAGGCCTGATTCACGCAGTCTCCACCAAATAGTTGATGTTGAGATGTGTGTTACTTGAACTCTGTGAAGGATTTATTTGGGATGCAATCTGAGGTGTAGTTTACTCTAATGAATTTATCCTCTGCAGCAGAAATAATTCTGGGTCTTCCTTTCCTGTGGCAGTTTCATCATAGCGCTTGATGGTTTTTGCGACTGCACTTGAAGAAACGTTCAAAGTTTTTGAAATGTTCCGCATTGACTGACCTTCATGTCTTAAAGTAACGATGGACTGTCTTTCTCTTTGCTTATTTGAGCTGTTCTTGCCATAATATATAGACTTGAACTTTTACCGAAAAGGGGCATCTTCTGCATACCAACCCTACCTTGTCCCAACACAACTGATTGGCTCAAACACATTTAGAAGGAAAAGAAATCCACAAATTAACTTTTAACAAGGCACACCTGTTAATTGAAATGCAATACACGTGACTACCTCAGGAAGCTGGTTGAGAGAATTCCAAGAGTGTGCAAAGCTGTCATCAAGGCAAAAGTGGCTACTTTGAAGAATCTCAAATATAGAATATATTTTCATTTGTTTCTTACGGCTGTCGACAACTTCCGGTGAAATAGGAGGGCGCACAATTATGGATATTAAACATTTATGAACATACAAGTGTCTTATATCGGTTAAAAGCTTAAATTCTTAAAAGCTTAAAAACTGCATTGTCCGATTTACAATAGGCTTTACAGCGAAAGCATGCCATGCGATTGTTTGAGGACAGCGCCCCACATCTAAATATTTTTCAACCAGCACAGGTTTCATAAATTCACAAATAGCGATTAAATATTCATTTACTTTTTGAAAATCTTCTTCTGATATGCAATCCAAAGGGTCCTAGCTACAACATGTAGTGTTTTGTTAGATAAAATCCTTCTTTATATCCCAAAAAGTCTGTTTAGTTGGTGACATCGATTTGAGTAATCCACTCATTCAACATGCAGAGAAAGGAATCCAAAAAGCTATGGCTAAACTTTGTTACAACAAGTCAAACTACGTTTCTATTTAATCCTCAGGTATCCTAAAATGTAATTAAACTATAATATTACATACGGAAAGAAGTCTGTTCAATAGGAAAGTGATGTTAGCAGGTGCACAGACTGATTTCCAACTCTGGTGTTCCTGTATCAAAACTCAGAATTCATCGTTTTGGAAGAAACAAGCCTGAAACCTTGAACAAGGACTTGACATCTAGTGGAAGCTATAGGAATTGCAATCTGGGTTTAAGTTTTTCCCTATACGTTCTAATGGAAGAGCATGGGCTCTCAACATTTTTACATTATTTTAACATTTCTACAAACGTCAGAGTGTCTTCTTTCCAATGGTACCAATTATATGCATATCCTGGCTTCTGGGCCTGAGTAACATGGCAGTTTACTTTGGGCACGTCAGTCAGTAGGAAATTCAGAAAAAAGGACCCTAGCCATAACAAGTTAACACTTTTTTGGTTACTAGATGATTCCATATGTGTTATTTCCAGTGGCGATTTTAGCATGTAAATCTTGGTGGGGCAATCAAAAACATGTGGGATGCTTGCCAGCAAAGCAACACCACAACACTAAACAATACATGAATTGCACTATAACGATGACAAACGGTGCCAACAAACTGTTAGGGCCTACATAAAGCTGTCCGAACAGCTGAGTCCCAACAGCAGTCCCAGCACCTTACCACTGCTGCAGTTAATTCAGCCTCATTTGTCTTTTAAAAAAAACATAGCTGATATGGCTGACTTGCTTAAACAAATGTGGTTTCTACTGACAATTGAGATATGCCATAGTTTGTGTAAGGGGATGACAATCGGATAAAAGGCAATCCGTAATTTGTTCAGCACTTTTGAAATGTACATCGACAGAATTCACATATTAACAGACAATGGAAGCTCTTACAATATTCAATGATTACATTTCTCTAAAACAGGTTATAGGCAAACAAGCACACACTGGCAACGAACAATGTGTTTACAGTACCGCATTGGTGAAAATAGACCAACTTAGTAGCCCAAGTGCCTCACCCTAATAACAGCTTGCTACACAACATACACTTAGTATTAATTTAGCTACAGTATGCATCTCTGGCATCCTATATAATTTTAAAAGTAGCATAAGATATTTTTGGACTCACGTTGTGATATGCTTGAACAGAAAAGTGGTGCAGTGATCCTTCGTGGACAAATTTTGTCATCAAAGAGAAAGATGCCGAATTTACAATTCAAAACGTATTTTCCCAGTCGGGGAAAATGAGCCACAAGTTCCCAGTTGTCTTGAACTCACAGTTAGCCACTGATTCCTTCCCAAACCACTCATTGTTGAATTTGCAATTTCCAACATGTTGTGTAATGTTTATATCCAATGGCCGACGAGCACCGAGACGTTTTACCTATAATTTCTCTTGATATGACAAGGATTGAAAAGGATTTGATTGTCGACTTGATTCATGGTGACGACTGCTAGCTCTGTGGCCATTGACCTTGACCCTTCTTGGATGGGCACTTCTAATATAACTCTATGGCAGAACCCAAGGGGCAAACATTTTTGAGCTCTAACCTTAGAATTTGGGATGATATAATGTCCCATGAGTGACAGAAAACTGAGCCAATCATGACAGAAAACTGAGCCAACAGGCGCAACGCTCTGTATTTTCTGCTGGCTAGCCCCACCACCACAGAAAGCACTGAGCTAGGCTGAAACACCTGTATTTTGGAGCTGCCTTACTCAAGAAAGCAAAAAAGAGACCATGTTTGTATGCGGCTTTAACTCTATTACATTTTATTTTACATTGTTTGCAAACTGATATATGACACTTATTAATGCCAAAATAACAAGCAAAACAGGCAAGCCCCTAAAAATGTGGGGCTCAAAACAGGTGGCTCTGCACCACCTTCCCCTGATGGCAGCTTTTTAAAAATCATAATTATTAATACTTTTCCTTTGTTTTTTTACATATTTTGGGGAAGCCTGGCTTCCCTTGGCATCCATCAGTACACGCCATTACATTTAGGCCTACCTTCTTAATAATAGTCCAATGAAGTCTAGGCACTTACTGAAGCACAAACTTCCTATGACTATTATAAATGACAGACATCCTCTCAATTGAAAAATACTTTTTGTTAGACAGCTAAACCGGTCATTTTACTGAATGGCTGCGAAACAAGGGATGGGCTGGCGGTCTGAATCAGATCCATTTCTTGTTTTCATGAGCGCATGGCTCTGGTGTCAAAGCAGAGAGAGCAGAGGGATTCAGTGTGAAGAGGAACGGGAGGGCAAATAACCATTCAGTGGATAACAGTGATGTATAGCAAACATAGGCAGAAAAAAAGCCAAATATCACCGGCACAATGTGAACGTTCTATTATTATGCTGTCTTTGCTACTACTGAATGGCATACTGGAAAGTGCAAACGGAGATACCCGGGAACAAGGTAAAGAAAAGACAATGAAGCACGCGCAGCCTTCTGTAGCCTACTTACAAAGTTATCTTTCTCATTTTTATCTACCAGATGCATATTGTGTGGAAGCACGCAAACATTGTTGATAAGACGTTCTAGTATAGAAATCAAACACTGTATACCTTTCTTGTTACTTTGTTAATGTGTTCTGTCAGTGTCCAAGTCTTGGTTTAAAAACATTACGGTGAAGACTAGTGTGAGCGGTCCAACATTCATTGGAGTGGTTTAAATGCTACAGCATAATGTCCTTAAAGGAAGAGTGTTGAGAAGAGTAGCTTATAATGAATAGGTTCAGTAGAATGATATTTGTGGTTATAACCATGCCAACAGCTTATTATTGACACATTGTCCATTTTTATGAAGTGAAAACGTGTAGCCTAAAATAGGCTTTGTTTGAAAGGGATGGTTCCTTTTTAGGTAATAATACATCTTATGAATTTCACTGATGCTGACTCTTAAGATTATTTAATTATTGTTTTTGCAGCAAAGGAGCATGAAAAACAACATTAAACATATACAATTCATAAAAATGACACACAGTTATAGTGATTACAATGAGCTATTACATCAAGTCTGACAGACAACAATACAATTAAATACACTGTAAAGAGGTTACAGTGAATATGACAGTGGCTTACAGGAAGCTGTTAGCAAGTACACCTACTGTAATATCAATACGTTATCAAAGCAAGTAGTCTACTGTGTAATGCCACACAGTACCTTCCTGTAAAATTGACTGTATTATATTGTAAAAAAGTAAATGCTACTGTAATCAGAATGAAATAATGGTTTAGTTAAATTCGTTGAGGGGTTTGTATTCACAGTAATTGCAAGGGATTGGTGCAAGTAGGCTGGCTGCTAAGTAAAGTGTTTACAAACATTACAGAATATTAATGAAAATATATATATATTTTTTTACCACTTGCACTTTTAGAGGCATTAACGAAGGCTTCCAAACAGGCAGCGACTACAGAGCAAAACAGACCAAACGGACATGGCAAAATGCTCAACCCAATATGTCCCCTATACATTTTTAATTGATGGGGCACTATAACCACATTGGAGTTAAATTGGTACAGCATTCTCACTCACGGGTGCAACAAATGTAGTCACTTCAAGGCACCTCTACAAATATGTTACTGAGCCAGAAACAACAATACAATCCACACACTAGTGGTCAAAAGGTTTTTGGCTCTCCAAAAACACAGTAAGGGTTGCGTAACTGTTGGCAGAGAAGTCAGGAGCAGGAGAGCAAAACTTGGTACTAACTGTAGTTGTTTATTATAACTACCAAAACGGTACAAAATAACACGAGTACATGGGCTCAAAATACCCGTAACACACAAGTAAACATAATGTGCAACAAGCACTATTGTCAGGGCTCTTGTGTAGCTGGTGCATACAAGTCAGGCACAGGAGAACAGTACTGAGTGAGCAAAGCACTTTACTCAAACAAAACGCTAAACGCGTAATACAATAACATATGCCAAACGCAAAACAGGCAAGGCATAAATGAAATGCACCAGGCAGAAAGAAACGGCTTAACAATAAACAATCACACACAAAGACATGGGGGAAAACAAAGGGTTAAATACACAACAGATAATGATGGGGAATGCAAACCTGGTGTGTGAAAAACAAGACAAGACAAATGGATAATGAAAAGTGGATCGGTGATGATTAGAAGACCGGTGACGTCGAATGCCGCTCGAACGAGGAGGGGAACCGACTTCAGTCGAAGTCGTGACAACTATAAAGCAAACAATTCCGGACAAGGACGTGGGAAACAGAGGATTAAATCCATTTACAGTATGCTGCAGTATTTTTTTTTTTAGTATTTGGTTGTTAATAATACAAAAAATAACCGTAAAATGTACAGTTCTGTACAGTGTGTACGATTTACTACAGCATACTGTAAATGATGGTGCATTGTGGGAAATGTATTGTATTTCAAATGGTACTGTAATTCCACACCCCAGAATACAGTACTGTATCTTTGGAGCACCAAAAGCCTTTTGACCACTAGTGGGTGCATGTTTCAGGCTCATTACATATTTTGAGGCCTGCCTACAAAGAGGCTATATTTGTTGCACCCGTGAGTGATGTAGAAATTTAACTCCTAAGTGGTTATTGTGCCCCATCAATTAAGAATTTGTAAGGGATAGATTGTAGATGGAGTTATTCTTAACGTTTGTGCGTGAGTTCTAAATATCTCTGAAGGTCGTCCAAGGATGAGTTTTTCCATGCGCGTGATGTTAGAACGTGCTCTCCATTCCAGAATGTGATTGTTACGCAACAGTACATTTTAATCTGGCAAGGGCGGCAGGAGCCTAGTGGTTAGAGCGTTAGACTAGTACCCGAAAGGTTGCAAGATCGAATCCCCGAGCTGACAAAGTAAAAATATGTCTTCTGCCCCTGAACAAGGCAGTTAACCCACTGTTCCTAGGCAGTCATTGAAAATAAGATTTTGTTCTTAACTGACTTGCCTTTTTTTTTTAAATAAAAAGGTAAAATAAATAAAAATTTCAACTTGTCAATTTCAAACTATTTTCTAACAAGTTTTTTATTTTCTAAGAACAGTTTGAATTGAGGTGTGTTCCACCTCATTCATTCACACAAAAGTAGTCATTTTAATTTTGCAGACCAATACAATTTTTTGACATTTCTGACCCAGACAAATTTCCCCTAACTCTTCCCAATTGTTTGTGCAGTTCAGGTCTGCAGACATTTGCTCATCTCCTGTCCTGCCCACACGTGTTCACATTTTCTGTATGTTGCCTGCATCGCAGTCATAGTTGTTTTCTTATCAATAATAACTTTGGAAATGTGTGCGTTTCTATCTAAGTAAGTGCCTTATTACATTATAATAGTTTCCTTATGTCGTGTTGTCATTTCTACTGTAGCATAATATTTTTGTATATTCCTTATAACCGTGGACAACGAGAGGTAACGTTACTCTTTTCATAACCTTTATGGTGTTATACTCAATGCTTAAGTAGCTAGCTACATTATTCTATTAGCTCTGGAAAACAATGCTAATTGCGTCAGAAAGTATTAGCATGTGTTGTATTTTGAAGCTACCCTGATCTTATGACTCCCAAGTGGCACAGCTGTCAAAGGCACAGCGTCTCAGTGCTCTAGGTGTCACTACAGACACCCAGGTTCAAATCCAGACTGCGTTTCTATCAAAGTAAGTGCCTTATTATGTTATAGTTTCTGTATGTAGTTTTATACCGTTTCTACTGTACATAAACAACACTGAATGGCTCAGTGGGAGTGAGAGGTTATAAAATGCTATGTGCATTCTTAGATCATCTTGTCAACAACATATCAACAATGTGCTGAACTAAAACATAATCAACATCAACATCACCTTCATCATTACCAGTGTCATCCTCAATATCATCCCTAGCCTGCCTACCTTCTCTTCCCTGCATTCAAAATTGCAATGGCAATAGGGGTGAAGAGGTACTTGTATCTGTTAGTCTTAATAGTTGGGAAACTAAACCGGGAGACAGGGGGTAGGACCTGGAACTCATTGTGCAGGGGGTGGGCACAGTCAGACAGGATGGATTCTGCCCTTGATGATAGTGTCCTGAGGGGTAGGGGGTTTATGCCTGAAATCAATACACATATCTTTGGTTTCTGTCACGTAAGGTTGAAAGATTGCACTGTCACACCAATGTACAAAGCATCAACAACAGGACCGTGGGCAATTTTCATACAGTACCCTGAAATTAACCACAACGTTTTATGGAAGATGTACAGTTATCACAATTATTCATATAGTAAGTTAAATATAAAATCACACTGGGAGTCAGTCTAAATGTAACTGCACCAGGACAATCGAGGTGGTAAATGAGCCATATTCAATCAAATCTTGTATGAGGATTTCCAGGATAAAAAAAAAAAGCAATATCCCAGTGCTTTTAAAGCAAATGCAGTCCAGTTTAATTTTGGTTCACACTGTAAACATTCTTAACCGTGAAGCACGTGGGTGGCAGCATCATGTTGTGAGGGTGCTTTGCTGCAAGTGGGACTGATGAACGTCACAAAATAGATGGCATCATGAGGAAGGACAATTATGTGCATATATTGAAGCAACATCTCATGACCCCAAGCATACTTTCAAAGTGTGTGGCAAAATGGCTTAAGGACATCAAAGTCAAGGTGTTGGAGTGGCCATCACAAAGCCCTGACCTCAATCCCATAGAAAATTTGTGGGCAGAACTGAAAAAGCGCGTGTGAGCAAGGAGGCCTACAAACCTGACTCAGTTACACCAGCTCTGTCAGGAGGAAGGGGACACAATTCACCCAACTTATTGGGGGAAGCTTGTGGAAGGCTACTTGAAATGTTTGACCCAAGTTAAATAATTTAAAGGCAATGCTACCAAATACTAATTGAGTGTATGTAAACTTCTGACCTACTGGGAATGTGATGAAAGAAATAAAAGCTGGGGGTGACCCGTCAGGAAGTCCAGGATCCAGTTGCAGGTGTTTAGTCACAGGGTCCTCAGCTTAGTGATGAGCATTGTGGGCACTATGGTGTTGAATGCTGAGCTGTAGTCAATGAACATCATCCTCACATATGTCTTCCTTTTGTCAAGGTGGGAGTGTGTAGTCAAATCAAATCAAATTTTATTTGTCACATACACATGGTTAGCAGATGTTAATGCGAGTGTACGAAATCACAACAACTACCTTATACACACAAGAGTAAAGGAATGAATACGAGTATGTACATATAAATATATGGATGAGCGATGGCTGACCGGCATAGGAAAGATGCATCAGATGGTATGGAGTACAGTATATACACACATATATATATATATATATGAGATGAGTAATGTAGCATATGTAAACATTATATAAACGGCATTGTTTAAAGTGGCTAGTGATACATTATTTCATCCAATTCTAATTATTAAAGTGGCTAGAGATTTGGGTCGATGGCCGAGTGGCATAGGCAAGATACAGTAGATGGTTTAGAGTACAGTGTATACATTTGATATGAGTATGTCGGACACGTAAACATTTAAACAATTTTGTATATAAGTGGCTAGTGATACATTGTTACATCCAATTCCTATGTTTAAAGTGGCTAGAGATTTGTTGGCAGCAGTATGTTGGCAGCAGCCACTCAATGTTAGTGATGGCTGTTTAACAGTTTGATGGCCTTGAGGTAGAAGCTGTTTTTCAGTCTCTCGGTCCCAGCTTTGATGCACCTGTACTGACCCCGCCTTCTGGATGATAGCGGAGTGAACAGGCTGTGGCTCGGGTGGTTGTTGTCCTTGATGATCTTTTTGGCCTTCCTGTGACATCGGGTGGTGTAGGTGTCCTGAAGAGCAGGTAGTTTACCCCCGGTGATGCGCTGTGCAGTCCTCACTACCCTCTGGAGAGCCTTACGGTTGTGGGCGGAGCAGTTGCCGTACCAGGCGGTGATACAGCCCGACAGGATGCTCTCGATTGTGCATCTGTAAAAGTTTGTGTGATTTTGGTGACAAGCCGAATTTCTTCAGCCTCCTGAGGTTGAAGAGGCGCTGTTGCGCCTTCTTCACCACGCTGTCTGTGTGAGTGGACCAATTCAGTTTGTCCGTGATGTGTACGCCGAGGAACTTAAAACTTTCCACCTTCTCCACTACTGTCCCCTCGATGTGGATAGGGGGTGCTCCTCTCCTGTTTCCTGAAGTCCACGATCATCTCCTTTGTTTTGCTGACATTGAGTGAGAGGTTATTTTCCTGACACCACACTCCGAGGGCCCTCACCTCCTCTCTGTAGGCCGTCTCGTCGTTGTTGGTAATCAAGCCTACCACTGTAGTGTCGTCAGCAAACTTGATGATTGAGTTGGATACGTGCTTGGCCACGCAGTCATGGGTAAACAGGGAGTACAGGAGAGGGCTGAGAACGCACCCTTGTGGGGCCCCAGTGTTGAGGATCAGCGGGGTGGAGATGTTGTTTCCTACCCTCACTACCTGGGACCGGCTCGTCAGGAAGTCCAGGACCCAGTTGCACAGGGCTGGGTCGAGACCCAGGGTCTCGAGCTTAATGACGAGCTTGGAGGGAACTATGGTGTTAAATGCTGAGCTGTAGTCGATGAACAGCATTCTTACATAAGTATTCCTCTTGTCCAGATGAGTTAGGGCAGTATGCAGTGTGATTGCGATTAGGCTGCCTGTGGACCTATTGGGACGGTAAGCAAATTGGAGTGGGTCCAGGGTGTCTGGCAGGACGGAGGTGATATGATCCTTGACTAATCTCTCAAAGCACTTCATGATGACGGAAGTGAGTGCTACGGGCGATAGTCATTTAGCTCAGTCACCTTAGCTTTCTTGGGAACAGGAACAATGGTGGCCCTCTTGAAGCATGTGGGAACAGCAGACTGGGATAGGGACTGATTGAATATGTCCGTAAACACACCAGCCAGCTGGTCTGCGCATTCTCTGAGGACACGGCCAGGATGCCATCTGGGCCGGCAGCCTTGCGAGGGTTAACACATTTAAATGTTTTTCTCACATTGGCTGCGATGAAGGTGAGCCCGCAGGTTTTGGTAGCGGGCCGTGTCGGTGGCACTGTATTGTCCTCAAAGCGAGCAAAGAAGTTGTTTAGTTTGTCTGGGAGCAGGACGTCATGGTCCGCAACGGGCTGGTTTTCTTTTTGTAGTCCGTGATTGACTGTAGACCCTGCCACATTCCTCTTGTGTCTGAGCCGTTGAATTGTGACTCTACTTTGTCTCTATATTGACGCTTAGCTTGTTTGATTGCCTTGCGGAGGGAATAGCTACACTGTTTGTATTCAGTCATGTTTCGGTAGCCTTACTCCTGGTTAAAAGCAGTGGTTCGCACTTTCAGTTTTTGTGAATGCTGCCATCAATCCATGGTTTCTGGTTGGGGAAGGTTTTAATATTTGCTATGGGTACAACATCACCAATGCACTTGCTAATAAACTCGCTCACCGAATCAGCATATACATCAATGTTGTTGTCCGATGCTATCCGGAACATATCCCAGTCCACGTGCTCAAGCAATCTTGCAGCATGGAATCAGATTGGTCGGACCAGCGTTGAACAGACCTGAGAACGGGCGTTTCCCGTTTTAGTTTCTGTTTGAAGGCTGGGAGCAACAAAATGGAGTCATGGTCAGACTTGCCGAAAGGAGGGCGGAGAATAGCCTTGTATGCATCACGGAAGTTGGAATAACAGTGATTCAGGATTTTACCAGCCCGGGTGGCACATTCAATATGCTGGTAAAATTTCGGGAGCCTTGTTCTTAAATTGGCCTTATTAAAATCCCCAGCCACAATAAATGCAGCCTCAGGATATGTGGTTTCCAGTTTACATAGAGTCCGATGAATTTCTTTCAGTGCTGTCAATGTGTCAGCTTGAGGGGGGATGTACACGGCTGTGATTATAATCGAGGAGAATTCTCTTGGTAGAGAATGCGGTCTGCATTTGATTGTAAGGAATTCTATGTCAGGTGAACAAAAGGACTTGAGTTCCTGTATGTTGTTATGATCACACCACGCCTCGTTAATCATAAGACACACACCCCCACCCTTCTTCTTACCAGATAGAAGTTTGTTTCTGTCGGCGCGATGCGTGGAGAAACCAGGTGGCTGTACCGACTCAGATAACGTGTCCTGAGTGAGCCATGTTTCCGTGAAGCAAAGAACGTTGCAGTCTCAGATGTCTCTCTGAAAGGCAACCCTCGATCGGATTTCGTCTACTTTGTTGTTAAGAGACTGTACATTGGCGATTCAAATACTCGGGAGAGGTGCACGATGCGCCCGTCGATGTAGCTTGACCAAAAGACCGGCACGTTTCCCTCTTCTCCCCGGCGCCGCCGTTGTTTTGAGTCGCCGGGTGCTATCCATTCTATTGTCCTGGCTGGGGTAACAATTGCGTCGCCTGGATCTGTTGGGGGTTCATGCGAATTGGATTGGGTCTAGGGTTTCCAGGATGGTGTTGTGAGCCATGACCATCCTGTCAAAGCACTTCATGGCTACCGATGTGAGTGCTACGGGGGGGTAATCATTTAGGCAGGTTACCTTCGCTTCTTTCGGCACAGGGGTTATGGTGCTCTGCTTGAAACATGTAGGTATTACAGACTCAGTCAGGGAGAGGTTGAAAATGTCAGTGAAGACACTTGCCAGTTGGTGCCCGCATGATTTGAGTACACATTCTGGTAATCCGGCGGCTTTGTGAATGTTGACCTGTTCAAAGGGCTTACTCTCTTGCATTCTTCAGTGTTGCTTGCTTCGAAGCGAGCATAAAAGGAATTTAGCTCGTCTGGTAGGCTCGCGTCACTGGGCAGTTTGCGGCTGGGTTTCTATTTGTATTCCGTAATAGTTTCCAAGCCTTGCCACGTCCGATGAGCGTTAGAGTCATGTAGAAGATTTCAATCTTAATCCAATATTGACGCTTTTACTGTTTGTTGGTTCATCTGAGGGCATAGCGTGGATTTTTTATAAGCGTCCGGTTAGTGTCTCGCCTTTAGCTTGATGCGGATGTTGCCTGTAATGCATGGCTTCTGGTTGGTATATGTACGTACGGTCACTGTGTGTGGGGGACATGGTCAATGCCCTTATTGATGAAGCCGGTGACTGAGGTGGTATACTCAATGCCATTGGATAAATCCCGGACCATATTCCAGTCTGTGCTAGCAAAACCGTCCTGTAGCATAGCATCCGCATCATCTGACCACTTCCGTTTTGAGCTAGTCACTGGTACTTCCTGCTTTAGTTTTTGCTTGTAAGCAGGAATCAAGAGGAAAGAATTATGGTCAGATTTGCCAAATGGAAGGGGAGAGAGAGCTTTGTATGCATCTCTGTGTGTGGAGTAAAGGTGGTCGAGAGTTTTTTTTCCCCCCTCTGGTTGCACATGTGACATGCTGGTAGTATCAGACCTCAGGATATGACCCAGATGCAGACAGTTCGAGGTAACAAAAGTGTATTGCAAAAACAGGGGGCAGGCAGACGACAGGTCAAGGGCAGGCAGAGGTCAGTAATCCAGAGCAGAGTCCGAAAGGTACAGAACGGCAGGCAGGCTCAGTGTCAGGAAGGCAGAATGGTAGAGACCGGGAAAACTATAAAACAGGAGTTTGGGAAAAACGCTGGTAGGCTTGACGAGACAAGACAAACAAACAAACAGAAAGCACAGGTATAAATGCACAGGGTGTAATGGGGAAAATGGGCAACACCTGGAGGGGGTGGAGACAAGCACAAGACAGGTAAAACAGATCAGTGACAATGATTTAACTTTTTTTTTTTTTACATACCTAATACATGATATGCCTAAATCAGGGATTTAAAAAAAAAAAATTTAGGAACTAAAGTTGGGGTCACAACTCACTGAATAATAGAATACACAAGGTGCAATTTCGAAATTTGGTTGCGCATCAGTAGTCACTCAATTATCCGAGCGGCCAGCTATCTAAACTTGTAGTTAGCATGGTCGAATTACCGACTAGGATGGGGCCCATTGATCATCAGTTATATTAAAAACTGAATAGATTAGAATCTTAAGTATTGTCTATTATTTTACTCCAATTCGGGGAGGGATGGTAGGGTTAGGGAAAAATGAAAATATATTTTGAATGTATCTATTTACACAAAATATATGGGGGATTGGAAATGATGCAGATAATTACATTGATAGAAGCAACAATCTGCAATATTAAATCTGATCTACCCCCTAAAATATATATAAAAAAAATACTAAACATTTGCTTCCACCCTTCTACAGAATGAAGAATTGCAGAAAATTTGCTCTAAAACTGCAAATTTTTCTCTCTACCCAGCCCTGGTCTTATAGACTAGACATAACATGGTAAATGTAAATCTGGGGCACTCAAACTAGTAGGATAAGTTACGTTTGGTTATATGGTATGGTTATGTAAGAGATGGTTACATAACTTCTTAGGGAGCGGCAGCAGAGGTGACGGTTTTGGAGAGTCTGGCGTGCCCAAAGTAAAATGCCTGCCACTCAGGCCCAGCAAATAGGATATGCACATAATTAGTACCTGGGAGCCAGAAATCTTTCTGATTGAGAGGGGGTCAAATACTTATTTCCCTCATTAAAATGCAAATCAATTTATAACTTTTTTCCACATGCGTTTTTCTGGATTTTTTTGTTATTATTCTGTCTCTCACTGTTCAAATAAACCTACTATTCAAAATATAGACTGATCATTTCTTTGTCAGTGGGCAAACGTACAAAATCAGCAGGGGATCAAATACTTTTTTCCCCTCACTGTACCTATATTTTTCTATAGGAAACAAGGGACGACCTCAGAGTTCCATTAGTACTTTTTGTTGTTTAAACTACAAACAGCGTGGGCAGGTCTCATTGCCAACAATAGCAAAGCAGGCATTGTGACGTAGAACAATTAGCTGGGAATAGAACGTTCGGAAGGAGAGTTGGTGTCATTGTGCTCAATAGAACTCAGGAGTTGGCAGGGTGAAAAATTCCCTAAAATCAGGCCTGTTTGAGGGATAACTTCAAAACTACGGCAAGCAGCTGGGACGTATGTTAATATTATAAAACTGGGCTCCATGGCGGATGCATTGAACTAGTTATCAGAAAAAAAACATTTAAAAATGTAATGTGTCCAGCCTACTATATACAGCTAAACACTGCAACTACTTCCATGACAGAGAGCAATCAATCGAACTCCACCACTGATGTGCTCGCCTGTACCAACCATGATCATGACAGGATTTGCTAATCTGTGAGCTATTCCCGAAGTTTGACAGCATCAAACATCAACACTAAACAAAATCTTCTATTTACTTATTTCACCTACCTCGACATCACTTTTCAAAGTGCAAGGACGTGTCTGAATCCGTAGCACCAACCAACACAGACACAGCCTCTTTTACAGTGAAAAGTCGAGTCCGCTTTGGCGCCATCATTTTGAGTAATAAAGTGAAAAAAAACTAAATTCAAATGACAGCATACTGTCACGACAGCTAGGAGTGGTGGGTGTGTAGTCAGGCGCAGAGAGCAGAGTGAACGGACTAACTTCTTAGGGAGTGGCTGCATAGGTGACCGTTTGAGAGTCTGGCGTGCCCAAAGTAAAATGCCTGCCACTCAGGCCAAGAAAATAGGATTATGCACATAATTAGTACTATTGGATAGGAAACTCTGAACTTTCTAAGAGTGTTAAAATATTGTCTGTGAGTATAACAGAACTGATATAACAGGCGAAAACCCGAGGAATTTCTGTCCTGGAAAAAGTGTTTTTGACACAAAGAGGCGCGTTCACAGGCTCGCGCGCGCTGTGGTTTTTTCCTTTCCTATCGTCCAGTTTATAATCCGAATGAAATATTATAGTAAATATACATAAGTGTTCCTAAGGATACATTATCAATTATGTTTGTTCTTGGACCGGTGTATAGGTTGAACGCGTTCCCTTCACGGTTCAATGGGCGAGTGGACGCTGTATTTTATGAACAACGTGCCAACCAAACTGAGATTTATGGATATAATAAATGACTTTTTCTAACAAAAGAACCATTGGATGTCTTCGTTGGACATATGGGAAGCACTCAGCAGAAGTTCTTCGAAAGGTAAGGGATTTTATATTAGCGATTTTATGCGTTTTATGAGACCCGCTTTGGTTATGGATTCATGCTAATGCATAAAATATGAGAGGGGCTATCCTCAAACAATCAAATGTTGTGCTTTCTCCGTAAAGCCTTTTTGAAATCTGACAACGCTGTGATATTGCCAAGAATTAGAGCTTTTGATGACTATGCAACACTAGTAGTTAATGCGGTGCGTAATAGTCCAACGCCAAAACACACAGGCGAAAAATAGTTACAATAAGAGCAGCCCAAACATAGGACATGAACTCAACCACTGTACACAACACCAACAAAACAAGCCCGCACAAAAGGAGGCGGGCTTAACCGGCTTAAATAGCCCTAACAAATCACAAAACGAGGAACAGGTGCAAACAATAAGAATCAACAGAAAGGAAATGGAGGATCGGTGGCAGCTAGTAGGCCGGTGACGATGACCGCCGAACACTGCCCGAACAGGCAGAGGTGCCACCGTCAGTAGAAGTCGTGACACATACCCTGTTTCTGGTTGATGACAACAGCCACGCAAATAAGACAACAGGTTGTTTGCAAATACAATTTGCAATAATGACAGATATTATTGTTTGCAAAACAAGGCCGCTCGTGGCCGCTAAAGTAATTGAAAGAAAGGCAGTCGACGGCCGTTATGGGTTCTAAAGTGTTCAATCTGACCATTTCAAATTTTGTCATTTCAATAACTTAATTTCAATAAAACCCCCCTGTCCCTGACTTTTCCTAAATATTTGTATTTTACACTCTAGCAGTACTTTTAGACAAATATCATATAAGACAAAAAACTTGTGAATTTCATCCTCAAAGCCATGATGGTCAAAACGCATATTTAATAGCTGGGCCTCGAGGAGTACCAATAGCCACCAGTCTAATAAAACTAGAAAATCCTGGCCACTTTCGTGGCAATGTCATTTGGTGGTGTTAGGTAACATTAGAATACCAAATGTAAATATTTGAAAGGACATAACATTTTCATTTTTTTGTTACTGTAGGCTAAACAGAATTTCAAGTGTAAAATTGATTTTATTCATGGAGTGCCTTTGACACAACTATGAAACAAAAAACACGTGCATTGTAACTCAGGAAAAGCTTATTTTTATATTGACAAACAAATGAAAATACCCAAACTGCAAAACACGCAGTCAGTGAAGAAAATATCGAAAAATACCAGTGTAGGCACCAAGCGTGCACGTGAATAGTGAAAATCAGCACAAAAGCAAAGTCCCTAGTTGACTGACAACATGTGACAGCTTGTTACAGAGTTGGGAAAGTGGGTGGGGAGAATAGAAATATAGGAAAAAAGGGATATTTATCGTACATTTGGAAACTACACTCACATTAACCCAATACCTTGCACACAAACTGTCGCCCGTTTGGGTAAGAAATGCAATGTATTTACGTGAAATTTAGATGTCTTCGTAGTCTCTCTGAAACCAAATCGATCCTTCTATTGGAAATGCTCGAAGGGTGAAATGCATTGATTGTCCACAAAAGGTCAGAATGTCCTTATTAGTTTTGGTCTTGTAGTGGAGTGTTCAAATAGAACAGATACTTGGTGACGGAGATAGGATTTTCTTCCTTCCCACCTTGTGTCTTTAGTCAAAGTTCTAGATCCTTTACATGCACAGCTGCAGACTGTCAATATTTTGGTCTAGTGAGTTGCTTGACCTCGTGTTGAGTTTCCAACAATTTAAACGTGTAGCCACGGCTTCACGTCTACTGGTCAGAGTTCAAAGTTTCTAACCATTTCAACGTGTGGACCACTGTCTCACGTCTTTTGGTCTACATGTTAATTCTCAGCGAGTCCTTTAAAGCACTCTGGTCGAAAAGGGCGGTTCAAGCACACTGACACGCTCTTCTGATCTCATTCCGGCGTGGCTTAGTTAATGTGCAAGGGACATGAAAACGATTTCGTTAGAAAACCAAAAACACATTAATATCTTAGCAAAAATAGTTTAATAGTTCTGCATATTGTATTAACCTGTTTGAGCTAGGGGGCAGTATTTTGAAGTTCAGATGAAAAACGTGCCCAAAGTAAACTGCCTGTTACTCAGGCCCAGAAGCTAGGATATGCATATAATAGCTTTGGATAGAAACCAGATAAAAGGTAAACAATTTATTTTATGCTATTTTTGAGTTGCAACACCTCTGCTGGTTATGTTATTATGCTAATTGAGTTGAGTGGGGCGCTGTCCTCAGACAATCAAATGTTCTGCTTTCGCCGTAAAGCCTTTTTGACAATGCTGTTAGAATAACAATAGTCTAAGCTTTTGGTGGCAGGACCTGCTATTATCAGACCTTCCCGGGAAAACCCCCTGGAAATGACTGCAAAAAAAAATAAAATGTTAAGTTAAATATTAGCTTTTATCTGAAGCCGAAAAATTCTCAAGCTAGTTTGACCTATGCACTAATAAAACTTTTCAGCATACGCTTCAGTGCTGCTAGAGTACTGGAGCATTATTGAGCTACTGTACTTCAACAACAGATTAACTCACATTGGATGGGTTGATTAGGATTCAAACCTTTTCTCAAACAACCTAATACTCTTAGAGTAGGTTTACCTCAGTAATGTAAACATGTTTTTTTCAGGTAAGATCTGGTCTATCTGGGAATCTGTTCAATGTTCCTTATCTTGATATATAACCATTGGTTCTTAAAGTGGCAATCTGAAGTTTAACCAACAAACCCAACCATTGTTTTGGTAAAAAAAGCGGAAGAATAGGGGGTGGAGAAATGTAATAACTCTCAAATTCAGCGATAGAGCTATGGATACAAAATTACAATTTTAACCATATTCAGAGGCTAAACAGTGTGTTTAAAAAGTACTTTGTTTACGAACAGTTGAGTAGGACAAGCATATATTTTGGGTTCTCATGGGGTATGACAATTTGACTAAGCTCATGAGCCATTTATTATTCAAGTTATATTATTCAAGAATCAATGTATGTATAAATAATTTAAAAGTAAATATGTACGAAGCAATCACAGATTGATACTTATTAATATATACAAACTGTCTAACCCTATCATAAACCTAAATATAAAGTTGCATTACTCCTTTTTTTATAACAGGAACATAAACCATGTATAGCTTCAAAATGTTTAAAAGCTGTTAACTACTTTGCCCATTTCCCATCTGAGTAGGTTTATGTATTAGGCTAGGTCAAATGTAAGGTTAAGTAGACGTTTCGCAGACACAGATTACGTCTAGTCCTGGACTAGAAACAATTTTGACTGGAGATTTTCCATTGATATTGCTTTTTAGTCCAGGACTAAGCTCAATCTGTGTCTGGGAAAACCTCCCCATAATGTTTAAATGAGTGGAATGGGACAATGTCTTACATGAAAAAGCATGTTTAAATTACCAAGTACATTAATAGGGTAAACCTACTCTAAGAGTATGTATTAGGTTGTTTGCATCCTAATCAACCCATCCAATGTGAGTACATCTGTTGTTGAAGTACAGTAGATCAATAAAGCTACTGTATTCTAGCAGTAGTCAAGCTGCTTATGCTGAAAAGCCTTGTTAGTGCATAGGTCAAGTTAGCTTTAAAGTTTCCTGTCTTTTTAGTCTTCAGGTAAAAGCTAATATTTCACTTAACTTAAATGAGTAATTGGCACCGAGAGCGGAGGCGATCGATGTATGCAACATTGGTCTTTCGATGTTTTAGGGAGTGTCTTGCCCTTTACATAATTTAGTAATGCGAGAATACACTAGGACTACTTTCACATATTTGCGAAGGATATGTAGACTACAGGTGGTATGAGGGATTATCCCCGACCACTGGTGTGCCTATTATGAGCAAATAAGTGTCTATCTTCGCCTATTGTTAATTATTGAACATGGAATGCCCACTCCCCTTGACAAGTGCTCCGAACATTCCCATTGTTCTGCCCCCTTAATACTAAGGAGCAGACCTTAGTGTGACACCACACCTTAGTGTGACACCACATTTTCAAAACAGTCTTTGGACAGCAAATTGGAGCCCAATGTCATCTAGCTACATACTTTTCTAAGGTGTGATCTGCATTGTTAACTGCGTCTTACACGGACGAGTTGTCAGGCCTGCATGTGTAGTTATGGTGACCTGCATCTGTTATAGTGATGATTATTTGATGTTCAAGATAAGGACGGGTACACTTGCCCCTTTCATCTTTTGAAGGTGCACATCCAAAACACTTTTTTCTTACTTTAGCTGCAGCATATTGATATTTTAACTGTTAGGCTATATTTTTTTAAACTGTAAGCAATTAAAGTTACATTAAATCAACATCAGAACATTTGTTTCAATGGCCACAAAATAGATCTCAAAGCAAAAGCTCAACATCCAACATTTTCCTATTATGAGCTCATCGTTTTGGAACGTTTATACCTTTTTCTATTTTTCCAACACTAGTGCGTGTAGGCCTACGCATTTTCACCGAGCACACTTTCTTTTAAAAAGTACTTCCAACTAATCAACACCTTGTCTGAGTGGAATTGAAGAGGGCTATACATCTGGAGACGACATATGCATGCTTTTCTTCTCCATACACAGAGACATAAGCACATCCAGCAGTACCAACACAGCAGTAATGGAAGACATGGTGTGCCTCCCAAATAGTACCCTATATAGTGCACCAATGTTGACCAAGTCCCATAGGGCTCTTGTCAAAAGTAGTGCACTATATAGAGAATAGGGTGCCATTTGGAACAACCATGGTGAGAGAGATAAGCAGACAAATGAAAGTAGGCATTTAAAGATAATTTAACCATAGAGAGGCCATGCTATGTAACTGGATGCGTCCAATTTTATGTTTCAGCCTCTCGGATAAGACGTATCTTAGTCCGCCAGACTAAGAGAACGAACAGGGAGTGGAAGGAATTAGCTGACTCTTATCCCCTTTGTCCTTATCATCCTACTCGTCATCCTCCCCTGCAACAAAAAAAAAGAGCCACTTAGCGCGAACACACACAGTAATTGAAAAAAGCCTCACCGGAAGTCCCTTTGAAAGTGTTACTGCAGAGAGAGAGACAGAAATTAAGGGGAACAGTGGGGATTTTGTTGACTGGAAGATTGGGTGTTGCGTCGGCCTAGGCGTTCAAATACCCGGAGCCTTCATCTAGCCGCGGTTGATCATTTTGGGGCAATGTTGGAGGACCCCATTCCCCCTCCACTCTTATGTGCCCTGCTAAAGCCATTAGGGCGGTTTAATGGTTTCTGCAGAGAAGATACCTTTAATGATGGAGCAGGGGAGTCATTGTGGCATTTCTAGAGCCTGGCAGGCTGGCAGTGTTTTCCTATGCCTTTGCGCCCGACCTGAGTTCAAACCCCGGGTCTCCTGCGTGTCACAAGACCGTTAGCCCACTGCTCAAGCCTAGGCATTAGTTTGGGCAGCAAATAAAAGTTTCCTGGGCTCAGGAAGATTACTTTGCAGCCTAGCTAAAAACGTCTTGGTGTCGAGTCTGTCTTTTATTCAGCCAGACAAGTGCAACTTTCTGTACAAGCTAGTTTTACAATAAAAAAGGAAAGAATCTGCAAGGCGAGTTTCTGGTCACTTATATTTTGTAATTTCCTACATTGTGTCTCACCAAGGGCCGTGCTGCAGATGTCACAAGAAAAAGTTCTAAGAAGCAGCATTTCTTTGTGTGGTATTCTAGAATGCATATACAGGACCAGTCAAAGGTTTGGGCACATACTCATTCCAGGATTTTTCTTTATTTTTACAATTTTCTAAATTGCAGAGTAATAGTGAAGACAAACTATGAAATAACACATATGGAATCAAATAGTAACCAAAAAAAAGTGTTAAAGAAATCAAAATATATATTTGAGATTCTTCAAAGTACACACCCTTTGCCTTGACAGCTTTGCACACTCTTGGCATTCTCTCAACCAGCTTCATGTGGTAGTCACCTGGAATGCACTTCAATTAACAGGTGTGCCTTATTAAAAGTTAATTTGCAAAATGTCCTTCCTTCTTAATGCGTTTTAGCCAATCAGTTGTGTTGTGACAAGGTTGGGGTGGTATACAGAAGATAAACCTATTTGGTAAAAGACCAAGTCCATATTTTGGCAAAAACAGCTCAAATAAGCAAAGAGAAATGACAGTCCATCATTACTTTAAGACATGAAGGTGAGTCAATGTGGAAAATCAAGAAATGTTAGTCTCAAGTGCAGTTGCAAAAAGCATTAAGCGCTATGAAGCCGGCTCGCATGAGGACCGCTACAGGAAGGGAAGACCCAGAGTTACCTCTGCTGCAGAGGATAAGTTCATTAGAGTTACCAGCCTCAGATTGCAGCCCAAATAAATTCTTCAGAATTCAAGTAACACATCGCAACATCAACTGTTTAGGGGAGACTGCATGTATCAGGCCTTCATGGTCGAATTGCTGCAAAGAAACCACTACTAAAGGACACCAATAGGAAGAAGAGACTAGTTTGGGCCAAGAAACATGAGCAATGGACATTAGACCGGTGGAAATCTGTCCTTTGGTCTGATGAGTCCAAATTTGAGATTTTTGGTTCCAACTGCTGTGTCTTTATGAGATGCAGAGTAGGTGAACGGCTGATCTCCGCATGTGTGGTTTCCAACGTAAAGCATGGAGGCAGTGTGATGTGTCGGGGTGCTTTGCTGGTGACACACTGACTTATTTAGAATTCAAGGCACACTTTACCATCATGGCTACCACAGCATTCTGCAGCTATACGCCATCCAATCTGGTTTGCGCTTAATGGAACTGTCATTTGTTTTTCAACAGGACAGTGACCCAACACGCGTGCAACACAAGGGCAATTTGACCACGAAGGAGAGTAATGAGTGCTGCATCAGATGACCTGGCCTCCACAATCACCTGACCTCATCCCGATTGAGCTGCTTTGGGATGAGTTGGACGTCAGAGTGAAGGAAAAGCATCCAACAAGTGCTCGGCATATGGGGGAACTCTTTCAAGAATGTTGGAAAAGCATTCCCCAGGAAGCTGGTTGAGAGAATGCCGAGTGTGTGCAAAGCTGTCATCATGGCAAAGGGTGACTACTTTGAAGAATCTCAAATATATGTTGATTGTTTAACGCTTTTTTGGTTACTACATGAATCTATATGTTATTGCTTAGTTTTGAAGTCTTCACTATTATTCAACAATGTAGAAAATAGTTAAAATAAAGAAAAACCCTTGAATGGGTAGGTGTCCAAACCTTTGACTGGTACTGTATGATATATTTCTGACGGCAACTTTGTCACGCCGATTTCCCTAAGTGACTCTGCAAAGAGAAACCAGTGTCATGGTTCCACCTGTCACCACAGGGCGGCAGAGACCGTCCTAGAGACATTAACGACACTCAGGTGTGTCCTATTTACTCATGATTTCCCTGTTTAAAGAGGTGTTTTCTGTTGTCCTTGAATTGCTTGAATTGATTACCTTGCAGTCGTTTCCTGAGTGAGGTTTAGACGTAGTGTTTGTTGTTTTTCTAGTGTACTGCGGTTACCGTTTCTCAGTAAAGTATTATGTTTATCCTTAACCACTGATTCCTCGTCTGGTCTCTTCTCACGTCACAACCAGGGACTCAGACAGATGCAGCAATACAGCTGACCTGGGTTCCGTGCAGACCTGGGTTCAAATACTATTTGAAATCTTTCAAATTATTTGAGTGTTCCTTTAGTCTGCCTGGAGTGGCCATTTTGAGACTACTCTATTTGTTCCTTTGCTCCAGGCAAGCTCAATCAAGCCCAGATAAAATATGATACATTATTGTTAATACTATTTGAACCCAAGTCGGGTCCTCCGTGACATTCCCTTGCCCTGTTCCACTCATTATATTCGTCCAAGCCCCCTATTCTGAAAGACTCAAATGTCACAATATGAAATGCTTTTCCCCTGCTCCTAGCAGGTACAGGCAAAATAGTGCTGACATTTATGGATTCCTCTCACTCATCAGTTATTAATTGGTGACCTTAACCGGGGGCAAAACATTTTATCTGAATCCCCCCTTGAGGTAACAGGGAGGGGCAATATCTAAGTTCAAAAGTCGCCTTGCAACCTTGAGTAGCTAACATACAAATCCTCCCACAAAGCACTGACTGAGTAGGTGTTATTTCGATATATGCTCATTCTCAGTGCATTCCATTATAAGAGGATGTTAATGGATGCCCAACAGTGTGTTTTTCTAGGACTTGAGTGTTTGCGGTGTGGTTCGGATGTGTTTTAAAAAGCAGTACCTGACATAGATGTGAAAATAGACACAATAAAGAGGCTCCTGCTCTTTCGCTGTGTGACCATTGTTTGTACAACTGGACAAGCTCAGAGATCTCGATTCGAAAGCCACTCGCTAAAAAGGCAAAAATTTTGGAATTATTGCGACTGCAGTAGAAGCGGCAGCGGTAACTGGCGGGGTATCTAGTGTGGTGCATTCGCAGCTTTGCGATCATGGACTGGCACCTTGACTTACATACACAGTGGGAACATTGTGTTCAAATCAAAGAGCGTTAATTATCTGTCAGTGTAGAGACTTGCCAATGTTATCTGCTTCAGGGACAAAAGCATCAACAGCTCAGCAGCAAACATTAGATGAATGTATCAGATCTAGAAACACTTTGTATATGCAACATTGGCTCATGGCTGAACTTACTTATTACTTATGTTTGGTATGGTTATATAGGACAGAAGGTTAAGCCCAAAACCAAAAGAGGGAGGATGGGTGGTTGTATAACGCAAACGTCTAGCAACCCAAAGGTTGTGTGTTTGAATCACATCTTGGAAAACTTTAGGATTTTAGCTAATTAGCAACTACTTACTACTAACCCTATAAATAACGTTAGCCACAACAAATTGGAATTGCAGGTGTGCATTGCCGGTCTACTTACCACCGGCCCTGGAAACCAATCCTTACGCACACCTTTGTCTTCATCACCTCCCTGATTACTTCCCCTTTATATAGCACTCCGGCATTATCACACACCAGGCAGTATTCTGTAACGTAGACGCAGGGAGGCAGGAAGCAAGTGTCGTTAGTGAGTATAAAGATGAAGACCATTGAATGATCCAAAACAAGAACAGCGTCTAAACATGGAAACATAGTGGGGCAAAAAAGTATTTAGTCAGCCACCAATTGTGCAAGTTCTCTCACTTAAAAAGATGAGAGGCCTGTAATTTTCATCATAGGTACACTTCAACTATGACAGACAAAATGAGGAAAAAAAAAATCCAGAAAATCACATTGTAGGATTTTTAATGAATTTATTTGCAAACTATATAAAGGAGAAGTAATTAGGGAGGTGATGAATTCCAGGTGTGGCTAATGAGGCGCAGGTGTGCGTAAGGATGGGTTGCCAGGACCGATGGTTAGACAGGCGACGTCGAGCGCGCGGGAGTGGACTTGACACTCCCATTGCACTGGAGAGAATAGGTTATAATTAAAAGTTTAAAACATATATTGTATCTTTTCCATTGCTTTTCTGCCGGTATTACATTGGCTTTGTCTAAACTGCCACCCTATACTATAGTGCATTATATATGGAATAGGGTGCAATTTCAGACTGAATCATTGTGAAGTGATAAACTGTCTGGGCCAGAGATTTATCAGAGGAAATCCAGTCATCATGTTTAGTCTCTCTCTCTGTCTCTCTGGGAAAATAAAATGGATGCCATTATTCCGTAGTAACCACGTTGTCCTGTTGACTGTCTGTCATCATCCTCACAGTTAATTAAGTGGAGTAATGTTTGAGAATGCTTCAGAGAGATATGTCTCCTTGTATAGAGTTTTTATTCAGGGTTGCTGTTTCTTATGACCACAACAATCTGGCTGTAATTCATTTGTTCTCTTGTTAGAATTCACATATTGTGTGTCTGGACCTTGACACATTCACTGCATTTTTATTCAAGGGAGTTTGTCTGTTGTGTTAGGTTATTATTTTTCAGAGTAAATAACTCACGGACACTAGAGAAGCTTTAACCAAGTTTAATTCTTCCCAAAGTTTCTGTACAGCTGTAATTCAGACAGCCCAACATTTCTCCCATCACAGGCATAAATATCCCCCTTAACCTGTTACGGATCCAATCCCGTGAACGGGATCGATTTTGACAACATCCGGTGAAATCCAACGAAGACAATCCATGGTTCTTTTGTTAGAAAAAGTAATGTATTATATCCATAAATCTCCATTTTGGTTGGCGCGTTATAATGAGAAAATAGAGCCTCCAATCGTCCATTGAAACGTGAAGAGAACTCGTTCAACTTATACCTATAAACTTGTCCAAGAACAATCAAACATAATTTTAAATGTATCCTTAGGAACACTTTTATGTATAAATAGTATAATATTTCAACCGGAATATAAACTGGGCGATAAGAAAGGAAAAAAACTAAGAACGTGCCAGCCGGGAGCACGCATTTACTTGTATTGACATCTGTGTGTACACTTCCTTATTCTTCTTCTTCTCTGCTCTAAAAGCATCTAAAAAGAATCAGAACACTTTCGAGACTGTTGACATCTAGAGGAAGCGATAGGTACTGCATTCATATGCCCTTATATGGGCATTTTCATAAGGGAGGGGTTCTAAATGAGGCAATCTGTCAAAACCACTTTTTCCAGGACAGAAAATTCATCCTTTCTGCGATATCCGTTCTGTTATGCTCACAGACAAAATGTTAACACTTTTAGACAATTCAGAGTTTCCTATCCAATGGTACTAAATATGTGCATATCCTATTTTCTGGGCCTGAATGGGAGGCATTTTACTTTGGGCACGCCAGGCTCTCCAAAACGGTCACATCGTGCGCTGCTGCCAAAGAAGTTAACACAGTGTCCAAAGAAGGGACAGAAGTATACAGAATGGTGTCGTCTGCATAGAGGTGGATCAGAGAATCACCAGCAGCAAGAGCGACATCATTGATGTATACAGAGAAGAGAGTCAGTCCGAGAATTGAACCCTGTGGCACCCCCATAGAGACTGCCAGAGGTCCGGACAGCAGGCCCTCCGATTTGACACACTGAACTCTATCAGAGAAGTAGTTGGTGAACCAGGTGAGGCAATCATTTGAGAAACCAAGGCTGTTGAGTCTGCCAATAAGAATGTGGTGATTGACAGAGTCGAAAGCCTTGGCCAGGTTGATGAATACGGCTGCACAGTAATGTCTCTTATCGATGGCGGTTATGATATCGTTTAGGACCTTGAGTGTGGCTGAGGTGCACCCATGACCAGCTCTGAAACCAGATTGCATAGCGGGAATCACTATCATCCAGTGATTCCCCTAACAAACAACCTCCCCTCAGGATGACACTCGGCCAAATAAATGTTAGCAGCGCCCCAACCCCTTATCGTGCTTTATCAATTCTCTCTCACTGTATCCCAGTCACAACTAAAAATGTTATTAATTATCCAACACAAATTTAGCATGACTGACCTCAGTACTTACTTTGAATCTAGGACTCAAATTCCAGTTTATCAACTTAGCACACATCATCCCTGTTAGATACATTTAAAAACAACCTTTTATTGCCGGTCATAACTCTTCTCATTGCAGCCCCCCTTTGTCACGGTTTTCCTGTCATGAGTGGCCTGGTAATGAAAGATCAGTATCTCAATGCATTCTTAGTTTAAATAGTTAGTAAATAGTTAAATAGTTTCCTTCACCCGGAACTTATCATTCTAGCGTGTCTTCTTCAGATATCATTAACAGTTAATTTTCCCAAAGGTAACTTTTGCCTGTCACATTTCATGGCCCTTGATAATGTCCCGGTTTTAATATCCTAGTAGATACTTCCGTTTCTCCCACGTACACGAGTCTCTCACGTACACGAGTCTCTCACCTGAGCTTGTTCTCTCTCTCCACGCTCACTCCACACGCGCTCTCAGCACCCCGGCCCTGGTTTATGGCTCGACTCAGATAGGAGGGGTAAAAGTCACTGTCTCTCATTGCACGCCTTTGTCGCTCTTTCTTCAGTAATTTTCCCCTTTCAAACACGTGATAAAAAAAATAAAAAATTAAAATAACTAATTCATTTAGAATTACAACTCTTTATAACTCCCTATGGAAATAATAATAATCTCCTAACGTAATGGTACAATTTGGCTAGAGAATGGTGTTTCTCATGAATTTTATAATTAAATCCACCTGTTTCGTTAATTTCTAATGAGGTTGATCATTCCTCATTAGGAATTTTTTGTAGACAGTGCTTTCGACACCATTAAAATGTTTCCTCTCCCTTTCTTTCCCTGTCCTTCGGAAACCATTTAAATACCTCCTTCAAGACATTTCCATCCTCCTGCATACCCAATTTAAATGAATTGAAAAGACTCCATCCAATAAATCCTACAACACGGCGACAGTATCTCTCCACCGTGTCTAACGATTCACTGGTCTCCTTTCCCCATGAAACTCCATAACCACCACACCACATAATTTTTTTTTTTTTTAGGTTTGGTAACCCCTATACCAATTCCTCGTGGCCCCAGTTCATTTTAGGTTAGGTAACCCCTATACTAATTCCTCGTGACCCCTCCACCCTTTCGTCCATTTCAGAATCATATTCCAGAATAAGACAACATGAAACGTGAATTTATTTCAAAATAAAACATAAAATGTCTCATGATTAAGTCTGGATACCTTAATAACCCTTTCATGCATGAGTTCCAAATATCTCTAACGGTCGCCCCAGCGTGAGTTTTTTTATGCACGTGATGTTAGAACATTCTCTCCATTCCAGAATGTTATTGTTACGCAACAATACATTTTATCCATGCTGCCCTCAAACCAAGGCACGCAGCCTGTTTTTATTTATAGGCTGTTTTCAACTTGTCAATTTCAAATTATTTTCTAACAAATTTTTTATTTCCAAATAACAGTTTGAATTGAGGTGTGTTCCGCCTCATTCATATAAAAGTAGTCATTTTTCCTTTTGTGGACCAATTAATCTTTTGGACATTTCTGACCTGGACAAAATTCCCCAAACACTTCCCTATTGTTTGTGCAGTTCAAGTCTGCAGACATTTACACATCTCCCGTCCTGCACACACGTGTTCACAATTTCTGTATGTTGCCTGCATCGCAGTCATAGTTGTATTTGTTACCAATAATAACTTTGGAAATGTGTGCGTTTCCATCAGAGTAAGTGCCTTATTACTTTATAATAGTTTCTGCATGTCGTGTTATGTCGTTTCTACTGTAGCATAATATTTTTTTGTATAACCGCGGACGCACAAGGTAACGTTACTCATTTCATAACCTTTATGGTGTTATACTCAATGCTTAGGTAGCTAGCTACATTCTTCTAATAGCTCTGGAAAGCAATGCTAATTGCGTCAGAGAAGTATTAGCTTGTGTTGTATTTTGAAGCTACCCTGGCCTTATGACTCCCAAGTGGCGCAGCTGTCAAAGGCACAGCGTCTCAGTGCTAGAGGCGTTACTACAGACACCCAGGCTCAAATCTAGACTGCGATTCTATCCAAGGGCCTTATTACGTTATAATAGTTTCTGTATGTCGTGTTATACCTTTTCTACTGTAGCTCACTGTGTATGGAGCATAATATATTTGTGTATATTCCTTTTAACCGCGGACACGCGAGGTAACGTTACTCATTTCATAACCTTTATGGTGTTATATTCAATCGTGCTTATGTAGCTAGCTACATTCTTCTATTAGCTCTGTAAAACAATGCTAATTGCGTCAGAAGTATTGGCTTGTAATTTGAAGCTACCCTGGAACAATATCTTCTTGTACCACTTGGACGTTTTCTGAGTGCATTCCACACATCTGTTTATCATGTCCGCCTTATCCACTGCTCCCATTTTGAGATTATAGTCAAGCACGCAGTCTGGTTAGATTTTTCTCTCTCCCCTCAGGTGGTCCACCTCCCCTGTGGCCGACATGGTTTCTGTATGGACAGTGGAGAGGACATGGATGTCTCGTTTGTCATGCCACTTTACTGCCAGCTGTTGACATTTCTTATTTTGTATAACGGGTAATTTAGGATGGCAGTGGCATTGTTGATGAAATGCAGTCATCGCAGCAGAACTAGGAAGTGGTCTTGGGAAAAGAGTGTGGCGAAGAAGGGAGTTGCAAACATAAGATCTGTGCTCCAGTATTCTTTTAGGAGTTCTTCTTTACTATCCCCATGAGGACTGTCCCCAGGAAGGTATACATTTCACAAATTGTGGTTGTCCCCCGTACTCTGGGCTCTCTCTTCTCCTGTAGCTCCAAGGCATAGCGATTGGACTCTACTATGTCTCCCACCAGCTCCTCTGTCAAAAACAACTTGAAGCACTCTGCCTCAGATGGAAATGGTAAGGGGAGTTGCACTCCAGAGTGGGACTGGGATTCAGGGTTCTCAATGGCTACAAGGTTGGGGGGAAGCTCCTCACTGTCAGAATTAGATTTCTGAGTTTCATACTCAAACTCATAGAATTTTTTTAAATATTCAGAATTTCCGCGTTTGTGATTTGTCTCCTTTTTTTAAGACATTGCTAATGCTACAGCTTAGCTCACTAGCTACATACATACATACATACATACATACATACATACATACATACATACATAAACACTGAATGGCTCAGAGTGGGAGTGAGAGGTTACGTAATTGACTGCCGGCATGCGCCATTTGTATCAATAAATCACTATCAGAAAATGTTTTGGGGGGTAATTATTGATATATTTACTGTTTTATTCACATGTTTACAAGTAACGGTGATAAATCATGCATTCCGATTCCTGCATGAATTGCAATGGGCACATATTATGTGTGTAAAATACATTTTTGAAGGTTGTACTGATTATGATGAGCTAAGCTAATTCCAGCTATGTGTGTGGAGCCATGTTTGTTGACATACAATGCATACTGTCGAACCAAAGATGCTATAAAAAAATGAGGTGAGTAAGAGCTCACTCCTTTTTTGAGAACTTCAGGAAGAGAATGGTGGGATGTGAACGATGGTAGACAACACACCCCCTTCAACATGCATACTATTAACAGACCAAACTCATCTTGTCTTCTCTTATTATCTTTGGTTTCTGTGAGGAAAAAAAGCATGGCTGCACGCTGAAACTAATCATCGGATTACTTTCGATTTCTAGAAAGTGTTTTACTCAATTATTTAGATCAATGGTGAGCTCACCCGTGATGTGATTAATTCTAAAGAGTAATTGCTATTAGCTAATTCATATTGTTGTTTGTCAGCCGAGAGTTATACAAATATGACCGCTTGTGTTGCGTCAATCTTTCCTCAGTTAGTGCTAGGACAAATGTAGCCTACATTTTTCCGGTTTGGATCATTGTGTTATGCTATAAATACTTCTGAACATTGCATCCAAAAATAAACTCCTCACATTCTGGACATAACTTTGTAAGGACTGTGTTTGTGTAAATAGTTTCTGAAAAAAGTGCGGCCAGCTAAACTGGCCATTCTAAATAAGCGTTCTAAATAAGCGTTCAAATCACATGGGTGTGATCGTACGCATTAGGGACCAATGTAGAATGGTGGTACGTGTGAAACGGTTAAATGCTCTCTGCCAGTTAGTCACAGGCTCAGAAAGAACACGGCCAAAAGCAAAATGGACCACATCACATTCCAAAGGCACATACAGTACTTATGCCCATCTGTAAGGCAGGTGATGAAAGCAGTAGCGTAGCCAGAAATGTTTTGGTGGGTGGGCTGCATAACTTGGATGGGCCAATTCTACACAATTTGCCATGAGGCTGAGAGAAAATGTTTATTTTTTAAAGCAAATTGTCTGCTATTCTACACATTTTGCCATGAGGCTGAGAGAAAATGTTGCTGTTTTAAAGCAAATTTCCTGCTATTCTACACATTTTGCCATGAGGCTGAGAGAAAATGTTGCTGTTTTAAAGCTAATTTCCTGCTATTCTACAAATTTTGCCATGAGGCTGAGAGAAAATGTTGCTGTGTTAAAGCTAATTTCCTGCTATTCTACACATTTTGCCATAAGGCTGAGAGACAACGTTGCAATAAAGCTAAATGAAGCTAAAAAACACAGTTGAACACCTTAGACAAATACATTTAAACTCTGTTTTTCACAATTCCTGACATTTAATCCTAGTAAAAATTCCCTGTCTTAAGTCAGTTCGGAATACCACTTTATTTTAAGAATGTGAAATATCAGAATAATAGTAGAGAGAATGATTTATTTCAGCTTTTATTTCTTTCATTACATTCCTAGTGGGTCAGAAGTTTACATACTCAATTAGTATTTGGTAGCATTGCCTTTAAATTGTTTAACTTGGGTCAAACATTTCACGTAGCCTTCCCCAAGCTTCCCACAATAAGTTGGGTGAATTTTCCTCCTGACAGAGCTGGTGTAACTAGGTCAGGTTTGTAGGCCTCTTTGCTCGCTTTTTCAGTTCTGCTCACAAACGTTCTATGGAATTGAGGTCAGGGTTTTGTAAAGCCACTCCAATACCTTGACTGTGTTGTCCTTAAGCTATTTTGCCACAACTTTGGAAGTATGCTTGGGGTCATTGTCCATTTGGAAGACCCATTTGCGGCCAAGCTTAAACTTCCTGAAAGATGTCTTGAAAGGTTGCTTCAATATATCCACATAATTTTCCTCCATCATGATGCCATCTATTTTGTGAAGTGCACCAGTCCCTCCAGCAGCAAAGCACCCCCACAACATGATGCTGCCACCCCCGTGCTTCACGGTTGGGACGGCGTACTTCGGCTTGCAAGACTCCCCCTTTTTCCTCCAAACATAACGATGGTCATTATGTCCGAACAGTTCTATTTTTGTTTCATCAGACCAGAGGACATTTCTCCAAAAAGTACAATCTTTGTCCCCAATGTGCAGTTGCAAACCGTAGTCTGGCTTTTTTTATGGTGGTTTTGCAGCAGACGCTTCCTCCTTGCTGAGCTGCCTTTCAGGTTATGTTGATATAGGACTTGTTTTACTGTGAATATAGATACTTTTGTACCTGTTTCATCCAGCATTTTCACAAGGTCCTTTGCTGTTGTTTTGGGATTTATTTGCACTTCTCGCACCAAAGTACGTTCATCTCTAGGAGACAGAACGCGTCTCCTTCCTGAGCGGTATGACGGCTGCGTGGTCCCATGGTGTTTATATTTGCATACTATTGTTTGTACAGATGAATGTGGTACCTTCATGCTTCATTGCTCCCAAGGATGAACCAGACTTGTGGAGGTTTTTGCTGATTTCTTTTGATTTTCCCATGATGTCAAGCAAAGAGGCACTGAGTTTGAAAGTAGGCTTTGAAATACATCCACAGGTACACCTCCAATTGACTCAAATTATGTAAACTAGCATACCAGAAGCTTCTAAAGCCATTTTCTGGAATTTTCCAAGCTGTTTAAAGGCACAGTCAACTTAGTGTATGTAAACTTCTGACGCACTGGAATTGTGATACAGTGAATTATAAGTGAAATAATCTGTCTGTAAACAATTGTTGAAAAAATTACTTGTGTCATGCACAAAGTAGATGTCCTAACCGACTTGCCAAAACTATAGTTTGTTAACAAGAAATTTGTGGAGTGGTTGAAAAACAAGTTTTAATGACTCCAACCTAAACATATGTAAACTTCCGAATTCAACTGTAGGTATGTTGAATGTGATAAAGGCACTGGATTATGAGCAGTCTTGTTTTCTAAATGAATACATTAAGTAGGCAGTGGAATGGTGAAGTAGGCAGCCATTAAAACAGTAACATATGCCTCAATGTGGACATATTTGTGGCTTATTGGGGGTGTGGCTTTCAGTTAGTTATTTTTGGCCATCCATCCCATGAGAGTGAATGTCATTTCAGTTCATCTGAATTTCATTTCAGTGCACTGCTTGCTATGAATTATATCTGATGGTGTTTGCATGTTTAGGTAAAAAACAAATAACTTCCTATTTATTTTTGTTGCTCAATTTGATTGGGTCGACCCAGGCCCACCCGTGCCTACGCGGCTGATTGAAAGACATACTGTGTACTAAATTCTATTACACAATCATCCACAAACCTTAGCCACCCTTACACAAGGCCTCAACCTAGCTAGTTAGTTATTCCACTCCTTTAAAAAACTGAGAACATTCATCAATTATCATAATAATTAGCCATTTATAGATAATTTCTAAGATAACTCTATATAACTCTTATATAACCTTCATGAGAGACACCAACCTTCCATTGCCCTCCTACTGTGTGGTAATGAATGTCTCTTGCTCCTTATTGATCCTTGTGTTTGCGTCTTTGACAGGGGAGCTAAGGGGACAGGCAGTGACAGCACAGTGGATCTCTCATGGACGCACCAAGAGGGAGGCTGCTGGGACTGCTACTCCACAGGTCAGTCACACATTTAATCAACATTGCTCCAAGGTTCCCATTTAAACTTCTCCTAACGTTCCTCTGGCCTCTCCACAATGTCCACATACAGTGAGGGAAAAAAGTATTTGATCCCCTGCTGATTTTGTACAAAAAAATGATCAGTCTATAATTTTAACGGTAGGTTTAGTTGAACAGTGAGAGACAGAATAACAACAAAAAAATCCAGAAAAACGCATGTGAAAAATGTTATAAATTGATTTGCATTTTAATGAGGGAAATAAGTATTTGACCCCTCTGCAAAACATGACTTAGTACTTGGTGGCAAAACCCTTGTTAGCAATCACAGAGGTCAGACGTTTCTTGTAGTTGGCCACCAGGTTTGCACACATCTCAGGAGGGATTTTGTCCCACTACTCTTTGCAGATCTTCTCCAAGTCATTAATGTTTCGAGGCTGACGTTTGGCAACTCGAACCTTCAGCTCCCTCCACAGATTCTCTATGGGATTAAGGTCTGGAGACTGGCTAGGCCACTCCAGGACCTTAATGTGCTTCTTCTTGAGCCACTCCTTTGTTGCCTTGGCCGTGTGTTTTGGGTCATTGTCATGCTGGAATACCCATCCACGACCCATTTTCAATACCCTGGCTGAGGGAAGGAGGTTCTCACCAAAGATTTGACGGTACATGGCCCTGTCCATCGTCCCTTTGATGCGGTGAAGTTGTCCTGTCCCCTTAGCAGAAAAACACCCCCAAAGCATAATGTTTCCACCTCCATGTTTGACGGTAGGGATTGTGTTCTTGGGGTCATAGGCAGCATTCCTCCTCCTCCAAACACGGCGAGTTGAGTTGATGCCAAAGAGCTCCATTTTGGTCTCATCTGACCACAACACTTTCCCCCAGTTGTCCTCTGAATCATTCAGATGTTCATTGGCAAACTTCAGACAGGCATGTATATGTGGTTTCTTGAGCAGGGGGACCTTGCGGGCGCTGCAGGATTTCAGTCCTTCACGGCGTAGTGTGTTACCAATTATTTTCTTGGTGACTATGGTCCCAGCTGCCTTGAGGTCATTGACAAGATCCTCCCGTGTAGTGCTGGGCTGATTCCTCACCGTTCTCATGATCATTGCAACTCCACGAGGTGAGATCTTGCATGGAGCCCCAGGCCGAGGGAGATTGACAGTTCTTTTGTGTTTCTTCCATTAGCGAGTAATCGCACCAACTGTTGTCACCTTCTCACCAAGCTGCTTGGCGATGGTCTTGTAGCCCATTCCAGCCTTGTGTAGGTCTACAATTTGTCCCTGACATCCTTGGAGAGCTCTTTGGTCTTGGCCATGGTGGAGAGTTTGGAATCTGATTGATTGATTGCTTTTGTGGACAGGTGTCTTTTATACAGGTAACAAGCCGAGATTAGGAGCACTCCCTTTAAGATTGTGCTCCTAATCTTAGCTCGTTACCTGTATAAAAGACACCTGGAGCCAGAAATGTTTCTTATTGAGAGGGGGTCAAATACGTATTTCCCTCATTAAAATGCAAATCAATTTATATTTTTTTTCACATGCGTTTTTCTGGATAATTTTTTTGTTATTCTGTCTCTCACTGTTCAAATAAACCTACCATTAAAATTATAGACTGATCATTTCTTCGTCAGTGGGCAAACATACAAAATCAGCAGGGGATCAAATACTTTTTTCCCTCACTGTATGGTACCTTGGTTGTGTGGATGTGATGAGCAGTTTTCTAAATCCTTCTGTATTTCGGGGTCCTGCATTAAATGTATGTTTGTTTATGTGAAGGTATAAAAATATGCTTGTGATTGTTAAGTGAAGGTATTTTTCTGCCTACGCTGTCTTCCCACACAGACATCCTCCCACTCACACACAGCAGGCAGCTTTGGGAGGAGTACTGCTGAGAGATAATAAACCAATAGGTGCCCATTAGAAAATTATGGGGAAGGAAAGGTATTATATTACATTATATTAAACAATACTGTTTTATTACTGTTATAATTGTTATTTACAGTACGGCTCATTCACCAAAGGTTGGGCGTTCCATTTCCCCCAGATTGAGGAATGATTTACAATGGGACATTTACAGTGAGGTTCAGTTGGTTTATAAAACTGTCCCATGGAACACCAGTTGCCTGTCATCTGGCCCACAGGCAGCAGGACTCAGGAAACAACAACTGCAAATGAGCAAAATTTCTGACATTATCCTGTTTGGCAGTCTGAATGAGCTATTGGAATTCAACTCTTATTCAAGACCACGTCGAACAGGGTCTTGTAAAAACACAGAAGAGCTGTCTCGAGTTCAATGACTCTTTCTATGGCAAGTTATTATAGCAAGTTAAGTTTTCTATTGCCAATTTTCTAAGAAAAATGTTCTATGGCAAGTTTCTATAACTCAGTTAGCTTGACTCAAGGTGGGTTTTGGGGAAAGATCTAATTTAACTTGAACGTCTGAATCCATCCGTCACTGTTTGCTTTGTCCGATATGACGGTAATGTTGCAAATCAAGCTATTGCCTCCTCTTTTGTGCTGTCTCTAAATGTAATGTTGACTGTGAACATGATCACTATTGGCAACCGGATCGTCTTCTCATCGTCTGTGTACACAGACAGACACACACACACACAGAGGAGAGAGAATGAATGGCGGATCCAATATTGCTTCTCTCTGTGTGGTTCTGTTTTCTCTATGAATCTGTGTCACTGACATTTAGGCTGTTAAATCATCATTTCAACGTGTGGAGGGCTGCCGAGTTGTACGTGATAAATCTATGAAAAGGTCACAATACCAAATGCATGTACTTGCACTTTTGCCCCAATTTTTTGGGGAGCAAGCCCTCATGCCCCAAACACCTCTCTCTTTCTCCCTCTCTCCCTCTCTTTCTTTCCCTCCTTCTGTATCTTTTTCTTCCTCCCTTCCAAGCCAACAAACATTCATGAAGCAACTGCGGCAGATGTGACAGATGCTGTCCACGGTCTCACCCTGACGGGGGATGATAGAGGGATGAAGAGAGCTGTTGTGTTGATCTATTACAGTTCCATGTAGTTGGTCATGGCCATGGAGAGAGGCATGTGGAGATGGCTGAAGTCCCTGGTGTATGGGAGCAGATGTCTCCACTTGGCCTGGTGCTAGCCTTGGAGAGGGAGATACAGGGAGAGCTCCAGGCATGGCCAGCTGCCTTTCCCCCCAGGGCCTCCAGTCAACCGAGATTAATTTGTGGGTCCTGGAGAAAACGTATATTGCGCAACACTTCATATTGCGTACGGTGGAAGGCAAACAAATACTTTAATAGGTAGAATAGGTAGAAGCAGTGTGGTCGAGACCCCTCTTTTAGCTTATCTGTTGACTTGTCTCAGATCAGTGATCACAATGCACGTGAAATAACTACTGTAGCCTATTTGAAGCCAAGCTAATCACTCTCTTATTCTCCTCAGCACTAGAGGCCATTGCTCTGCTCTACCACCTATGTCAGAGAGCCTAATGCTGCCTTGCCTGCCCTTGTTCCGCTCCTTCCTCCTCCACGTGCATAGCTAATTGACGTGATCTTTCGGGGCATTGGGTTTCCTCCCATGCATCTTAATGCTGTGAGAGCGGCTGGGATCAGCAGGTCCTGCAGAGTCCCTGTGGCAAACGCACACACAACAGCTAGCAGTGAATTCATCCCCACTCCCTCTCTCATCTACATACCAAGGTTAGGTGCTGGGCGAATGCTAACAAGAGGATATTGACAATGTGTATTTTAGGGGTGTCCGCAGCAAGGAAATTAAGACGGATTGATCAGACAAAAGAGAGATCACAGTTTGAACGTGAGGTTTAGGACTTGATGAGAATGAGATGCTTTGTTCCAAACTCGAAATCTCCCGATTTGATTTAGTGCTTGTATTTCTTTTTCACAAGCCCAAAATCTCTAGATTTGATTCAGTGGATGTAGTTGTCACACAGTTGGTCTTTACTCTGTGAAAAAGCCCTTTTCAGGTATTTCTCCATAGCAGTATGTGGTGTAGTTCAGTTATGTGGATGTTTTCTGTTACAGTAAGAGTTATGAATGATATAATTTTTTCTCAGACAAAGAGTTACCAGATGTGTACGTATAGAGTGGATGTTTGCAGCATCAATTACACTCTCCCTCCCACAGAAAATAATTCACAGCTGTGTATAATATTGTGCATCTTTTGCAATGCTATTGTGCAGGTTTCGCAGCAGTCTCAACTCTCCAGTCTCTCATTTGTTCTCAGGGAAAGAGCAAATGTTATCACAGAGGCCTCTTTCCCTCCCTCTCTCTTTCTTTTTTCTCCTCCTTTCTTCCCTGGGCCCTGCAGTCTCTCCTGTCTTCCTTCTGATTAGATTGGTGCTGCACACACCCATTTCTCACACACACCGACATCAGGCCTGACATTGACTACAGCAAACTGACCTTCCCTCTCACACACCCACCATGGTCAAGTCACCATGTAAGGCACAGATGACTTTTAATGATACACACACACACACACACATGCACGAACGCACGCACGCACACAAAACAAAACCAAACCACCCATGTCTGAAAAACATTAGTATCCATGTGATGCTTGGCTGGTGTTTATCTAGCTACACAAGATAAGACGTTTCGAGTAGTGAGAGTAACGTTTTTTTTCTTATGCTGAACGGAATGACTCATGAGTTCTAAGGTACTTAGCACCCTTGATTAAAGTGGAATGCTTTTCAAACGGGTTCCGAGAAAAGGTGTCAGCATTTGAGGCACATAGCACCACTGAGAGCTGGAGTCATGCAAGCTGTGTCTATCAATATTTATCATGCCTTCAGAAATCTGGACTGGAGTATTACACTTAATTTATTTATGCAAATAATTCCTTCTCCAGCTAAAGCCCCTCCCTTAACCCAAACAAGAGAGAGGGACAGGGGGGCGGGAGAGAGGGAAGATCATGTTTACACTCGTTTTCTTTCTTAAAAGCGTAGCGAGAAGCCGTCCCCCAACCCACCACCCACCCTGACAGAGGAGAAATCCTATCAACTGAGTCAACATACAGAGGTCCCATCTCTCCTCTGCAAACCGTCTGGATGTCAGATCCGTGGAGGAGAGGTTAGAGATGGAGCACAGACATCTCCCCACTCCACAACATGCTTCAGTCAGCCCCCTGTCCCAGAATCCTTGGCCTTTTGAACGCGACCCAGCGAGATGGTCTCAGTGAGATGGGAACCCCAAAGACACGTCAATGTCAAGACTGGGCCTGCCTGGCAATCACTGCTGGTGTATGCAATTAACCAAGAGAGAGAGAACGTGTGTGTGTGTGCGCCTCCCTATTGAAAACAGCCATTTCTGGGAGTAAGATTGCAGTACCTATTGCTTCCACTGGATGTCAACAGTCTCTAGACAGTGTTTGGTGATGTTAGGTTGCTCTGGATGGTAATAGAAGAAGAATTTCGAACTAGTCATTGGATGTAAACAGAAGAGGAGGCGCGTTCACGGGCTCGCGCGCGCTGTGGTTTTTTCCTTTCCTATCGTCCAGTTTATAATCCGGTTGAAATATTATAGTAAATATACATAATCAATGATGTTTGATTGTTCTTGGACAAGTGTATAGGTTGAACGCGTTCTCTTCACGGTTCAATGGGCGAGTGGACGCTGTATTTTATGAACATAACGCGCCAACCAAACTGAGATTTATGGATATAATAAAATACTTTTTCTAACAAAAGAACCATTGGATGTCTTCGTTGGACACTTGGGAAACCCCTCAGCAGAAGTTCTTCAAAAGGTAAGGGATTTGTTTTCGCTGTGAAATGGGTTTTGTGTGAACCGCGTTGGTTTATGAATTTATGCTAATGGGCCAAAATTCACCCAACTTATTGGGGGAAGCTTGTGGAAGGCTACCCGAAACGTTTGACCCAAGTTATTAAACAATTTAAAGGCAATGCTACCGGATACTAATTGAGTGTATGTAAACTTCTGACCTACTGGGAATGTGATGAAAGAAACAAAAGCTGAAATAAATCACTCTCTCTAATATTATTCTGACATTTCACATTCTTAAAATAAAGTGGTGATCCTAACTGACCTAAGACAGGGAATTTTTACTAGGATTAAAAGTCAGGAATTGTGAAAAACTGAGTTTAAATGTATTTGGCTAAGGTGTATGTAAACTTCCGACTTCAACTGTATATGTTGGTTATGAGTGCGCTCTCTTCCATGCCCGCCTGAGCTTTGCCCTGCCGGCGTCACGGGGTGGGGGCGAGCGCACCCACTGTCCAGAGCACTCACTGATGGGAACGGCCATTCGCATTATCATTGTATTGTTGTTGTTTAAAAATAAATAAGTATATGTTGTAGGTTTTTTGGGTCCATTTCAATTTAGCCCATAATAATTTCTTACAGTGTGATTGAATGGGTTGAGTGATTGAGTGGGTAAGATTCCAAAGAAATGTACCATCTTACTGCCCCTCTTTCTAATCAGTCTAAATAAAGCATTGAAAGAATTAAGGTAGAATTCCATAAAAAATATTCTCCATAAGGCATTTCTAAACCATTGCTTGTATGAGAAACACAGTTTTTGTGTTTTGATGCTTCCTTTTACATGCACTGAAACCCCAAAAAGGGTTTTCACAACACTCTCTTAAAAACACCAATATTCAGGTTGAAGAACCTCTTTGGGTGTTTCAGAGTACTTCATTTCTGTTTTAAAACACATTGTGTGTATTAAAACAATTACATTTGGTTTACATTCAAACAACCTTCAAACACCAGATCTCAGCTAAGGTGCACTGCTTTTCATGGTTACATTACGTAATCATGGTGTTTTGAGACTTTCTACTATTTACAGTGTGGTTTAAAATCTTAGGAAACACAGATGCCAAACATACTGAAGTAGTTATGTAATCGATTGGAAGATGAAATGTGCAAATGTCACGTTGAGATTTGTTTTGGAGTCATATGCTGTTCTCATGTTTGCAACACTGTGATAGATCTTACTGTGTATGTTCTTTGTTAGTCAAAGGCAGTTACTTTTCTTGGAGAATATGTGTGAGTGTACGCCTTCAGGCCATATCATTTGTACGTTATGTGTGTTGTGGTGGCCAGAAGGAAACCCAGTCCCTCACCACGCAGCACAGTCACCTGCAGCACCATGGAGAGCACCATCAGAGGACGACACAAGGTCTGGGCTAAACAGTGGTGTTCAGGACCAAGGACAGCTCTAACACAGGTGTGCACCATTTCCCCTCTGACAGGGAGCCTCAGCTGCAGACTGTTGGGCCCAATTAGTAGCCACATAAAGAGAACAAAGAAGCCACAGTAGAGGGAGGCAGAGGCAGAGGCAGAGGCAGAGGCAGAGGCATGAGAAGAGAAGAGAAGAGAAGAGAAGAGAAGAGAAGAGAAGAGAAGAGAAGAGAGGAGAGGAGAGGAGAGGAGAGGAGAGGAGAGGAGAGGAGAGGAGAGGAGAGGAGAGGAGAGGAGATACAGAGTGTTGGATCCAGCCCAGCCCAGCCCAGGAACTCAACCACCCTCTCGGAGATAGAGGCCTGGTTAAGGACGTGAGTGAGATGAACCACCTTAACTAATCCTACACCTCTTCTGCCTCCCTTCCAGGAGTAAACTGATGCCACAAGGAGCAACCAGAAGAAGGAAGAGTTACCTAAGTTACAGTTTTCTCCCTTTCCCCTGCTTTATAATAAATAAAGAAACCTAAGTTTGCCCCACTGAAACTCTGCCCAGTGAGTGATTTGCTATGACCTCCAGAGGTAAAACCCTCCCAGTCTAGAAGGGAGAGGTTACTGTGTGTGTGTGTGTGTGTGTGTGTGTGTGTGTGTGTGTGCAGATGTAGGATCTTAATTTGAGCCAGTTTGCTAAAGGAAAATAATACTTCAGGTTATGTGAATTAGTATGTGGCTTATAAGCAATGGACATTTTTGTAGGGGTTGATATTTTTTGTTAGGACAAATAAAGTCTGACATTTGAAAGTGGAAAGTACAAACTTAAGAAGCCTCAGCAACAAAGAGTGATCATTAAGATCCCTCATCTGTATTTATATCAATGCTGTGTGTCCTCTCTCTGCCCCCTGCTTAGCACTCAGCATGACAGCCATGAAGAGGGGCTGAAACCAAAGCCTTGTGAACGTACAGCAGTCTATAGTAGTGTAGCTAGCTGTTAGCCGCTAGGCTATGATTCATACTGAGCTAGGGAATCGGGCATAGTCCTGTAAAGACCCAGCGGGGGACCACGGTACACCAATAAAAATGTTTTATGGGACAACTGTTCCCACAACAGCTCTTAGTGCACTCGGGGAGTTAGCCTCAGGTATCATTTAGAGGTCATGCTAATGCTAGCAGATGGTAGGCTAATGCTACGATATCTAGAGTAGGAGCTAGAGCCTACACCCAAAATATTGATGAGGTGCAAAGTTGGGGATAGTATTATACTTGATTATACTCCTGTTTCAATATTTTACTGAAAGAACCAACGTTTTGAAGTACCTTTACCCCTACAAAGGCACTTTGTACCGGAAGTGTGACTCAAATACATCTTATAAAGTAACAGTACTGTAGGCCAGGGTTTCCCAAAGTCGATCAGCTGATTCCAATAACCAACTCATCAAGTTTTGATTATTTGAATCAGCTGTGTAGTACTAGGGCAAAAACCAAAACGTGCACCGGGGGGGGGCCCTGGAGCAATGTTTTTTAGAGCATCTACAGATGGACAATTTGGACTATTCAAATAAAGTGTGACAGTGGCTACTGTGACATTTACAGCTGCGCAGCAAGAAAGTCAACCGAACCCTCTCTCGGCTTGTGATTTGTAAAGTGTATGTTCATATTATGTACAGTCAGTTTAGCTCAGGACTGGTTTGAATACCCAACTCTGCATTGTGAAATACTGTACCATTCAGTCTTTGTGACTGTACCAACAGCAACAACTGAATGCTTTCGGAAGAATGCAGCTATAGTGTTTCACACCAGGAGATACATAACACGAATGCCTCAACACCCACTAGCAGTACTTGAAACGGTATTAATAGCGAGCCATGTCAGTTAGCGCTGACCAGCTATGTTGAGTGACACTCAGCCTCTCTCCATCTGCTGCTGTTCACTGCGTGGTGCAGGTTGGCTCACTGCTGGGAGAGCGGGCTGTGGGCCTCTTCTGTTGCACCTGGAGCTGTGAACCAACAGGATCTGGACTTCTATTATGGGCTGCAGTGAGTCATAGATGTCTTTGGAGCAGTGTGTGTGTTTTTTGGGTTTTACTATCCTTGTGGGGCCCAGTAGTCCTCACAAGTATAGAAAACCAGGTGGGGACATTTCACCAGTCCCCACAAGAAAAATGCTATTTTAGGCTGAGGGTTTAGATTTAGGGTTAGAATTAGGGGTTAGGGAAAAAAGGATTTGAATGAGAATAAATTGTTTGGTGTGTGTGCGTGTGCAGAGCTTGCTCTCTTTTTTTCTCTAGCTGTCATTCTCTTGAGCCTCTCTCTTTCGTTCTCTCATACCTCTTTTGTTTTCACACTTTATTTATCTCTTGTATCTTTATTTTGCTATCTCACAAGTCATACATTTCTCTCTCTTCTTCTTTTCCTTTCTTGTCCCAGTAATGGGAAAATTGGAATGAGGGAATTGGGCCATTGGGCTTAGTCTGCTCCTTTTACTCCTCGTCCCTTGGCCAAGGCTGGAGGTCTGTTTTGGGGATTAGTCTACTTTGGAGGCTCAGTACTTCCAGCAATGCGACAAATCGGCTCACAGTCTGTTCGAAACATACAGAGGACATATTTTAATTTGTCAGCCACAACAGCTCAATGTTTGACTGCATGTGGTCGAAAGCAATAGAGGAATTCCAGAGATGTCCTACTTTATTTAGGCAAGAAGACACTAACTAAGAGACCATATTAGCTTAACTATGACTATAGTCACAAAATGTTTTTTACTTTGTATACTCCCTTATAAAAGAGATCTTCTGACCTCAATGGGACTTCCTGGGTAAATACTGTATCTTTACTTTTGAAATGTCAGACTCAATACAGTATTACAGCCAAGCTTCAGTTTATGTACTAGTTTATGCAGTTTATCCTACTGTTATAGATTGTACTGTACGTGAGTGAGGATGACTCATTCTTAGTGAGTGGGCCCAGTTCAAACACCACACCATACATTCACAATCAAACCAATGGCCACAGGAACTAGGAGGAGGGAAGTTGCCCTCATTTACTAGTAACTCTTAATTAGACTGGGCCATGCTGAACGAAGGGCTTCATCAAGACCAGGGGCCGGATTCACAAAACATTACTTTCGAAAAAACGTAAGAAGTTTCTTAAGGAAAAAAATAAGAAGTTCATAAGATAGTTCATAAATGCAATTCCTCAAAATGTTCTTAGGAATTTGTAGTTTTCTTAGGAACTTAAATATCTTTCTTAAGACCTTATGAATATCTTATGTGGCATTGACATTAGTGACGTGCTTGAAACCAATAAATAAGCCTATGTGACAGGGATGACAGGATTTGTCCCACTATAATAAAGTGTTGCTATTTCAATTTTATTACATAAATTTTTTTGTTTTATGTCTTGAGAATAAAACTATTTTAGTTGGCTCGCGAACCCTTGATACATACACAAATAAACTTAATTGTTCACGCATTATAGCCATCAGACTAACGTTAGCTATTTCAAAATCAAAAATGGATAACCTAGGAAAACGCAATAAAAACTTCAGTAAACAAGAGCTTGAAGTGTTGGTGGAGGAAATAGCAGCCAGGAAAAGGTTGCTGTTGGGGAGACTCAATAACTGTGGGGTCACTGCAGAGACCAAAAAGAGAGGATAGGCCAGAGTGGCCAAGTCTGTCTCTGCCGTCGGGGGTATGGCAAGGGACAGTGACGCCGTATGAATAAAAAAGTTTAAATAACTTCTTAGATTTGATGGAGACATTATACATCTTAGTACCTTATCAATTTATGATTTGTATCAATGTGGACGAGAGACAGGGGGAGCAGGGACAGAGTTTTTTTGCCTGAGCAACGCAACAAAGCTGGATCATTCTGGCAATGACACCTGCACCATCTACATGCTGCAAAGACTCCCTAACTCTTTGCCATTGTACACGATGGCCCATTGCTCTGAGACTTCCTTTGACCATGGGGCATCCTTGCCTTAACGGCGTTGACTTTCTGGTCTAACTCTTCATCTGACATATCAGAATAGCATTCCCTGACAGACAAAATGTTCTTTCATCCTTCTGTAAAAAAAAGCTAACCATTACACTGTCAAGAAATATGATTATATATCGACTATGAAACCAATAGGACATAGCCTGCTTATGAGTTGCCATGAAAGAATGTTAGAATATTTCAACTGAAAATGGGAAGTACAGGCATTCGTAGCTAAATGCTTTTGGTTAGCTTGATAATAATAATTGTATGATTTATCATTCTACGGTATGTATGTAATATAGTACAATGTTATGAACCGACACTGAATCGTAGGAGCTAACTGCTAGCTATGTAACAGTTGGAAGGATGAACCCCCTTTGCTGCTTACCTGAGATGCCATCATCACACAGTCCTTCTTCGTAGGTGTCCGCCATGACTTCCTTTGTGTCGGAAAGAAAGGCTGAACAGGTTGTAGCCAAACTGACACTGGAGAGTGGCTGATAGCGAAATGAAATTGTAGTTTTGTTTTCAAATAAAAAATGTGTTCTCTAAATTTTTCTGGGAAATAAAATGCATCAAGTTTTGAGCTCTATTACAAAATATTTGATTGCAAAAAATGTTTTTACTTTGATGCCTTATTTTTGCTTTCAGAACAATTATTTTTGATTGAAAAGAAAAAAAAAATCCTTTCATAAGAATTATTTTTGATTGAAAATAAAAACGTTTTGCTTTCGACAAAAAGACATCCATTTGTTGCAAGTGTGGGAGGGGGGCTAATAACTGAACAATAGACTATTCAACCTTTACAAAATAATAGTCTAATAGCGGAGCTAGGTGTGAAAAAAAACATCCTATCACAGACCAGATTTGCCCTGATGACCAAGGGGGAGTTTGAGCACTGCTTATGCTTTCGGGTCCCAATGCACTACTGTGTCTCTTATTGACAATGAAGGAGCAATACAAATCAAATAATAAACTGACAATTGTGCACAACTTCAAATGAAACAAGCAGGGAGCAGGCTTCGAACCCTCAACCTTCTTGCCCGAAGTCCAGCGCGCTATTGACTCTGCACCAAAAGCATGCTCAAGCCGCAGTCGATAGAGCGCGTCCTCGCGTCAATGTAATAAGGTAATGACTTTTCAAATAAGTTACCTTACATGTTATGTTGGCTGACAATTTGTTAGCTATGCTGTCCTTACGAACCACATAGCTTAACTAGTCAGGGAGCAGTGCATGAGGTGTCGGTTTTGGAGAGCCTGGCGTGCCCAAAGTAAAAGGCGTCCCATTCAGGCCCAGAAAATAGGATATGCATATATTTAGTACCATTGGATAGGAAACACTCTGAATTTTCCAGAACTGTTAACCATTTGTCTGTGACTGAATCAGAACGCATATAGCAGGCAAAACCCTGAGGAATTTTTGTCCTGGAAAAAGTGATTTTGACACATTGCTCATTTGGGAACCCCTCCCTATTGAAAATGACCATATATAGGCATATGAATGCAGTACACGTCGCTTCCTTATGATGTCAACAGCCTCGAGACGGTGTTTCCCTCCATTTTGGATGAATTTAGAGCAGAGAAAAACACCAAACAATGAAGACCTCTCTTTCTGAAAAAGTACCCGTTCTTGCGGCCTTGCGAGAAGTCACGGAGTGTCTTTGTAGCCTCGTTATTGATCAGTTTATATTCCGGCTGATTTATAATAGTAAATATACGTAAAAGTGTTCCTAAGGATACATTTAAAACTATGTTTGATTGTTCTTGGACAAGTTTATAGGTATAATTTGAGCGAGTTCGCGCCAGCGTTTCAATGGACTAGTGGAGGCTGTCGTTTCTGATTATAACGCGCAAACCAAATGGAGGATTTATGGATAAAATACGTTACTTTTTCTAATAAAAGAACCATGGATTGTCTTCGTTGGACACTTAGGATGACCTCAGCAGAAGTTCATCAACAGGTAATTGATTTGTTTTCGCTGTGAAATGTGTTATGTGTGTGCCATGATGGCTAATCGATACATGGCTATTGGAAAAATATGTGAGGTGCTAGCCTCAAACAATGAAATGTGCTGCTTTCGCCGTAAAGCCTTTTTGAAATCTGACAACGCTGTGATATTGCCAAGAAACAGAGCTTTTGATGAGTATGGAACACTTGTATATTGGTGGATGTTTAATAGTTCAACTTTAGAATTTTGAATTTGGCGCTTTAGATTTTCCCTGGTAGTGTCGGGACGAGCCCGCTAGCGACCCAGCAATCCCTGAGAAGATATCATTACAGCAGTATGTACCGGTTTGTTAGCTATCTACCTAACGTTAGAAGTTATACATCTAACTTGACAGTATATTAACTATAGGCTATCTAACTACCCAACGTTTATTGACTTGATTATTTCCATCATTCTTAGCTTAGCTAAATGGTTTAGTCGTTCTCAATGGACTTTCGGTTGCTTTCGTAAATTTGCTCTGGATAGCTAAACCGATTTCAGAGCACTCTTGTCTGAGTACCAGAGCGCAGAATAATGAATTTACGAGTGTTCAACACCCGTTGAATATGGCCTGTGTCAGTAAACGTTGGCAAAAAAAGTGTAATTAAATTGATTCCAGCAGCACAGTTACAGTCACCAACGCTCTGGTTAACACGAAAACTGCCTAACCAGCTCTGCTAGGGCAAGTAAAATGGTCAGAGTGGTCTAATTTGTGTCTGGAAAGCTCTAGCAAGCTATCCAACATTAGCTTGGGTGCTTGACTGCCATTGTAAGGCCAGAACGCACAAATCAACCCTACAACGTGAGAGCGAAATGGTCTGAATTTACAAACTGACAATCTGACAACGCTCTGAATTTATGAGCGTCACATTGTACAGCGCCATATTTTCCTTTCCATCCTAAGAAACACCATAATAATAATCAAATTAATTAAGCAAGTACCAGTCAAAAGTTTGGACACACCTACTCATTCCAGGATTTTTACAATAGTGAAGACATCACAACTATGAAATAACACAAACAAATATACGGGGTGGCAGTGTAGCCTAGTGGTTAGAGTGTTGGACTAGTAACCGAAAGGCTGCAAGTTCAAATCCCCGAGCTGTTTCCTCATTCTGCCCCTGCACAGGCAGTTAACCCACTGTTCCTAGGCCGTCATTGAAAATAAGAATTTTTTCTTAACTGACTTGCCTAGTAAAATAAAGGTCAAATTAAAAAAAAAAAAATTTAACACCGGTCTCCCATGTGCCCTCCCCATCTCTGGTAATGCCAATATGGAAAACTATCAAATGCTTCTCAAAGATGCCCTCTAGTGGTCAAACTAGCACTAACTTGCAGTAACAGAAAAAATGGTTGACAATTAAATGACGTGCCACAGAATGCTGCGGCAGCATGCACGCAAGGTGTGCTGCAACTTTTAAAGGAGGAACCACTGTAGACATGTTTTGACAAGCTTGTCATCGTCACTGACGTTTATAGCCACATGGGTCCCATCCACAGCACCAAGGACATTGGCCACCTAAAAAAAAATATTGTTTGGTGGTTATTTGTTCAGCTGCAGTTGATGGGAACTTGATAAATCTTTGCACATGACGACACAATGCATCACACACTGCATTAACCACCCGACTCACAGAGGACTGACTAACTCCCACTGTCCCTGCAAGCAAGGCTTGAAAGGATCCCGATGCTAGGAATCTCAGGGCTATCATGATTTGTAGGATGATTGGTAGAGGGCATGATCTCATCTAAACTGACTTTTTGGGATATAAAGAAGGAGTTTATCTAACATGTTATAGCTGGGACCCTTTGGATGACAAATCAGTGGAAGATTTTCAAAAAGTAAGGGAATATTTAATCGCTATTTTTGAATTTATTTTCCAACCTGTGCCAGTGGATTTTTTTGGATGTTGGGCGCCGTCCTCAAACAATCGCACGGCATGCTTTTACTGTAATTGCTACTGTAAATCGGACAGTGCAGTTAGATTAACAATAATTTGTATGTGTGCGTGTCCTGTGTGTGTCCTGTGTGTTTGTGTGTTTATGAGGGTTTTAATTAGTAAACTGCAGCTTCCATCATCACGCAGCCATTATACCGCTGCTCCCATCAAAAACCCATTTTCTATTACACTTTTGTTTATGGCTGCATATCTCTTTATGCAGCCATAAACAGAGAGTTGAATGAAAAGTATAACTCGGAGGGCACATCTCAAATCAGACTTTCTCCACATGTACCATTCCCAGACATCTCAATTTATCATAGTGCCTCATCAGAGAGAGCACCAGAACGAACAGACCCGGTATGTCCTCCTGGGGGTCAGCGGTGGGTGGACAGACACACCGACGGCCTTGTTGTCCAGGGGGCCAAGTGTATTAGTGGAATGCTGTGTGATTGTGTCGTTGTTTACTCTCCTGGACTCAGGAAGAGATTGTGTTATGTGGCAGATCTTTGTATTGATTTGTACCTTCTTGGAAAAAGAAAAAAAAAAAAAAACGTTGTCTTTGGTCTGGACATGTGTCTCTTTAAAACACTTCTTCCCATGCAGCTCTAACTCTTTCCATGGTCTTTAACTCACTTAGAATCACAGTCATAGAGAGAGAGAGAGAGAGAGAGACCAGTGATTTAGTGTTCTTATAGCAGTGGGGAGGAAAAGAGAGCCTACTCACTCTTTTTATCTCCCTCTATTTCTCGAACACAAACTCACTCTTTTAACTCTCCTTTCTATTTCTTACCTTTCTTTTTGAAAGGCACAGTGTTTATTTATAAAAGTTATGACAGACATTGTGGGAAAAGCTGTGGAGCCAGGAAGATATGGACAAAACAAGTTTGTGAGGCCCACTAAACAAAAATGGCCACGTTGACATCAGAAAGTCTAGTCCATTATAAATCAGCCCCTGCTTTCTCCTTCCTTCATCCTCTCTTTGTGCTTTTTTTTCCTGTTTTATCCTTTTTCAGGGGTTTTAACATTTTATTTTCCCCCTGCTTGTAGTGTGCCAGACAAATAACATTTAATAGTCATATTATATTGAAAATACAAAAACGTGAAAATAATGAAGGCAGCAACGGTTAATGCAGCCCCGCTGTTTTATTTATTTTATGAGGCGAAGAAGAAAATAAAAAAATACCCAGAATAATATGAGTCTCTGCTTGAAGTCTTATGCCCCATCCTCCATCGCCGACACAGAATCCCTTTTTTATATAAGGACCCACAGTTGACAGTGCATGTCCGATAAAAAAACAAGCCATGAGGTCAAAGGAGTTGTCTGTAGAGCTTGAGAAAGGATTATGTCGAGGCACAGATCTGGGGAAGGGTACCAAAACATTTCTGCAGCATTGAAGGTCCCCAAGAACACAGTGGCCTCCGTCATTCTTAAATGGAAGAAGTTTGGAACCACCAAGACTCTTCCTAGAGCTAGCGGCCCAGCCAAACTGAACAATCGGTCAGGAAGGTCAGGAAGGTGTACAAAGGATCCGATGGTCACTCTGACAGAGCTCCAGAGTTCCTCTGTTGAGATGGGAAAACCTTCCAGAAGGACAACCATCTCTGCAGCACTCCACCAATCAGGCCTTTATTGTAGAGTGGCCAGACGGAAGCCACTCCTTAGTAAAAGGCACATGACAGCCCACTTGGAGTTTGCTAAAAGGCACCTAAAGGACTCTCTGACCATGAGAAACAATATTCTCTGGTCTGAAGAAACCAAGATTGAACTCTTTGGCCTCAATGCCAAGCGTCACATCTGGAGGAAACCTAGCACCATCCCTATTGTGAAGCAAGCATGGTGGCAGCATCATGCAGTGAGGATGTTTTTTTTTCAGCTGCAGGGACTTGGAGACTAGTCAGGATCGAGAGAAAGATGAACGGAGCAAAGTACAGAGATCCTTGATAAAAACTTGCTCCAGAGCTCTCAGGACTTCAGACTGGGGCGACGGTTCACCTTCCAACAGGACAACGACTCTAAGCACAAAGCCAAGACAACACAGGAGTGGCTTCGGGACAAGTATCTGCATTTCCTTGAGTGGCCCAGCTAGAGCCCGGACTTGAACCCGATCGAACAACTCTGGAGATGCCTGAAAATAGCCGTGCAGCAACGTACCCCATGAAACCTGGCAGAGCTTGAGAGCATCTGCAGAGAAGAATGGTAGATATTCCCCAAATACAGGTGTGCCAAGCTTGTAGTATCATACCCAATAAGACTCAAGGCTTTAATCTCTGCTTAAGGAACTTCAACAAATTACTGAGTAAAGAGTCTGAAAACTTATTTAAATGTGATTTCAGTTTTTATTATTAATAAATTAGCAAACATTTCTAAAAACCCATTTTTTATTTGTTATTATGGGGTATGGTGTGTAGATTAAAATGGGAAAAAGCCATTCAATCAATTTTTGAATAAGGCTGTAACATAACAAAATGTGGAAAAAGTCAAGCAGTCTGAATACTCTCTGAATGCACTGTATGTCGCAAGTAAAGCCTTGGGTAGCGAGTTGATACAATTCCAAATCTGTAAAGAATACATTTTTCAGCTTTTTTGGAGGCTCCCTCAATTTGCTTTTTTAGTACTATGTCTGTCAATCTTATTCAATGTATGATTTAGGTCACCTGCTAAAATAATAGTTAATGTCTGGATATGATCTAATTTAGCTTGTATTCTATCTAAAAACCCCAGATTTTCCCATGGTGGAATATACAATAATTGTTCACCATTCAAGGAATCTGCCCGGCTCCATGTGCTTGGATATCAGGGAAAATTGTGAATTCCTATTTATCAGGACGCCTTCACCTCTGCTGTTACTACAGTAGATGGCAGCATAGGCCTCTCCCACCCAGCTCCTCTTTAAATATTAAATGTCCCCATTTTTTTAAATGTAACTCTTGCAACAAAAAAAACACATCTGCTGATAGTATCTTTAATTAAGTATTCAATAACTATATGTTTTTTTTTTTTTTTAAATGTATCATGGAGCCCGGGCAGATTCTATGAGATTTTGTTGGTCTTTATAGAATCAAGGTAAACCTTCTGTTCTGTCTATCAACGCCACACACCCATTCTCTTCCGCCCTCCTACACATTTTCACCATCCTTCACTCTCCCATTCATATGCACAGACACATACAGTGCTTTCAGAAAGTATTCATTTTATTTACATTTTGTTACGTTACAGCCTTATTCTAAAATTGATTCAATTATCCCCCCATCAATCTACACACAATACCCCATAATGACAAAGCAAAAACAGGTTTAGACATTTTTGCAAATGTATTATATATTAAAAACTGAAATATCACAATTACATAAGTATTCAGACCCTTTACTATGAGACTCGAAATTGAGCTCAGGTGCATCCTGTTTCCATTGATCATCCTTGAGATGTTTCTCTCTTCCATAGATCGTGCACTTCAGGAAACAGCAGAGGGAGCACCCCCATATCCACATTGACGGGACAGGAGTGGAGAAGGTGGAAAGGTTTAAGTACGCCGAGGAACACATCACGGACAAACTGAAATGATCCACCCACACAGACAGTGGTGAAGAAGGCCCAACAGCGCCTCTTCAACCTCAGGAGGCTGAAGAAATGTGGCTTGTCACCTAAAACCCTCACAAACTTGTACATATCACAATTGAGAGCATCCTGTCAGTCTGTATCACCGCCTGGTACGGCAACTACACTGCCCACAACTGCAAGGCTCTCCAGAGGGTGGTGCGGTCTGCCCAACGCATCACCGGGGGGCAAACTACCTGCCCTTCAGGACACCTACAGCACCCAATGTCAGAGGAAGGCCAAAAAGGTCATCAAGGACAACAACAACCCGAGCCACTGCCTGTTCACTCCACTACCATCTAGAAGGCGAGGTCAGTACAGGTGCATCAAAGCTGGGACCAAGGCCATCAGACAGCAGTGGTGTCGGCTTTTTGGAGAGTCAGGCGTGCCCAAAGTAAAATGCCTGCCACTCAGGCCCAGAAACTAGGATATGCACATAATTAGTACTATTAGATAGGGAACACTCCGAAGTTTCTAAAACTGTTAAAATAATGTCTGAGTATAACAGAACTGATATAGCATGTGAAAACCCGAGGAATTTCTGTCCAATTATTATTTATTTTTTTTTACATTTCCTCAGTTTGATAGGCTTCCTATTGAAATTCCAGTATAATAGCTCCCAGATTGCAGCACCTATGGCTTCCACTAGATGTCAACAGTCTTTAGACAGTGTTTCAAGGCTTTATCATGGAAGACAACCGAACAGAAGAAGAATTGGTGAAAGAACCACGGATGTCAACTTTTCCTGGGCGCGAGACCGTGAGCGCGCTCCTTTTTATTTTCCTTTTCCTTTTATTTTCCTTTTTATAGTTCAGGATATCATCCGTGTAAAATCGAATCGTTAATATTCATAAAAGTATACCTAAGGATACATTATAAATGATGTTTGATTTGTTTGGGCAAAGTTGATAGGTATAATTTGAACGCTTTCTCTTCACTGTACAACGTGCGACTCGGTGGTGGATTTTCTGAACGTAACGCGTCAACCAAACTGAGATTTATGGATATAATAAATGACTTTTTTCTAACAAAAGAAGCATGGATTGTCTTGCTTGTACACTTCGGATGCCCTCAGCAGAAGATCTTCAAAAGGTAAGTGATTTATTTTAGCTCTTAAATGTGTTTGTGTGACCCGCGCTGGTTATAGATGTATGCTAATGCATAAAATATGAGAGGTGCTATCCTCAAACAATCAAATGTTGTGCTTTCGCCGTGAAGCCTTTTTGAAATCTGACAACGCTGTGATATTGCCAAGACTCAGAGCTTTTGATGACTATGCAACACTTGTATATTGATGAATGTTTAATAATTCAACTTTTGGCGCCGTTCATTTCACCGGGTAGCGTCGGGAACGGGCGCCCCAGCGTTTCGTAATGATGCTTAAGAGGTTAAACAACCATCACTAACACAGAGAGGCTGCTGCCTACATACAGACTTGAAATTATTGGCCACTTCAATAAATGGATCACTAGTCACTTTAATAATGCTTTCATATCTTGCATTACACATCTCATATGTATATACTGTATTTTGTACCATCTATTGCATCTTGCCTAAGCCGCTCGGTCATCGCTCATCCATACATTTATATGTATATATTCTTATTCCATCCCTTTACAGTCGCTTACAAAAGTATTCACCCCCTTGGAATTTTTCCTACCTGGAAATAAAATAGATTTTTGGGGGGTTTGTATCATTTGATTTACACAACATGCCTACCACTTTGAAGATGCAAAGTATTTTATATTGTGAAACAAATAAGAAATAAGACAAAAACAGAAAACTTGAGCATGCATAACTTTTCACCCCCCCAAAGTCAATACTTTGTAGAGACACCTTTTGCAGCAATTACAGCTGCAAGTCTCTTGGGGTATGTCTCTATAATCTTGGCAAATCTAGCCACTGGGACTTTTGCCTATTCTTCAAGGCAAAACTGCTCCAGCTCCTTCAAGTTGGATGGGCTCCGCTGGTGTACAGCAATATTTAAGTCATACCACAGATTCTCAATTGGATTGAGGTCTGGGCTTTGACTAGGCCGTTCCAAGACATTTAAATGTTTCCCCTTAAACCACTCAAGTGTTGCTTTAGCAGTATGCTTAGGGTCATTGTCCGGCTGGAAGGTGAACCTCCGTCCCAGTCTCAAATCTCTGGAAGACTGAAACAGGTTTCCCTCAAGAATTTCCCTGTATTTAGCACCATCCATCATTCCTTCAATTCTGACCAGTTTCCCAGTCCCTGCCGATGAAAAACACGATGATGCTTGATGCTTCACTGTGGGGATGGTGTTCTTGGGGTGATGAGAGGTGTTGGGTTTGCGCCAGACATAGTGCTTTCCTTGATGGCCAAAAAGCTACATTTTAGTCTCATCTGACCAGAGCACCTTCTTCCATATGTTTGGGGAGTCTCCCACATGCCTTTTGGCGAACACCAAACGTGTTTGCTTATTTTTTTCTTTAAGCAATGGCTTTTTCTGGCCACTCTTCCGTAAAGCCCAGCTCTGTGGAGTTTACGGCTTAAAGTGGTCCTATGGACAGATACTCCAATCTCCGCTGTGGAGCTTTGCAGCTCCTTCAGGGTTATCTTTGTTGCCTCTCTGATTAATGCCGTTCTTGCCTGGTCTGTGAGTTTTGGTGGATGGCCCTCTCTTGGCAGGTTTGTTGTGGTGCCATATTTTTTCACATTTTTATAATGGATTTAATGGTACGTGGGATGTTCAAAGTTTCTGATTCTTTTTGTACTTCTCCACAACTTTGTCCCTGACCTGAGCTCCTTGGTCTTCGAGGTGCCACTTGCTTGGTGGTGCCCCTTGCTTAGTGGTGTTGCAGACGCTGGGGCCTTTCAGAACAGGTGTATATATACTGAGAGCATGTGACATATCATGTGACACTTAGATTGCACACAGGTGGACTTTATTTAACTAATTATGTGACTTCTGAAGGTAATTGGTTGCACCAGATCTTATTTAGGTGCTTCATAGCAAAGGGCGTGAATACATATGCACGCACCATTTTTCCGGTTTTATATTTCATAATTTCTTGACTATTTTGTGTATGTCCATTACATGAAATCCAAATACAAATCCATATAAATTACAGGTTGTAATGCAACAAAATATAATGTATGTATTAGGTAGTTGTTGTGGAATTTTTGGATTACTGTTAGATTTTACTGCACTGTCGGAACTAGAAGCACAATCATTTCGCTACACATGCAATAACATCTGCTAACCATGTGTATGTGACCAATAACATTTGATTTGATAACTTGGAGTCCACCTGTGGTAAATTCAATTGATTTGACCTGATTTGAAAAGGCACACGCCTGTCTATTTAAGGTCCCACAGTTGACAGTGCATGTTAGATCTGTTTTGTATATTCAGTGTATACTGTATGTTGAAGAAGGTGAGGCTCAAGCTGCATCCCTATCTCACTTGTTGTTTGTGTAAATTGATTTTATAATGTATGTTTTCCCAAAAACTGCTTTCCTTCAATTTATATAGCAGACTCTCAACTTGAGTCAAACTTTTTTTGAAGTCAACAAAGCATGAGAAAACGTTGCATTTGTTTTATTTTATGTGTTTGTCAATTAACATGTGTAGGGTGAATACGTGTTCTGTCGTATGGTAATAGAATTTGACATTTGCTCAGGACAGTGTTTTCACTGACGAAATTTAGGAGTCTGCTGTTAATGATAATGCAGATGATTTTCCTAAGGTTGCTTTTGACGCATATCCCACAGTAGTTATTGGAGTCGAATTTGTCAACATTTTTGTGGATTGGGGTGATTGGCCATCTGTATATTTTATAATAACATTTAGGATACCATCAACACCACAGGCCTATTTGGGTTGTCTTTGTAGTTAATGCAATGTAATTGGATAATCCAGTGGGTTCTGGTAGTCTTTAATAGGTGATTCTAAGATTTGTAATTGATCATGTACCTGTATATGTTTTTGCTGCTTGTTCTTTGTTATAGGGCCACAAGTCAATCAATCACGCTCCACATAGATAGATATGTGTTTGTTTCTTCAAGTCTTCAATTACATTGAGCTTATTTCTGACTTGCTGTTCCTTCTTTCTGTACTATTTTAGTGTTTCACCATAGTGAAGGCATAGGTTCAGGTTTTTGGGGTTTCTGTTTTTGGTTGGATAGGTTTGGTTGGCCAGGAATCCACCTTCACTATTGCAGTTTAACATTTAGTCCAGGACGTAGTCTAAAGGGGATGGAATTTGTTGTTGGGGATAATCTTTTGATAGGTTTCTTTCATCTGTAGCATTTCTTATCAGCATGCGGTTTGGCTTTGATGCCTCATGGTTGTGTATTGCTCTGTTCAAATGGTTTGTCTTTCTTTTACAGGACCAGTACCCGGACAGAGGGGAAATAGTGCTGTCCTCCGACGACCTTGAAATGGTGCTACATGTGGAACGAAATCGGTAAGTGTGAGTGCGCTTGTGTATGTCTTTGTGCTCGTGCGTAAATGAGTGTGTGCGTGTGTGTGTGTGTCTGTATCGTAGAGGCCAGACCTTTTCCCATTATGGGCAGTTCGATGTGAAAAGACCCATGAGAGTTATCGTGAAGTTCAGAAGAGCACATCAAATTTGGTGTCAAATGAAAGCCAAGACATATACATTTTTTCAACCATTTCCCATCCTAAAAATTAGGAAGAAGGCTTTGATCTCTGATCAAACAGATGGAAAAGGGGTCTTGGAAAACATCTTGCAGAAAAAGTATTAAAAATACACAATAATGTTGAAGTAAATATCCCTGCCAACTAATATCAACATTTATATTTTGGGGCGGCAGGTAGCCTAGTGGTTAGAGCGTTGGGCCAGTAACCGAAAGGTTGCTAAATCGAATCCCCGAGCTGACAAGGTCGTTCTGCCCCTGAACAAGGCAGTTAATCCACTGTTCCTAGACCATCATTGTAAATAAGAATTTGTTCATAACTGACTTGCCCAGTTAAATAAAGGTTAAATAATAAAAATTAAAAAAAAACAGAAATGCTTTCTGTAAATGTAAGAAATATTGCCTAGTGTCTTGTCATTCTGTTACCAAAAACACACATATATTTTTTTATACTTTTAAAATGTAATACTTTTTTTTAACTTTTTTGAAAGTTCACAGAAGTAACACTTAAAGGAAGACCCACTAATTAGTTATAGTGTTTTTACTTATAACAATTTGGTTTATGATTTATTAAGTGATTCAAACGTGTCATTCTGTTACCAAATCAGTAACAGAATATCTTTATTATTGTCCAGTCATGTGGTCATTGAAAGACATTTCTTCGGGATCGGTTGAGCTAACGTAGGCTAATGCGATCAGCATGTGGTTATAAGAAACAAGAGATTTTCTCAGGACATAGACATATCTGATATTGGCAGAAAGCTTAAATTCTTGTTAATTTAACTGCACTGTTCAATTTACAGTAGCTATTACAGTGAAATAATACCATGCTATTGTTTGAGGAGAGTGCACAATTTTGAACATGAAAAGTTATTAATAAACAAATTAGGCACATTTGGGCAGTCTTGATACAACATTTTGAACAGAAATGCAATGGTTCTTGGATCAGTCTAAAACTTTGCACATACACTGCTGCCATCTAGAGCCCAAATATAAATTGCATCTGGGCTGGATTAATACATTATGGCCTTTCTCTTGCATTTAAAAGATAATGGTACAAAAAAATACAAAAAATTTCTTTGTATTATCTTTTACCAGATCTATTGTGTTATATTCTCCTACATTCCTTTCACATTTCCACAAACTTCAAAGTGTTTCCTTTCTTATGGTACCAAGAATATATGTCTTGCCTGTCATTGTAATATTTTATTTTTATTTAACCTTTATTTAACTAGGCAAGTCAGTTAATAAGAACAAATTCTTATTTACAATGACGGCAAACCCTAACCCAGACAACGCTGGGCCAATTGTGCACCGCCTATGGGACTTCCAATCACTGTCGGTTGTGATACAGCCTGGAGTGTAGTGACACCTCTAGCACTGAGATGCAGTGCCTTAAACCGCTGCGCCACTCGGGAGCCCAAATCAGAGGGCTAATATAAAGACTATGCATGCCAGTCTCTCTTGGCTAAGAGTTGAGGACAAACTGACTGCGTCACTTCTTGTTTTTATAAGAAACATTGTGTTAAATCGTTTGCATAGTCAACTTACACACAGCTCTGACACACACACCTACCCCACCAGACTTGCCACCAGGGGTATTTTCACAGTCCCCAAAACCAGAACATATTCAAGAAAGCATACAGTATTATATAGAGCCATTATTGCATGGAACTTCCTTCCATCCCATATTGCTCAAATGCAAACCTGGTTTAAAAAAAACAGATAAAGCAACACCTAACGGCACAACGCCGCTCCCCTGAGGTCCTGAGCACTCTGGAGCAGGTTTTCTTCAAGGATCTCTCTGTACTTTGCTCCGTTCATCTTTCCCTCAACCCTGACAAGTCTCCCAATACCTGGCATTGAAAAACATCCCCCACAGTATGATAATGCCACCACCATTCTTCACCGTAGGGATGGTGCCATGTTTCCTCCAGACGTAACGCTTGGCATTCAGGCCAAAGAGTTCGATCTTCGTTTCATCAGATCAGAGAATCGTGTTTCTCATGGTCTGAAAGTCCTTCCTTTTGGCAAACTCCAAGTTGTCATGTGCCTTTTACTGAGGGGTGGCTTTCCGTCTGGCCACTCTACCAAAAAAGCCTGATTGGTGGAGTGCTGCAGAGATGGTTGTCCTTCTGGAAGGTTCTCCCATGTCCACAGGGGAACTCTGCAGCTCTATCAGAGTGGCCATGGGGTTGATGGCCACCTCCCTGACCAAGACCCTTCTCCCCCGATTGCTCAGTTTATTCGGGCGGCCAGCTTTAGGAAGAGTCTTGGTGCTTCCAAACTTCTTCCATTTAAGAATGACGGAGGCCACTGTGTTCTTGGGGACCTTCAATGCTGCAGAAATGTTTTGGTACCCTTCCCCAGATCTGTGCCTCGACACAATCCTGTCTCAGGGCTCTACGAAAACTTCCTTCGACCTCATGGCTTGGTTTTTGCTCTGACATGCACTGTCAACTGTGGAACCATATATAGACAGGCGTGTGCCATTCCAGATCAATTCCAATCAATTGAATTTAGCACAGGTGGACTCCAATCAAGTTGTAGAAACATCTCAAGGATGATCAATGGAAACAGGATGGATCTAAGCTCAATTTCGAGTCTCAAAGCAAAGGGTCTGAATACTTACGTATCTAAATAGGGTATTTCTGTTTTTCTGTTTTCACTTTGTCATTATGGGGTATTGTGTGTAGATAGAGGACAATTTTTTATTTAATACATTTTAGAATAAGGCTTTATCATATTTGTTTTGCTGCTAGATAAGCAAAGCAATATTAAAGTTGAACACGTGTTTTCATTTTGTACTTTCATTAGTGTCTGAGCCCTATACAGTTATTGTTCACCCACTGCATGAAATGAATGATCTACAGTGCCTTGCAAAAGTATTCATCCCCCTTGGCGTTTTTCCTATTCTGTAGCATTACAACGTGTAATTTAAATGGATTTTTATTTGGATTTCATGTAATGGACATACACAAAGTAGTCCAAAGAGGTGAAGTGGAATGAAAAAAATTACTTGTTCAAAAAATGCTAAAAAAAAATGTAACGGAAAAGTGGTGCATGCATATGTATTCACCCCCTATGAAGCACCTAAATAAGATCTGGTGCAACCAATTACCTCCAGAAGTCAAAGCCCAGTCCAATTGAGAATCTGTGGTATGACTTAAAATTGCTGTATATCAGCGCAACCCATCCAACTTGAAGGAGCTGGAGCACTTTTGCCTTGAAGAATGGGCAAAAATCCCAGTGGCTAGATGTGCCAAGCTTATGGAGACATACAGTTGAAGTCCAAAGTTTACATACACATAGGTTGGAGTCATTAAAAATCGCTTTTCAACCACTCCACAAATTTCTTGTTAACAAATTATAGTTTTGGCAAGTTGGTTAGGACATCTACTTTGTGCATAATGCAAAAAAAAAATCCAATTGTTTACAGACAGATTATTTCACATATAGTTCACTATCACAATTCCAATAGGTCTGTCACGTCCAGGCCTGGGTTAGCAGGCTGGTGTTTAGTTTGTCTTTAGTTTAGGAGGGTTTTGTGGGTCTTTGTTTTGAAATAGTATGTTTAGTGGTGTGTGCACTTTTAGCCACACCGGTGTTACGATCTTCGCTTGTTTATTGTTTTGCCAGTTACGTAAATAAAGTATGTATACTGGATACCTCGCTGCGCCTTGGTCCGTCACTCAGGAAGGTCGTGACAGAATGACCCACCATAAAAGGACCAAGCAGCGAAAGAGCCAGGATTTCTGGACTTGGGAGGAAATCCTGGCTGGAGAGGGACCCTGGACCCAGCCTGGGGAGTATCGCCGTCCTAAAGAGGAGCTGGAAGCAGCAGCGGCGGAGCGGCACTATTATGAGGAGAAGTATGGTGTATGGACACCCGATCGGGAGAAATATGCTGGAACACGCCTGGCGAGGAAGCCCGAGAGGCAGCCCCCCCCAAAAAAATTGTGGGGGCACACGGGGAGTTTGGCTGGTGCAGTTTGGAGACCTGAGCCAACTCCTCGCGCTTTCCGGAGGGAGCGTCGCACTGGTAAGACACAGTGTTATGCGGTGAAGCGCACGGTGTCTCCAGTGAGCGTTCACAGCCCGGTGCGCGACTTGCCAGCTCCTTGCATCTGTCATGCTAGGGGGAGTTGGCAGCCAGGAAAGAGGGCGTTGGCTCAGCGCTCCTGGTCTCCGGTGCGCCTCTTCTGGCCAGGATATCCTGCGCCGGCTCTGCGTGCGGTGTCTCCGGTTCGTGCCCACAGCCGGGTGCGCGACATTCCAGCTCCCCTCATCTGTGAGGCCAGGGTGAGAGTGCAGCCTGGAAGAATGGTGCCGGCTCTGCGTGCTAGGTCTCCAGTGCGCCTACTTGGACCTAAATATCCTGCGCCGGCTCTGCGTGCGATGTCTCCGGTTCGCGCCCACAGCCCGGTGCGCGACATTCCAGCTCCCCTCATCTGTGAGGCTAGGGTGAGTGTGCAGCCTGGTTGGATGGTGCCGGCTCTGCGATCCAGGTCTCCTGTGCACGTCGTGGGTCCAGCACGTCCTGTCCCTGTTTCACGCTCCAGGATCCCTGTGCGCGTCGTGGGCCCAGCACGTCCTGTCCCTGTTCCACACACCAGGATCCCAGTGCGCATCATGAGCCCAGCACGGCCTGTTCCCGCTCCCCGCTCCAGAGTCCCAGTGCGCCTCGTGAGCCCAGCACGGCCTGTTCCTGCTCCCCGCACCAGAATCCCAATGCACATCATGAGCCCAGCACGGCCTGTTCCCGCTCCCCGCTCCAGAGTCCCAGTGCGCCTCGTGAGCCCAGCACGGCCTGTTCCCGCTCCCCGCACCAGAATCCCAATGCACATCGTGAGCCCAGTACGGCCGGTTCCTGCTTCCTGCACCAGAGTCCCAGTGCGCTTCGTGAGTCCAACACAGCCCGTTCCTGCTCCCCGCACCAGAGTCCCAGTGCGCTTCTTGAGTCCAGCACAGCTTGTCCCTGCTTCACGCATCAGGTCCCCTGTGAGCATCGAGAGCTTGGTACGAACTGTTCCGGCTTCTAGCCCCAGGCCTCCGGTGCGTGATCTCGGGCCAGCATGGGAGCCGCCACCTAGGACAAAGAGACCCACCCGAGGACCCACCCCATGGACTTTTTGGCGCTGTCGGAGTCCGCGCCTTTGGGGGGGGGGGTAATGTCACGTCCAGGCCTGGGTTAGCAAGCTGGTGTTTAGTTTGTCTTTATTTTAGGAGAGTTATGTGGGTCTTTGTTTTGAAATAGTATGTTTAGTGGTATGTGCACTTTTAGCCACACCGGTGTTACGATCTTCGCTTGTTTATTGTTTTGCCAGTTATGTAAATAAAGTCATTATACTGGATACCTCGCTGCGCCTTGGTCCGTCACTCAGGAAGGTCACGACAAGGTCAGACGTTTACATACACTAAGTTGACTGTGCCTTTAACTTCTTAGGGAGCGGTGGGGCGAATTATTAAACATCCACCAATATACAAGTGTTTCATACTCATCAAAAGCTCTGTTTCTTGGCAATATCACAGCGTTGTCAGATTTCAAAAGGCTTTACGGCGAAAGCAGCACATTTGATTGTTTGAGGGTAGCACCTAACATATTTTTGCCATTACCATAATTTCATAAGCCTCCACGGTTCACAAAAAACACATTTCACAGCGAAAACAAATCAATTACCTGTTGAAGAACTTCTGCTGAGGGCTTCCCAAGTGTCCAATGAAGACAATCCATGGTTCTTTTGTTAGAAAAAGTTATGTATTATATCCATAAATCGCTCCCTCTGGTTTATTCTTTGGAGAAATTTCCAAACGCCTGAAGGTACCACGTTCACCTGTACAAACAATAATACGCAAGTATAAACACAATGGGACCACGCAGCCGTCATACTGCTGAGGAAGGAGACGCGTTCTGTCTCCTAGAGATGAATGTACTTTGGTGCGAAAAATGCAAATCAATCCCAGAACAACAGCAAAAGACCTTGTGAAGATGCTGGAGGAAACAGGTACAAAAGTATCTATATCTACAGTAAAACGAGTCCCATATCGACAAAACCTGAAAGGGCGCTCAGCAAGGAAGAATCCACTGCTCCAAAACTGCAACTGCACATGGGGACAAAGTACTTTTTGGAGAAATGTCCTCTGGTCTGATGAAACAAAAATAGAACTGTTTGGCCATAATGACCATCGTTATGTTTGGAGGAAAAAAGTGAGGCTTGCAAGCCAAAGAACACCATCCCATCCGTGAAGCACTCGGGTGAAAGCATCATGTTGTGGGGGTGCTTTGCTGCAGGAGGGACTGGTGCATTTCACAAAATAGGTGGCATCATGAGAACGGAAAATTATGTGGATATATTGAAGCAACATCTCAAGACATCAGTCGGGAAGTTAAAGCTTGGTCGCAAATGGGTCTTCCAAATGGACAATGACCCCAAGCAAACTTCCAAAGTTGTGGAAATGGCTTAAGGACAACAAAGTCAAGGTACTGGAGTGGCCATCACAAAGCCCTGACCTCAATCGTATGGAACATTCGTGGGCAGAACTGAAAAGGCGTGTGCGAGCAAGGAGGCCTACAAACCTGACTCAGTTATACCAGCTCTGTCAGGAGGAATGGGCAAAAATTCACCCAACTTATTGTGGGAAGCTTGTTGAAGGCTACCCAAATGTTTGACCCAAGTTAAACAATTTAAAAGCAATGCTACCAAATACTAATTGAGTGTATGTAAACTTCTGACCCACTGGGAATGTGATGAACGAAATAAAAGTTGAAATAAATCATTCTCTCTACTATTATTCTGACATTTCACATTCTTAAAATAAAGTGGTGATCCTAACTGACCTAAGACAGGGAATTCTTACTAGGATTAGATGTCAGGAATTGTTAAAACTGAGTTGAAATGTTTTTGGCTAAGGTGTATAAAATTTCTGACTTCAACTGTATCCCAAGAGACTTGCAGCTGCAATTGCTGTGAAAGGTGGCTCTACAAAGTATTGACTTTGGGGGGGGGGTGAAAAGTTATGCACGTTCAAGTAAAAAAAAAAAAGAATTCTTGTTTGTTTCACAAGAAAAAATATTTTGCATCTTCAAAATGGTAGGTATGTTGTGTATATCAAATGATACAATCCCACCCAAAATCTATTTTAATTCCAGGTTGTAAGGCAACAGAATAGGAAAAATGCCAAAGGGGGTGAAAATTTCGCAAGCCACTGCATGTCCAGTTTATTTTTGGATGCAATGTTCAGACATTCACAGAATTACATGCAGTATAACAATTCTCACCCAAATCGTGAAAAAGTAGGCTACATTAGTTGTAGTGCTAACTGAGGAAACACAAGCGGTCATATTTAGCTAACTCTCGGTTGACATGAACCATAATACGAATTAGCTAATAGCAATAACTATTTACAATTCATCACATCATGGGTGACCTCACCAGTGATCGAAATAATTGAGTAAACGCTTTCTAAAAATCTAAAGTAATCCGACGATAGTTAGTTTGTGCGAGCCGCCATGTTTGTTTTTTCATGTCAACCATAGGTAAGAGATTACAAGATGAGTTTGGTCTGTTTGCAGTATAAATGTTGAAGGGGGTGTGTTGTCTAACATCATTCACTTCCGGAAGTTTACTCGAAAGACGAGTGAACCATCGCTTCACTTCGTTTTGTTATAACATCTCTGGTCTGACAGACATTTACGTGAAACCAGAATGCATTGTATGACGTCAACAAACATGGCGCCACACATAGCTGGCAATTAGCTTAGCATTTGCTCATCATAATCAGTACAACATTCCATTACAATCTGTGCAAGAATTGGAATGCATGATTTGTCACCAGTACTTGAAAATGTGAATAAAACAGTGAATACATTATGCTCCATACGTACGCACATAGATACATACATACAGCTTGCTACAGTAGAAACAAAAACACGATATACAGAAACTATAATGATAATGTAATAAGGTACCGATAGGAAGACACGCGTCCAATGTTATTATTTGTAGTTAAGGCAATGCGGGTCCCTTATACCAAACCATCTCAATTGGGTTGAGGTTGGGTGATTGTGGTGGCCAGGTCATCTGATGCATCACTCTATCACTCTTCTTCTTGGTCAAAGAGCCTTTACACAGCCTGGATGTGTGTTGGGTCATTGTCCTGTTAAAAGAACAGTTGATAGTCCCAATAAGCACAAACCAGATGGGATGGCGAATCGCCACAGAATGCTGTGGTAGCCATGCTGCTTAAGTGTGCCTTGAATACTAAGTAAATCACAGTCATTGTCACCAGCAAAGCATCCCCATAACATCACACCTCTATGCTTCACATGGAAACCACACATGCGGAGATCATCTGTTCACCTCACCTACTCTGCGTCTCACAAATACATGGTGGTTGGAGCCAAAAATCTCAAATCTGGACTCATCAGACCAAGCAAGTCTTTCTTATTATTGGTGTCCTTTAGTAGTGGTTTCTTTGCAGCAATTTGTCCATGAAGGCCTGATTCATGAAGGCCTGATTCATGCAGTCTCCTCTGAACAGATGATTTTGAGATGTGTCTGTTACTTTAACTCTGTGAAGCATTTATATGGGCTGCAATCTGAGGTGCATTTAACTCATGAATGTATCCTCTGCAGCAGAGGTAACTCTGGGTCTTCCTTTTGTGACGGTCTTCATAAGAGCCAGTTTCATCATTGCACTTGAGTTCTTCAAAGTTTCCTGATTGACTGACCTTCATGTCTTAAAGTCATGATGGACTGTCATTTGTCTTTGCTTATTTGAGTTGTTCTTGCCATAATATGGACTTGGTCTTTTACCAAATAGGGCTATCTTATATATACCACCCCTACCTTGTCACAACACAACTGATTGGCTCAAACGCATTAAGAAGGAAATACATTCCACACCTGTTAATTGAAATGGGTGGCTACTTTGAAAACTCTAAAATCTAAAATATGTAGATTTGTTTAACACTTTTTTTTGGTTACTACATGATTCTATGTGTGTCTCATAGTGTTGATGTCTTCACTATTATTCTACAATGTAGAAAATAGTAAAAATAAAGAAAAACTCTTGAATGGGTAGGTGTGTCCAAAGTTTCACTGTTACTGTAAATGTTTATAAAACAATATAATTTAGCACACAATAACAAAATAAACATATTTAATAAATGCAATCGCATTCAACTACATAGAGGTCCTCAATCAATCATTTAAACTGCCTGAGTGGCACCAGAACCTGTAACTGCAGTGAACTCTGCAGATTCCACAAAAGTATCCCCTGAGATAAAACGTATTGCAGAATGGTAGACTGTGTCCAAAGGTTTCAAAACAGAGGTTTTAAACAAAACCACCAAAATCCAATACAGGGAGAGCGTTGCTTGACCAATATTTCTCCTATTTTCAATACTGAGGCGTGATTTATTTCGATATTAAACAAACAATCTTAGCTTCTTGTACCTTTTTTTTTCTATGTGCGTTACAAAACTAAGTAGCATCTCTGCAAGGCATTTAACACCTCAGTTTGAGCACTGAGATGCCAACCTAAATCAGATTGGCGATAGAGATTATGTGAGTTGCTAGGTAGATGTCTGTCTAACGTCAACTTGAATCAACCTATCAGTGCTCTCTGTTGGTGTTCAAACATCAAATCTGAATTTAGGTCACATTTGCCAATCCCACAAGAGATGGATGTTAGTTTTAGGCCTCCCGTCCCTCTTCATCTGCTTTTGATTCTAATTCACACTTCAAAAACATATTCCACAAGTGAAAATGGCACTGCCACACACCCTATGCCAATGTTTTTTTTTTTTATGAAACCGTATCTGTGCCAAAAAAGTGCAGTGAAGAAATGTTTTTAAAATCTCACCCAAATCTCATTAAAATCTTGCACAAACATATTTTTGGAAACAGGTATTCTTAGAGCCTCCAAATCAATATGGATGTATTTTGTTCCTCCACAGGCTGTGTGGTATCATTGCCAGCGATTATTCACACCTCGAGTACTGTTAATTGTGTGATAGTCAGGGTAACACTAAGTCAAAGACACTGTCATGTTGTTAGCTCAACGCGGGCGTGTATTAACTCAAAAGGGCAGGTTTGGAAGGATGCTGTGCAGCCCACCTCCCTGACTTTCTCCAATGACGGTGGGGATTTTTACTGGGCTGACATCGGTGCTGGGGTGATCGGCTCTGTCAGAGTTGATGTTTCTCTATACAATGAGTTTACAACTGGGGATGGCCTGACTGCATTTGCTCTCAGCAACAGCATGCTCCTCTGGGTGACAGACCTTGACACATCCCAAGTTTGGTATAGAGATGACCAACTGATCAAGACACTGGTTTGAGGTCAACACTGAAGTTGTCAGTTTGAAGGTGGGAGGGAAAGAGGGAAATGGAGAGGAAATGGCAGAGAGAAATGGCCAGCCTGGAAACTGGCCAAGTAGTAATGATAGTGGACCCTCAGCTGCCTCGAGCCTCCTGGCCGGTGGGCCATATCACTAAGACCATGCCTGGGACCGATGGTTGTGTTAGATCAGTGGAGATCCAGGTAAATAACCAGACATATATCCGTCCAGTTGCCCGACTAATTCCTCTCCCTGAGTTGACAGAGGACGGGGAGCAATGAGCCTTTTTGAGGAGTGTGGAATTTAACAAATTTCCGGGTTGGCTGTAAAAAAGGCCCATGGAGTTGGTGGAAGAATCCTTTAATTCATGGCCACTTGCTCCACTGGGCCAGGGGCTCTTTAATTAGGTCAGGTGGAAATGTCTGACAGATCTCCACTCATTAAAAGGAGGAAATCAGCATCGCCCGATCTCGCTGCTTTCTCTTCCTTAACTCCGTCAAATCCAGAATTCTGTGCGTCCATGAGTCCACGTAAGTCCACCGAATCTGTTACCTTTCATCTGAACTATCTGTTGCGATCGGGACAGTTATTACTCGGAGCGCGGCTTGGAGCGCACGTTTTAAACCTATTGTGTAATGTAAATGGTCAATGATCACGGCCCTACAGAACATCACAGGCCAATTATGCCATTGATATATGGTTAATACGTAATGAAATTACATGTACATATGAAGACAAATTTGAAAGGGTGAAATATGAAACGTAATTGTTTGCTGAACTGATCAACTCTGATATCAAACTGATGGGGATTATAGATTGAATAACCGATCACTGATTGAACTATTTGTATTATTTTCCTCATGATTATGATAAATAGTTACAAGCTAAATGACTCAAGGATGATTTCTATTGACTTCTTATTTGAACTGAATTGCTGAATTACCTAATTATGTTAATAATGAATGATTGTTATGATCTGATCTTTGTGATTATGAATTTGATTGGATACATGTTATTCTGTTTCCTTTGTTATGCAGCACAGACTACCCAGTAAATATACCACTTCATGGTTAAAGGAAGTCTTGCCTCAGTCTCATCCATTCTTCTGTCACCTGACCCATGACCACCTGTTCACTTTCACTGTCAGTCATCCTACCTGTCCAGCTACCCACACAGATTCCAGTAATCTTTCAACTTTTCCTCTTGATATGATTCTGTTTTCAGCACTTACTGGGAAATCTTTTCAATAACTCATGAATTCTTTAATAATTCTGCTACAAAAGCCAACAAACAATATTTCTGGTAACGATCAGTCATACTCACATAATGTTGTTGACGGTTTGACCGTTGGGCTTCGGGTTTGTTTGTTGGAATGCGATCTGTCTGCCAGTGGTGTAGTAGGGGCTATTGAGTATACTCACTTCTTAATCCCCACTGATGCATATCACAGTTGTCTAGTGAAGGTATACGCCGTATCAATTATGTTGTATAATAGAGAAATCATGCACAATGTAGCCTCCACAATCGTAAAGTATGTGAAATACAGCATATGAGCGTGCAGCTCTCATCTGGTTGTCGCATGGGCAGCTCACAGGAGAAGAACAACATCAGTAGCCGGTAGAGTAGGTAGGAACTTATGATATCTACCAGTAAATGCTAACTAAGACAACAATGGGTATGCAAACAAGGTATTGAAAAGGTATTGGTTGAATCTTCAGTCATCTAAAGGCTTTCCCAATTTCATTTTGACTGTAAACATTTTACATTTGAATTATTTAGCAGACACTCTTATCCAGAGGATTGCAAAGGAAATGCTTTAGAGGTTGGAGAAGGCTCCAATAGACATGAAAGTTGTGCTTCGAGCTCCTAAGCAACTTGGAAGAATATTTATTTTTTAGTTTTTTCTTACATTATTAGTCCAAAACGTTTTTTGTGTTATTACATACAGCCGTAAATAACTGGGATATCAGTGCAGCGGTAACTCACTAGCATTCCGACCAGAAATAAGACTTTCACGAATTGGATCCTTTGTTTGTACCCCCCAAGGCAATTGAACTTATCACAGACACTGCTCCAAGACAAGAATAAGTATTTGGAGTGGACTTTTCCGACTCAGGATGCGTGCACACCATCCACCGCTTTCGAGTATATTACTTGCTAATGTTCAGTCCCTGGACAACAATAAAGCTCAGGGCGAGGATCACCTTCCGGTGAGACATCAGGGACTGTAACAGATTCTGTTTCACGGAATCATGGTTCTCTCCCGATATACTGTCCCCATCTGTACAGCCAGCTGGGTTCTCAGTACATCGCGCAGACAGGAATATAGAACTCTCCTGGAAGAAGAAAGGCAGAGGTGTTTGTTACATGAATAACAAATCATGGTGTGATAACGTACAGGAACTCAAGTCCTTTTGTTCACCTCACCTAGAATACCTCACAATCAATTACCTCCCAAGAAAATTATTTTTGGTTATAGTCACAGCCGTGTATATTCCCCTTCAAGCCGATACCATGACGGCCCTCAAGGAACTACACTGGACTTTGTGCAAACTGGAAACTGCATATCCTAAGTCTGCATTACTCTAGCTGGGACTGAGGAAAACGCAAGCGAAGTTCTATCAACATATTGCCTGTAGTACTCAGGCTTCAAAAATGCTAAACCATTGTTACTCTCCCTTCCGGGATGGCTACAAGGCTTCAAGATTGTTTTGATCACGCTGACTGGGATATGTTCTGGGTTGCCTCTGAGAATAACATTGACGTATACACTGACACTGTGACAGAGTTCATCAGGAAGTGTATAGGGGATGTTGTTCCTACTGTGAATATTAAAACCTACCCAAACCAAAAACTATGGATAGATGGCAGCATTCGTGCAGAACTTAAAGCATTTCACGGATTATAAAGGGAAAACCAGCCACTTTGTGGACACAGTACCACCGACTCGGACTATGGGCTCTCGTTCTCTGTGGCATACGTGAGGAAGTCATTTAAGCGTGCAAAGGTAACTGAACTAAATGACTATCTCCCCGTAGCACTCACTTCTGTCATCATGAAGTGCTTTGAGAGGCTAGTTAAGGGTCATATAATTAATAGATCCACAGACGATGCCTGCACACTGCCCTATCCCACCTGGGCAAGAGAAATACCTATGTAAGAATCCTGTTCATTGACCACAGCTCAGCCTTCAAGACCATATTTCGGGGCCCTGGGTCTGAACCCCACCCTGTAAAACTAGATCATGGACTTCCTGACGGGCTGCCCCCAGGTGGTGAAGGTAGGAAACAACACCTCCACGAAGGTGATCCTCAGCACAGGGGCCCCACAAGGGTTTGTACTCAGCCATCTCCTGTACTCAATGTTCACCCATGACTGCGTGGCCATGCACGCCATCAACTCAATCATCAAGTTTGCAGATGACACAACAGTAGTAGGCCTGATTATCAACAATGATGAGACAGCCTACAGGGAGGAGGTGCGGGCCCTGGTGGAGTGGTGCCAGGAAAATAACCAAAAGATCCCGGTCTCCCTCAATGTTAACAAAACAAAGGAGCTGATCGTGGACTTCAGGAGAGGGAGCACACCCCATCCACATCGATGGGGCCGCAGTGGAGAAGTGTACACATCACTGACAATCTGAAATTATCACGACTCAGAATATGACCCAGATACGGGAGGTGGATAGTACAGTTCTCACATTATTTATTAGAAACACGGGGCAGGCAAAGAGCAGGCAGAGGTTTGTGATCAGGTCGGTCAGGCAGGTACAGGACGACAGGCAGGCTCGAGGTCAGGGCAGGCAGAGGTTCATAATCATGTCAGAGTCAGGCAGGTACAGGACGGCAGGCTAGGGGTCAGGGCAGGCAGAATGGTCAGAGCAGGAAAAACTAGGAAACATAACTAGAGAAACAGGAAGGCGGGAAAGAACACTGGTAAGACCTAACAAGACGAACTGGCAAAAGAGAACAACAGTATAAATACACAGGGGATAATGGGAACAGGAGACAAATGGCTTTGAGACATAGGTTTAATCCTAGACACATGAAAAGTGGCATGTATACGGAGGGTACGGGACAACAGAAGACAAACAGCAGAGGGGCTAAGGATCTTGGAGATGGGGAAAGGGATGATAACTTCCCCCGCAGCACCACTGTCATGTGGAGTTCCTCAGGGCTCTATTTTGGGGCCGATTCTCTTCTCTCTTTATTTGCTTCCTCTTGGATCCATCTTAAAGAAGCATAACATCAGTTTCCATTTTTATGCAGATGATTCACAGATCTACTTGCCTATAAAAAGTAAAGGAGATAATTCCCTAAAAAGACTGTTAGATTGTTTTTTTGACATTAAAGCCTGGATGGCTTTAAACTTTCTACATTTTAATGAAAGTAAAACAGAAGTCATGATTTTTAGACCTAGTAGTTCTACTGGCGCCTCCCAATTGGACCTGGGTCCTTTGACACCCTATGTCAAGCCTATGGTAACTAACCTCGGTGTTAAGATGGATTGTGATTTTCAATTAGAGAAGCAGATTAATTCTGTTGTAAAAGCTAGTTTCTTTCAACTCAGGCTGCTTACCAAACTAAAGCCATTTTTATATTTTGTTGATTTTGAGAGGGTAATACACGCTTTTATCACAACTCGCCTGGATTATTGTAATGCTTTATATGTAGGTATTAACCAGGCCTCCCTCTCCAGATTACAAATGGTTCAAAATGCTGCCGCTTCGACTCCTTACTGGAACTCGCAAACGAGATCATATTACGCCTGTTCTTGTCTCCCTTCATTGGCTACCGGTTTGTTTTATAATACATTTTAAGATTCTGTTGTTTGTTTTTAAATCCCTTTATGGTCAAGCCCCAGCTTATATCTCTGAACTACTGAAGCCGCACAATCCTCTGAGGTCACTAAGGTCTGCTGACCAGCTACTTTTTTTTGTCCCTAGAACGCGGCCGATAAATAGGGGAGATCGAGCATTTTCAGTCGTGGCCCCAAGGCTGTGGAATGATTTGCCTTTGCATGTCAGATTGGCCCCCAGTCTTCACATTTTTAAATCACGACTTAAAACTCACTTTTATTCATTGGCTTTTAAACCTGTTTGAGAATTGTATTGTGCATTCTATTTTCTAGTTTGTCCCATAAATGTTTTTTTGTTACTCGTGATTTATAAATCTGTCTGAAATATGTCCAGCACTTTGGTCAACCTTGGTTGTTTTAAATGTGCTTTACAAATAAAGTTGTATTGTATTGTATATAAAATGGGAGTGGCAGATCCCGAGCGGCAGATCCCGAGTGGACCATACCCTCTGCCATACCCTGTGCCCGAGACAATAAAGAGAGCCGGGGTAGGGTGGCGGTCCGCCTGTTGTCGATACCTGGAGGTGGTCTTGAGAAGAGCCCACTGGGCTCTCTTCCAGGTATGGTGACAGATGCGGACGAACATCTGGGCTGAGGGTATGCTGACCTCTTCCTCTTGCTGCGGGAAGAGTGGGGGCTGATATCTCATGGAGCACTCTAAAGGCGAGAGACCAGTGGCTGAGCAAGGGAGGGTGTTGCGGGTGTATTCAACCCACACGAGCTGCTGGTTCCAGGTGGTGGGATTTGTGGAGACCAGGCAGCGAAGAGTCGTCTCCAGGTGATTGGCTCACTCTGACTGGCCGTTAGACAGGTTCAGGGATATATGTGACCAGTTCTCTACACCCCAGATGAGTGCAGCCGTGAGACAAGAGGTAGGGAGGATGGTCTCGGGGTCCGATGGTGTAGCAGTGAGGCAATAGGGGTGGGACAGTGCATCCGTCTTCACATTCTTGGACCCCAGGCGGTAGGAGATGGTGAAGTTAAATTGCGTGATTAGCAGGTCCCATCGAGCTTACCTGGAGTTGAGGCGCTTGGTGGTGCGGAGATATTCCAGGTTCATGTGATCTTTCCATACTATGTATGGATGTCCCGCCCCCTCTAACCAGTGCTTCCACTTCTCCAACACCATCTTCACCACCAAATGTTCCCGGTTACCCACAACATAATTCCTTACTGTAGGTTTGAGACGATGGGAGAGCCCAAGGATGCAGCTTTTGGTCTTGGGCCCGAACGCTGGGACAGGACAGCTCCCTCTCGTCGACCTCCCCCACGAACGGCCGGGACGGATCTGGATGGATTAGGATGTGGCGGTAGTGAATTAATGTTTGAGATCCAAGAATGCCTGGTCTGCAGCTGGAGACCACGTAAATGGGACCTTGGAAGAGGGGAATGCTGACAGGGGGGATGTCCGGGTGCTGTAGCCCTGGATGAACCGGCGGTAGAAATTGTGAACCCTAGGAAGCGTTACAGCTGCACGCTGGAGGTGGGTTGCAGCCAATCGCTCTCATCTTTTCAGGATCCATCTGGATGTTTTCTGCAGTTATGATGTACCCCAGGAAGGAGATGGTGGAGCTACGGAATTCACATTTTTCTGCTTTGACGTACAGCTGGTTCTCCAAAAACGCTGGAGGACCTGTCTCACATTATAGGACATAGATGTTCTTGAGCTGATTGGGAAAACACGAGGATGTCATCAAGGTAGACGAATACGAACCAGTTCAACATGTCACGGAAAACATTGTTTACCAAGGCCAGGAACACAGCAGGACCATTGGTCAGTCTGAACGGATCCACCAGGTATTCGTAGTGCCCGCTAGCCATGTTAAAGGTGGTCTTCCATTCATCCCCTTCCCGAATCCGTACCAGATGGTAGGCATTCCAGAGGTCCAACTTGGAGAAGATGGTAGCCCCCTGGAGAGGCTTGAAAGCCGAGGCAATGAGTTTTTAACCGTGATGTCATTCAGGCCCCGTTAGTCAATACATGGACGCAGGGTTTTGTCCTTCTCCTCCACAAATAAGAACCCTGTGCCGGCGGGGGAGGCAGAAGGATGGATACCCCTGCAGCCAGGGAGTCCTCAATATACATCTGCATTGCCTTGGTCTCTGGACCTGACAGGAAATAAAGCCGCCCCCGAGGCGATGTAGTGCCCGGGAGAAGGTCAATGGTGCAGTCATAGGGCCGATGTGGAGGAAGCGCTGGTGGGACGGGCATTGCTGAAAACGTCCCGGAGGTCCTGGTACTCCACGGGAATGGCAGAGAGGTCCGGGGCTTTACCCAAGCCTGCAGGAAGATGTCGCTGGGCAGGCAGCACCGACTTCAGCCATTGCCCATGGCTAAACGGGCTCTGACCCAGGATAGAACCAGTAGCCCAGTTGATCAGGGGATTGTGCCTCTGGAGCCAGGAAAACCCCAAAACCACGGGTGCATGAGGGGAACAGGAACTCGACACTCTCAGGTTAATGGTACACGTGGTGTGGGTGAATCTGCCAATAGAGTGCCCATCCAACGCTCTGACGTCCATGGGAATGGAGAGGGGTTGGTTGGGGATTCCCAGCTCCGACACCAGGGTAGCGTCCATAAAGCTCTCGTTGGCCCCAGAGTCTATGAGCACCCCAAAGGATTTGGACCGGTCACCCCACAACAGGGTAGCATGGAGAGGGGTACGAGCAATGGAAGATGGGAAACTCCCTGTTCGGGAGCGTACTCGTACCCGTACTAGTACCTCCTTGATGAGCCCGGTTCTTTAAAACTTCTTAGGGATCGCTAGCGGTCCACCTGCGACAACATCCGGTGAAATTGCAGAGCGCCAAATTCAAAATAGAAAATCTTAATATTAAACATTAATGGAAATAAAAGTGTTACGGCATTAAAAAGCTTAGAATCTTGGTAATCTAACTGCATTTTCAGATTAACAATAGGCTTTACGGCAAAAGCAGAACATTCGATTATCTGAGGACAGCGCCCCACAACAACATATTATTCAAACCAGCACAGGCTTTACAAAATCAAATATAGCGATAAAATAAATCACTTACCTTTTGAAGATCTTCCTCTGTTTGCAATCCCAAGGGTCCCAGGAACACAAAGAATGGTAGTTTTGTTCGATAAAGTCCTTCTTTATATCCCAAAAAAGTCTGTTTAGTTGGCGCCATGGAGTTCTGTAATCCAGTCGTTCAACATGCAGACAATGAAATCCCAAAAGTATCGGTAAAGTTCGTCCAAACAAGTCAAACGATGTTTCTAATTAATCCTCAGGTAGTCAAATATCTAAATAGACGATAATATTTCAGACGGAAAATAGTCTGTTCAATAGGAAAGAAAAATAAGGAGCGTGCACCAATTCACACGCGCAAAACAGTAGTGTCTGTTTCAACACCCACTTGGAAGAACTTCAATTTCTTTTTTGTTTTTCAAAAAACAAGCCTGAAACCTTGTCTAAAGACTGTTGACATCTAGTGGAAGCTGTAGGAACTGCAATCGGGCAGCTATTTCCCTCTGTAGTCAATAGCAAGTCAATGGAAAAACTGTGACATAAAAAAAAAACATTTTCCGGATGGATTTTCGTCTGGCTTTTGCCTGCCATATCAGTTCGGTTATATTTAGACATTATTTTAACGGTTTTAGAAACTTCAGAGTTTTCTATCCAATACTACCAATTATATGCATATCCTAGCTTCTGGGCCTGAGTAACAGGCAGTTTACTTTGGGCACATCAGACTCTCCGTACTTCCGAACACTGCCTCCTAGCCCGTAGAGGTCAATGGGCAGGTAGATAAAAATGTCCCGTAGCTCCACAATACAGACAGCTCTGGCTGAAATGTGGGTTTCGGGGATTTCCGGGATTCCTTGGAGGCGAGGTGGAAATCGGGGACGAGCGTAGGCAACAGGGAACAGACTCCCTCCCACTCTTATATTTCCATAGCTGCCCATCGATCCAGATGGCCAAGGCTATGAGGAAGTCGCGGTCCAGGGGCAGCTCCCGGGCTGCAAGCTCGTCTTTAATCACCTATGTAAATGAATATACTTTCTTTACATAAGTATTTAGACCCTTTGCTATGAGACTCGAAATTGAGCTTTCCATTGATCATCCTTAAGATGTTTCTTCAACTTGAATGGAGTCCACCTGTGGTAAATTCAATTGAATGGACATGATTTGGAAAGGCCACACACCATATAAGGTCCCACAGTTGACAGTGCATGTCAAAGCAAAAATTGTCTGTAGAGCACCGAGACAGGATTGTGTTGAGGCACAGATCTGGGAAAGGGTAACAAAACATTTCTGCCACATTGAAGGTCCCCAAGAACACTGGCCTCCATCATTCTTAATTCCATTATTTTACTTTAGATTTGACTTGAGGTACCAACTTTGTTAATAATAATCAACTACTAAGAGAGAAGTGAGCTCCTGGCACGTTGGTGTTGAATTAGGTTACCAGGTTACCTGTGATACAAGCCAGTATTCGACATCCATCCATGTCTGAGAACGTCAGGAGATGACGTGGAAACCAGCCACTAGGGGCAACAGTGAGCTCTGTTACCTTCAAGTAGGTTTTCGGGTTTTGCTAGGGTGTTATGGACGGGGATGATGGATGGGCGTAGGCATCTCCCTCAGATTCTAAAGGTTGCAAGTTGAAACCAAGTTCGAAACAAGTTTTTTTTACTTATTCCAAACCTTAACCCTTACCTTAACCATTCAGACTTAATGCCTGAACTTAACCTTAAACACTATGAAATGTGATGTTTGGAACAACTGCGAAAATTGACGTTTGAGAAACATAGATGAACGTCTAATTCTGATGTGATAGTGTGAGAGCTGGTAGTAAATGTACCCAGTTATCAACAAAGGGCTTACCATAGTGAGAGGAAGATCTGGTAAATATGCACACATATAGATTTGCAGAGATGCTCACCCTTGGCTTCCTGCGAAACGAGTGCTACCAACAGATGCTTACTGAAGGTTCTGTAAAGGTTTTACCACAATGTAATTAGGGTATAATGAGGGTATGGAGGGAGATGTGCCTCTTCTTCTTCTTCTGTAACACTTTATAATAACTCCATGTAAAAGGGGTGGGGGTGCTGAGAAAAAAGAATTCTCCACGCACTGCTGACAGCTACGTTACATCACCAAAAGTATGGGGACAACGCTTAAAAGTTGTACTGCTGTCATATCGACACTTACAGTATATTCATTATAATTGCATTATTGCTTTTGAGCTTATTTTCACTATTTATCAAACACACTTGGCGCTGAAAATGATATGCCTACTGATGTTTTCACCCTTTGGCCATACATCTTGGTGGTTGGAATAGGTTGTTGCTATTGTAAATGACTCACACTCTCACTGTGTACTCCAAGTAGGTCAGAGTAGACTGATAAGACTTATTGGATTTGCTGGACTCGGTACATACCATTTTGAGATTATAATTACAATAGATCAATACAATAGAATGGCCCACCCTATTCTTCATTCACAATAGGTGATTACATAATTATGCATCATTCGCTTTCCCTCGCTCATCAACTCGAACATTCTCCCCAATCATACTTTACTTGATTTATTTAACCTGTTGTTATATGTGTAACATTTGTTTCAGTTTAGTTTAGGTTCCTTTTCTAGGAAATTATCGGGGTGATTATCGACTGGGCATGGCACCTTCAATGTCGGGAGAAGGAGCGGAGCAGGCCCTAGTGGATAAAGTGGAAAGTTAAGTTCCTCGGCTGTACACATTGTAGCTCCCTCCAGTAACCACGAGCACAACCGTTCCTTGATTTTAACTGGCGGTTTTATTCTGTGGTTTTAGTCAGAATGATCACCTTCCGTGAGAACTATAAAGTAAATGAAAATACAGTTAAGCACACTTACAACTTTGTCTTACGAGTGGCTTATTAGCTTGATAGAACTCTGAAGTGCTTACATACATAAACAGTTTAGCCGGAGCTACAACAGTATAAGATTAAACACATTAAAAGGAAAAATACCTCATTGGCTGCTTATTACAGAAGGGAGGATATCAAACTTCACATGTACTATTCCTGGAATGAATTCACGCTTCATCTTTAATTATTATAGCGTTACCATCCTAACAAACACACTTCAATCTTACGAACTACACCGAAGACATGAAAACTTAGCTGACACAAAATGTGTGTTGCTACGATAATAATCCCCGTTGCAACAGTTATTAGCCACTTAGTTTCGCTTGTATTATCATTTCCCCCGGATAGCGAACACGTAAACTATTTAAACAAAAAACAGCAACATAAACGTACAGGTTAACTGTCAGTTACACACATCACAGACAAACTGACATGGTCCACCCACACAGACAGTGTGGTGAAGAAGGCGCAACAGTGCCTCTTCAACCTCAGGAGGCTGAAGAAATGTGGCTTGTCACCTAAGACAAACTTTTACAGTTGCACAATTGAGAGCATCCTGTCGGGCTGTATCACCACCTGGTATAGCAACTGCACCGCCCTCAACCGCAAGGCTCTCCAGAGGGTGGTGCGGTCTGCACAACGCATCACCAGGGGCAAACTACCTGCCCTCCAGGACACCAACAGCACCCGATGTCACAGAAAGGTAAAAAAGATCATCAAGGACAACAACCACCCTAGCCACTGCCTTTTGACCACCCTACCATCCAGAAGGCGAGGTCAGTACAGGTGCATCAAAGCTGGGACCGAGAGACTGAAAAACAGCTTCTATCTCAAGGCCATCAGACTGTTAAACAGCCATCACTAACACAAAGAGGCTGCTGCCTACATACAGACTCCAATCATTGGCCACTTTAATAAGTGGAACACTAGTCACTTTAAATAATGGCACTTTAATAATGTTTACATATCTTACATTACTAATCTCATATGTATATACTGTATCTTATACTATCTATTGCATCTTTCCTATGCCGCTCGGTCATCGCTCATCCATATATTTATATGTACATATTCTTATTTCATCCCTTTAGATTTGTGTGTATTATGTCGTTGTGGAATTGTTAGATTACTTGCACTGTCGGAACTATTCATGAGCAATCCAAATGACTGCTTTAGTGGTAGTAACTCTTTAAACCTGCCACAAGATAAATCAGATGTGCAAGTGCTGTATATCATTTTTTGTAACTCTTTAAACGTAATGGGATAGTTCAGCAAAATATTGTATTGAAATGTTTGTTTCCTTACCTCGTAAGCAGTCTATAGATGCTCTTAATCTGTTTTAGAAGAAAAAATGCTATTTCATTTTGAATTTTTAGATTTGTTTTACCCACATTTTTACCACTAGGACAAGTTATAAAGATAAGTAACTGCCTTAGTGGAGCACGTGATAACACCTTTGATTGGGATCTGTTTCCCTGTTTGGGGTGTTTGAAGGATCTGAATTTGTAAGTGCCATTGCATTGAGCACAGCCATTACACTTGTAGTTTCCATCCGGTAGAGGCGCAACTAGACGTTGTGAAGGGATCTTTTGTGGTGATAAATCAGAGTTTACCAATTGATCTCTGAGATTTCTGCCACACGACAATACGACCAAGGGAGGGTCCGAATAGTTGTGTATAACGACTCAAAAGAAAAAGTAACTAACAAAGAATTATCAGGGAGAGAATCAAGAGATTCAATAATAGAGATCATTCTGCTGGTGTCCTTTACAAAGTAGGGCAGCTGTTCTGCGAGTGGTCTAATAAAAAAATCTATAAAGGGGCCGTTACTTTATCAATGCACGCTACAATTGGGCGCCCTGGAGGTTTTGTAACATTCTTGTGTAATTTCAGCAAAGTATCGAAAGTGGCAATTTTAGGGTGTTGAAAGCCAAAAACTTGTTGTGTTCTTTTTTGGTAATTTGACCAGAACTTAAATACCCATCTAGGACAGTAAAGATAGTGTTCTGAAATTGGGAAGTGGGGTCACTTGAGTTTCATGTCAAATTTGTTGTCAAGCAATTGTCTATGACACTCATTTACATAAACTGTCCTATCCATGAGTACAACCGACCCACCCTTATCAGCAGGGCAGGTAAGGACTGGAGTATCGGATTGTAAATCAACATCTTTTTCAATGAGTCTGCAATATGTCTCAATAGAGTGATTGCGATTGGCTGGAGGGACAAAGTAACTCTTACTTCTAAAAGGAGTCTGTGCAGGTGAACAACCTGCATGTTCAGTTGAAATATCCCTTTATTCCACCTATCTTAACATTGAAATCGTTGCACTGAGCTGTAGGCACAAAAGATAACCCTTTATTAAGCAAGGAGACATGGGAAGGGCTCAATATCTTGCTTGATAAATTAAAGACACTCAGTTCCGTGGGTCCTGGGACCGTGTGGTCTGGTAGTCGTTTCTTCTTACCACGGCGGATACGGCATCTCATCGGTACGCATCTTTCATTGGATAAAAAAACTGGCACTGGAAGCGGATGAGGCGCTGGTTGTAGAGCGATGGTCAGACTGGAGTGGATAGAAGTGAACGGCCTCCCTCCTGCGTCTGTCATGGAGAGGAGTAGCAGGACCTTTTTTGTCAGGGTTTCTCCAGAAGTAGACTTTGTCCTCAGCCTTGTCTTTTTTGTCTTGGATGAAGTTATTGATTTTAAGTTAATTTGTTTCTGTAGACAACTTGTCCTGGAGCGCTTGGTTAGTTTTCATAAGTTCATTGAATATGCCATCATCATTAACAGCTCCTTGCAGAGCTGTGCATTTTCTCTTCAATCGTGTTATCCATTTCAATAAAATCCTTTTTCAACTGGTCAACAATTAATGTCATTAAATCAATAAAGGATTTGTTCAGGATGGCATACCAGCGCTCACAGAAATCAAGCTGTCTTCATCAGGGTATAATGACAAACACTGCAGGTCACTAGTTTATAAAGTGTCAAAGGACACACAGGTGTCTGTAATTATGGCCGGGTGTGGCCTGAATGTCTACCAACTATTTTCCCTCACTACCACAGAATGTCAGTGGCTTCCTCTTCTGTGAGTTCTCAGACCAAACCTCAAAATCAGAGTTTTTCAAAGTAGCAGTAGAAACAGCAGCTATATCAAATCAAATGTATTTATAAAGCCCCCCTTAGATCAGCTGATGTCACAGAGTGCTGTACAGAAACCCAGCCTAAAACCCCAAACAGCAAGCAATGCAGGTGTAAAAGCACGGTGGCTAGGAAAAACTCCCTAGAAAGACTAAAACCTAGGAAGAAACCTAGAGAGGAACCAGGCTGTGAGGGGTGGCCAGTCCTCTTCTGGCTGTGCCGGGTGCAGATTATAACAGAACATGGACAAGATTTTAAAATGTTCATAAAACAGGCAGAACAGTTGAAACTGGAGAAGCAGCACGGCCAGGTGGACTCGGGACATCAAGGAGTCATCAGGCCAGGTAGGCCTTGAGGAATGGTCCTAATGCTCAGGTCCTCCGAGAGAGAGAGGGAGAAGAAGAAAAAAGAAAGAAAGAGAGAGATAATTAGAGAGAGCATACTTAAATTCGCACAGGACACCAGATAAGAGAAGAAATACTCCAGATATAACAGACGGACCCTAGTCCCCCGACACAAACTACTGCAGCATAAATACTGGGGGCTGAGACAGGAGGGGTCGGGAGACACTGTGGCCCCGTCCGACGATACCCCCGGACAGGGCCAAACAAGCAGGATATAACCCTATAGTCTGTTCCATGTCAGCATTTCGAAACTTAGATTAAATGCTAGCACTGTTGTGTATCATCGGCCCGATCTAAAGGTCACGAATCAGATAGTCAGCGAATGTTATCCACTCTAATGCTCTCTCAGCGAAGCTGACCTGTTCCGGTTGTCAATTAGAAATGTAATGTCAAGCCTTCCCACGTCTGGTATTTCCAGTTCTCTGTCTCCCTCTCTGAACTTTAATGGCTGACATAGGGGAAAGTAATCAACAGAGCTCTCTCTGTCTCTGAAGGCCTTTAATGGTTGACATAGGGGAAGGTACTCAACAGAGCTCTCTTTATGGATAAAAAACATGGCGAAAACACGCACATGATATCAATGTGTATCAGTAGCATGTTGCTCTTCTTCAGTACCCACTCCTGGATAATTACCTTGAGCGAACTGCAGACTGCATTGTAAAACCAGGAGAGAAAATAAAGGGAAAGCTGGATTAAGTTTCATTAGGAACCCAACAAAGTCTCACTGATGAATAATACAACAGGACCCCCAGGATAAGATGGAGATTGGGCTCATCTTTTTCATGCCGCCTGTCTCTGCTTGCACATCCTTGTGCGAGGAGCGAGGAAGTGGCACCCTACTACTGCTCCTTGGCCCAACACTGCCAAATACAAGGACTCTCCAAGCATGGGAGCCTGAGTCCCGGATCTGTTTGTGCTGACTTGCCAACTCCTAGGTCATTGTCATGCCAAATGACATCCAGTGGTGTGACCTAGGAGTTGGCAAGACATGTCCAAACAGATCTGGGACTGGAAGTTCACTAGGCATTGACTCTCAGCACTATCAATACTAGGGCATTTGTGCTGGGACATTCTGGCATTTGACATTGGGATCTTTTGTGGTGAACCATGGTGGGGTGACCTTTCTTTCAGAGCAATGGAATGATAAACTCTTTCCTATCCTTTTCTTTTTCTGTCTTCTTCTGCTGTCTTTTTTGTTGTTGAAAATACAACAAAAGATGACAAAAAAAATCTACAGTTTCTTCCCAACATTTCAGAAGCAAGATTGACAGCTGGATATTGGGAGCTAAGACTGCGATGGAATGATTGAGATCATTCCAAGCCCCCCTCACTCTCTCTCTTTCTCTCAATGTCTGCCTTTATCAAGATTAAAGTCCTCAAAGCCATCGGATCTGATTTAATGGAGTAGATTGAGCTGATACTTTTTTTATCTCCGTAATCAGACTTTGCCGATAACAGATGGATGATAGAATAGCCTATTCAAAAGGAGGACTAGACAAAAAAAGTTGTGATGATCATTGGAGCTTTTTTGGCATTTGTAACTTTTGGGAAATCTTTCATCAGAGCTCGTATAGGATTGAGAGGTTACTCAAATAGAGCTCTGGGAATGATTGAATAGCATTGTCATCGGATCTCATTGCCATGTTCTCAGTCTCTATAGCTGAAATGTTCCATATGGAGTGGAAGTTGTAGTGAAAATGATTATGTGATGCTTTACTCACTCTCTCACTCTCTTTCTCTCTATCTCTCAGGGAGCTCCTGAGTCCAGACTTCACAGAAACACACTACACTGAAGATGGGCAGCCTGTCACTGTGACCACCAATTACACTGTACGTCTCTATCTCTTCCCACTCTCTGTTGCACTCCTTTTCTCGAATACTCTTATCACTCCAGGTTTTTCTCATCTCTGTCTACCTCTCTTTATCTCCTTCTTTCTCTCCCTCATGATCTTCATGCCTATCACTACTTGGCCACGGGGTGCTGGATTCTCAGACCTACATCACATCATGTATCATACAGTATCTCCAGCAGAAAACACTCACATGCTACTCCACATGATTTTATTTACACACACACACACACACACACACACACACACACACACACACACACACACACACACACACACACACACACACACACACACACACACACACACACACACACATGGCAGGTAGACCCTAGTGGTTAGAGAGTTGGGCCAGTAACCAAAATGTTGCTAGATCGAATCCCCAAGCTGACAAGGTGAAAATCTGTCGGGTCCACTTTACACCTGATTCATTCTTCTCTACTTTTTACTGTGAATATACATACATCTCTTAATGTACTGTTTCTCCTTTGATGGAGGCTAAGACATTTTGTTACAGTTTTACAGTTCAGGTTTGTATGTAAGCTTTAAACCTATTGTGGGCCCTGGTGAGTTTCTGAGTTGATGATTATGAGTTATTGTTTATTATGAGTTGTTCTTCAGAAGATGCACAATAATTTCTCATCATCAGAAGCAGCACTGATTATCTCTTAATTTGGCTATACTCTATGTAATGGAGTAGGTCAGTAGTTAGAAATTAGGGAAATAGACTTGTCAAATGCTCAGTCCCCGCAAAATCTTGAATTGATAGGGGCAAATAAACACCTGTGTCCCAAAATTAGGCTTTTGAAACATATTCAGCGTGACTGCAATCGTCATGCACTTATCCCGGGTACGCCTGCCACCGTAAACAATGCATAACTGTGACCCGATTCAGGAAACTAGGCGTATGTCGCAAGTCACGACTTCACAGGAGAGCAGTTTGATTGTAAAAACTTATTTTTTAATCAAAATGCATTTTGTGAACTTTCTTGTGCCTTAATAACAAACGTGTATGCAGTCTATAAATATGAATAAAATTGTTAAATTACAAGCCTTATTGGTTAAGCCACATAAAAAGTCAGCAACCTTCCCACTAGCCATGATTGGTTGAGATAATGAGTGGGCTGGACATACCGAGAGAGGAGTTCGGATTGGTCTGCCATATAGAAGGTTTTTGTCCATTTGAGCTGGGCAGTCTGGGTTGGTAATCCTGTCGAATGCTGCTTTTTTTAATATAGCTGCATAAGTGTTGCTCTCTACTTTCTGGAGGATCTAGTTTTGAAATCAGTGGAATTAGATTATGATAGCTAGAGAGATGGGAAAACACCTGTTTCCGGATTACGTCTTCAAACTAAGGGCATTTGTGGCATGGATCCGTGACAGGGAGACCCGTCCATCATGCATGATCATGTATATGGGTAAGATAGTCTAACTAGCTACATTTTCAGATATTTCACATTTATAATTTTGGCAGAAAGTGGTTTGATTTCAAGCTAAAGTGTACTGTTGGCTAGGTTTAGCTGGCTGGCTCCCTAGCAAAAGTTAGGTGGCGTGATGTGTGTGATCTTACATGTTATTTACCTAGCTAGGTTAATGGTTTACCTACGTAGCTAGCTACATGTCTGAAGCTGAAGTGTACAACACCCGTTGAATATGGCCGGTTTCAGTAGACGTAGGCAAAAAAGCATAATGAAACTGTTGCCAGCAGAGCTGGTTAGGCTGTTTAAATGTTATCCAGAGGTAAACAAATCATCGGCCAGAGCATCAAGTGTGCACTCTGAGCGCAAGGAGATGGGTGGGGCAAGAGCTTAAGAGTGTGTGAACGATGCTGAATGGGTGTAGACAAAGAGGAGCTCTCTCATCAAAACACTAATATGCAATTTCCTCAAAAGTGAGTTTACAATTTTATCATCTTTCAAAGCAGAATTACTTTCCCAAATTTGTGAAGTGAAATGAAAAAAAGTATTTGTTTAAAAATAAATATATATATTAAAAACGAAAAAGTGGTGTGTGCATATGTATTCACCCCCTTTACTATGAAGCCCCTAAATAAGATCTGGTGCAACCAATTACCTTCAGAAGTCACATAATTAGTTAAATAAAATCCACCTGTCTACCTGTTAAATCTAAGTGTCACATGATCTGTCACATGATCTCAATATATATACACCTGTTCTGAAAGGCCCCAGAGTCTGCAACACCACCAAGCAAGTGGCATTATGAAAACCAAGGAGCTCTCCAAACAGGTCAGGGACAAAGTTGTGGAGAAGTACAGATCAGGTTGGGTTATAAAAAAATATCCGTAACTTTTAACATCCCACGGAGCACCATTTAAATCCATTATTAAAAAATGTTAAGAATATGGCACCACAACAAACCTGCCAAGAGAGGGCCGCCCACCAAAACTCACGGACCAGGCAAGGAGGGCATTAATCAGAGAGGAAACAAAGAGACCAAAGATAACCCTGAAGGAGCTGCAAAGCTCCACAGCGGAGATGGGAGTATCTGTCCATAGGACCACTTTAAGCCGTACACTCCACAGATCTGGGCTTTATGGAAGAGTGTCCAGAAAAAAAGCCATTGCTTAAAAGAAAAAAATAAGCAAACACATTTGGTGTTCGCCAAAAGTCATGTGGGAGACTCCCCAACCATATGGAAGAAGGTACACTGGTCAGATGAGACTAAAATGTAGCTTTTTGGCCATCAAGGAAAATGCTATGTCTGGCGCAAACCCAACTCCTCTCATCACCCCGAGAACACCATCCCCACAGTGAAGCATGGTGGTGGCAGCATCATGCTGTGGAGATGTTTTTCATTGGCAGGGACTGAGAAACTGGTCATAATTGAAGAAATTATGGATGGTGCTAAATACAGGGAAATTATTGTGGGAAACCTGTTTCAGTCTTCCAGAGATTTGAGACTTGGACGGAGGTTCACCTTCCAACAGGACAATGACCCTAGGCATACTGCTAAAGCAACACTTGAGTGGTTTAAGGGAAAACATTTAAATGTCTTGGAAGGGCCTAGTCAAAGCCCAGACCTCAATCCAATTGAGAATCTGTGGTATGACTTAAAGATTGCTGTACACCAGAGGAACCCATCCAACTTGAAGGAGCTGGAGCAGTTGCCTTGAAGAATTTTCAAAAATCCCAGTGGCTAGATGTGCCAAGCTTATAGAGACATGCCCCAAGAGACTTGCATCTGTAATTGCTGCAAAAGGTGGCTCTACAAAGTACATAAGTATTCTTATTTGTATAACAATAAAAAATATTTTGTATCTTCAAAGTGGTAAGCATGTTGTTTAAATCAAATGATACAAACACCTACATTTTATTTTTTTATTCCAGGTTCTAAGGCATCAAAATGGGAAAAATGCCAAGGGGGGTGAATACTTTCGCAAGCCACTGTATGTGCCTGCATGTGGACACCAACCAACAATATCTGCCCTCAAGTCATTCAATTAAGTATTCAGTGAAGGACTGACACACAGTAATACATCTCCACTTCAGAGATGAACAATACATGAATAACTACTGAAAGGTACATCTCTCATTCTCAGAACTCCTGTCATGTCCTGGCCACAGATAGCCTTCTGGCTCATCTAGGGTGTGTTGGTCAGGACGTGATCAGGGGGGTTTGGGTCTATGTTTTATTTTCTATGTTTGGGTTTTTGATGGTTCCCAATTAGAGGCAGCTGTTTGTCGTTACCTCTAATTGGGGACCATATTTAAGTTAGTTAGTTTCCCCACTTGCGGTGTGGGTCATTGTTTTGTGTATATGTGCTGTGTGTGAGCTACACCACGTCCGATTGTCGGTCATTGTTTTTTGTTGTTTCATAGTTTCACAAATTAAAAGATGTGGAACTCAGTCCGCGTTGCACCTTGGTCCAGTTCTTTACACAACGATCGTGACAACTCCAGAATTTCTCATTGTCCTGTAATGTTATTTCCGCCTAGTAACATCCAAAGCCGCACACAAACAAACTGTAGAAAACCAAATGACAGCTGATGTGTGGGCTATGAATGGCTGTATGCTTAATGAAGAAGCATCCGGTTCTTTAAAAGGAAACATATGTCTCTAAATTCTAGAACATCTACAGAAGGCTGCAGAACATTCAACATGAACAGGAAGAGGAACCGAAGCATCCATCTACTCTGTCACGTGACCTGGGTCTTTGTCCCCAGTGACCCAGATATAATTGACTGTGGTGTTGGGGTTAACCCTAACCTCCAGACCACTCAAACCCAAACGTTTTAACCCTAACACATTCCAATCCCGCCAGTGTCAGCAGGGGTTAAATCAAATGTGAACTGGAGATAATTCACAGATAATGATAAAATACCTTTCTGTTTTTAACCCTGTAAACTGTGACAGATTATAAACCTATGGAGGAAAAGAGTAGAGATACCCCCTACCCTAATGAATTGCATGACTTAGCTTCCCTACATATTTTCACTCTTTTGGGTTCAGATGAGGCTTCATTTTACTATATGACTTCATGATATGATTACATATATGTAAAACTGGATAAAAGTATTTTGAAACAGAGTATTTGGAGTTAAGTTAAATTGTTGGTGTGCATTCAGCTTCACGCTGACACAACTTTAGTTCTAGACAATTGGCCAATATTCAAAGTGTGGCACTAGTGGCTGCATTGGTAATTCGATAATATGACAGCCATTTAGAGTCGATTTGGAGCCATGTGTAAATGCGGTAAGTAGAAAAGGGCACTGGGGTGTTTTATTTGCTTTGTTGATATCGGCGTTGGCGAGTTCTGACATGAGTCACGACAACGTTCTGTAAAACACTCCAAATGAAAATAAACGTTTTAAAAACATGCGCGTGTGCACGCACACACTCACACGCACACACACACAAAACAAGAGTGAATTTATGAGGCTTGCACTCCAAGACCCCCTCCACGTGCAAACACAACACAGAAGGGTAATGGAAGCTTTCCTTCCCTACAGAGCAGTGAAATTGTCATCCATTTTCAATTGAGACTTTCTTTCATTATAAAAGCAATTCATGGTAAAAAACACCTTTTTATATTTTGTTTCTGCTCAAATGAACCCAAATCATGACCTGTTCTGCAACCTATAAAGCTTCCTTAAAAACTAGGCCGTCTCTGTATGCTGTATAAGTGTATGTTGATGATCCCCCCCAAAAAAAAAAAAAACACGTCAAATTGGCAGTTTCACCTGTGACATAGCTGTTTTCACATGTTAAGCTTCAATTTCACATGTAAAACCATATTTTCACATGTATTCAATTTAGAGTTCCCACCCCCTTTTCACATGTGGGCTAAAAACACATTTTCAACTCACATGTTCACTGCAGTTGCACTGCAGTGCAATTCATTCTCATCTGAAAATCGCACATTCACATGTGAAAACAATTTACATGTAAACATCTAATTTGCAGTTTCACATGTAAGAAACATTCACATGTGGTGGTGAAATAGCATTAACATGGAATTAACATGGAATTAACATGGAACAATTCCATTAACATGGAATTAACATGTTAATGGAATTGCCATTCTGTAAATTCTGTAAAATGTAATGCCATTCTGTAAAAAGGTAACCTACCTGAGTATAATAATTAAAGTGCATCTTATTTCTGAGCCTTCCATTCTGAGTATTACTACTGCAGGCGCACGCCTTGCTTTTTCATACGTTGGTCAGTGAACGTTGGAAGAAGCCCAGTGAAAAGAACAGAGCTAGCACTCCATGTTTCATTATTTAACCATTTAACATGTTAAAATTTGCACTGTCAGAGTTTATCAAAATACACTGAAAACATCCAAAATACATAATTTATATAGCTAAAAACAACAATGAGATGTCAAAACAAATTGACTTGAGGTTAAAGGAAAGTGTGTATCAATTTTTCTGATTTTGCTAACCATTACTTTTGACAAAATCAAGATGTCAATATTCTTGTAATGCTTTTTGTATGAAAAAAATCTTATATTACAGCTCAGTTTAATAAAATTATTAATTTGTGATTAATCGTATTTAAGTCCTGCGTAAACTGTGATAAATTGTAAAAAATCATTTGACAGCCATAATTAAAGTTTCACATTAAAATGTGAAAATACACATGTGAAAGTGTAGCAGACATGAGTTGTTCATGGTTGCTCATTTTCACGTAATTTCATAAAACACCTGAATCATGGGAAAGGTATTGTGTGTATTGTGTTGTGTGTGCACTTAGCTTTCCACTATCGTTGTGATGTGGTGCCTCTATTATAGCAAATGAGAGAAGGCTCTTAGATTGACAGGCAACGTTTTCACTGACAAGTGATTTGTATGTCCGGCATGCATGAGCATACCCATCGCTTCTGCCGTTCAAATAGATGAGCTAATTTCACAGTCTGATGTGCCGACAAAGCCGAAAATGATCACTTATGCACAATTTAAGCCTGTTCTGAAAAAATATATTGAGTGATAATTTCCCTCTAGGATGTTGGTGTGTTGGTGTGTTGTGGCAGAGACTAAGGGGCCACAAAGCAACACCCGAGAACAATGCTCTGTGACATCGTTCGTGGCCCATTGTGACATCACGTCCCTGGCCATAGAAATAATTTCCACAAGGTCAACAGGAAATGTATGTTCTGTGTTCCTTAGAGGCAGAAAAACAATGGTGCCTCAGTTTCTCATTAAATAGACATGTTCAATTTCACTGCGGTGACGCAGCAGGCTATATCAGGGGAAATGTAACTACAGTATTTCATGAAGTCCTCTGTTTCTGTATTGATCTTGTACATGTCACATTACTGTGAAGGAAAGTGTTTCATTCAGACACATCTGCATGTGTATTCAGAAGTAGAAGCATGCACAGGAGCTACCTCAATAAAGAGAGAATTCACCATTTCACTGAAACCCTGAAGGTTTTAAATGAATGCACAGAAACCTACGGAATAGTGCCAGTCGGTATTACCCGTAAAAAAATTGACCATGGTAGTACTATGAAAAAATTCCATGGTACTATCATGGTATTTGGGTCACTTCCATGGCAAAAAAATACCATGGTACTAGTGCAAATACCATGGTATTTTCCTGCCATGGTAGTGTCTTTTTTCTCTAGCTAACATGGTACAAAAATGAAGCATGGTAGTATAATTAAGCAATAAGGCCCGAGGTGGTGGCTAAGGGCTGTTCTTATGCACAACGCAGTGTGGAGTGCCTGGATACAGACCTTAGCTGTGGTATATTGGCCATATACCACAAACCCCAGAGGTGCCTTATTGCTATTATAAACTGGTTACTAACGTAATTAGAGCAGTAAAAATAAATGTTTTGTCATACCTGTGGTATATGGTCTAATATACCACGGATGTCAGCCAATCAGCATTCAGGGCTCGAACCACCCAGTTTATACAGTAATGAAAGAAATACCATGGTTTTTGTATTAGCAGCATATAGTGAAACATGAAAGCATGGTAGTTGTTTACAATGTATTATGATGGGCTGTGTCCCACCGTTAAATTGACCAAAAATGTAGTAATTTATGATACTCACATAATGCAACATTGACTACTTACTCTGCAATAGCAAAGCATAGGCCTAGTAACTTCTTAAACCCTTTTAGCTCATAGTGAAAAAACACAACACACATGGTCTAATAGTGTAGTGTACCCTCTTAAACCTTGGGACCTGAATAGGGTATGGTGAGAAGAATGAAGGGAGTCTGAAACCTTGAAGATTTAAAATAAATAGTTAGTTCATATGGTGCTTCACTCTTAGGTACAGTTTTCAGTTGGCTCTCATTCTACTGACTTGGCTATTCTTATATAATTATATAAAAACAGCAAGTTACAATGTTACACTTTGTTTACATTCAGTGTGAATGTTGTTGGTCCTGTCGCCATGACTATGAAAGGCTAGCTTGACTGGATCTAACTTTAGCTGATGTTAGCTTCTATGCTATCATACTTTTATAAATGTATTAAACTATCAAAACATCATTAACAATAAAAACAATTATTATCATTACAGTCCGCTTAACTTGGTGTTTCATATCGTACGCTTTATAACTCGCTCACCGTGATGATAACGTTTGCAATATTTTGTTTATTTAGTGCTTCTCTCTTTTTTAAGTTGGCTCTCTCATTCAACTGACTCACTGACTACAAGGCAGGCTAGCGCGAGAGCCACTGTAGAGTGAGTGCGAGTGATGCAACCATCACAAGGAGCGGCTACCTCTGCGGGCCAAAACAAGCACAACACCCCTTGACTATAAATACAATAAATTATTACAAAATGCCCAAGATTAGGCTACCATATATCTTACATTCCCTCATATTTCAGGTTGGTAACACAGGGAACACAAACATGAGCAAAAAACAATACTATTAATACAAAAAGTATTACCCCTTTTTCACAGCAACTATTTCCCTTTTTCTTTGCTGTTACAGACAAACTAGGACCAACAATAGTAGCCTGTGTCTAACTTCAACCTGAAACATGCCCATACTGGTATACAAATTCATCATCAATATAACACCAACCAACTTCTTTTGACCTTGGGGGGTTTATTTATTTAATGCATTATACTGCCATTGTACTATGGTAACGCACAATTAATAAAGACGACAATTTCTGGTACCATTTATCATTGTGCGTTACCATGGTAGAATGTATATTGCAGTTTAAAACCATGGTATTTCCATGATCCACATCTGTACCATGGTATAAATGAGGCAATGCCATGGAATTATTTAGGTGCACGGCAGCACCATCATTCAGTACTTCAAAGCTAAAACCATGGTACATTTTCATGATTCAGATCTATACCATGGTATAAATTATGCACCACCATAGTACCCGCCGCCTGTGGGGAAAATAACCTATGGTTACCTAGGTTAACCCATTGGCTCGCAGCAAAAACGTAACCTTTTTCAAATGCAATTCTCTTGTTATCTGCTTGTTTATACAATTACAAAACATGTCTAAAGATTACTTTCAAACATTGCCTGCTCCTGAGTGTTCTCACTGCTTAGAAAAACCTAATATTTTACGGCTTCCCTCATGCCCCTTTTCATGTGGTGCTTGCAGCCACGTGAGTGAGTGCTAGCTAGCTACCAACCGGAACATTAAGCTAGCCAAGACCAAGACCAACACAAACAGACTATACAGCTACAAGTATTTGGTGGAGTTACAAACAGACTGTACTAAACAAGTTAATTATCTTACGTGTGATTAAATGTTTCCAACACAAATAGCAATGTATAGCCTACTCGGACACCGGGTCCCCACATTTCCCGCTCACCCATGCTGAAAAGCCTGAAGCCACAGGGATTTTTTTACCTGGTTACATGTACATTGAACGATGAAGTTGGCTCTATTACAATGGGAGTCAATGGGATATAATGTTAATTTACCCTAATTTGTGGGCGTGGCCCAGGGGAATTCCTTCTTATGATGAGAATATCGACTCGGAGTATGTTCTACACCAGAAGCATTCCGACCTTACTTGTGATTTTTAGGTATCTCTGGTGACGTGCCTCAAACCCAACAAGGACTTTCCATACAATGCTAATTGCTTTGATTTCAAAGAAAATAATAATGCATCAGGAGGCACTCTGAATAGAGCTTTCAAGACCTAAAACAGTACATCCTGTAATGACGCAGCCTGTGGCCATGGCCCATGGAAGGACGTTTACATACTTAACCTCAAGCACTATTTGACCCTCACACACAAAAGGGGTCATCTCCATTAAAAACCTTTGTAAGAAAATGCAAATTTCTCCTCCAAACACTGGAACAACAACAGTGGAGCTCCAGCAGTAAATCATTGTAATACAATCATGCTCAAGCGAGTGTTATTTATTTGTATTAATTAGCCAGAGCCATTTGTCAAAACCTAGGACAAGTTGTGTTGCTGTGTACCAACTGGTCACTGATGAAACCTAGGGTCTACATGGCCTCTGTAGGGATCTTTTTTTCACCCGATCGATCCTCCCAATCACTTCATCACAAGATGCAGGCCCAGGACCCAGTGTGGAGATAAACATTATGGCATATAACATTTGACTGATGTAGTTGAAATATCTCTCTGAAATATCTCCCCCCAAAATTAAATCTCTCTGTCTCTGTCTCGCTCTTTCTCTCCTATCTTCACAGGATCACTGCTTCTACCGCGGGCATGTGAGAGGACACATCGACTCATGGGTAGCCCTCAGCACATGTTCAGGAGTGAGGTATGTAAAAGCCCATTTTCATTTATGATCATGTAACTCTTTTTGGATTTTCAGACTCTGGGTAGAAGTTTTCCTTAGGCACTGATCTAGGATCAGTTTACATATGTTGGATCTTAATTTGACTTCTGTCATCACAGGAGGAAAATAATCCTGCAGCAGGAAGATAACTTAGACTGCAGATCCACTAGGTGTCAGTTCAAGTAGCCTACGTAGGCCATGTGCAGGCTACAGCACGTCTCATGCAAATTCGTATGTGGATTATAATAAATATTTCCCATCGGGGGAAAGCAGTTTTCTTTAGATCAATTGTTTTATTATATGTTTAAGGCAAGCAATAGGCCAAATAAAGTATTGGTTGCCTCAGTGCCTGTGTGGTCCAGTGGCTAGATCCTCTTAAATGTTTTGGGGGGGAGGACATAGTACTTTTCTAGTTGCTCTCAGTGGGCTGTACTTGTACTCTTACTCAAGTAATCTTACTTTTTACACCGTTACATTTTACCAAATCACTTGGTATTTTTTTTTACAAACTACATACAGTATCAGTCAAAGGTTTGGGCACACCTACTCATTCAAGGGTTTTTCTTTATTTTTACTATTTTAGACCATGTAGAATAATAGGGAAGACTTCAAAACTATGAAATAACACATATGGAATCATGTAGTACACTTATTTGGTTAAAACATATCAAAATATATTTTAGATACTTCAAAGTAGCCACCCTTTGCCTTGATGACTGCTTTGCACACTATTGGCATTCTCTCTTGGTCAAATAGCCCTTACACAGCCTGGAGATGTGTTTTGGGTCATTGTCCTGTTGAAAAACAAATGATGGTCCCACTAAGCCCAAACCAAATCGGATGGCATATCACTACAGAATGCTGTGGTAGTCATGCAGGTTAAGTGTGCCTTGAATTCTAAGTAAATCACAGACAGTGTCACCAGAAAAGCACCATCACACCTCCTCCTCCATGCTTCACTATGGGAACCCCACATGCAGAGATCATCCGTTCACCTACTCTGCGTCTCACAAAGACATGGCGGTCCTCATGAGAGCCAGTTTGATCATTGCGCTTGATTGTTTTTTTCTAAGTTCTTACATTTTTACGGATTGACCTTCATGTCTTAAAGTAATGATGGACTGTCATTTCTCTTTGCTTATTTGAGCTTCTTGCCATAATATGGACTTGGTCTCTTACCAAATAGAGCTATCTTTGTATACCACCTCTACCTTGTCACAACACAACTGATTGGCTCAAACCCATTAACTACTTAGGGAGCAGTGGGGTGCTAGCCACTCCCGACACTACCCGGTGAAATGTAAGGCTCCAAATTCAAAATCCAAAAGTTTAATTATTAAACATTCATCAATATACAAGTGTTGCATAGTCATCAAAAGCTCTGCTTCTTGGCAATATCACAGTGTTGTCAGATTTCAAAAAAGCTTCACAGCGAAAGCACAACATTTGATTGTTTGAGGATAGCACCTACAATATTTATCCATTAGCATAAATTCATAACCCAACGCGGGTCTCAAAAAACACATAAAATTGCTAATATAAAATCCCTTACCTTTCGAAGAACTTCTGCTGAGGGCTTTCCAAGTGTCCAACGAAGACAATCCATGCTTCTTTTGTTAGAAAAAGTCATTTATTATATCCATAAATCTCTGTTTGGTTGGAGCGTTATGATCATAAAATCCACCGTTGAGTCGCCCATTGAACCGTAAAGAGAACGTATTACCATTATACCTATACACTTGTCCAAGAACCATCAAACATCATTGATAATGTATCCTTAGGAACACTTTTATGTATATTTACTATAATTTTTCAACCGGATTATAAACTGGACGATAGGAAAGGAAAAAACCACAGCACGCTCGAGCCCGTGAACGTGCATCCTCTTCTGTTTACATCCGATGACTAGTTCGAAATTCTTCTTCTATTACCATCCAGAGCAACCTAACATCACCAAACACTGTCTAGAGACTGTTGACATCCAGTGGAAGCAATAGGTACTGCAATCTTACTCCCATATATGGCTGTTTTCATTAGGGAGGGGTTCAAAATGAGGCAATGTGTCAAAAACACTTTTTCCAGGACAGAAATTCCTCGGGTTTTCGCCTGCTATATCAGTTCTGTTATACTCACAGACATTATTGTAACACTCTTAGAAACTTCAGAGTGTTTCCTATCCAATAGTACTAATTATGTGCATATCCTAGTTTCTGGGCCTGAGTGGCAGGCCTTTTACTTTGGGAACGCCAGACTCTCCAAAACCGACACCTCAACTGCCGCTCCCTAAGAAGTTAAATACAAAAAACAGAAATACCTTAAGTATTCAGAACCTTTGCTATGAGATTTGAAATTGAGCTCAGGTGCATCCTGTTTTCACTGATCATTCTTGAGATGTTTCTAAAACTTTATTGGAGTCCACCAGTGGTAAATTCAATTGATTAGACATAATTTGGAAAGGCACACACCTGGCTATATAAAGTCCCACAGATGACTGTGCGTGTCAAAGCAAAAACCAAGCCATGAGGTTGAAGGAATTGTCCGTAGAGCTCTGAGACAGGAATGGTACCAAAAAAATCATGCAGCATTGAAGGTCCCCTAGAAGACAGTGTCCTCCATCATTCTTAAATGGAAGAAGTATGGAACCACCAAGACTCTTCCTAGAGCTGGTTGCCTGGCCAAACTGAGCAATCGGGGGAGAAGAACCTTGGTCAGGGAGGTAACCAAGAACCCAAAGCTCACTCTGACAGACCTCCAGAGTTCCTCTGCGGAGATTGGATAACCTTCCAGAAGGACAACCATCTCTGCAGCACTCCACCAATTAGGCCTTTATGGTAGAGCTTCAGACAGAACCCACTCCTCAGTAAAAGGCACATGACAGCCTGCTTGCAGTTTTCCAAAAGGCACCTTAGTGGGCTCCCAAGTGGCACAGTGGTCTAAGGCAATGCATCTCAGTGCTAGAGGCGTCACTACAGACCCTGGTTCGAATCAAGGCTGTATCACAGCCGGCAGTGATTGGGAGTCCCATTGGGTGGCGCACAATTGGCTCAGCATCGTCTGGTTAGGGATTGGCTGGGGTAGGCCGTCATTGTAAATAAGAATTTGTTCTTAACTGACTTGGCTAGTTAAACAAAGGTTAAATAAAAAAAAAAACTAAAGGACTCTCAGACCATGAGAAACAATTTTCTCTGGTCTGATGAAACGAAGATTGAACTCTTGGCCTGAATGTCAAGCGTCAGCTCTGGAGGAAACCTGGCACCATCCCTACGGTGAAGCATGGTGGTGGCAGCATCATGTTGTGGGGGTATTTTTCAGCGGCGGGGACTGGAAGGACTACTCAGGATCAAGGGAAAGATGAACAGAGCAAAGTACATTGAGATTGTCATTATGGGGTATTGTGTGTAAATTGGTTAGGGATATTTTTTTTATACATTTTAGATTAAGGCTGTAACATAACAAAATGTAGAAAAAGTCAAGGGTTCTGAATACTTTCCTAATGCACTGTAAGTTAGTGAGACTCATCATCAACAAAGGTTCCACTCATGGAACATCAAAAAGTTCCAGATTCCCTCCTGCCATTCCATTCTATTCACGATGTTCCATCCCTGCCCTCTTCCCCTCTTATCAGTTCTCCAACAGCGCTGTACATTTTCTGTTCCATTCCAATGCCATATCCCAGCTCATATTCCCCGTTGGTTGCTGCCATGGTACAAACAGAGGTGTTTCTGTATTGACTCAGTATTGAATGAAGTGGTTACGAGGAGTGTGAGCCGGATTCACCCATAGTCTGAACTTCAATGTACCTCGACTTGTGTTTAATTAAAGTCACTGTTCCAAAGTAAGCGTTCAATTCAACGTGCCAAGGCTGAAAGGGCCTGGTCTCTGTGTGCGTGCGTGTCAAGTCTGTGTACAGTCGTGGCCAAAAGTTTTGAGAATTACACAAATATGAATTTTCACAAAGTCTGCTGCCTCAGTTTGTATGATGTCAATTTGCATATACTCCAGAATGTCATGAAGACAGATCAGATGAATTACAATTAATTGCAAAGTCCCTCTTTGCCATGCAAATGAACTGAATCCCCCAAAAACATTTCCACTGCATTTCAGCCCTGCCACAAAAGGACCAGCTGACATCATGTCAGTGATTCTCTTGTTAACACAGGTGTGAGTGTTCACGAGGACAAGGCTGGAGATCACTCTGTCATGCTGATTGAGTTCGAATAACAGACTGGAAGCTTCAAAAGGAGGGTGGTGCTTGGAATCATTGTTCTTCCTCTGTCAAACATGGTTACCTGCAAAGAAACACATGCCCTCATCATTACTTTGCACAAAAAGGGCTTCATGGGCAAGGATATTGCTGGCAGTAAGATAGCACCTAAATAAACCATTTATCGGATCATCAAGAACTTCAAGGGGGAGCGGTTCAATTGTTGTGGAGAAGGCTTCAGGGCACCCAAGAAAGTCCAGCAAGCGTCAGGGCAGTCTCCTAAAGTTGATTCAGCTGCGGGATCGGGGCACCACCAGCACAGAGCTTGCTCAGGAATGGCGGCACGCAGGTGTGAGTGCATCTGCACGCACAGTGAGGGGAAGACTTTTTGGAGGATGGCCTGGTGTCAAGAAGGGCAGCAAAGAAGCCACTTCTCTCCAGGTAAAACATCAGGGTCAGACTGATATTCTGCAAAGGGTACAGGGATTGGACAGTCCTGTGTCATGCCAACACCAAAGTATCCTGAGACCATTCATGTGTGGTGTTGCTTCTCAGCCAAGGGAGTGGGCTCACTCACAATTTTGCCTAAGAACACAGACATGAATAAAGAATGGTACCAACACATCCCCCGACAGCAACTTCTCCCAACCATCCAGGAACAGTTTGGTGACCAACAATGCCTTTTCCAGCATGATGGAGCACCTTGCCACAAGGTAAAAGTGATAACTAAGTGGCTCGGGGAACAAAGCATCAATATTTTGGGTCCATGGCCAGGAAATTTCCCAGACCTTAATTCCATTGAGAACTTGTGGTCAATCCTCAAGAGGCGGGTGGACAAACAAAAACCCACAAATTCCAAGCATTGATTATGCAAGAATGGGCTGCCATCAGTCAGGATGTGGCCCAGAAGTTAATTGACAGCATGCCAGGGTCTTGAAAAATAAGGGTCAACACTGCAAATATTGACTCTTTGCATCAACTTCATGTAATTGTCAATAAAAGCCTTTGACACTTATGAAATGCTTGTAATTATACTTCAGTATTCCATAGTAACATCAGCCAGAAATATCTAAAGATTCTGAAGCAGCAAACTTTGTGGAAATTCATATTTGTGTTTTTCTCAAAACTTTTGGCCACGACTGTATGTGCGTGCCCTTGCGTGCATACACCTGTGCTCGCATGTTTCACATGTGTGAGCGTGTGTGAAGCATTCATAACTTTTCATGAGGTCCATTTGATTCTCATTTATCGTGCATGTTTCTTGGCTGTGCTGAAATAAACATTGGCTGGGACAAAGAGCTCCACAGCCGAGGTGCATTACACGGTCTGGATCGCAATACCTCCAGCCACATCACTCCTTTGGACTGAGACATGTTGGGCTGAGGGGAATGGGCTGGGGAGTTGGGGGTGTAGGCCCACCTCTTTTTGTTTAGATCCAATTTTACAAAATCATGTTTGATCAATATGATAATTTCCATATGTATTTATTACTTTTGTTTTTCTTTTGAGTGGCAGGTACAGTACATGTTATACAGTATAAAGTGAAGATATTAATTTAAATTAATATTGAACCTGTAAACCCACCAACAAAAAATTACAAACAAATTATACAAATAAATACAACAATAAGAATACATTACAAATGTATTTCATTTCAATTTCTTTCAGAAAGTGGTTTTCATTTCAAGTTAAAGCTATCTAGTTATCTAGCTAACATTAGCTGGCTGGCTGGCTCGCTAGCTAACATTACGTGTATGATCTGTGTAGTAATATGTGACTCGTTTCAGGAATCTAGGCGTATGTCGCGCGTCACTAATTCACAGGAGAACCACTTGAACGTAATTTTATTTTTTTTCAAAATGCGTTTTTTTGCCAGAAATGCCTTCTGGAACATGTGAACTTTCATGTGCCTTAATAACAAACTTGTATGCCATCTGTCAATACACATAAAATTGTTAAATTACGAGCCTAGTTGGTTTAGCCACAGAAAAAGTCAGGAACCTTCCCGCTAGCCATGATTGGCTGAGTGGGCTGGACATGCCAAGAGATGAGTTCGGATTGGTCTGCCATGTAGCTCGCTTCTGTATATAACTAGTCAGTATGTGTAGGTCATCCTTTCTAACACAGCTTTTTTGAAAGATATCACGTAGTAAAACTGCATAAGTGTTTCTCCACTTTCTGGAGGACCGAGTTTTGAAATCAGAGTATGATAGCTAAGAAGATGGAGAAAATTCTGGAGTTTGATTGCAAATATGCAAAGGTAGTTGAAAAGAGAACACAGAAGGCTGTTGTATAAAACTAAGGGCAATCATGGTGTCCGTTACAGAGAGAGAAGCATCCATCCATGTATACGGGTAAAATTGTCAAGGTAGCTACATTTTCAGATATTACACGTTTCAAATTTTCAGAAAGTGGTTTTCACTTCAAGTTAGAAGCTATCTAGCTAACGTTAGCTGGCTGGCTCGCTAGCTGGCTCGCTAGCGTTATGTGTATGATCTGTGTAGTAATATTATTCGTATCTCAGAGCCATTTGCATTGCTAGATATAGCCTGGCTAGCTAGCTAACATTGAACCTGGTAGGTTAGCTACCTGCAGATTCATGCAGGATAGTAACATTATGAATTGGGATTATGGTTCATTGTTTAGCTAGCTAGCTACATGTCTAAACCAAAGACTCCACTATGCAAGTAATCATTTCACTAGCCTTTTCACACGTACCAACACACGGGTGTGATCATTCTACAGTGGTCCCTGTAGGGAACGATCAAAACGGTGTGATTAGAACGTCCAGTCCATTAGAACGTATGACGCAACAATCAGCATTTGAGCTGGCCACACTGTTTTTCAGAAACATTTTTCACAAACACAGTCCAGAATGTGAGCACTTTATTTTTGGAGGCAATGTTCAGACATTCACAGAAGTAACTACAGCATAACACAATCATCCAAACCAATTGTTTTTGTTGTTACATTTGTCCTAGCGCTAACTGAGGAAAGATTGCTATAACACAAGCGGTCATATTTTTATAACTGTCGCTGACAGAAACTACAATATGAATTAGCTAATAGCAATTACTATTTATAATTAATCACATCATGGGTGAGCTCACCATTGATCAAAATAACTGAGTAAAACACTAGAAACCGAAAGTAATCCGACGATGGGTAGTTTCTGCTTGTTTTTTTCGTATTAACCAAAGATAATAAGAGGAGACAAGATGAGTTTGGTCTGTTTATAGTATGCATGTTGAAGGGGATGTGTTGTATACGATCATCCACTTCACTTCTTTCACTTCCGGAAGTTTACCTGAAAGATGAGTGAAACATTCCTTCACCTCATTATAACATCTTTGGTCTAACAGATTGTGACACCCAGAATGCATTGTATAATGTCAACAAACACGGTGCCACACATAGCTGGCAAATAGCTTAGCTCATTATAATCACTACAACCTTCCAAAAAGTATTTTACACACATCATAGGTGTCCATTACAATATATGCAATAAACAGAATGCATTATTTGTCACCAGTAATTGAAAACATGTGAATAAAACTGTAAATGCATTATGCTCTATACATTCAGTGAGGGAAAAAAGTATTTATACCCCTGCTGATTTTGTACGTTTGCCCACTGACAAAGAAATGATCAGTCTATAATTTTAATGGTAGGTTTATTTGAACAGTGAGAGACAGAATAACAAGTAAAAAATCCAGAAAAACGCATGTGAAAAATTTTATAAATTGATTTGCATTTTAATGAGGGAAATAAGTATCTGACCCCCTCTCAATCAGAAAGATTTCTGGCTCCCAGGTGTCTTTTATACAGTAACGAGCTGAGATTAGGATCACAATCTTAACTCCTTAAGGATCGGTGCACGAGGTGACCGTTTTGGAGAGCCTGGCGTGCCCAAAGTAAAAGGCCTAGCCAGTCTCCAGACCTTAATCCCATAGAAAATATGTGGAGGGAGCTGAAGGTTCGAGTTGCCAAACGTCAGCCTCGAAACCTTAATGACGTGGAGAAGATCTGCAAAGAGGAGTGGGACAAAATCCCTCCTGAGATGTGTGCAAACCTGGTGGCCAACTACAAGAAACGTCTGACCTCAACTGCCAACAAGGGTTTTGCCACCAAGTACTAAGTCATGTTTTGCAGAGGGGTCAAATACTTATTTCCCTCATTAAAATGCAAATTAATTCATAACATTTTTCACATGCGGTTTTCTGGATTTGTTTGTTGTTATTCTGTCTCTTACTGTTCAAATAAACCTACCATTAAAAATATAGACTGATCATTTCTTTGTCAGTGGGCAAACGTACAAAATCAGCAGGGGATCAAATACTTTTTTCCCCTCACTGTACATACATATATACATATACAAGTTAAAACATAGATAATTAGCAGGCAGCACGTGTTAACTGTCCTGTTGCATAATAATCACATTTTGGAACAATGAGTGCATTCTGACATCACGTGCATAAAACAACTCACGCTGGACCGACCGTTAGAGATATTTTGTTTATTTATTTAACTTAATTTAACCAGGCAAGTCAGTTAAATACAAACTCTTATTTACAATGACGGCCTAAACTGGCCAAACCTGGACGACGCTGGGCCAATTGTGCGCCGCCCTATGGGACTCCCAATCACAGCCGGTTGTGATACAGCCTGGATGATGTCACTGCGACAACTGTGAATAGACGTAGCTGGTAAATTCGCTCTGGCTATCTACTCCAATTTCAGAGCATTCCCGTCTGAGTGTGCCAGAGTGCAGAGTAACTGATGAATTTACGAGCGCTCAACACACGTTGAATATGTCCGGTTTCAGTAAACGTTGGCAAAAAAGCGTAATTAAATTGTTGCCAGCAGCACAGTTGCAGTCACAAATGCTCTGGATAACATAAAAACAGTCTAACCAGCTCTGCTAGGGTGGATAAAATGGTCAGAGTGAGCTGGTCTCTCATTTGTGTCTGCAAGCTAGCCAAAGTTAGTCAGTTAGCTTGGGTGCTTGACTGCTGTGTGCGCTCTCAACGCTCCGAGAGCTAAATCCTCTGAACTTACAAACGGGACCATCTGACAATGCTCTAAGTGCACACTGTCACTGTTCAGATTTAATTTATGAATACACCCGTAGTATAAACCAGCCTAAAGTCTTGAAATCTTTAGTTGTTTAGTACATGGCCTCACATGTGAATCGTTGGGTGGGGTTAAGGCTTAAGGGTGTGAACGATGCTGAATCGGTGTAGACAAAGAGCTCTCAGGTAGGTTTACCAAAATATTCAAGGGCCATTTTCTCGAAAGTGAGGTTAAAAGTTTATCAACATTCAAAGCAGAATTACTTTCCCATTGTTCCTCAACTGTAATGTATGATGTACCATTTTCTAGCTCTGAGTCTCTACTTTTATCCAATGTAAAACACAATTTCCAATTTTGCTATTTAAGCCGGTTGGTCACATATCATTAATTTAAAAGTCCAAAATGGATGTACTGTAGCATACGCATATTGCCCCTTTCACAGGCAGGCATTTTCTCTACTCAGTGTTTTAATGCTCATTTCAGTGCAGTGTGATTACAGGGCTCATACGCACAATTCCAACGTGACTAAGTGGAGCTTCAACCACTCACAAGATTACCAGGACACAGGGGTCGGACACAGATCCAGTGGTCGTTAGCAGCATTTCTTAGTGTGTGTGTGTTTGTGCGAGTGTGTGTGGGAAGGATGTTGAAAGTGGGGTCCAGTCTCTTCAATCTTCTGTCACTCGCACACACATGCACACGGCTTCCTGACAGATCTTGATGGAGAGTGACTCTCTCTGCCACAGGCTTATTACTAATCTGCGGTTTATAGTTAATATTCTCATATGTGTTAGTATTTTATGTAAAAATAAAAATTATTGCTGTTTTGGTTATGTCATTTTTAGTGTTCATTGTCCAAATCATGCCTCTGTCATCTCTTACATTTGCTGAAACAGGGGCCTGATTGCCTTGAACTCAAACGATACCTACTACCTGGAGCCAATCAGAGGGCTGGACTCTCGACATCACTCATTGGTCAGCGCAGAGGATCTGCCAATTATAGGCGGGACCTGCGGCCATGGGTATCAGACTGGACACCCCAACCTCCTCTCCAGTTTTATTAAACCTTTGCATCAAAGGGTGAGGGGCTCAGACAACACACCAACAGAAAACAGTCACCCAAAGTTTTTAATAATTTGGACACATTTCACATTCTCTTCTGACAAAGCACAGTTGTTGTAAGCTCCCAAAAGTCTATACATTTTGACATAATATATAGATGGTATGTTCTCTATCAACAGAAGTTCATGTTTATTTTGTCATTTTAAACAGATGTACTTTCCACCACCAGACAAAAGAGTTACAAAAGTCAATGTTTTCTTCTCAAAGCAGATCTGTACAGCCCAAACAGATTTTTGCTGCCAACCCAAAATAGAATGAAAAGCCATCACACACTTTCTATTCCAAAAAAACAAAACACATAACTGCAGACTCCACATTCTTAACCTCATATTCACTAGAACACCACCAAGCACATGGCAACAGCACAAATTATTATTGTATTAAAAGGTCTAGAAATAGTATTAATTAAGGAACCTGCTAATGCTTTTATCGAGCATATAAAAAGGTAGAAAATAATACAGAGAGAGACGTCTCCGCTATTATTCCTCGGAGAGAGAGCTTCTCCTTTGTGTGATTCGTTGAAACTTCTGATGTGATGGACAAAGTAATAATCCTCTTTTGGCAGGAATGATTACTTTTCTATTGACCACACATACCCGCCACAGGCAGACGCACACACACATGCCACAGACAGGCACACACACGCGCCACAGGCTGACACACACACACAGTACATTTTGTCCTGAAAAGGAAATGAACATCTCATCATACAGGCACAAACACATTTGATTTCGCTTTAGAGGAACATGCAATCGCACCGACGACAGTTGAAAACCAGAGTGAACTATGTGGTTGGTGGTTTGGTCTGTTGCTGTGGAGTTTGTTTCCCCAGTGTGGGTCTGTCTTACTGTAGTGTCCCTCCACGGAGGAAGGAGAAAGTCTAAACACAAGGCCTAATTTCCTCCAGCGCAGCTGTGAATGCTGATAATGTACCTGTGGTGGCGAGTCATTCTGGCCTCCTCTGTCTAGACATGGACCTCCTGGGGACAAGCTGATCTTTCACTCTCCTACTCTTTATAGTCCTCTCTCTTCTCCTATATCCATTTATCCCATTATCTTTTTGTCTTTCGCTCCCATTCCTTCTTCCCCTTTCATGCTCTTTTTGCTATGTTTTGGCAGTCTCTCCCTCCCAGTCTTTTGGCACTACTCCCAATTCCTTGAACAGCTACCCTGGGCTGTTACATTAAAGTGCAAGTCATAGGTCTGCTAGACAGTCGGACCACTCTCTGCCAAGCAAATAAGCAGTGGAATCTCTCGCTCTCTCGCAGTGAGGGAATGCACAGTACTCCACAAGCCGCCTGCCAATAAGCAGTGGAATCTCTCGCTCTCTCGCAGTGAGGGAATGCACAGTACTCCACAAGCCGAATCCCTGCTTGGCTATAATATTGGCCTTCAGTCTGGCCCTGCCAAGACAGCTATGCCTGCATGCATAAATCAATGTATTTTAATTACTACAGAGCCTCTGCCTAATAGCTGTAATCAAGTATTAGACAAGTGGAAAATTACTGAGACAGATACAGAGGGACACCAGACTGAGCGTCATTGGGGACAAACAAGAAGGATTGGTTGTCTCAGACCACAGCCACCAAGAATGTTTGTGGTTTTGTTCATTTTGTGCCATTTTCTTTTACCACTGCAAATCTCAAGTCTGTTGCCATGGTTAAAAACAAAACATTTTTATTTTTAACGATAGGATGAGTGGTGGGAGATCATAATGCAACAGGAGGAGACTGTTGATTCCAAAATTGCTGTGACATTGTCACTGTATCCCTCCCTTTCTAAGCTTCCCCATCTCTCTCTCTATCTGGATACAGGTGAGACGAAATGACAGGCGCACCACCAAGTACATGGAGCTGTACATCGTGGCTGATAGCACACTGGTAAGCTAGCTGGCAAACAACAAGTGGAGCTAATTGTTATTATTCCTTTCATCAGAAGTTGAGTGTGTGTGACTGTAAACAAGGTAAAGTGTACATGCGTGTGTGTGTGTTCGTGCGTGAGTGTTTAAGAATTAAAGTGTGAGTGTGTGTGTCACATCCGTCCAGTGGCGTCAACAAACCCATTGAACCATTGACGTATCAGATGGCAATGGAAAACAGGCTGTGAACAATAATTATCTTATCTAACGTAATGGGTCTCGCTCATCCCAACTCTGTGAAATAGTGTATAATTATGATGCTGGCTGATGGACTGGAGCACCTTTTGCTCACTCAGATAAAGAGCAGCATAGGAGGACAAGAGGGAAGGATTTGTCATGTTAATGATGAAAGTTTCTAGTTTGGTCTAATGGTGGGAGAATGAGAGCTCATTACCCAGTCCTAAATAGACAGTGGGCTCCAGCAGGCCATAAATGAAATAAAGGTATATTCTGCATTCCAGTTGGCTACTGTTAGGTGCATTATTCATATGACGCCGTGGTGACAGTGTATGGTGTTGACCAATCAGATTATACAGTATTCAGTCCGCTCCTGTCCCTAATTGGTACCTATCATGATGGATTGGGGTAGAGTTGGTAAAGTGGGCCAGGTTTCTTTTCTAGAGCTCTCATTCTATTGAGGATGGCCTTTTTGAAAAATGTGTTGTCTTTGGTTTAATATTTGTCACTATTGATTTGATGCTTGTCACATACTATTCCACCTCCTTTTTAATCTAGTATAAACAACAAAATAAGGACTACCAGAAAACCACACTGAGGATAATGGAGATTGCCAATTATGTTGATAAGGTAAGCCAGTGTGGTGATGTACAGTATGTGTCTTAGATGCAATCCGCAGGGGGATAAAATGGAGCTCAATTTAATAGTGTCAACCAAATGGATAGTGTCCGTCCCGGGAGAGAGTCTAGTTTTACAAATCACCTTGTATACATTTCCCTGATATTCTAAGATTAACTGTCTTTCTAGTCTTTTCAAATTCTGCCCTTGTTGTGTCATGAAAATGATCAAAGTTATTGAAAATTACAGATTTTAATCATGTAAACTTGTCTAGTCATAATTGTCTGTGCAGAATGAAAAGCAAAAACATAAGCACAGTCGCAACCTTCTGAGTGGTCCATTGCCGTGAGTGTTGCCTGTTGCAGTTAGTGATGCCAGTTGACATGACTGACCCAAGACGGTTGTGTTGTGTTGTGTTGTGTTGTGTTTCAGTTCTACAGAACTCTGAACATCCGGGTGCCTCTGATTGGTCTGGAGGTATGGAAGGAGAGGGATGAGTGTATCATCACAGAGGAGCCCAATACCACGCTCTGGTCCTTCCTACAGTGGAGACAGAAGCTCAAGTCCCGCAAGAAGCACGACAACGCACAGCTACTGACGTTAGTACTGACCTACACACACGTCACAGCAATCACTCTCCTTCCATTGCCTAAAACAGTCAAACAAGAATTTCAGCCTTCGTTAATGGCTAGATTGATATATTATTAGCTAAACAGCTGTTTTATTAACTAAAAGATCTCGGCTCTGTTAGGTGTAATTGGAACAACACACCTCAGTCAGTCGGCAGGAACAAAACAGCACAGCTTGAATGCAAAACACACACTCATCTGTAAACAGTAAATTGGGGAACCCTTCGCTCTAGGTAATTCGTTTCCAGATAGTACCGCAGGCCTGGCTACTGGTTCTCATTTTCTGAACAGCTTTTTGATTGGCTTAAGTGGCAACAAGCTACATAGCCCACTGAGAGGCATAGAGAAAGGTCTTAGACAAGGCTCATCCTGCATGCAGTACAAGCGTGTTCTCTATCTGCAATCAATGTGCATCCCTCCCACTGCAGAGCCCTCCCTGCCGGAGCACGTCAATACTGAACTGAAGAGATTAAGGTTAAGTGATTTCTGGTTTCCTGTGTCGTTTCCTCTTGACAGGGGAGTGATATTTAAGGGGACCACCATAGGGATGGCGCCGCTGGAGGGGATGTGTAGCCTGGAGAATTCTGGAGGCATCAACGTGGTAAGTGGCATGGCTAGGGTGGAGCAGAAATGTGTGATGTTGTGTGTTGCTTGTGTCTGTGTGACTCTTCACATTAGTGTGTTTGTTACCGCGGTGTCTTTCGCTGTGTTTGTTTGCTTGTGTATCTGTGCGTCTCTTTGTGTGTGTATGAGTGTGTTTCCACACCTGTGTCTCTGTGTTGGGCCAGAGAAAATAATAATAGCTGTTCCATGCTTGATTATCTTCAATAGGCTCTATTAGCTCAGTTCTCAGAGGGGGCCACTAGAATCCTAATATGGCAGCAGGTCTATACCTATGACCACTACTCACCACGGGTGAATGGACACAACAGTGATTTTTATTTTTTTATTTTACCTTTATTTAACTAGGCAAGTCAGTTAAGAAAAAATTATTATTTTCAATGACGGCCTAGGAACAGTGGGTTAACTGCCTTGTTCAGGGGCAGAACGACAGATTTTTACCTTGTCAACTCAGGGATTCGTTCTTGCAACCTTTCGGTTACAAGTCCAATGATCTAACCACTAGGCTACCTGCCACCCCGATTTACCTTTTGCTGTATAGAGTGACCTCAATAGATTAGAACATCACAATTCTTTGACACAGATAAACCACTAGATCAGTCATTAGTATCCTCTACCGTTCAGTCGGACTCTGAATATATTTACATTTTCCTCAAGCGTTCTACAACAATTTATTTATAGAACAGGTCGAGTGTTTGGCTCATTGTGTTAGCTTTAATTCCCTAAAGCAGCAGTCATCTTATAAACTGTGAAAATGTAAGCCTTTAAATGGTGTGTTTGTGGTTTTGCTAATCCCAAACACATTGTGTTCCCTCAGGACCATTCGGATTTACCCATCGGCGCTGCCGCCACCATGGCCCACGAGATTGGCCACAACTTTGGCATGAGCCACGACTACGAGGGCTGCTGTGTGAAAGCGACTGCAGAGCAGGGGGGCTGTGTGATGGCAGCTGCCACCGGGTAAGAATTAGCAGGTTTTAGATCAATGACTACCAGAGATCCAAGATGGCCACCACTTTACAGAACTCTGAAACTGAAGATTATGGTTATTGTAAATGTTTACAATGGTGTTCTGTATTATGGATCTTTGTAATGGTTACTTTCTTGGCCCCCACAGGCATCCATTCCCCCGGATCTTCAGCCGCTGCAGCAAGAGGGACCTGGACAACTACTTCCAGAAGGGAGGGGGGATGTGCCTCTTCAACATGCCCAACATGAAGGACCTTGTTGGGGGCAAGAGGTGTGGCAATGGCTTTGTGGAGTATGGAGAAGAGTGTGACTGCGGAGAGCCAGAGGTAAGAACCCTGCAAAAGAATTGTTAGGACATCCCCGGAATGTCGCAAAATGGTTGCCTAAAGTGGTCAGGACATTGTCAAGGTCCCCTGGAGGTTTTGTCTAGTTCCCGGTTTGTCCCAGGAATGTCCCCATGGATGTTTTTAGGACGTTCTTGGGATGTTGTGTTATGGTTCTTGTATAGTGCCCGGTTTGTTCCGGTGAGGCCCCCAGGGATGTTTTCGGGACGTTGTCCCCTGGAGGTTGTCTAGTTCGCTGTTTGTTCCAGGGACATCCCTAAAAAAGTGTTTATTTGGGGGCCTAAAAATAACACACGCACACAGAGTACCAGCCATAAGTTTGGACACACCTACTCATTGAAGGGTTTTTTCTTTATTTACCATTTTCCACATTGTAGAATAATAGTGAAGACATCAAAACTATGAAATAACACATGGAATCTAAATATAAATATATTTTTATATTATAAATATTTGATTAGTTTCAATACGCAACCATTCCTATCCATACACGGCACAATAACTCAACATTCTACCTAACAAACAGCTTGTCTATAGATGTGCATCTATTCAAACATATAAAAAATATGTAAACAATATTGCGGTTTATTCACGTTGGGTATTGGACGCACAGATAACAGAAAAAGAAGGGATACATACCGGAGAGTTTCTTCAAGAGGCATGGGTTATTTGGCACTAGACTAAAGATTAAGGTGCGCTCAGAGCATAGAGATTTACAGAGGTCTCCACTGCCCAAAAGTAGTGATGGGGAAACAAAGTTTCCTGAAGCATTGAGGCTTTCCAGCCAAATGGGTGGAAAATAGCTTCATTACTAGAGGCTTTGATCAACAAGGTGTACACTAGTGGCACCTGCTGGTCAAAAGACTTCAGAACAGCCAAATTATTATAAATGACATCGCACCAGGGTATCCTTTTTGTCTTCTTCCAAACCAATGCCAAACCAATCAGATGGATGTTCGACGAAACGAAGCTTCGGACATCATTGATCACGTGCTTCTGATAGTGTATTAAGCATTGGCACACTACTTCAAATGTAAACTGCTTAGCGATTCCGACGCATGACTCGGAGCTCCGGTATGAAACGTAACATCACTACCCAAAAGCCTATATTCACATGGCCAGTGCCATTGAGGACTGACGGGTAGTGATCGCTATACATCTCTATGGCTCAGAGGTGCCTGCAGTTAAAGGGGAAGTCAACCTGAAAGTGCAATTAAAGGGACAGTATAAGAAAAATTACATACATTTAATCGGCAATGGCTTTCCAATGGCAGAACAACAGATGTTTACCTTGTCAGCTCAGGGATTTGATCTTACAACCTTCCAGTTACTAATCCAACACTCTAACCACTAGGATACCTGCTGCCCCAATACAGTAAGCATTATTCAACATGTTCTTACTGAGGATTTGAACCCACAACCTCTTGGTTCACTGCATTCCTATCTTCCCTCTACACCACCGCATATGTGTCTAATCCCTTTCACCTGTATTGCTACACTTTGTTTGAAGTTGTACTCAGCTCTGTTAGACATACGCTCAAGAAAATGTATCATTTTTTGTAGTGATTCAGGAGTAACATTAAAACCAGGATTCTGTTTACTCCAGAAACATAAGACATCTACAGAAAATTGTCAAATCTTTAAAGAAGGAAAGCAAATCAATGGTGGGGGAATATTCTGATTAACGGATAACAAAGAAATAGCAATACTAATGGCAATATCTTTTGTCTGTAACAAATATGTTGGGAACTTCTGAGATTTCTACTGACCTTGTGGCACTGCAAAAAAGATGAGTGCATTCCCAATACAAAGGTTGTGATTTCAAATCCCAGCTAGGTTGAATAGTGAGTACTTGTCAGAGGTCACCTTGGTATGTACTCCCTGAGGGTGCCACTGGAGGGCACCCTTATGTTTTCTAGTGTCCAGGTGAGCCTGATTGGGCTTACTGGGTTCACCTGGTGTATGACTATTTAGGTCCTCTGTGGACTGGGCCGGTTGCTCAGGTCTCTTTTGTTTAGTGATTCATGTGTTTTGTGCTTTGCTGTTTTTGCTGTGTAAGCTTCAGTAAATGTTCTGGATTTATCCACACCTCTGCCTGCTGTGTTCCTCTGTGCCTGGGTCCAAGTTTGTACGAGACTTACTGTCACAGTAGACCTGAGCCAAAAATGGACCCAGCAGAGATTTCTGATTTCTGGGACATAACGAGCTCCACCACTTACGGTCTGCTTTCACTCACCATGGAACTGTGATTGGTCGCCATGAGGCGCGGTTGAAGACATTATCGGAGGATTTAGGAACTCTTGTGTTCACTCTGCAGAACGGACAGACGGGAGCAACAGTTGCTGCACCTGTGGTGGGTCCTAACCCTCCACTTTCTACCAGCTCATCGTCTTCCTCCCCTCGGGAGCCTCATCTCCCAGCACCGGAGTGCTATGAGGGGCATCCTGGGAGGTGTTGTGGGTTCCTGCTCTAATGTTTGCTGGTCTTTGAGCTGCAGGCATCAACGTTTCCCACTGAGCGTGCCAGAGTGGCATTTAAAAAGTAAATATATTTCACCTTTATTTAACCAGGTAGGCTAGTTGAGAACACGTTCTCATTTACAACTGCGACCTGGCCAAGATAAAACAAAGCAGTGCGACACAAGCAACACAGTTGCAAATGGAATAAACAAGAGTACAGTCAACACAATAGAAAAAAAAGAAAGTCTATATACAGTGTGTGCAAATGGCGTGAGGAGGTAAGGCAATAAATAGGCCATAGTAGCGAAGTAATTTAGTAAATTCAGCAAATTAACACTGGAGTGATAGATGTGCAGATGATGATGTGTAAGTAGAAATACTGGTGTGCAAAAGAGCAGAAAAGTAAATAAAAACAATATGGGGATGAGGTAGGTAGATTGGATGGGCTATTTACAGATGGGCTATGTACAGCTGCAGTGATCGGTTAGCTGCTCAGATAGCTGATCTTTAAAGTTAGTGAGGGAAATATAAGTCTCCAGCTTCAGCGATTTTTGCAATTGGTTCCAGTTATTGGCAGCAGAGAACTGGAAGGAAAGGCAGCCAAAAGAGCTGTTGGCTTTGGGGATGACCAGTGAGATATGCCTGCTGGAGCGGGTGCTATGGGTGGGTGTTGTTATTGTGACCAGTAAGCTGAGATAAGGCGGAGCTTTACCTAGCAAAGACTTATAGATGACCTGGAGCCAGTGGGTCTGGCGACGAATATGTATCGAGGGCCAGCCGACTACAGGTCGCAGTGGTGGGTGGTAAATGGGGCTTTGGTGACAAAACGGATGGCACTGTGATAGACTGCATCCAGTTTGCTGAGTAGAGTGTTGGAGGCTATTTTGTAAATGACATCGCCGAAGTCGAGGATCAGTAGGATAGTCAGTTTTACAAGGGTATGTTTGACGGCGTGAGTGAAGGAGGCTTTGTTGCGAAATTGGAAGCCAATTCTAGATTTAATTTTGGATTGGAGATGTTTAATATGAGTCTGGAAGGAGAGTTTACAGTCTAGCCAGACACCTAGGTATTTGTAGTTGTCCACATATTCTAAGTCAGAACCGTCCAGAGTAGTGATGCTAGTTGGGCGGGCGGATGTGGGTAGCAAACGGTTGAAAAGCATGCATTTAGTTTTACTAGCATTTAAGAGCAGTTGGAGGCCACGGAAGGAGTGTTGTAATGGCATTGAAGCTCATTTGGAGGTTTGTTAACAGTGTCCAAAGAAGGCCCAGATGTATACAGAATGGTGTCGTCTGCGTAGAGGTGGATCAGGGAATCACCCGCAGCAAGAGCAACTTCGTTGATATATACAGAGAAAAGAGTCCTGAGATTAAACCCTGTGGTACCCCCATAGAGACTGCCAGAGGTCCGGACAACAGGCCCTCCATTTTGACACACTGAACTCTGTCTGAGAAGTAGTTGGGGAACCAGGCGAGGCAGTCATTTGAGAAACCAAAGCTGTTGAGTCTGCCGATAAGAATATGGTGATTGACAGAGTCGAAAGCCTTGGCCAGGTCGATGAAACTGGCTGCACAGTATTGTCTTTTATCGACCGCGGTTATGATATCGTTTAGTACCTTGAGTGTGGCTGAGGTGCACCAGTGACCAGCTCAAAAACCGGATTGCACAGCGAAGAAGGTACGGTGGGATTCAAAATGTTCAGTGATCTGTTTATTAACTTGGCTTTCGAAGACTTTAGAAAGGCAGGGCAGGATGGATATAGGTCTTTAACAGTTTGGGTCTAGAGTGTCACAGCTTTCCAATCTTCAGGGATCTCGGATGATACAAAAGAGAGGTTGAGCAGACTGGTAATAGGGGTTGCAACAATGGCGGCGGATCCTTTTAGAAAGAGAGGGTCCAGATTGTCTTCCCAGCTGATTTGTACGGGTCCAGGTTTTGCAGCTCTTTCAGAACAGCTGCTATCTGGATTTGGGTGAAGGAGAAGCTGGGGAGGCTTGGGCAAGTAGCTGCGGGGGGTGCGGGGCTGTTGGCCGGGGTTGGGGTAGCCAGGAGGAAAGCATGGCCAGCCGTTGAGAAATGCTTATTGAAATGTTTGATTATCATCGATTTATCGGTGGTGACAGTGTTACCTAGCCTCAGTGCAGTGGGCAGCTGGGAGGAGGTGCTCTTGTTCTCAGTGTCCCAAAACATTTTGGAGTTAGAGCTACAGGATGAAAATGTCTGCTTGAAAAAGCTAGCCTTTGCTTTCCTGACTGACTGCATGTATTGGTTCCTGACTTCCCTGAAAGGTTGCATATCGCGGGGGCTATTCGATGCTAGTGTAGTCCGCCACAGGATGTTTTTGTGCTGGTCAAGGGCAGTCAGGTCTGGAGTGAACCAAGGGCTATATCTGTTCTTAGTTCTAAATTTTTTTAAAGGGGCATGCTTATTTAAGATGGTGATGAAATTACTTTTAAAGAACGACCAGGCATCCTCGACTGATGGGATGAGGTCAATATCCTTCCAGGATACCCGGGCCAGGTCCTTTAGAAAGGCCTCCTCGCTGAAGTGTTTTAGGGAGCGTTTGACAGTGATGAGGGATGGTCGTTTGACCGCGGACCCATAGCGAATGTAGACAATGAGGCAGTGATCGCTGAGATCCTGATTGAAAACAGCAGAGGTGTATTTTGAGGGCAAGTTGGTCAGGATAATATCTATGAGGGTGCCCATGTTAACGGATTTAGGGTTGTACCTGATAATTTGTGTGAGATTGAGGGCATCTTGCTTAGATTGTAGGACTGCCGGGGTGTTAAGCATATCCCAATTTAGGTCACCTAACAGAACGAACTCTGAAGATAGATGGGGGAGGAAATCAATTCACATATGGTGTCCAGGGCACAGCTGGGAGCTGAGGGGGGTCTATAACAGGCGGCAACAGTGAGAGACTTTTTTCTGGAGAGATACATTTTTAATATTAGAAGCTCAAACTATTTGTGCATAGACCTGGAAAGTATGACAGAACTGTGCAAGTTATCTCTGCAGTAGATTGCAACTCCTCCCCCTTTGGCAGTTCTATTTTGATGGAAAATGTTGTAGTTATGGATGGAAATCTCAGTATTTTTGGTGGCCTTCCTAAGCCAGGATTCAGACACGGCAAGGACATCAGGGTTGGTGTAGTGTGCTAAAGCAGTGAGTAACACAAACTTAGGGAGGATGCTTCTGATGTTAACATGCATGAAACCAAGGCTTTTTCAGTTACAGAAGTCAACAAATGAGAGTGCCTGGGGACACGAAGGGCCTGGGTTAACCTCCACATCACCCGAGGAACAGAGGAGGAGTAGGATGAGGGTACGGCTAAAGGCTATCAAAACTGGTCGTCTAGTGCGTTTTGGACAGAGAATAAAAGGAGCAGATTTCTTGCCGTGGTAGAATAGATTCAGGGTATAATGTACAGACAAGGGTATGGTGAGGTGCGGGTACAGTGGAGGTAAACTCAAGCATTTTGTGACGTTGAGAGATTGCATCTCTGGATGCACTAGATATGCTGGGTGAGGTCACCGTATGTGTGGGGGGTGGGACAAAGGAGGTATCTGAGGCATGTTGACTGGGACTAGGGGCTCCGCAGTAAACTAAACTATGATAACTATCCTAAACAACAATATACAAGGCATATTGACATTTGAGAGAGACATAAAGCGAGGCATAAAGCATTCACAGGTGTTGATAGCTAAGACAACAACGGGTAAGACAACAACAGATAATCAGCTAAGACAACAACAACAGGTAAAATGGCGAAGAATGGGCAGAGAGGGTCAGTTAACTACACACAGGGCCTGAGTTCGAGGCTGGGACCGACTGATAAACAAAAAATAAACAAAGTGGAGTACCGTGATTAATGAACAGTCCAGCAGGCATCAGCTATGTAGCCAAGGTATCATAGGGTCCAGTGAACAGCAATAGATGAAACAGGGAAGCCGCTGGGTAGTCGTTACTACCTAGCAAGCGGGAGACACAGCGTTTAAAGTTGGCAGGCCGGGGATAGTAGAAGCGCCTGCTCCGACGTCCGGCAAAGGCTAGTTGAGGGCACAGCGAATGGAGTTACGCCGGCAGTCTAGTCGTGGTGGAACGGTGGGGCTCCGTGCCGACAAAGGGTCCAGGCCAGTTGGCGAAAGAGGTATTGTAGTTGTAGTAATTTAGTTTGCTAGCTGGGAGATGCGGCTCGCGGCTAACTGGTGCTAGCTTCGGGACAGGGGCGTTAGCCACTATAGCCACTCGGTAGCAGCTAGCTAGCTAAAAGCAGCTGTTATCTGTGCAGAAGGTAAAGGCCGCTAGCAGTGGCTGACAATGACTAAATAGTGAGTAGCTAATTAGCTGGTTAGCTTCTGGTGGCTAGCTTCAGATGGAGGTTCTGGCTATAAGGTCTAAAATAGCGGATCTGTATCACATTGGGTGAGGCTGGTTACCGGAAGGTATATTTAATTTAAAAATGGAAAAGAGATGCTGCTCAAAGACTCATTGCGCTTTGGCAGGACAGCCGGAGCGTAACGGATTACGCCATTTATTTTCGGACACTCGCTGCTGAGAGCGGTTGGAATACGGAGGCACTGCACTCAGTCTTTCTGAACGGACTAAGTCAGGTTCTCAAGGATGAACTGGCTTCCCGGGACAACCTTGGCACTGGAGGAGCTTATCGTTCTGGCCATCCGGATTGACAACCGGCGCCGGGAACGTCGTCATGAGAGGACGGAGGGATTCAGAGTTGGTTCCAGTGTTTCGGGCTCCGCTAAGGGAGTCGATTCTTCAATTGGGCCATTGCCGTATGCTGGGCCTGCTTGTTCCGTATCCCATCAGGGTTCACAAGTCGGCTATGGTGCTCCTTCATATCCGAGGAGTCGACGCAATTGGGAAGCACCAGGATTTCCACTCTGGAGAGAAGGCGCAGGATTAACGAGCAACAATGTCGTCACTGTGGACAGTCTGGACATTTCCGTGCCTCCTTTTCCGAGCTGACGGAAAAGGGATGACTCGTCAGTAGATGGGATACAGTCTCCTGTTGCTGACACGGTACGAACCGTGCTTCCGGCCAACCTTCCTGCTTTCATAGACTCTGGTGCTACCGGCTGTTTTCTGGATTACACACTAGCTCGCCAACAGAGGCTGCCACTCAGTAAGCTGGACAATGCGTTGTTGGTTTCTGCGCTGGATGGGCAACCATCCAAAGTGAAGCAACTCACCATGCCTATTCAGCTACGAGTTCTGGATGACCATGTGGAGCTTATCCAGTTTCATCTGGTGGACTCTCCTAAGCTTCCCCTGTTTCTTGGACATCTGTGGCTTTCTACCCATAATCCTCAAATTGACTGGCCTTCAGGAAGAGTTCTGGGATGGAATCCATGCCAGTTCACCTGCGAGCAACTCTCTCCACACATATCTGGCCCTGCTCGTCTGGAGACTTCCGATCCTCATGTTCCTCGGGCTGGGAATGACAAGCCTGATCTTTCCCGCGTACCTTGGGATTAATGGGATTTGGTTCAGGTCTTCAGAAAACAAAGGGCCAGCAAACGACCTCCTCACAGGACCTACGATTGTGCCATCGACCTCCTGACAGGCACTACCTCGAGAGGAGGGCTGTATTCTCTCTCAGACCCAGAGACTGCAGCCATGAACAGTTATAATAAAACTTCTTAGGGAGCGGTGGGGCGCTAACTTCTTAGGGAGCAGCAGCACTAGGTGACCGTTTTGGAGAGCCTGGCATGCCCAAAGTAAAATGCCTCCCATTCAGGCCCATTAAATAGGATATGCACATATTTAGTACCATTGGATAGGAAACACTCTGAATTTTCTAAAAGTGTTAACATAATGTCTGTGAGTATAACAGAACGGATATAGCAGGCGAAAACCAGAGGAATTTCTGTCCTGGAAAAAGTGTTTTTGACACATTGCCTCATTTTGAACCCCTCCCTATTGAAAACAGCCATTTCTGGGAGTAAGATTGCAGTACCTATTCCACTGGATGTTTTCATATAGAGGATTGGAGGATATTTCTGTAATTCAGTGATATTTATTCCCATAGTAATTCTTTATGGATCCACAACTAAATGAACATTAGCATTTTGAAAGAGTATTTTTGTCATTATTTAAATAACGAAAGCATAAAGATGCCATTATTAGTTACATTGTTTTAGTTTGAACGTGCAGACTGGCACTAAGAACAGCGGGAACGTTTCCCTAGTCAGTGCCATGCCCCTTAAAGTGTTGCTCTGTGCTACCCAGTGTGGCGGGGTGGGGGTCCGTCATGGTCTGGGGCGGTGTGTCAAAGCATCATCATCATGTCATTGCAGGCAATCTCAACACTGTGCGTTACAGGGAAGACATCCTCTTCCCTCATGTGGTACATTTCCTGCAGGCTCATCCTGACATGACCCTCCACCATGACAATGCCACCACGCGCAGAACGAGCAGTATGGCTGATTTCTTGCAAGACAGCTATGTCAGTGTTCTGCCATGGCCAGCAAAGAGCCCAGATCTCAATCCCATTGTCCGGGAACTTACAGGTGCCTTGGTGGAAGAGTGGGGTATAATCTCACAGCAAGAACTGGCAAATCTGGTGCAGTCCATGAGGAGGAGATGCACTGCAGTACTTAATGCAGCTGGTGGCCACACCAGATACTGACTGTTACTTTTGATTTTGACCCCCTTTGTTTAGGGACACAATTTCTGTTAGTCACTTCAGTTGTTGAATCTTGTTATGTTCATACAAATATTTACACACGTGTAAAGAAGCGAACCTGACTTTTACACTATTGCACTTCAAACAAGAAACACACAAACTAAATTGCACAACTAATTGCATTAGTACTGTACAAAGTTTGAGGTGCCCTATTTGATAGATTCCCCTGCTCCCCCTACCTCAGGGTTCCAGTGGGGAGACCTGAGGTCAACCTACCCCCTCCCCATCTCGTACTTCTGAGTGGGAGACCTTCCCAGGCAGTAGCCTGCCTAGCTCACAAACTAGAATCAGGGCGCCCACTCCGACAAGGTTAATTGACCCACAGTCCCACACGGTAACATGATATCATTGACGTGACGTGCAAATGAGCAATAGAAAACCAATGTCACCATTCGAATATATATATATATATATATATATATATATTATACTTTTTTCTTTATTGTGCGGGCGCCCCATGCCGCCTCCGGCAAGATGCCCATGTAGGATCTATGCCTAAATCCGCCACTGGTCAAACCTAACCACATTATATTGGGAATACACTTGATTTACTCTAAACACCATAAGTATCAGTCTGAGAGATTGATGTAGTGTTTCTTTCCATCAGTATTGTCTCACCCTGATCCTGTGGTATAATTGCAGTTGTGAGAACACCATGGCAATGGGGAGAGATGTCCTTTTCATCTCTGTATGACAGCGTTCTGTGCGGTGGGGTGGGATGTCTTTTTTTACACTTCCCCCTCTCAAAACTTTGACATGTCGATCAGTGCTGTCACCCCACTCCCAACTCTTCTGTTGGAAAAGTGGAGTGATTCAGAGAGCAGAGGAGTGTGTGAATGTGTGAGTGTGTGTGGGCACAGGGTTGTGCTGCATTGATTTGGCTAAATGTGGTAACTGACAGAGTGTGTGTGTGTGTGTGTGTGTGTGTGTGTGTGTGTGTGTGTGTGTGTGTGTGTGTTTTCTACAGGAATGCACAAATGACTGCTGCAACGCCAACAACTGCACGTTGAAGGAGGAGGCTCAGTGCTCCCACGGGGTCTGCTGCGAGGGCTGCAAGGTATGAAACACACAAACAGGAATGGGTGGATGTCCTCATCTCACTTAAAGCACTTAAAACAGCCTCTACTTGGTCTATAATTCTGTATGTCCTCTCACATGTTTCAACTTTCTTATTTTGCTTCACGTAAAGGGGGATAACAACTTCTTATAAGTCTGTGAGAAATAAACTTCATATCTCACTAGCCTGATAATAATCCATCTGCCTACATATGTAGGATCTTATTTTGAGCCAGTTTGCAAATGTGAATTATTATGTGGATTATAATTAATGGAAATTTTTGTAGGTGTTGAAAATCAAGTCTGAAATTTCAAAGTGGAAATTACAAACTTCAGAAGCCCATCAAATGCTCTAAACATTTTAATTGTCCTGCATTGAAGGACATTTCTCCTGCAACAGGGTGATCAAACTTAGATCCTACATCTGTATTTGATTGTGTGTTTGAATTATTGATTTAATCCGTTCTATAGTTGAATATGTCCGTAAACACACCAGCCAGTAGGCCTACATCATACTGAATCCCCCTCTGATCTCCTTGGTTTTTCTCTCCTCTCCCCCAGCTGAAGCAGGCAGGTACCATGTGTCGTGGTCCTGCGGGGGCATGCGACCTGCCTGAGTACTGCACTGGAAGCTCTCCCTACTGCCCAGCCAACGTTTACCTGCTGGATGGATCCTCCTGCCAGTACGGTCACGCATACTGCTACAGTGGCATGTGTCTGACCCACGAACAACAGTGTCTGCAGCTGTGGGGCTACGGTAGGGATGGACTCCTCTATATTTCCATTTATACTGTACATACTGGTATATAACCTCTAAACACCTAAGCAGAAGCCTCATTATTGCCTCATCAACAGTTGGTACTCAGCTTAACAATTTTATGATAAATTACTTTGATCATGAAATTGGCACTTCAGCTCCTCAAAAATAGCATTGTACTACTACTACTTTCTTAGCCTGTAGCCTACACACACACAATATTACCACACACCCATCCTCTACTCCTGTACACATAGACCTATAGAGTATCTGTAGCGCTAGTCATTACGAAAAACAACGTAACATAATTTGCATATTTGATGATAACTCTCTCCCTCCATTTACGTAGGTAGTGACGTGTATTGCTTTTTCCATTTACATAGATACCACAGATCACTTTAAGGATCTACACCTTTAAACTACATTAGCATAAGAGTTTGGGCAACACTTTACATGTATTACGTTATTAGCCAGCAATTGTAGTTCAAAGATTTATTAAAGGATGACTTTTACCCCAAAAATATATTTTAGTTTTTTTTCCATTAGTCCACTGTCAATATGGTCCCCAAAAAGTGTGCATGTCATTAGTTAAGTTAAAAAAATAGAGCACTTTCAGTAAAAATCTAAAAGTGTGATGATGCGTTTTGAAAAAGTATGAATATTATTTTGGACATAACAAAATTAACATCACTTTTTTTCATTATCCTTTTTCAATTCCTCCTGTCTGTCATTGTTAGAAGTGCATTTAGTATCAAACATTGCCTTTTGTGAAGGAATAAAATGCATGTTGACCTTTTGTAGATGTTACTTGATGTTTTTGTTGTTGTTTGGGGCTTTTTTCCTATTAACAAAGCATTTTTTAAACAACTGCTCTTTGTTTTCACTCAAAATAGACTGTGAATTCCTACTTGAACAGTGTAATTAGTGTTGTCTCAAGTAACTCAAATTGTTGGTCTTGGAAGTGAATATAGTTCACTGTATGGGGCTTTATGGCTTTTCTTATGAGTGAGTATATTGCTATATTAACTATTATTTACATTATGGATTTTAATGTCCCAGGTGCCCGGCCAGCGCACGACGCCTGCTTTCAAGACGTCAACGCAGCAGGGAACGCGTTTGGAAACTGTGGGAAGGACGGACAGGGAAACTACATGAAGTGTGAGAAGAGGTGAGTGGGAACAATGTCCTGGTATGAAGCTTCGTAACACGACATAGCAGTTTCTAATCCAACTACAATCTAATCTATCTAACTGCATTGCCTGTTCATAGTTATAAAGTGTGTCTGTCGCTCGCATGTGTGTCTGCCATTCATTCATGTGCATTGTCACTATCTCCAGCGACGCAAAATGTGGGAAGATCCAATGCCACAGTGCGGCCAAGAAGCCCAAGGGCACCAATGCAGTGTCCATCGACACCACCATCCGTAGGGATGGCATGGAGGTGAAGTGCCGGGGGGCGTATGTCTACACAACCCAGGATGGACAGGGGGACCTCCCCGACCCAGGCCTCGTCATGACAGGCACCAAGTGTGGAGAGGGGAAGGCAAGTAGTGGTTGCACCCTAATGTGTATATTTTATGTGCATCTTCTTTTATCTTTGGGCATAGACTGTAAGTCTATGTTATATTTTTCTATGTTGTTCTTTTAGTATTTGCTTTAGTATTGATTCAATGTCTACAAGTGATGTAATGAATTTCAAAACCTGTCAGCTTTACTCAATTGTGATAGTCATCTTAAATATTCATGCTATATAATAATCTCATATGTACATACATTAAATATGTAGACACACGTGTTACTATTTTTCTTGTTAATAGAATTTTTTAAAACTGCATTGTTGGGAAGGGCTCGTTAGCAAACATTTTACAGTTAAGTCTACACCTGTTGTATTTGGCGCATGTTCTAAATAAAATATGTTTTGTTTTAACATGCCCCCTCTGAGTCCGGGTTTCCCGAGCTCTGTCCTGGGGCCCCCCCTTGGTGCACGTTTTGTTTTTGCCCAAGGACTATACTGCTGCTTCAAAAAACAAACTCATCGTTAAGCTTTGAATCAGCTGTATAGTACTAGGGCAAAAAACAAAACATGCACGCCAAGCCAAATCACTGCAGCACAATCCTGTGCCCACCCACACCCACTAACACCCACACCTTGTACCTAATCAGCGTGACATCTAAACATGTTTGTGTTACTGCAGGTGTGCAGGGACCGCCAGTGCCAAAACACCTCTTTCACCGAGCTCAAGAGCTGCATTGCTCGCTGTCAGGGTCATGGGGTAAGCACTAGGCCTTACACACATGTAAACATACACACAAACATACTTCCCTCCATTCCTGTAATCTTATTGTTACACACTGTCCTTGGAGCCAAGGCAGATCGCTGTCACTGTAGATCTTGTAAAACAGGAGAAATGGATGGCAACAACACATCCCCTGAAGCCATAAACTATTTATTGGTTAAGTACCGCGTAGCTACAGGGAGAGATGGCAGATCTTTGTTTATGAGACACTAAACAATGTGTTGTGTTGTTAGGTTCTGACAAACAAAGTGAAAAACGAACAGACAACTAGTCAAGGCTCGAACCACATTTATTCACCCACTGGGTCGAACAGTTGCAAAGACATGTTTACACAAGTACATATATTTATACCATCCAACTAGGCGAAGTCCACTCCTTGCACATCTAGACAGCCAATACAGCTCTGTAGTTCCGGCGCTGACAGAGAGGGCCGTCTCGCTTCGCATTCTTAGGAAACTATGCAGTATTTTGTATTATTCTTAAGTTTTATAACAAACAGCCGGGAGGAACTATTGGATATAAGAGCAACGTCAACTTACCAACATTACGATCAGGAATACGACTTTCCCGAAGTGGATTCTCTGTTTGGTCCACCACCCAGGACAATGGATCGGATCCCAGCAGGCGACCCAAAACAGTGGCGCCACAAAAGGGGCAGAAGGAGCGGTCTGCTGGTCAGGCTCCGTAGACGGGCACATCGCACACCGCTCCCGAGTATACTGCTCGCCAATGTCCAGGCACTTGACAACAATGTAGATGAAATCCGAGCAAGGGTTGCCTTCCAGAGAGACATCAGAGATTGTAACATTTTCTTTTTCACGGAAACATGGCTCACTCTGGATACGTTATCAGAGTCGGTATAGCCACCTGGTTTCTTCACGCATCGCGCCAACAGAAACAAACATCTCTCTGGTAAGAAGCAGGGCGGGCGGGGGTGTATGCCTTATGATTAACGAGTCCTGGTGTGATCATAACAACATACAGGAACACAAGTCCTTTTGTTCACCTGACCTAGAATTCCTTACGATCAAATGCAAAGTGAATTCTCTTTGATTATAATCACAGCCGTATATATCCCTCCCCAATCAGACACCTTGACGGCCATGAAAGAACTTCATTGGACTCTATGTAAACTGGAAACCACATATCCTGAGGCTGCATTTATTGTAGCTGTGGATTTTAACAAGGCTAATCTGAAAACAAGGCTACCTAAATGTTATCAGCATATCGAATGCGCGACCCAGGCTGGAAAAATTCGGGATAATTTTGCTCTAACTTCGGCGACGCATACAAAGCAGGCCCCCACCCTCCTTTCGGGCAAATCTGACCACGACTCCATTTTGTTGCTCCCAGCCTATCGACAAAAACTAAAACAGGAAACGCCTGTGCTCAGGTCTGTTCAATTGCTTTGAACATGTGGACTGGGATGTGTTCCAGATAGCGTCGGACAATAATATTGATGTATACGCTGATTCGAAGAGCGAGTTTATTAGCAAGTGCATCGGTGACTTAAAACCTTCCCCAACCAGAAACCGTGGATTGATGGCAGCATTCGCGCAAAACTGAAAGCGCGAACCACTGCTTTTAATCAGGGCAAGGCAACCGGAAACATGACCGAATACAAACAGTGTAGCTATTCTCCCAGCAAGGCAATCAAACTAGCTAAATGTCAGTATAGACAAAGTAGAGTCGCAATTCAACGGCTCAGACACGAGAGGTATGTGGCAGGGACTACAGTCAATCACGGACTACAAAAAGAAAACCAACCCTGTCGCGGGCCCGATGTCCAGCTCCCAGACAAACTAAACAACTTCTTTGCTCGCTTTGAGGACAATGCAGTGCCACTGACACGGCTGCAGGCTCACCTTCACTGCAGCCAACGTGAGTAAAATATTTAAATGTTAACCCTCGCAAGGCTGCCGGCCCAGACGACATCCCTAGCGGCGTCCTCAGAGCATGCGCAGACCAGCTGGCTGGTGTGTTTACGGACATATTCAATCAATCTTTATCCCAGTCTACTGTTCCCACATGCTTCAAAGGGCCACCATTGTTCCTGTTCCCAAGAAACTAAGGTAACTGAGCTAAACGACTATCGCCCCGTAGCACTCACGTCCGTCATCATGAAGTGCTTTGAGAGACTAGTCAAGGATCATATCACCTCCACCCTACCTAACACCCTAGACCCACTCCAATTTGCTTACCGCCCCAACAGGTCCACAGACGATGCAATCGCAATCACACTGCACACTGCCCTAACCCATCTGGACAAGAGGAATACCAATGTAAGAATGCTGTTCATCGACTACAGCTCAGCATTTAACATCATAGCACCCTCCAAACTTGTCATTAAGCTCGAGACCCTGGGTTTCGACCCCGCAAAGTGCAACTGGGTCCTGGACTTTCTGACGGGCCGCCCCCAGGTGGTGAGGGTAGGAAACAACATCGCCACCCCGCTGATCCTCAACACTGGGGCCCCACAGGGGTGCGTTCTCAGCCCTCTCCTGTACTCCCTGTTCACCCATGACTGTGTGGCCATGCACGCCTCCAACTCAATCATCAAGTTTGCAGACGACACTACAGTGGTAGGCTTGATTACCAACAATGACGAGACGGCCTACAGGGAGGAGGTGAGGGCCCTCAGAGTGTGGTGTCAGGAAAATAACCTCACACTCAATGTCAATAAAACAAAGGAGATGATTGTGGACTTCAGGAAACAGAAGAGGGAGCAGCCCCCTATCCACATCAACGGGACAGTAGTGGAGAAGGTGGAAAGTTATAAGTTCCTCGGCGTACACATCACAGACAAACTGAAATGGTCCACCCACACAGACAGTGTGGTGAAGAAGGCGCAACAGCGCCTCTTCAACCTCAGGAGGCTGAAGAAATTTGGCTTGTCACCAAAAACACTCACAAACAGATACACAATTGAGAGCATCCTGTCGGGCTGTATCACCACCTGGTACGGCAACTGCTCCGCCCACAACTGTAAGGCTCTCCAGAGGGTAGTGAGGTCTGCACAATGCATCATCGGGGGCGAACTACCTGCCCTCCAGGACATCTACACCACCCGATGTCACAGGAAGGCCAAAAAGATAATCAAGGACAACAACCACCCGAGCCACTGCCTGTTCACCCCGCTATCATCCAGAAGGCGAGGTCAGTACAGGTGCATCAAAGCTGGGACTGAGAGACTGAAAAACAGCTTCTATCTCAAGGCCATCAGACTGATAAACAGCCATCACTAACATTGAGTGGCTGCTGCCAACATACTGACTCAAATCTCTAGCCACTTTAATAATTAAAATTGGATGTAATAAATGTATCACTAGTCACTTTAAACAATGCCACTTTATATAATGTTTACATACCCTACATTACTCATCTCATTTGTATATACTGTACTCTATACCATCTACTGCATCTTGCCTATGCCGTTCGGCCATCGCTCATCCAGATATTTATTTGTACATAGTCTTATTCATTCCTTTACACTTGTGTGTATAAGGTAGTTGTTGTGAAATTGTTAGATTACTTGTTAAAATTACTGCATGGTCGGAACTAGAAGCACAAGCATTTCGCTACACTCGCATTAACATCTGCTAACCATGTGTATGTGACCAATACATTTTGATTTGTTGCTAGGCAGGAACTTGGTGGTGTGTAATATAACTGTTCCTTATCACTTCATCTGACCGGACGTCGGCCTGAATTCCTCACTCCTCCCTACTACACGGCTGTCCTACCTTATCAGTGACTGAAACCAGACTGTTGCCCTTTGTCCCTCTCCATAGGATACATGAGATGTAACACTAACATGTTCTGCAGAATGTAAACTTTTTGCACTCCCCTTTCTCACTCAGCAACTTTCCATACATCTGGTTCTCATCCACCCTCCATTGACCCCAACATACAGTGGGGAAAAAAAGTATTTAGTCAGCCACCAATTGTGCAAGTTCTCTCACTTAAAAAGATGAGAGAGGCCTGTAATTTTCATCATAGGTACACTTCAACAATGACAGACAAAATGAGGGAAAAAAATCCAGAAAATCACATTGTAGGATTTTTTATGAATTTATTTGCAAATTATGATGGAAAATAAGTATTTGGTCACATACAAACAAGCAAGATTTCTGGCTCTCACAGACCTGTAACTTCTTCTTTAAGAGGCTCCTCTGTCCTCCACTCATTACCTGTATTAATGGCACCTGTTTGAACTTGTTATCAGTATAAAAGACACCTGTCCACAACCTCAAACAGTCACACTCCAAACTCCACTATGGCCAAGACCAAAGAGCTGTCAAAGGACACCAGAAACAAAATTGTAGACCTGCACCAGGTTGGGAAGACTGAATCTGCAATAGGTAAGCAGCTTGGTTTGAAGAAATCAACTGTGGGAGCAATTATTAGGAAATGGAAGACATACAAGACTACTGATAATCTTCCTCGATCTGGGGCTCCACGCAAGATCTCACCCGTGGGGTCAAAATGATCACAAGAACGGTGAGCAAAATCCCAGAACCACACGGGGACCTAGTGAATGACCTGCAGAGAGCTGGGACCAAAGTAACAAAGCCTACCATCAGTAACACACTACGCCGCCAGGGACTCAAATCCTGCAGTGCCAGACGTGTCCCCTGCTTAAGCCAGTACATGTTCAGGCCCGTCTAAAGTTTGCTAGAGAGCATTTGGATGATCCAGATGAGGATTGGGAGAATGTCAGATGAAACCAAAATAGAACTTTTTGGTAAAACTCAACTCGTCGTGTTTGGAGGACAAAGAATGCTGAGTTGCATCCAAAGAACACCATACCTACTGTGAAGCATGGGGGTGGAAACATCATGCTTTGGGGCTGTTTTTCTGCAAAGGGACCAGGACTGACTGATCCGTGTAAAGGAAAGAATGAATAGGGCCATGTATCGTGAGATTTTGAGTGAAAACTTCCTTCCATCAGCAAGGGCATTGAAGATGAAACGTGGCTGGGTCTTTCAGCATGACAATGATCCCAAACACACCGCCTCGGGCAATCTAAGGAGTGGCTTTGTAAGAAGCATTTCAAGGTCCTGGAGTGGCCTAGCCAGTCTCCAGATCTCAACCCCATAGAAAATCTTTGAAAGTCCGTGTTGCCCAGCGACAGCCCCAAAACATCACTGCTCTAGAGGAGATCTGCATGGAGGAATGGGCCAAAATACCAGCAACAGTGTGTGAAAACCTTGTGAAGACTTACAGAAAACGTTTGACCTCTGTCATTGCCAACAAAGGGTATATAACAAAGTATAGAGATAAACTTTTGTTATTGACCAAATACTTATTTTCCACCATAATTTGCAAATAAATTCATAAAAAATCCTACAATGTGATTTTCTGGATTTTTTTTCCTCATTTTGTCTGTCATAGTTGAAGTGTACCTGTGATGAAAATTACAGGCCTCTCTCATCTTTTTAAGTGAGAGAACTTGCACAATTGGTGGCTGACTAAATACTTTTTTTCCCCACTGTATATATTCATTGTACATGAAAAGTAATCAGTAAGCTCTAGTATGGTAACATGAATAAGTATATTCCAAGCTAGAATCCAACACTTTAACCAGCTGTCCCTATAGGTTTCTACAGTATAGGCCTATAGAGATTTGAATGAAGGTTATTAATATCACTTCCCAAAACTCCCTGCTAACTTTGTTGAACTCATGCACGACTCACGCATATCACCATCAGCGTCTGGTGGCATTCCGCTATTCTCATTCTCTGCCCTGTTTAAAAGTATCCATTGGTCCTCTTATGTTCGTTCCCTCTCTCTGAAAGGCCAGAGAGAGGGAACATTGGAAATGTCTCTGAGGATTATTTAATGCATAGTTTTCCCCCCTCTCTCTTCTCTTTTATGACTTTTTCATTTGCATTGTCATTTGATTCCTATTCATCCCGCGGCTTAAAAAGAGCAGTGTGGATGTAAACAAAGCTTTGCTACTGTACAAACAAAGATGCTCTGAGCAGCTTCACTATTTTTGCATCTGTGCATCTCAGCTCCCGGTTTCTTCTTTGGGTTTGAGAAGCATGACATATATTCACAAAATAACTTCAGATGGTCACAAGCGTTGCCATAATTAATGAAAGAGAGACTAAAAAGTTTTTTTTTTTTTTTAAACACCATTGTAAAAAATACCCCGAAACTAGCTGGCTGGCCTTAAAATGATGGCTAAAATGCCTTTAACATACTGCTTGACTAGTTGGGCCCAAGCTTGCTGTAAAACGTTAAAACCCATTCAGTCTGTGTGCAAACAGGCACTCAAAGTGCTTGATTGGAAGCCCAATAGCTATCATCACTGTTACATTCTCAGAAAGCATGAGCTCCTGCGTTGGGAAAATCTTGTGCAATACACTGACGCCTGTCTTGTATTCAAGATTCTAAATGGCCAGGCTCCCCCTCCACTCAGTACTTTTGTTAAACAGAAAACCCAAACCTTATGGCAGCAGATCCACAAGGTCTGCCATGAGAGGTGACTGTATAGTTCCCTTAACTACTTACGGAGTGGTGGGGCGCTAGCTACTCCCGACCTACCCGGTGAAATGTGAGGCACCAAATTCAAAATCTAAAAGTTGAATTATTAAACATTCATCAATATACAAGTGTTGCATAGTCATGAAACGCTCTGATTTTTGGCAATGTCACAGCGTTGTCAGATTTCAAAAAGGCTTTACGGCGAAAGCACAACATTTTGATTGTTTGAGGATAGCCTCTCTCATATTTTACGCTGGTCTCATAAAACACATAAAATCGCTAATATAAAATCCCTTACCTTTCGAATAACTTCTGCTGAGGGCTTCCCACGTGTCCAACGAAGACATCCAATGGTTATTTTGTTAGAAAAAGTCATTTATTATATCCATAAATCTCAGTTTTGGTTGGCGCGTTATATTCATAAAATACAGCGTCCACTCGCCCATTGAACCGTGAAGAGAACGCGTTCAACCTACACCTATACACTTGTCCAAGAACAATCAAACATCATTGATAATGTATCCTTAGGATCACTTTTATGTATATTTACTATAGTATTTCACCGGATTATAAACTGGACGATAGGAAAGGAAAAAACCACAGCGCGCGCGAGCGAGCCCGTGAACGCGCCTCCTCTTCTGTTTACATCCTGTGACTAGTTCGAAATTCTTCTTCTATTACCATCCCGAGCAACCTAACATCACCAAACACTGTCTAGAGACTGTTGACATCCAGTGGAAGCAATAGGTACTGCAATCTTACTCCCAGATATGGCTGTTTTCAATAGGGAGGGGTTCAAAATGAGGCAATGTGTCAAAAACACTTTTTCCAGGACAGAAATTCCTTGGGTTTTCGCCTGCTATATCAGTTCTGTTATACTCACAGACAATATTTTAACTGTTTTAGAAACTTCAGAGTGTTCCCTATCCAATAGTACTAATTATGTGCATATCCTAGTTTCTGGGCCTGAGTGGCAGGCCTTTTACTTTGGGTAAGCGAGACTCTCCAAAACCGACACCTCACCTGCCGCTCCCTAAGAAGTTAAGAATCCCTCAATTTCATAATTTGCTGTCGCTGGGTCACACGCTTTGCGTCCCGAGGATCAAGCCAACGTTTGATATCCATGTGCGAGTGTTGGCAACATGGCCCTTGGCAAAAGCGAGCGGACAATATGATTGTAGTCAGCGGCATCGAACCCAACAATTCTACCCTGTCTCCTCAAGAAACTGATAAATTCCTGTCACTCCCTTACTGGATCCGATGCCTCTCTCATAATACTACACATTTTGCTTACGGTCAGTGGCTGGTGGTGATGCTGAATTTGTATCCGTACTTGGGGCTGCCTGGAATAGGGCTGTCCTACCCTGGTATTATTTGTCCCAGATAATATGTAATCGGGGTCGCGTGTGTTCGTACTGGTCGCTCCTCTCTATGGTTACTTGGATCATGCTGATCCTCTACTCAGTCCGGAACTATTTTGTCCGGACTCATAATGTGCCTGTCTCTGCCTCTCGCAACCCATATCGCTCTTTTTCCACTTGAAGAGAGGGGTATAATGGTGGCCCACCAGTTGTGACCTGTTTCACCTTATAGCATGGGTAGTACGGTGGAGGAGTGGCAATTGCATATACCCCTTCACACACAGGTCTCTATTTTTCAATTTTTCCAGTTTTATCCGCTGCTGATAAAAGGCCATGTTTAGGATGCCTGCGTATTGTGGTTTGGATCGTTTGATTATTTCAGTGTTCCACACTATGATTGCATCCATGCACTCTTGGCTGGTTTTAAACTTTCCATTTACTAGAAAAAGCGTTCCCTTTTTTTTCCAATGTGGCAATTTTTTTACCCACCATTTATTCGATTCTTGGTGCTGATCATATGATTTGGTAACATTTTCCCTTTCTACCCTTCCCTCCCCAGGAGTATCCTGGCCTCTAGAAGCCATCTCAGTTGTTATTGACTCAGCGTCACCCCCAAGCGCTGTTAAGTGGTAACAGTTTAGGCTATTAATAATTTGGTCACTCCACTGTATCTTTTGGTGCTGGACGATACTGTTGTGTCTGTCAGTTTACTTAATCTGTCCCAATAGGGCTTGGAGCAACCTATCTCATATTGCTACTGTTACTACTGACGAATATTGTTCAAACATTCATACACACAAACACACCTCCAGCTTCACGGCCACTGTGGCTGGGTCTTTCATCCCCCTTATGGAACTTAGCCTACACCATATATTTACCTGGATCTCGCAGAGGAACCAGCCCCCACTCGGTACCTATCCTTATGGAACACCATATATTTACGGCGGCCCGTCGTAACACAATGAGACTTCTGAATAAGCTCAGGCTTTTTAGGTCCGTATTCTACTATTGTTCAGCCTACAATTCTCAACTCCCCAAGATGTCAAAATGAGTGGTAACAGCTGTAGGAATTGTGCTTACCTTGTTTGATGTGCCTGCTCCTGTTCCACTGTTTTGGACTCTGGTTCGACAAAGAATTGTGGTGAATCCTGTTGACAACACCAACTGTTAGTTTTTTACTCTGTTATTTAGAACCTGACTGACAACTATAAAATCTTAAACCAAGTTTATTCACCCAAAGGATCGAACAGCTGAGCAGACAAAAACATGTTACCCCCAGCACAAATATATATACCCCAATTTGAGTGCAGTATCCTCCTACTCTCTAAACATTACACCTTTAATGCTAGGAAGGAAGTTAAGTGATGCGGGCCATAAACTGTTCCTTCTCCCTTAATGTGACCTGACCTCGGCCCCCATTCTTCACTAAACCACATATCTCCACCCTTATCAGTGCCTGCAACCATGTGATTGGCTTTCCTTTACTCAATACATTCCAAGCTTAATTGCCTCCACCATATACAGTTGAAGTCGGAAGTTTACATACACTTAGGTTGGAGTCCTTAAAACTAGTTTTTCAACCACTCCACAAATTTCTTGTTAACAAACTATAGTTTTGGCAAGTTGGTTAGGACATCTACTTTGTGTAATTTTTCCAACAATTGTCTACAAACAGATTATTACACGTATAATTCACTGTATCACAATTCCAGTGGGTCAGAAGTTTACATACACTGAGTTGACTGTGCCTTTAAACAAAAAATAATGTCATGGCTTTAGAAGCTTCTGATAGGCTAATTGACATCATTTGAGTCAATTGGAGATGTATTTCAAGGCCTACCTTCAAACGCAGTGCCTCTTTGCTTGACATTATGGGAAAATCAAAAGAAATCAGCCAAGACCTCAGAAAAAAAATTGTAGACCTCTACAATTCTGGTTCATCCTTGGGAGAAATGTCCAAACGCCTGAAGGTACCACGTTCATCTGTACAAACAATAGTACGCAAGTATAAACACCATTGGCCCACGCAGCCGTCATACTGCTCAGGAAGGAGACGCGTTCTGTCTCCTAGAGATGAACGTACTTTGATGCAAAAAGTGCAAATCAATCCCAGAACAACAGCAAAGGATCTTGTGAAGATGCTGGAGGAAACAGGTACAAAAGTAGCTATATCCACAGTAAAACGTATCCTAAATCGACATAACCTGAATGGCCGCTCAGCAAGGAAGAAGCCACTGCTCCAAAACCGCCATAGAAATGCGGTTTGCAACTGCACATGGGGACGAAGATCATACTTTTGGAGAAATGTCCTCTGGTCTGATGAAACAAAAACAAAACTGTTTGGCCGTAATGATCATCGTTGGAGGAAAAAGGGGGAGGCTTGCAAGCCGAAGAACACCATCCCAACTGTGAATCATGGGGGTGGCAGCATCATGTTGTGGGGGTGCTTTGCTGCAGAAGGGACTGGTGCACTTTACAAAATAGATGGCATCATGAGGAAGGAAAATTATGTGACTATATTGAAGCAACATCTCAAGACATCAGTCAGGAAGTTAAAGCTTGGTCGCAAATGGGTCTTCCAAATGGACAATGACCCCAAGCAACTTCAAGTCTGGTTCATAAACTTCCGACTTCAACTGTGTGTGTGTGTATACCCCAAAAATATATGGGGAGATTGGAAATGATGCAGACAATTACGTTGATGGAAGCGACAATCTATCCGCAATATTAAAGCTGATCCACCCACTTAAAATATATATATATATATTATATATATATATATAAAAAAATGTAAATGTGCATGCTAACTTCATTTGGCCCTTCTCCAGACACGGAAGGTCATGACAGTCAATGAGGAAAATCAGATACAGTAACGCACTGTGTGTGTGTGCGTTCGCCACACTGTGGCCACAATGTTCTCCACAGGCGTGCAACAGCAATGGCAACTGTCACTGTAACCGAGGGTGGGCGCCTCCCTTCTGTGAGAAGCCTGGCCTGGGGGGCAGCGTGGACAGTGGGCCTGTCCAGTACGACAGTAAGTTGACCTTCAAACACACACAAACATGCTTGCATGCACAAAAACACAATCCTTCTCTATCAACCTTCTCATACCCTCTGATTTACAGTTAAGTGCTCAGAGTGTAAAATTAGCACAGCCTTTGTGTTTCTGGTCCAGTTTAAGCCTTCCGCCACTATATCTAAGTCTGGTTCTACATGTTTCTACAAAAGTGTATTACATTTGATTTTCTCTGTGTGCTCCAGGTCAGCTGGGGTTGGTGGTAGGCCTTCTCTTTGCCTTCCTGCTGCTACTTCCTGGGATCCTCATTGCCTTCTACTGCTACAAGATCAAGATCTCCTACTACGACAAGTGGCTCTCCCAGAGAGAGAAGAACAACAAGGCTAACAGGTAACTAACAGCCACTAGTCGCTCCTTTATAAAGGCTTAATTGAGCCTTCATAAAGGTTAGTGTGTTGAGGAAAATTGAGTATGTAGGCTAGCTGGTTTGGTCACACTTTAAAGCTTAGAAAGGGTCTCATTTTAAATACTGTTGAGGTAATTTGGCTACAGGTTCACCTGCCTCACCTAAAGCCCATTCTTGTGGGAAGGGACTTGTGGGACTGCTAACAGTCAGTATCTGGATAATATGTGTGAAATGCTTGATAATGTATGTGACATCAACAGAGAGGTATATTTTCTGGGTGATGTTGGTCAATTTCTTCAACAAATGATCAGGTCTATATTATTATCAAACATACATTAGTAATGGAAAGGAAACACAGACTCTTTGTTTATTTATTAAAATACTACTTTAGTAATACAATTGTAGGCAGAAGTTGGTACAGAGTACAGTATAACAGTATATGATAGTTCTCCCCAAGTTCTGCAAAATGTCTAAGACATCCTGTAACTCATATAGCCTCTCCCAGTCTTTCTTGCGTGAGTTTCCTTGGCAACAGAATTTTAATAAATCTAACCTCCCCCTGACGGCAGTAACCATCTTATCAGCAATTAAAAGCTCAGAAGTGGGTTTGACCGAAACTTGACCTTTCATCATAAGTAGTCATAATAATGTGAACGAGTGTAAGCATCTTCTGACAAGTGGCTGGTTTCATCAGGTCTGTGGCAGCCTTGTGTTCTCAGAAAACCAGATAACCACGGTGGGATCCAGACAGGAGGAGTCTGAACGTAGACGCCTTCTGAAAGTGTCTGAAGGTCACAACACTCAAAAACAGGGTTTAACACACACACAGAGGTCTCCTGAAGAGGAGATCTTACAGTTTATCATGACATAATTTATTAACCCTTTAAAAGGTATAAGGCCTTGGTTTAACCCTCTTCATTCCCCCCTTTGAAGCATTTCCCAGGGCTGCTGTCAAGGCCCCTTACTTTTTTCAATCTTTACTAATGACCTGCCACTAGCTTTTGAGTAAAGCCAGTGTGTCTGTGTATGCTGATGACTCAACACTATACACGTCAGCTACTACAGCGAGTGAAGTCACAGCAACACTTAACAAAGAGCTGCAGTCAGTTTCAGAATGGGTGGCAAGAAATAAGCTAGTACTAAATCTTTCAAAAACTAAAATCATTGTATTTTGGACAAATCATTCACTAAACCCTAATCCTCAACTAAATATTGTAATAAATAATGTGGAAAATGAGCAAGTTGAGGTGACTAAACTGCTTGGAGTAACCATTGTAAAATGTCTTGGTCAAAACTTGTTAACGCAACTGTAGCTAAGATGGGGAGAAGTCTGTCCACAATAAAGCTGTGCTCTGCCTTAACAACACTATCAACAACAGGTCCTACAGGCCACAGTTTTGTCGCACCTGAAATAGTCGTGTGGTCAGGTGCCACAAAGAGGGACAGGAAAATTATGATTGGCTCAGAACAGGGCAGCACATCTGGCTCTTAAATGTACACAGAGAGCGAACATTAATAATATGCATGTCAATCTCTCATGCCTCAAAGTAGAGGAAGGATTTACGTCATCACTACTTGTTTTTGTAAGAAGTATTTACATGTTGAATGCACTGAGCTGCCATGCATGCCTACCAGAGGTCTCCTCACAATCCCCAAGTCCAGAACAAACTATGGGAGGCGCACAGTACTACATTAAACCATGGCAACATGGAACTCTATTTCACATCAGATAACTGATGCTAGCAGTAGAATCAAATTTAAAAAACAGATAAAAATGTACCTTATAGAACAACGGTGACTGTGAAGAGGCACAGACACACGCATGTACACATTTGATTTTGTGTTGTAAATTTGTGGTAGTGGAGTAGTGATCTGAGGGCACACATTTAATGTGTTGTGAAAAGTGTTATCAAATGTAATGTTTGTAAATGTATATAACTGCCTTAATGTTGCTGGACTTCAGGAAGAGTAGCTGCTGCCTTGGCAGTAGCCAATGGGGATCCTTAATAAAAAAAAGGAGGCAATATGCAGTTGCTACATAAATTTTTTTACTTATAAATTAATGATATGTACCCATTGATTCTTGAAGAATATAACTTACAAATGCCTCATGAGCTCATGAGCATATGGAGCATCCTTATGACATTGCCAGCAGTAAGATTTGATTTTGATTTCCAAAAAGACAAGTGCTGTAGCTTTCGAATTAAATGTCACTTATTATTTTCTGACTGAAATTGACAGAGTGGGTAACACTTAACCAAAACAACTGCTCAGAGTTAAACAGGTTAAGACTTAATGAAGCCGTTTTAAGACCTGTATAGATACTTTACAAATTGTCTATAAGCTAATGGCACCCTATAAGAGAGGGTTTGTTTCAATAATGGATTGAACTCCAGAATCATCTAATTACTCAGAGTGATGGTACTAGGATCCTGGATGGGTTTTTTGCTGTGACTTACTACTACACATGTCATCCTCTGACTGCAATCTGCCCACTCTGCACTTTCTACACCATCAGAACACCTTTAGGCAAACAAATGTACTATATTCCATAAAGTCTAGTACTTTCCCCCTCTTCGAGTAGAAGAGCAATATACAAACAGAGGCATAATAATGCCGAATGAGTTAGTGCTTCTGAAAACAGGCCTGTCGGATAGTGTAGTTTATGGGATATGAATCGGCCTGGCTGTTGGATGATCTCCAGACTGAGAGAGAGAGGTATTCTGCCATGGTGCCCCTGGAAATGAAGCTCATGACGTTCTGAATGGACAAGTAAATAGTTTAATCATTGGGCATCAGGTAGCCTTGCAGATAGCACATTGGGCCAGTAACTGAAAAGTCGCTGGTTCGTATACCCGAGCCGACAAGGTGAAAAAAGTCGATGTTTCCTTGAGTAAGGCACTTAATTCTAATTTGCTCCAGGGTGCTGTAAGACTATGGCTGACCTTGTAAAACAACAACACAGCTGAAATAAAAGATGCCAGAAATGTTTCATGAACACAAAACACTTATTTCTCAGAAATGTTGTGCACAAATTAGTTTACATCCCAGTTAGTGAGCATTTCCCCTTTTCCAAAGTAAATCCATCCACCTGACAGGTGTGGCATATCAAGAAGCTGATAAAAAAAAATCACACAACACACAGATATCTCAAGTTTTGAGCGTGTAATTGGCATGCTGACTGTAGGAATGTCCACCAGAGCTGTTGCCAGAAAATGTTGTCAATTTCCTTACCATAGCCCACCTTCAATGTCATTGTAGAGAATTTGGCAGTATGTCCAACCGGCCTCACATCGGTAGACCACTTGTAACCATGCCAGCCCAGGACTTCCACATCCGGCTTCTTCACCTGCAGGATCGTCTGAGACCAACCACCTGGACAGTTGATAAAATATTATTATTCTGTCTGTAATAAAGCCCTTTTGTGGGGAAAAACTCATTCTGACTGTCTGGGCCTGGCTCCCCATTGGGTGGGCCCTCAAGTGGGTGGGCCTATGCCCTCCGAGGCCCACCCATGGCTGCGCACCTGCCCATTAAGGGCTCCCAAGTGGCGCAGTGGTCTAAGACACTGCATCTATGTGTAAGAGGTGTCACTGGTACCTGGTTCGAATCCAGGCTGCATCACATCTGGCCATGATTGGGAGTCCCATAAGGTGGCACAGAATTGGCCCACTGTCGTCAGGGTTAGGCTGGGGTAGGCCGTCATTGTAAATAGTAATTTGTTCTTAACTGACTTGCCTAGTTAAATAAAATCAATAAATAGATTAGGACCTAATGAATTTATTTCAATTGACTGATTTCCTTATATGAACTGTAACTCAGTAAAATCGTTGAAATTGTTGCATGTTGTGTTCATATTTTTGTTCAGTGTGTGTCTGTATTGTATTGGACTGGAAAAGGAGCCTGGTTATATTAAAGAGAAGAGGTATAAAGGAGCCATCTGAATTATTATTTCATGATACGGAAAATTGAACTTCTTGTTAGATGATTAAAAGGCTCTTTAGCGGAGACCAGCGTAGTATATTTTTTTAAATGTTTTTTTTTGGAGCCAATAGTTTGGGTTCGTTTACATCTCAATATCGGTATACTGTGTGGTTTATTAGGGAGAAATTGGTGTTTTTATGTAAACTCAGCAAAAAAATATACGTCCTTTTTTCAGGACCCTGTCTTTCAAAGATAATTTGTAAAAATCGAAATAACTTCACAGATCTTCATTGTAAAGGGTTTAAACACTGTTTCCCATGCTTGTTCAAAGAACCATAAACAATTAATGAACATGATATCCTGCAAGACAGGAATGTCAGTGTTCTGCCATGGCCAGCGACGAGCCCGGATCTCAATCCCATTGAGCACGTCTGGGACCTGTTGTATCGGAGGGTGAGGGCCAGGGCCATTCCCCCCCCCCCAGAAATGTCCGGGAACTTGCAGGTGCCTTGGTGGAAGAGTGGGGTAACATCACACAGCAAGAACTGGCAAATCTGGTGCAGTCCATGAGGAGGAGATGCACTGCAGCACTCAATGCAGCTGGTGGCCACACCAGATACTGACTGTTACTTTTGATTTTGACCCCCCCTTTGTTCAGGGACACATTAGTCACATGTCTGTGGAACTTGTTCAGTTCATGTCGCAGTTGTTGAATGTTGTTATGTTCATACAAATATTTACACATGTTAAGTTTGCTGAAAATAAACGCAGTTGACAGTGAGTGGACGTATCTTTTTTTGCTGAGTTTATTTTAGTGTGCGTGCATGTGTGTGCACACGTCCATAAATTCTTGCTGTTGTGGGATTAGCCGAAAACATACAAATTTAACCTATGAGGTTCTTTTAAGTTCCTTGCCAGACGTTAAGTTAAAACATGCCGACCTGCCCTTGAACTGCTCCTCGCCTCAAGCGCCATGAGAGTTCTTGATGGGAACAGACTACTGTGCCATCTGGGATGCGCACCCCCCTAATGTTTGCCAGCCCAGTCTCCCACACTTGGACACTCAAATTCACGTGGGATTGAAACGCCAGCACAGCCTTCAGAAATACAGCCGAATAGTCGATGGCCTCTAACACCCCTGTGATAGACATAAAGTCCTTCATTTTTTACTTCATCCTCCTCTTTCCCCAGACTTGAAGGCTCTATGGAGAAGGGTAAGAACGGACACCTCAATCCGGCGTTTCATCTGAAGGTGGTGGGACCGGCGAACAAAGGAAACAGTCACAAGGGGGTGAGTGTTAAAGGGGAGGGGAGTTAAATCTAAGTTGACCTATGAGTCTACATGCTGGGAATGTTTCTCTCTGTGATTCTGAGAACTACATACATTAAACTAAAGTCAAGCTAGCCTTGCGTGTCAACTTTCTGTGATTGACAGTTGCTATGCTTGCCTCCCACGTGGCCCTCTCTTCTCTGTCTGCTAACTGGCTCCTTCTTTTCCTTGTTTGTAACAATTTTTTATTCGTTTTTCAACATACTTTACATACAATTTGAATGATATAATCCTAAAATGTTCCTTTATATTTTTTCTCAAACCATTGTCTTTTCTCTCCCTACAGCTCCCTCACACCAGCAAAGAGGTGCTGCCTCTCAGGCCAGACCCCACCACCATCTGTACCCAGCCAGTCAACATTGTGCGTCCCCTAAGTCCCAACCCCTTGCTGCATAACACACCACAGAGCTCCAAGGTGGTCCGCCCACCTTTACATGTCAGCATGCCGCCTGGGGCCTTGTCCAAATCCACCGACCCCCCTCAGAAACCCACCCTGCCAACGAAACCGCTGCCCCTCAACCCAACACGATCACCACTGGTACGTTTTTAAATTTTTTTTACTTGTTCAGTCATTGAGAAAAAGTCTTTCTGTTTAAAAAATCATCCTGTGTCTGTTTTTACCTAAAAGATTTTGTTGGACCGAGGAACTAGATGAAATTGAAACGGATGAAACAGCATGTTTTAGTTTTTATCTTATTGTTTTCCATCGATTTCCTCCAAGTTACCCCCATCTCTGCCAGTAAGGGGTAAAAGCTGTTGAAAATCGCATTGGTCTCAAATGTAATATTTCTCTGTGTTTGCACAAAATAAATGTCTTTGCGATTGTTTTTTGATAAGCAGCTAAGAGCAGAGGTAGAGAGGTACACTGTACCAACAGCTTGAGTTGTATGAAAAGACTGGGTGAATCCAGGCCACAGTAGTGGATGGCCTATTTGCATTTACCCCTCCTGCTGTATTCCTAGTATCATTTGTAGTGTACAAGGAGCGTGTGAAATGGTGAAGTGCTTTGTTCTGGCTTTGATCACGTTCTAAGGCCTACTCTTTCTCTCCCTCTCTTTCCCCTTTTACCTGTTTCACCATTTCAATGTTTTCTCTCTACATCTCTTCTCTCTCTCCCTCTGTTTCTTTCTCTTCCCCGCTCTCTATCCCTTCTCTTTCTTTTTCTCTCTCCCTCCCAGATGGTGTCAGAGCTGCAGCCCAGACACTCCCCTTCTCCTCCTCAGAGGCCCCTCCCCCCCAGCCCTGCCCAAAGGGGGGTGTTACACATGACCACAGCGATGGAAGTTCCTCCCAAACCCTCAAATGGGCTGCTGGTGATGATGCCCCCTGCAATCGGCCCCAAACCAGTGGGCAAGGTGTCCGTCATCCCCCCTCTCAAAGCACTCAGGTGGGTCCACATATTTGCAAGCATGCACGCACGCACGCACCCCCACACACACATTCATGATTTACTTCTGTGAGTATAGCCATAGGCATACATTGCAAAAGCAAAGATTATCACTTAGCTACATGTATATGGACAGATCACATTTTAAACAGTGTTTTTGTAATTTATAACCCATTACAGAGACTGCTGGCTTTGTGTGCGGTTAATAGCTATGTTCCATTGTGAGTGGCAACAAGTGAGCAGTGCCGTAGATAAAATACACTGTTGGTTTTAGCTATAAATTACTCTCCAATGTTCATGCCTTGGCATCAACTGGACTTATTATTAGGCTCCCTGATAAAATCTAGTAGCTGTCATAGCTTGCAGGGAAGGAATGGGTAGAGGTGTGTACATTTATGTGTGTGTGTGAGTGCGTGTGCTTTAGACCAAGGAAGACAAGAACCTACCGCAGGTAGAAATTTATAAGCAACAGCTCACATTGTCAAGCACAGATCTCTTGCAGCTTCTGCCCGTTTCGTCAAACAATCAATTCTCACTTTATTTCGCTGTTATACTCGGAATCTGACACGTGCCAAGATGAGGTCTGCACTCTATTTATTTTAGAAGCAAAGCAGGCAACTAGCCGTGTGCCTTTGTTGGCTTTTGTTATCTCCTGTGTTTATAGCTTCTCGCAAACCCTAGGGTGATTGTGGTTGGGGTTAATGGGTTGTGCTCGTGGTTCTGTCTGAAGACTTGGTGCCAGGCAAATAAAAAACCGTCTCTCTCAACATCTCACCCTGTCCTCGAGTCACTCCTGAATTCTAGAAAGTCTCCATCGATTTGTGTTTCAAGGCATCGCCCGTCTCTGCACTCAGTGCTTTTAATTTCGGGGACTGTGGCGACAAAAAGGTGAATTATATCAAACGCTTTACAATCCCCCACACAACAAATCTGTCTACACACTGTTAAAAGCAACTGTTTCTTTCTTTTCTTTTCTTTCTTTTCTTTTCTTTCTCCCTCTCAGACCAGTCCCAGGAGTGAAACCAAACAGTCTCGTTGCCTTTCCGAAATTGACCCTGGGAGCCTATCAGGTGCCAGCAGCAAGCAGTTAGTCTATTTGCACTATAAAGACCCTGTTGGAGTGCTGGTAAAAAGCAGGCGCTGTCTAACAGTCATAGGGGACGAGGCAGAGGCTGATGGAGGGTGGAGAGGGAAAGAAAGAGGAGGGGTTACTGGAGTGAACTTGGTCGTTCTCCTTCCAGAGCATCCTGTCGCCTGACTTGCAAATCATGACCTGAATGACCTCTCCCAGGCTCGTGACGACGATGAAAGGCGATGTGGTTTTGCACGGATGTAAAACCATGCAGACTGAAATGTGATATTGCTGGTGGTGGTCACATTGCCAAAACCTTGATTTTTTATTGTTTGTATTTTATTGTCAATCCGTTTATAGTACTAGCTAGCATTTTTTATATTATTGTTTACTTGTCTGTTAACATCTTAAAAAATGCACGGTTTGTGTTATGTGCCAAAGAGGACTTTTGAAGCATGTTGATCATTGAAATTTGATTTGAATGTCTCTTGCTGTGTCATTTTTGGGGGGAATTGTTACATAAAAATGTTTTTTTTACAAAACTGACTTGTGTGCTTCTTCTTCTTCTTCCTCCATGTTTTCTAGGTTGAAATCTATATATATATTGAATTATGGTATTCATACGTTTCTCCCATCCATATTTGTAAAATAGTGAAGTCATGGCCAGGACAGCTTTGACACTCCAAAGCCATCACCCTCTCCTCGGCTTTGACTTTTTATTCGACACGGAGGACATGACACAGCCAAGTTATTACACATACTTATTATTGCAATCCTCAATAACTTACCCAATGCATTAGTGTTTTCTAAAGTACAGTATCAAATCTTTAATCATTAGATTGTTTTATCAATAGATTGCCTAATTTCCAATACACAAAAGAGACATTCTGTCATGAAAAGAGGGGAAAATCTTTTCAAGCTTAGATAGGTTTAAACAAGTGGCCTTGAAGAGAACTGTAGAGAAGCATGACTCAGGAAACAAGCATTTCTTTTACCCTTTCATTATAATTGAAAGAGTGCAGAGGAAACAAAATGCAATAAAATCCTGTTAAATATTAAAGTGTGCTTTTTAGTTTGCTGTAGCCTCAGGGCTGGATAGAGAAGGTCTCCCACTCCACTACAGTTGGACAACAATGACCTCCAATGGACAGCACCTGCATCTCCAGGTTATTCCTTTTGACACAACAGCTTATTTTTTACTGTGTTTCATAAACTGAACTACTGAATTGCATAAAAGTCTTGAGAATATGCATGGTGTTTTGGTGGCTAGTCTGGTTATGATTAACCACATCCTCCCCAGAAGGGGCCAAAATGGGCATACAGTAAATGCTGAAAAGGTAAAATCTGTTGACCTTTGAAATTTCCATTGTGGCCCTATAGGAGCTAAAAGAGTTGACGCTTAGGCTATTAATTGCCCCTATGGCAGATTTCAAATCAAATTAAATTGTATTTGTCACGTGCGCCGAATACAACAGGTGTAGACCTTACAGTGAAATGCTTACTTACAAGCCCTTAACCAACAACGCAGTTTTAAGAAAAATACCCCCACAAAAAAAGAAAAAAATGAAAAGAATTATAAAAAAGCAGCGAGGCTATATTAACAATAGTGAGGCTATATACAGGGGGTACCGGTACATAGTCAATGTGCGGGGGCACCGGTTAGTCTAGGTAATTGAGGTAATATGTACATGTAGGTACATGTGACGACGTATGTTTATAGCACCACACTAGGCCGATCTACTACCCCCAACCCTGGTCTAGCCTAGCCTACTTTCTCCCTCTTCTGGTAATGGATTCTAGTCCGCTGGAACTTAGATATTTGCAAGCGTCGCACACTTACAGTATCTCGGAAGAGTAATGTATTTGGAGGAGAGTCCAAGGCACTTAACCCTAATTGCTCTTGTAAGTTGCTCTGGATAAGAGTGTCTGCTAAATGACTAAAATGTCAATGTAAATAATGATGCATAGTGAAATGCATAGTAACATACTTCCAACTAACTGCCAGTAGCTCACTGTACCTTAAATTAACTTTTCTGATTACAAGAAAGTTTATAACATTAGGTGACAACTATTAAGCATTCTTTGTGGTGAGCACACATGGGACGCAATATCACCTGGCATCAACCTCTAGGTTGGTAGCAAACTGACCTTCCTTCCACACCATCTGGTCAGTGAGCGTGACAGAGATCAGCCACAATACTGTTAATTTGACAATAACTACTTGCAGTAAGCTGACAGTAAGTTATAGAAAATAAAACTGGTTGTTTGGATCCTGGAAGCTGATTGGACAAAAAGAATTTCAAGCCGTGCTGTATTGGCTGTCACACCTATACCTGATAACAGTACCATCTGAAAATGATCACTGTGCCGCCATAAGAGTATCATGTTCATGTTGCTTTCAAAATCATTCTCGCACATCGCACATTGTTTCCCCTTGCTTCCGGCCTAGCATTTAGTTTGGTACAGCGGTGGTTAATATAAACCTTGATGTTTGCCTGTCTGACCTCGTAAACAACATTTAAACGTGTTAACCCTCACAAGGCTGGTCTGCGGTGGTTAATATAAACCTTGATGTTTGCCTGTCTGACCTCGTAAACAACATTTAAACGTGTTAACCCTCACAAGGCCCAGACGGCATCCCTAGTCGCGTCCTCAAAGCATGCGCAGACCAGCTGGCTGGTGTGTTTGCAGACATATTCAATCTCTCCCTATCCCAGTCTGCTGTCCCCACATGCTTCAAGATGGCCATCATTGTTCCTGTACCCAAGAAGGCAAAGATAACTGAAATAAATGACTACCGCCCCATAGCACTCACTTCTGTCATCATGAAGTGCTTTGAGAGACTAGTCAAGGATCATATCACCTCCACCTTACCTGCCACCCTACACCCACTTCAATTTGCATACCGTCCCAATAGGTCCACAGACGATGCAATCGCCATCACACTGCACTATCCCATCTGGACAAGAGGAATACCTATGTAAGAATGCTATTCATTGACTACAGCTCTGCACTCAACACCATAGTATCCTCCAAGCTCATCATTAAGCTTGAGGCCCTGGGTCTCAACCCCGCCCTGTGCAATTGGGTCCTGGACGGGCCGCCCCCAGGTGGTGAAGGTAGGAAACAACATCTCCACTTCGCTGATCCTCAACACTGGGGCCCCCCAAGGGTTCATGCTCAGCCCCCTCCTGTACTCCCTGTTCACCCATGACCGCGTGGCCATGCACGCCTCCAACTCAATCATCAAGTTTGCAGATGACACAACAGTGAATGGCTTGATTACCAACAATGATGAGACAGCCTACAGGAAGGAGGTGAGGGCACTCGTAGTGTGGTGCCAGGAAAACAACCTCTCACTCAACGTCAACAAAACAAAGGAGATAATCATGGACTTCAGGAAACAGCAGAGGGAGCACCCACCTATCCACATCGACGGAACAGCAATGGAGAAAGTGGAAAGTTTTAAGTTCCTCGTCGTACACATCACGGACAAACCCTCTGGAGAGCCTTGCAGTTGTGGGCGGTGCAGTTGCCGTACCAGGCTTTGATACAGCCCGACAGGATTCTCTCAATTGTGTATCTGTAAAGGTTTGAGGGTTTTAGGTGACAAGACAAATTTCTTCGGCCTCCTGAGGTTGAAGAGGTGCTGTTGTGCCTTCTTCACCACACTGCCTGTGTGGGTGCGGTCTTCTTCTATTACCATCCAGAGCATTCTAACATCATCAAACACTGTCTAGAGACTGTTGACATCCAGTGTAAGCAATAGGTACTGCAATCTTACTCCTATATATAGCTGTTTTCAATAGGGGGTTCAAAATGAGGCAATGTGTCAAAAACACTTTTTCCAGGACAGAAATTCCTCAGGTTTTTGCTTGCTATATCTATTCTGTTATACTCATATTTTAACAGTCTTAGAAACTTCAGAGTGTTTCCTATCCAATAGTACTAATTATGTGTGGGAGGCATTTTACTTTGGGCACGCCAGACTCCAAAACTGTTACCTCGGGAGCCGCTATGACTATTGTAGCTTCCAGCAGATTTTTTATGGAATATCTACATAGGCGTACAGAGGCCCATTATCAACAACCATCACTCCTGTGTTCCAATGGCAGGTTGTGTTAGCTAATCCAAGTTTATAATTTTAAAAGGTTAATTGATCATTAGAAAACCCTTTTGCAATTATGTTAGCACAGCTGAAAACTGTTGTCCTGATTAAAGAAGCAATAAAACTGGCCTTCTTTAGACTAGTTGAGTATCTGGAGCATTCGATTACAGGCTCAAAATGGCCAGAACCAAATAACTTTCTTCTGAAACTCATCAGTCTATTCTTGTTCTGAGAAATTAATGCTATTCCATGCGAGAAATTGCCAAGAAACTGAAGATCTCGTACAACGCTGTGTACTACTCACAAAACAGAACAGCGCAAACTGTCTCTAACCAGAATAGAAAGAGGAGTGGGAGGCCCCGGTGCACAACTGAGCAAGAGGACAAGTACATTAGAGTGTCTAGTTTGAGAAAAAGACACCTCACAAGCCCTCAACTGGCAGCTTCATTAAATAGTACCCGCAAAACACCAGTCTCAACGTCAACAGTGAAGAGGCGACTCCAGGATGCTGGCCTTCTAGGCAGAGTTCCTCTGTCCAGTGTCTGTGTTCTTTTGCCCATCTTAATCTTTTCTTTTTATTGGCCAGTCTGAGATATGGCTTTTTCTTTGCAACTCTGCCAAGAAGGCCAGCATCCCAGATTCGCCTCTTCACTGTTGATGTTCTTCCTCCAAACTCAGTACATTGGTGGTGGGAGCAGAATTGGCAGCACCATTGGACCATGTCGCCTTTTTTGTCTGGGGGAAAAGTCATAACAAGGTTTAGAGGAGAGTCAAAATTGTTAGAAATGGATGATGACTTAACTTCTTAGGGAGCGGCTGCATAGGTGACGGTTTCGGAGAGTCTGCCGAGCCCAAAGTAAAATGCATGCCACTCAGGCCCAGAAAATAGAATATGCACATAATTAGTACTATTGGATAGGAAACACTCTGAAGTTTCTAAAAGTGTTAAAATAATGTATGTGAGTATAGCAGAATTGGGCAGGCGAAAACCAGAGGAAAATCCATTCGGATTTGCAGTTGTTTTTGTAAATGAGCATCTTCTCCATTGTGCTTATTGCATACAACTTTATGTAGGACTGAGACTGCAGTACCTATGGCTTCCAATAGATGTCAGCAGTCTATACACAAAGTCTGGGCATTCGAGGAGTGACCAGAACAGATAGGAACAGGAAATTGTCAGGCGACCACTTTTGTAAACAAGGTTTGACGCGTGCAAGATTGTGAACGAGCACCAATTTATTTTTCTTTCCTATCGTTCACGTTATCGTCCGGTTGAAATATTACAGCAAATATACCCAAAAGGATACCTAAGGATACATTTAAAAATGATGTTTGATTTGTTTGTAGAAAGTGTATAGGTATAATTTGAACGTGTTCTCTTCACGGTTCAATGGGCGACTCAACGGTGGATTTTAATGACCATAACGCGCCAACCAAACGGAGATTTATGGATGTAATACATTACTTTTTCTAACAAAAGAAGCATGGATTGTCTTCGTTGGACACTTGGAAAGCCCTCAGCAGAAGTTCATCAAAGGTAAGCGATTTTATATTAGCGATTTTATGCGTTTTGTGAGACCCGTGTTGGGTTATGGATTTATTCGAATGCGTAAATATGTGAGGTGCTATCCTCAAACAATCAAATGTAGTGCTTTCGCCGTAAAGCCTTTTTGAACTCTGACAACGCTGTGATATTGCCAAGAATCAGAGCTTTTGATGACTATGCAACACTTGTATATTGATGAATGTTTAATAATTCAACCTTTGGATTTTGAATTTGGCGCCTCACATTTCACCGGGTAGCGCCCCAAACTCCGTAACTAGTTAAGATAGTACTTTTTTTTCCATATGTACCTGCAGTAATCACATCTGCCTACAGATCTGACAGCAGGTTCTCGGCATGAATATCCTTGTGGGCCCAGACGCAGCATCTTCTCGGTGATAACTATTTTCGGTCAGCTTTGTTGAACATCCAAAGTTGAGTGAATCCAAATCTGGAGAACAGGTAGACACAAACAAATATATGAATTTGTTTATCATTTAGATTAGAAGGGTAGATTGAAAGGTAGCACTTTCAATGGCAAAATCTAAGCTATATTGCATATCATTTTGTACATCAATGAAACTGGCACAATAATAGAAGTTACAGTTAAAACATTCATTGAATTCCATTTTTTCCATGGTCTTGGACCCATTTTCACATATCCACTTTGCCCTCGGGATGGCTGTCTCCTTCAGGGGACACGTGACTGTTATGGGAAAAAAGTATATAATGTCAAGTAACATTTTCACTTGGGAAACCCCACTTCCCCTAAATATAGTGAGTTGTGAATATCAGCAAAGTTGCAGTTGATGTGTGAAAAACTGTAGACCATCTAGGAAACCATCAAACTAAAAGGTTGTCTAATATCATGATACATCTATTTGAATCAATTAAAGCTCTCAGTAACAAATAATTACAACATAATTAATACAGACGATCTGGTCTGTCTATTAATATCTGCCCCTCTCAGGGGTAGTGTGTGTGTATACACACTCCATATACTGAAACATTTACCAGGCAAGACAGGACTCCTGCTTGGTCTGTCATCTTTGGCGGTTGCAGCTGTAGAGTTGAGCCGCTCTGGTCTCCAACACCGCGTACCTCAAGGTAACCAGTAGGATGGTGGCGTCATCCTTGGGTGTACCAAGCATCCTTCAAGATAAAAGTTAGTTCTTTTTTTTTAAAGACCCTTTCTGTTCAATATGGCTAAAATTTGATTAAACCAATCAAAAAGTATTGCACCTTTTAAGGGGTCCATTTCGGTGGAAATAGCATATCTCATGCATGATAGATAATGCAGTGAGTTTCAAAAAACCTAACTTATAGCCTTTACCTTCTGAATCCTTGAGGCAAGTGAACAGTTACACCTATGAAGATGCCCATTTTGTCTTTGTCTCAGAGGCTTTTGGCGTGGAAATTCTGCACAGGGACACTTGAAGTCAATCTTAAAGAACATATTCTGAGCATTCTGCCAAAGGGCATGTCCCCCGCCCCTCATATCTTTACCAAGCACAGGCAGGAACCAATGATTATTTATGACATTTAAGACAAGATATCTTCTCACTATATAAAAATGTCCATCACACTGTGCTGAAAGAACAGAGTCATAAACAGAAAGGACAACATTAACTTGTTAGGGAGTGGCAGCTGAGGGGTCGGTTTTGGAGAGCCTGGCGTGCCCAAAGTAAAATGCCTCCCATTCAGGCCCAGAAAATAGGATATGCACATATTTGGTACAATTGGATAGGAAACACTCTTGTCCAAAACTGTTAACCATTTGTCTGTGAGTAAAACAGAACGCATATAGCAGGCGAAACCCCGAGGAATTTCTGTCCTGGAAAAAGTGATTTTGACACATTGCTCATTTGGGAACCCCTCCCTCATGAAAATGACCATATAAGGGCATATGAATGCAGTACCCATCGCTTCCTTTAGATGTCAACAGTCTCGAGACAGTGTAAATTTTCATTTTGGATGCTTTAGACCAGAGAATAAGAGCAAACCAGGAAGTGACTCATTTATGTAAACAGTACCCAGCGCGCGCTCCCGAGAAGGCACGCTGTGTCTTTTTTACCGTCTTTATCGCTCAGTTTATATTCCGGTTGATTTATAATAGTAAATATACGTAAAAGTGTTCCTAAGGATACATTTAAAACTATGTTTGATTGTTCTTGGACAAGTTTATAGGTATAAGATGAACGAGTTTGCGTCACGTTATCAATGGACTAGTGGAGGCTGTCGTTTCTGATTATAACGCGCGAACCAAATGGAGGATTTATGGATAAAATACATTACTTTTTATAACAAAAGAACCATGGATTGTCTTCGTTGGACACTTAGGATGACCTCAGCAGAAGTTCTTCAACAGGTAATTGATTTGTTTTCGCTGTGAAATGTGTTATGTGTGTGCCATGATGGCTAATCGATTCATGGCAATGGGAAAAATATGTGAGGTGCTACCCTCAAACAATCAAATCTGCTGCTTTCGCCGTAAAGCCTTTTTGAAATCTGACAACGCTGTGATATTGCCAAGAAACAGAGCTTTTGATGAGTATGGAACACTTGTATATTGGTAGATGTTTAATAATTCAACTTTGGGATTTTGAATTTGGCGCCTTACATTTCACCTGGTAGTGTCGGGAGCAGCCCGCTAGCGCCCCAGCAATCCCTGAGAAGATAATCAAAGGTACAATGTTTACAAAAGAATCACAAAGTCACAATTCCTGTCATTAGGATCATTAATGATGTAACTACTGTAGAACACATGTGTCTGCTGATTGAGTCTTACACATGACCTGCAGCTAATAAGAGAACTTAAAATAATGCCACAACAGTCTGGTGTCTGTCTCTGGTGTTGGTCCAACAGGTTCTGCTGGTATATGATGCAGTGCCTTAAAGAAGAATATAAAAAAGTAATCAGTCACTGTTTCATATAGTCAAACTACAGGATAGATAATGCATACAACCTCCAACAGCCATTCTGACAGCATAAGGAAGTAACTGGAAGTCAAGTTGAGATGGTCTACTGCACTTAGATGTGTAAAGAGATCTTTATAGTTATCTTAAACTTTTTTCCCTAAAATAAACCCCATCCTTATCTACCATGCATTTACTAAGCACTTACAGCTAACAGATCATTGTGATGCAGGGCTATACAGTGTGACCATTTTACTCGCATATGTGCCTAAAATAGATGTGTGCGAACTGGAAAAGTCAAGAATGAGCATGTGTGAGTTGTTCAAGTACAGGGTCTGGCTGGGCCACTCAAGGACATTCAGAGACTTGTCCCGAAGCCACTTCTGCGTTGTCTTGGCTGTGTACTTAAGGCTGTTGTCCGGTTGGAAGGTGAACTTTCGCCCCAGTCTGAAGTCCTGAGCGCTCTGGAGCAGATTTTCATCAAGGATCTCTCTGTACTTTGCTCCGTTCATATTTGCCTTGCCCCGCTAAAAAACATCTCCACAGCATGATGCTGCCACCAACATGATTCACCGAAGGGATGGTGCCAGATTTCTTCCACACGTGACGAGTTCAATGTTGGTTTCATCAGACCAGAGAATCTTATTTCTCATGGTCTGAGATTCTTTAGGTGCCTTTTGGCAAACTCCAAGCGGGCTCTCATGTGCCTTTTACTGAGGAGTAACTTCCACCTACGTGGAAGATTAAACTACCATCGGGACATTCAAAACTGTAATATCTTATGCTTCACGGAGTCGTGGCTGAACGACAACATTATCAACATACAGCTGGCTGGTTATACTCTATATCGGCAGGATAGAACAGCGGCGTCTGGTAAGACAAGGGGCAGTGGACTGTATTTTTGTAAATAACAGCTGGTGCACAATATCTAAGGAAGTCTCGAGGTTTTGGTCGCCTGAGGTAGAGTATCTCATGATAAGCTGTAGACCACACTATCTACCTAGAGTGTTTTCATCTGTATTTTTCGTAGCTGTCTACATACCACCACAGACTGATGCTGGCACCAAGACCACACTCAATGAGCTGTATTCCACCATAAGAAAACAGGATAATGCTCACCCAGAGGCGACGCTCCTAGTAGCCAGGGTCTTTAATGCAGGGAAACTTAAACCGTCTTACCAGATTTCTGTGCAACCAGAGGGAAAAAAACTCTGGAACACCTTTACTCCACACACAGAGACGCATACAAAGCTCTCCCTCGCCCTCCATTTGTCAAATCTGACCATAATTCTATCCTCCTGATTCCTGCTTACAAGCAGAAATTAAAGCAGGAAGCACCAGTGACTCGATCAATAAAAAGTGGTCAGATGAAGCAGATGCTAAGCTACAGGACTGTTTTGCTAGTACAGAATGAAATATGTTCCGGGATTCCTCCGATGGCATTGAGGAGTACACCACAAAGAAATCCCGCTATGCCCTCCGACAAACCATCAAACAGGCACAGCGTCAATACAGGTCTAAGATCAAATCGTACTATACCAGCTCTGACGCTCGTCAGTTGTGGCAGGGCTTGCAAACCATTACAAACTACAAAGGGAAGCACAGCCGAGAGCTGCCCAGTCACACGAGCCTACCAGACGAGCTAAACTACTTCTATGCTCGCTTAGAGGCAAATAACACTGAAACATGCATGAGAGCACCAGCTGTTCCGGAAGACTGTGTGATCACGCTCTCCGCAGCCGATGTGAGTAAGACCTTTAAACAGGTCAACATTCACAAGGCCGCAGGGCCAGACGGATTACCAGGACGTGTGCTGCGAGCATGTGCTGACCAACTGGCAATAGTCTTCACTGACATTTTCTGACTCTCCCTGTCTGAGTCTGTAGTACCAACATGCTTTAACCTGTTTGGGCTAGGGGGCAGTATTTTGAAGTTCGGATGAAAAACGTGCCCAAAGTAAACTGCCTGTTACTCAGACCCAGAAGCTAGGATATGCATACGATTATAAGCTTTGGATAGAAAACACTCTGAAGTTTCTAAAACTGTTAAAATAATGTCTAAAAATAATGTCAGATATCGCAGACAAAAACCTGAAAAATCCATCTGGAAAAATTGCTTTTTTGAGCTCCAATGCAATTGCTATGGTTTCCTATTGCACAATGCAAATAATAGCTCCCATATTGCAGTACCTATGGCATCCACTGGATGTCAACAGTCTTTAGACAAGGTTTCAGGCTTGTAAAAAAATGAATAAGTAGCTGTAGTTTATCATTGGGTTCCTCCTTGGGTCTGTAGTCCTGTGGCGCGCATGACTGAGGGCGCGCTCTTTGTTATTTATCTCCGTTATTTATCTCCGTTATTATTCTCAGAATGCCTGCATCGGCTGGTACATATGCCCTAGCTCGTACCATTCAGTAAATCCCCCCACACACTGATTTTCATCAGATATACAACACAGGAGTGGTTCTCTCCCTACCAGTATCTGGGTGAAAATCCTGCCTATAGCTATTATTGGTATATATGTGTATCTTGCTACACAATTGGTATGGAATTAACCCAAAAGTGAGGCCTCACACGTGCGTCATATATGTCGTGATGTGTTATTTCTTAATGTGACGACTGCTGTTCATCAAATGATTAACTGTTTATAATTACGTGATTAAATGAATCAGGTAATCATTAACTAAGTAACCTGGGGCACCATGGGAAAGTTTATTTTTATTGAGTTTTTATTTCCCAAGTTAACTCAAAGAATATCAGAATGTCGATTTTATAACAGTCGCTAATTTCCTCTACAGTCTCATCCTGAACGTCGCATAATCCGTGAATCTGCACAAACCAGAGTCCCAGTAAATAAGTCCGCACCACACCAATTGAGTTGATTATTTATTTACTAACAAGCAAAAATTTTAATATAAGATACACATACACAAAAATACAGTCTAGGCTATTGATTAGAACTTAGTACAATAAAACAGGTCCCTAGCGGGCCAACACAATATGACACGTGTTACACAAAATGGGGTTTTAAAAAGAGAGAGAAAGAGAGAGTGCATGAGAGAAAAGCACACTTGGGTACATGTGTAAACTATGCTTAGTTTAGCCCTAAACTTGCCCCAAACTGCCGCACTTATGGGTCAGAATTGAATGATGTAATTACTGGTCGAAGGTCTCCGATGGGGTATCTCCTCGTGGACCGAGTTCCTCCTTCTCCTCAGATGGCGGCACCTCTGTTGTTACCGGGTTTAAGTCTCTGATTGTCCACACAATGTCAGTGTCCTTTGTCTTAGTGGTCTTTTTCCTCGCCCTTGTTCTGAAAAAGGGGTCTTTTGAGGACGGCTAATCAGCCGTATAGATGGTTCCAGCGTGGGAATGAAAGCAATGTAGACACACGATTCCTCTGAGAGAATAACAGCTACTCATCCGTAGCATAGATTAAGAGGTTCCTTTGTCTTCTTCGACCTCGTGTTGCATCTTGGATTTGCAACTACCTCGGACCTTGGCTGCAGAGCCTGGTCACCTAGTCTGATATGTAAATTCTTAACTCACATGTTTTATACCCTCAGGTCAGAAAGAGACGTTTCCGTATTTATGTCAAGTTCTCTGGGCGTCGCTAGTTACGAGGTAAGGTCTGGATTTTACTCAGATCCAATTTAGACAACTAACTTCACATTTAATCTTTACAAAAACATTCTCTTTGATTTGGACATATTCCACACAACGTACAGTATGCAAACACAAAGTACATATGATAAAATGTTTTCATTATAATGTTGTCATTTAACTTTCAATAACATAACAAAAAACAACATTCATTTTCATATTCCATCTATCGTCATTTCCACCATTTTGGCTGACGAAACACAGTGTCCCAAAGTCAATTTATTGCATGTTACTGTTCTGAGGTAGGTTCTCCATAGGACCATCATACATTCAATTCCTCCACAGTGAGAGGACAAAGGGATTTTGTCTGCTGCCTTAAGATTTACAATGGGTGTGAGGTGTCATAAAAACCCCCACCTCCATACCTCTCGATCTCTCCCCCTCTGGTGGGTGTGAGAGATGTCTCTGTAGGAGTGTGGTCCATGGTAACCTGACCCGAACAGGCCAGTCATGATACTGTACTCATCTCTTTTGGAGGGTGTATATTGTCTATTGCTGTACTGACCCAATAATTATTATTTTGAATTATGATTTTGGAGGTCCTTTAGAGCAGTGTTTTCCAACCCTGGTCCCCAACAGTACACATGTTCATTGTAGCCTTTTACAAGCACACCTTATTCAACTTGTCAACTAATCATCAAGCCCTCAATGAGTTGAATGATGTGTGTTTATCCAGGAGTACAACAAAAATGTGCACTGTTGGGGGTACTCGAGGACCAGAGTTGGGAAACACTGCTGTAGAGTGCAAGAAGTACACCTTTTCTGATACTGCCTCAGATCACCAACTATACTAAACTGTGTAAGTAAGTAAGTAGCCTTGCACAAGCATGATGGAACGGCTTGATTCTACAAGCTGACAGGACGCTAGTCTGTCGCAGCTATTGCTGTGGTGGCTCCAAGCAGAGACTTATTAGGTCTTTGATATGACTCAGCTGGGACTCAAACTACAGTGGTTCATCCTTTAAAAGTTGTGTCATACTGCGGCACACCCTGCGTGCTGCTGCAGCATTCTGTGGCACGTCATTTAATTCTCAACCATTTCTTCTGTTACTGCAAGTTATTGCTAGTTTGACGACCAGAGGGCATCTTTGAGAAGCATTTGATAGTATTCCGTATTGGCATTACAACAAAATGTAAAACCTTTTTTGTAATAACATAGTATATGGGATTGATTTTAAGAAATTTGGCTTAATTAATTTGATTAATATTATGGTGTTTCCATTCAGAGAAAAATGTTCAGTTTGTAAATTCAGACCGTTTCGCTCTCGGAGCGCACACTGGACATTCGGGCCGAGGAGTAGGGTTGATTTGAGCGTTCTGGCCTTACAACGGCAGTCAAGCACCCAAGCTAACGTTGGCTAGCTACTTCCAGACACAAATGAGACCAATCTGACCATTTTACTCGCTCTAGCAGAGCTGGTAAGACAATTTTCGTGTTAACCAGAGCGTTGGTGACTGTAAATGAGCTGCTGGAATAATGTAATTACGCTTTTTTTCCTACGTTTACTGACACCGGCCATATTCAATGGGTGTTAAGCGCTCGTAAAGTAATTATTCTGCGCTCTGGTACACTCAGACGAGAGTGCTCTGAAATCCGTGTAGATAGTAGACTGGACACGTAAATTTTTTAACAATGTTATTTTCTGATAAAAACTCATCCACCGTGGAGCCCAGTTTCATAATATGACCATATTTCCCAGCTGCTTGCCGTCGTTTTGAAGTAATCGCGAAAAAAATATTTTTGTTCATTTTTCACCCTGCCAGCTCCTATTAGTTCTATAGAGCACCGTGGCACCAACTCGCCTTCCAAACGTTCTATTCCCAGCTTATTGTTTAACATCACTATGCCTGCTTCTATTGTTGGCAGTGAGACCTGCTCAAGTTGTTTCATAGTTAAAATGTAAACAACAAATGTAAACAATAAAAATAACATTAGAACTCTGCGGTCTTCCCATTGTTTCCAATGGGGGAAATATAGGCATGTCTGTCGATTTTGCCAAATATCTCGTAATGTGCATATTTAGATTTTTTTCAAGCCAGGCATAACCGGTGAGAAATGGCTAGCTAGTTAGCGGGGTGCGCGCTAATAGCGTTTCAATCGGTGACGTCACTCGCTCTGAGACCTGGAAGTAGTTGTTCCCTTGATCTGCAAGGGCCCTGGCTTTTGTGGAGCAATGGGTAACGATGCTTCAAGGGTGGCTGTTGTCTATGTGTGCAGAGGGTCCCTGGTTCTGGGCGAAGAGAGGGACGGAAGCAAAACTGTTACACGGGCACCATTTTAATCAGGAGAATCTCCTCTTTGTAATTATGTAAGTCTGGGCAGCGAGCTCATTTGTCATCGATTGCTAGACCAGAAATAGTCAGAAGTTTAAATGTTTTCCCTACTTTTTCATTACGCAGACATAAGCACAGTTGAAACCATCGAGGTGCGAATGTTTACTTTCTACACAGGTTTTTTTCCAGTTTCGTCCAACGAACAGATTGTGGTGGTAAAATAAAAAGGGATACTTTTTTAATGGAATTATAAGCATCACTCCATTCAAAACAGGCTCTGCGAATGTTCGATACCATTAATTTGCTATGGGCTCGCGGTAGTGTTCCAGTTTAGCCAACGTTCTTAAGCCGCCTTGGGTGAATTTTGACTCGTTCTATTGCCCAGCCTATAGATAGCCAGAGCGAATTTACGAAAGCACCCGAATGTCCATTGAGAAAGCACAATGACTATACCATTTAGCTAAGCTAAGAATGAAGAGAATAATCAAGTCAATAAACGTTGGGTTGTTTGATAGCCTATAGTTAATATACTGTCAAGTTTGATGTATAACTACTAACGTTAGGTAGCTAGCTAACATACCGGTACATACTGCTGTAATGATGTGCTATGTGGTTCATAAGGACAGCGTAGCTAACAAATTGTCAGCCAACATAACGTGTAGGGTAACTTAAAAGTCATTACTTTATTACATTGAGTAGCAAGCTACCCCTTGGTCATTGGGGCAAATCGGGTCTGTGATAGGGGGGGTTTTCACACCTAGCTCGGCTATTAGACTATTCTTTAGTAAAGATTGAATAGTCTCTTGTTCAGCTTTTATCCCTGCTCCCCAACTTGCAACAAATTGCTGTTCCCATCTAATTATTTTCCCTCTTCCACGCGTCATAATTTTGCTCCTGAGTGGCTCGCTTGTGGGTGTGCTGGCAGGATATGGCAGCATCTTCGGTTGTGCATCAAGAATTCTGCATACAGTAGCACGTTTGTATGAAGGTGTGGTTATTCACAGGCAAATTGTTATATGCTATGGAGGTACATTTGTGTTTTTTTGTCGAGAGCAAAACCTTTTTAATTTTCAATCAAAAATAATTGTTCTGAAAGCAACTTTTTTCCGACACAACGGAAGTCAAAGCGGACACCTTCGAAGTTGGCATCTCAGGCAAGCAGCACTGGGCTGTATTGACGTATCCTAAAAATAACATCTGTTGCTTTAGATTGAACGGTCATATCTTAGTTATCTCACTTAGAGCGAGCTGACCAAGGGGTCAAAAATGTTGATATTGCCAGATGATCACTGTCTGAGGAACAGGCAGTGGAAGCTTTATTGCTGGCAAAAGTGTCCATAAACAGATGTAATTAAACTGTTCTGTGTTCTTTTTCTCCATCTCTGCCTGTCTTGTTGTACATGGAACCTGTCTCACATGCATTAATTAAAAAAACCTTAATATGTCAGCTGCTAATTTTCAGATTTACACCACATAAACACAGCCATTTTCACTGGACTATCTGTTGCTGCCAAGTCATGATTTCCCTGGGGGTTAGCTAGCTGGCAAATGTTAACTAGTCAGATAACTTGCTAAATAGCGATTTTCGTAAATTAACTTTATGACAAAAAAATATGCACAAACGTTTGTCTCTACATTAACTAGCATATTCCTCTCAATTGTACATTTTTTGCTTGACTCATTAAGGCGTTAAACCACTTACATCTGGTTCCACCGTAATGTTTTGTCAGCCATCTTTGTTGAAGAACGCCACAAGGCAAGGGTGGCTCGTGGCAAAATTCATCATTGGAACCACTCGATATGATTTGGTCATATAAAAACCTTGGGACCCGAATGCATAATGAGTGCTCTAACTCCCCCTTGTGGTGGTCTGGAGCAATGAAGCCGTGACGCTGGGTACCTCTAAATCCCGCGGTGCAACCTCGCAACTTTTAAAGTAGGAACCACTGTACCAATCTGTGATATTTTCCCAGTGACAGCTGTATTTAGTCTGAATTTGCTCCTGATATGGGCATTGCAATGTAGCTTTAGTAGTTATTTGTTTAGAATCCAAGATGGCGTAGCAGTCAGACGTGTTTTGTCCTCGTCCTGTCGTGTCCAGTGTATATATCTTTTTATATATTTTCTTCGTATATCATTTTATATATTTTTTCTAAAACTCAACTTCAAAACACTCTCCTGCAACCAGTCTCACCCAATGTGGTACGGATCTGTATTTTTTCAAGTATTATCCACCTCGAATCCGGGAAATCCCTAACAGAAGCTAGCCAGCTCACTAGCTAACGTTAGTATTTAGCTTACCATTGCTAGCGGACATCAGCTAACCTTTAGCTTGGAAAAGCTCTCGCCGTTCGTATAACGCGACTCAAACCAGAGCATACCGGACCTATTTTCTCTCCATATCCCCTGATTCCTACCGCAAGCTCTGGATATTTTCACCTGGATCTCACAGCTAGCTAGCTGGCTGGGCCTTCACGACTGGACTACCGATGCTATCTGCCCGAGGGGGGTTATTCAACCGGCCCTCCGTCGCGACGTGACCTGAACGCCCATCAGCTAACTGCGGCCTGCTAACGTTTTGCTGTCTTGAGCATATCGGCTGCTAGCTAAACAGGTCCATCGGACAATTTCTTGGGCCACTATTACCTATTTTGCCAATTGGCCTGGTCCCCTTCACCACACGGAACCCCACTAGCCCATCACGACTGGTCTACCGACGGAAACGCACGAGGAGGCTATAAACAGACTTCCTCCGTCTTTGTTAGCCGGCCTGCTAGCATTTGCTAGCTTGCTATCCCCGGCTAGCTGTCTGAATCGCCGTGTCCCCAACCAGCCTCACTACTAACTGGACCCTTATGATCACTCGGCTAAGCATGCCTCTCCTCAATGTCAATATGCCTTGTCCATTGCTGTTCGGGTTAGTGTTTATTGTCTTATTTCATTGTAGAGCCTATAGCCCTGCTCAATATACCTTATCCAACCCTTCAGTTCCACCAACCACACATGCAATGACGTCACCTGGGTTAAATGTTTCTAGAGACAATATCTCTTTCATCACCACTCAATGCCTAGGTTTACCTCCACTGTATTCATGTCCAACCATACCTTTGTCTGTACATTATGCCTTTAATCTATTTTATCGCCCCCCTGAAACCTGTTCTTTTTACTCTCTGTTCAGGACGTCCTAGACGACCAGTCATTATAGCCTTTAGCCGCACCCTTATCCTACTCCTCCTCTGTTCCTCTGGTGATATAGAGGTTAATCCAGGCCATGCAGTGCCTAGCTCCACTCCTTTTCCCCAGGCGCTATCATTTGTTGACTTCTGCAACCGTAAAAGCCTTGGTTTCATGCAACATTAGAAGCCTCCTCCCTAAGTTTGTTTTATTCACTGCTTTAACACTGCCAACCTGGATGTCCTAGCCGTGTCTGAATCCTGGCTTAGGAAGACCACCAAAAACTCTGAAATCTCCATCCCTAACTACAACATTTTCAGACAAGATAGAACGGCCAAAGGGGGCGGTGTTGCAATCTACTGCAGAGATAGCCTGCAGAGTTCTGTCTTACTATCCAGGTCTGTACCCAAACAATTTGAACTTTTACTTTTAAAAATCCACCTTTCTAGAAACAAGTCTCTCACTGTTGCTGCTTGCTATAGACCACCCTCTGCCCCCAGCTCTGCTCTGGACACCATATGTGAACTGATTGCCCCCCCATCTATCTTCAGAGTTTGTGCTGGTAGGTGACCTAAACTGGGACATGCTTAACACCCCGGCCATCCTACAATCTAAGCTTGATGCCCTAAACCTCACACAAATCATCATTGAACCTACTAGGTACAACCCAAAAGCCGTAAACACGGGCACCCTCATAGATGTCATCCTAACTAACTTGCCCTCCAAATACACCCCTGCCATTTTCAACCAAGATCTCAGCAAGCACTGCCTCATTGCCTGCATCCGTAATGGGTTTGCGGTCAAACGACCTCCCCTCATTACTGTCAAACGTTCCCTAAAACACTTCAGCGAGCAGGCCTTTCTAATCGACCTGGCCCGGGTATCCTGGAAGGATATTGACCTTATCCCATCAGTAGAGGATGCCTGGTTATTCTTTAAAAGTCCCTTCCTCACCATCTTAAATAAGCATGCCCCATTCAAGAAATGTAGAACCAGGAACAGATATAGCCCTTTGTTCTCTCCAGACCTGACTGCCCTTGACCAGCACAAAAACATCCTGTGGTGTTCTGCATTAGCATCGAACAGCCCCCCGTGATATGCAACTTTTCAAGGAAGTCAGGAACCAATATACACTGGCAGTTAGGAAAGCTAAGGCTAGCTTTTTCAAGCAGAAATTTGCTTCCTCTAACACAAACTCATAAAAAGGTCTGGGACATTGTAAAGTCCATGGAGAATAAGAGCACCTCCTTCCAGCTGCCCACTGCACAGAGGATAGGAAACGCTGTCACCACCGATAAACCCACAATAACTGAGAATTTCAATAAGCATTTTTCTACGGCTGGCCATGCTTTCCACCTGGCTACCCCTACCCCGGTCAACAGCCCTGCACCCCCCTCAGTAACTCGCCCAAGACTCCCCCATTTCTCCTTCTCCTAAATCCAGTTAGCTGATGTTCTGAAAGAGCTGCAAAATCTGGACCCCTACAAATCAGCCGGGCAAGACAATCTGGACCCTTTCTTTCTAAAAGTATCTGCCGAAATTGTTGCAAGCCCTATTACTAGCCTGTTCAACCTCTCTTTCAACCTCTCTTTCTCTCTCTCCCCTCTTCAAAGGGGAGACACTCTTGACCCAAACTGCTACAGACCTATATCTATCCTACCCTGCCTTTCTAAGGTCTTTGAAAGCCAAGTTAACAAACAGATTACCGACCATTTCGAATCCCACCGTACCTTCTCCGCTATGCAATCTGGTTTCAGAGCTGGTCATGGGTGCACCTCAGCCACGCTCAAGGTCTTAAACGACATTCATAACCGCCATCGATAAGAGACATTACTGTGCAGCCGTATTCATTGATCTGGCCAAGGCTTTCAACTCTGTCAATCACCACATCCTTATCGGCAGACTCGACAGCCTTGGTTTCTCAAATGATTTCCTCGCCTGGTTCACCAACTACTTCTCCAATAGAGTTCAGTGTGTCAAATCAGGGGGCCTGTTGTCCGGGCCTCTGGCAGTCTCTATGGGGGTGCCACAGGGTTCAATTCGTGGGCCGACTCTCTTCTCTGTATACATAAAGGATGTCGCTCTTGCTGCAGGTGAGTCTCTGATCCACCTCTACTCAGACGACACCATTCTGTATACTTCTGGCCCCTCTTTGGACACTGTGTTAACTACCCTCCCGATGAGCTTCAATGCCATTCAACTCTCCTTCCGTGGCCTTCAACTGCTCTTAAACGCAAGTAAAACTAAATGCATGCTCTTCAACCGATCGCTGCCCGCACCTGCCCACCCGTCCAGCATCACTACTCTGGAAGGTTCTGTCTTAGATTATGTGGACAACTACAAATATCTAGGTATCTGGTTAGACTGTAAACTCTCCTTCCAGACTCACATTAAACATCTCCAATCAAAAATAAAATCTAGAATTGGCTTCCTATTTCGCAACAAAGCATCCTTCACTCATGCTGCCAAACATACCCTCGTAAAACTGACCATCCTACCGATCCTCGACTTCGGTGATGTCATTTACAAAATAGCCTCCAATACTCAAATTGGATGCAGTCTATCACAGTGCCATCCGTTTTGTCACCAAAGCCCCATATACCCCCCACCACTGCGACCTGTACGCTCTCGTTGGCTGGCCCTCGCTTTACACTCGTCGCCATACCCACTGGCTCCTGGTCATCTACAAGTCCCTGCTAGGTAAGCCCCGCCTTATCTCAGCTCGCTGGTCACCATAGCAGCACCAACCCATAGCATGCGCTCCAGCAGGTATATCTCACTGGTCACCCCCAAAGCCAATTCCTCCTTTGGCCGACTTTCCTTCCAGTTCTCTGCTGCCAATGACTGGAACGAACTACAAAAATCACTGAAACTGGAGACACTTATCTCCCTCACCAGCTTTAAGCACCAGCTGTCAGAGCAGTTCACAGACCCCTGCACCTGTATATAGCCCATCTGTAAATAGCCCAACCAACTACCTCATCCCCTACCGTATTTATTTATTTATCTTGTTCCTTTGCACCCCAGCTTTTCTACATTGCACATTCATCTACTGAACATCTACCATTCCAGTGTTTAAATGCTATATTGTAATTACTTTGCCACCATGGCCTATTTATTGCCTTACCTTCCTTATCTTACCTCATTTGCACTCTTTGTATATAGATTAGTTTTTTCTACTGTATTATTGACTGTATGTTTGTTTCACTCCATGTGTAACTCTGTGTTGTTGTATGTGTCGAACTGCTTTGTTTTATCTTGGCCAGGTTGCAGTTGTAAATGAGAACTTGTTCTCAACTTGCCTACCTGGTTAAATAAAGGTGAAATATATATATATATATTTTTTTTTATTAAAAAAAGTTTACATGCTCATTTTACTGGTAGGATGTGAAGCCCAGTCTCCCGCTCAGGAACCAAACGTCTCAACCACTAGACCAGAAAAATATTTAAATATTTTACCTGAATGACTGCTGTCTTTCCCTCTGTTCTCATTGTAATATCCTGTGTGTTACCGTCAACCCTTTTGGTTTTCAGGAGATCCAGGACCAGAAGTATAGGCAAGGAATAAACTATATGTACAAAAGTATGTGGACACCCCTTCAAATTAGTGGATTTGGCTATTTCAGCCACACCAGTTGCTGACAGGTGTAAATAATTGAGCACACAGCCATGCAATCTCCATAGAATATTGTCTGTAGACTGGCCGTAGGGAACAGCTCAGTGACTTTCAATCTGGCACCGTCATAGGATGCCACCTTTCCAACAAGTCAATTCGTCAAATTTCTGCCCTGCTAGAGCTGCCCTGGTTAACTGTAAGTGCTGTTATTGTGAAGTGGAAACGTCTAGGAGCCACAACCGCTCAGCCGCAAAGTTGTAGGCCACACAAGCTCACAGAATGGGACCGCTGAGTGCTCAAGTGGGTAGCGTGTAAAAACCATCTGTCCTCGGTTGCAGCACTCACTACCGAGTTCCAAACTGGCTCTGGAAGCAACGTCAGCACAATAACTGTTCATTGGGAGCTTCATGAAATGGGTTTCCATGGCTGATCAGCCGCACACAAGTCTAAGATCACCATGCGCAATGCCAAGCGTTGGCTGGAGTAGTGTAAAGCTTGCCGCCATTGGACTCTAGAGCAGTGGAAACGTGCTCTCTGGAGTGATGAAACGTGCTTCTATACCTGCATCGCTTGCTGTTTGGGGTTTTAGGCTGGGTTTCTGTGCAGCACTTTGTGACATCAGCTGATGTAAGAAGGGCAACATAAAATAAATTTGATTGATTGAGTGATCACGTTTCACCATCTGGCAGTCCGACGGACGTATCTGGGTTTGGCGGATGCCAGGAAAACGCTACCTGTACGAATGCATAGTGCCAACTGTAAAGTTTGGTGGAGGAGGAATAATGGTCTAGAGCTGTTTTTCATGGTTCAGACTAGGCCCCTTAGTTCCAGTGAGTGGAAATCTTAACGCTACAGCATACAATGACATTCTAGACAATTCTGTGCTTCCAACTTCATGGCAACAGTTTGGGGAAGGCCCCTTCCTGTTTCAGCATGACAATGCCCCTGTGCACAATGCGAGGTCCATACTTAAATGGTTTGTCAAGATCGGTGTGGAAGAACTTGACTGGCCTGCACAGACCTCAACCCCATCGAAGACCTTTGGGATGAACTGGAACGCCGACTGCGAGCCAGGCCTAATGGCCCAACATCAGTGCCCAACCTCACTAATGCTCTTGTGGCTGAAGTTCCCACATCAATGTTCCAACATCTAGTGGAAAACCTTCCCAGAAGAGCGGAGACGTTTATAGCAGCAAAGGAGGGACCAACTCCATACTAATGCCCATGATTTTGGAGTCAGATGTCCGACAAGCAGGTGTCCACATACGTTTTGTCAGGTGGTGTTTAGGTGACCGACCACCTCGATTTAGTCTTATGTAGAAAAATTTGAAATTGTGTTTTTTGCATTGGATAAAAGAAGAGACTCAGAGCTGGAAAATGTATATCATACACCGAAGTTGAGGAACAATGGGAAGGAGGCTGAAGAAATTCGGCTTGGCCCGCCGAGCCACGGCCTGTGCACCCCTCTATCATCCAGAAGACGAAGTTGGTACAAAGCTGGGACCGACAGACTGAAAACCAGCTTCTATCTCAAAGCCATTAAACTGTTAAATAGCCATAACTAGCTGGCTAACACCGGGTTATTCAACCCTGCACCTTCGAGGCTCCTGCTCTATATACATAGACATGGAATCACTGGCCACTTTAATAATGGAACACTAGTCACTTTAATAATGTTTACATACTGCTTTACTCATCTCATATGTATATACTGTATTCTAGTCTACTGTATTTTAGTCAATGCCACTCTGACATTGCTCGTCCTAATATTTATATATTTCTTAATTCCATTCTTTTACTTTTAGATTTGTGTGTATTGTTGTGAATTGTCAGATACTACTGTACTTCTGGAGCTAGGAACACAAGCATTTCGCTAAACGTGCAATAACATATGCTAAATATGTGTATTTGACCAATACAATTTGATTTGGAAAGTAATTCTGCTTCGAAAGTTGATCAACTTGTAACCACATTTTTTGGAAAATGGGCCTTGAATGTTTTGGTACACCCATTTGGCATTGTTCACACCCACTTAAGCCTTAGCCCCACCCATATTTTTAAGGATTCACATGTGAGGCCATGTGTTAAACAGAGTCAGTAGTTTAGTAAACAACCAAAGATGAAGACTAAAAGTGGCAAAAGTAGTAGCCTACAATAAGGAACAACTGAGTTATTAAAGGTAAAAATACACTATCTAGGCCTATATCCTAATCTGACTTTGGTGCAGGCCATGTTGTTCTTTACATTACCTTCTCTGGTAAACACACACTATATCAAATAAAATCTAAGTTTATTTGTCACATGCACAGGATACAGAAGGTGTAAACGGTACAGTGAAATGCTTACTTGCCTTGTAGCAATATCAAAAACAATGTGTCCAGATACAAATATTTAAAAATTATTAGATGAAACTTACCCAAATGATATAACCAACCACAAGCCACATCTAGCTAAGTGGATAGATAAGAATTGTCTAGACATGTACACATGTTCATGAAATACAGTATATGGCCATAATCACCACCAGACAAACCTGGCTAACTTGATGGGTCATGGAATCATCTGGCGAAGTGGAGTCTTGTTTAGACATGTAGCTAGCTAGTTAGCTAAACAATGAACTGGCATATTCCCATCTCATACTACTACCAATACAAACATTGTCATAGCTGTAGTATGAATCTGCTGGTAGACAAAGAGGTAACCAACAAGTTTCAATGTTAGCTAGCTAACATTAGGCTATAACTAGCAATGCGAAAGGATTTCTGATTCTAATAATATTACAGTACAGATCATACCCTTAATGTTCGCTAGCTAGCTAACAATACAGTTTAACTTGCAATGAAAACGACTTTGACTAAATGTGAAACTTATAATATCTGAAAATGTAGCTAGACTCTTACCCATATACATGGATGAACTCTTCACGGCAGACTGGAATCATTTCACACAGTTTTTTTGTAGGTACATCTTGTTTGGCCAGCGTTGTGTCATGTCACTCCGGTTCACACTGACCGTGGCGTGTGCAGAAAGTAGCCCATCACTTTTCCCAACTGATCTGTCAATAGCGCTTGCTAAATTCAGAGCATCAATGCTGTTGAGAAAAGTAGCAAAACTTTTGTTGTTCTCAATGGCTAATGTTGTTCCTTTCAAAAATGGAGTGGAAGAAATGACACATGCTGAGCAGCTCATGTTATAGACAAAAGCATGCTTACATGGCAGACCAATCCAAACTCATCTCCCAGTATGTCCAGCCCATCCATTATCTCAGCCAATCATGGCTAGTGGGAAGGTTCCTGACTTTTTCCATGGCTAAACCAACTATGCTCGTAATTTGACAATTTTATTTGTATTTACAGATGGAATACAATTTTGTTATTAACCTGTTACTGATCCAATCCCGTAAACGGGATCGATTTTGACAACATCCGGTGAAATGCAGAGCGCCAAATTCAAATGACAAAAATACTAATTTCAAACATTCATGAAAATACAAACGCTGCACACCCTTCAAAAGCTTAGACTCTTGTTACTCTAACAGCGTTGTCAGATTTAAAAAAGGCTTCACGGCGAAAGCAGAACATTTGATTGTCTGAGGACAGCACCCCGACTCAAAAACTCAATTAGCATAATAACATAACCAGCAGAGGTGTCACAAAACTCAAAAATAGCATATACATTGCTTACCTTTGGTGATCTTCCACTGATGGCATATCAAAGCATCAAGGTTACACAATAAAAGGTCCTTTTGTTCGATAAAGTTCCTCTTTATATCCATATAGCTCCATTTGGTTGCCGCGTTTTGTTCAGTAATCCACCTGCACAAACGCTTTCATCCATACAGACAAACGATATCCCAAAAGTACCCGTAAAGTTCGTCAAAAAAAGTCAAACAGCATTTGTAATCAATACTCAGATACCCTAAAATGAATAAACACTATAATATTTCATACACTATAAAAAGAACTGAGCACGCATTCCCTGTTACGCGCAAAATCCAAAACAGTACACTTGACGTGAACTCAGGAACAAGTGGTCTTACTCCCTTGATTTTCGGCAGGTAGCAGGCAGGGTGGCAGGTAGCCTAGTGGTTAGAGCTTCGGACTTGTAACCGGAGGGTTGCAAGTTCGAATCCCTGAGCTGACAAGGAAAAAATCTGTCGTTTTGCCCCTGAACAAGGCAGTTAACCCACTGTTCCCCGGGTGCCGTGGATGTCGATTAAGGCAGCCCCCCGCACCTCTCTGATTCAGAGGGGTTGGGTTAAATGCGGAAGACACATTTCGGTTGAAGGCATTTGGTTGTACAACTGACTAATAATGGTGACTTTGACTTTGATTGAACGTTCCAATCTTTTTCTAAAGACTTGACATCTAGTGGAAGCCATAGGAACTGCAATCTGGGAGCTAAAATATCCTGCTTTGAACAACATGCCAATTGAAAACAGTTTTTGCCTGCCATACCAGTTCTGTTATACTCACAGACATTATTTTAACAGTTTTAGAAACTTCAAAGTGTTTCCTATCCAAAGCTAATAATTATATGCATATCCTAGCTTCTGGGCCTGATTAACAGGCAGTTTACTTTGGGCACGTTTTTCATCCAAACTTCAAAATACTGCCCCCTAGCCCTAAGAAGTTAAAGCACATGAAAGTTCACATCTTCCGGAAGGCATTTCTACAAAAAAAAAAGCATTTTGATCAAAATTAAATGTTTACTTTCAAATGCCTCATCTTTGAAGTAGTGATGTGCAACATACGCATTGTTTCCTGAAACGAGTCACATGACTTTTAAAAGACGGTTATTTTTTGTAGATTAACGGTTTGCAAAATAGTGGTACAGTACAGCCCTCCCCATGGGCCAAATCTGGGGTGGCTCCATATCTACATCTTCTCAGGGTCCATAAACTTGCCTCTATTCCAAATTGTACCTCTCTTCTGAATTGTAAAATAATGGTAGGCCAACTGTTGGTGGCCATTTTGAAAAATGTCTGCCATCCAAATCTGGGGTGGCTCTATATCTGAATCTTTTCAGGTGGGCAGGTAGCCTAGCGGTTAAGATCATTGGGCCATAAAGGTTGCTGGTTTGAATTCCAGAGCAGACTAGGTGAAAAATCTGTCGATGTGCCCTTGACCAAGGCACTTAACCCTTATTGCTCTGGATAAGAGTGTCTGCCAAAATGTCAAAAATGCCAAAAACGTTTTTACATAACTCTCTGTGCCATTCACAAAAAGCACAATTGTTCCAGATTGTTCAGCTTAGAATCTTTATGAGAAGATTCAGGGCCATGCAGACCTTTGGGGGGCATGTGAATAAAAAATAATAATGGAACTCATTGAGAAATTATTACAAAAAAAGAGGAAAGCAGCACAATCTTACAATCTGATGAGTAGTATTTTGCAAAACGATTTTGAAATAGAATCAATTCTGCACTTATTAAAAACAATATTCCTGTCAAAATAGAAGATTGTAAGACATACTGTAGCCTATCATTACAGCTGTAAAGGTGATGCATTTTCAAAATGCAAGATACAGAATAAACAGCATTTTACACCTGCATTTGGAGATGAAAGTCATTCATACGCACTACCAGTACATCACCAGGACCAAGCATTATCTCCAAGCACCTCTATACCAGGCGCTGTCAGAGGAAGGCCCTAAAAATTGTCAAAGACTCCAGTCACCCTAGTCATAAACTGTTCTCCCTGCTACCGCACGGCAAGCGGTACCGGAGCGCCAAGTCTAGGTCCAAGAGGCTTCTAAACAGCTTCTACCCCCAAACCATAAGATTCCTGAACAGCTAATCAAATGGCTACCCATACTATTTGCATTGCCCCCCCATGATGCTGCTACTCTCTGTTATTATCTATACATAGCCACTTTAATAACTCTACCTACATGTACATAATTACCTCAACACCGGTGCCCCCGCACCGGTACCCCTTGTATATAGCCCCGCTATTGTTATTTACTGCTGCTCTTTAATTATTTGTTATTCTTATCTCTTACTTTTTTGTGGAGATTTTCTTAAAACTGCATTGTTGGTTAAGGGCTTGTAAGTAAGCATTTCACTGTAAGGTCTACACCTGTTGTATTTGGCGCATGTGACAAATAAAATGTGATTTAATTTGATGTTACAGCTGCTTATATTTAGACATATAGCCAGTAGCCACCCAAACTAGCCCTATCGGAAATTAGAAATGATCAATAAAATTGTCAGGTAGCCTGTTCTGGCAATCATGAGTCAGTAGTAGATTGCTAAACTGTATATGGATGATAAATGTAGGTCTAATCTGTTTTTGGCAGAAAAATGAAACAAGTTCTTTCTGGTCACTAATCTGGATATGCGTGCCAGCCTTTGCGCGACAATGCTGACGACTTGTCATTGTCATTGACCAACAATCAAGACGTGCAGCGCAACTTTTTGGTTCCAAAGCATCGATGAGAATTGAATGGTCACTTGCGAGAGCAATGGGTTCAGAACAACGACAAAAAATGAATAAAAAAAAATTGGGGGTGAAATTATACCATCAAAAGGGCGCTTTGGAGACTGGAAAGGCAAAGGAGCATGTTCTCTGCACCGATAGAGCCCTATCTGTGCATGTACTTGAGAAGATTCAATATTTTAAGATATGTTTTAAACAAGACCGCCATGTGACCTGTAATGAAGTCTGGTTTAATGACGTCTGGTCTTAAACTGGTCATATTTTTCATAGCTTTGTCATATGACGTCGCGACCAGAAATAAGATGCCAAATTACTTTGTGTGCCCGTTGTGGGGGGCTCTAGTTCTGACATAGAGAGAGAAATCAGCAACTGATGTGAGAAGTGGAAAATCAAAAAGGAATCACAGTTTCACATCGTCATCCAATTTCTGTCTTGATGATGTTTGCTCTGCTTAAGAGGAGAAATATTGAACTATTTGTCAAGAGGTAGAGCATAGAAGAACCCCAGAAGTGTTCATATCATATTTGCATTGAATAGCCTAGATTTTGAACAGATTTTAGATGCTGATGTGGGATGATGATCTGCATCAGGGACGGGCAATTATGATGGGGGTGGGGGCCACATAAAATCTCAACTTATCGTGAGGTGCCACAGTGGTTTGGGATGCATGTATGGGTATATGGATGTCGGTACACGTTCTCCATATACCCATACATGCAGCCCTAGCGTTTTAGGAAGCCTAAGTGGGAAAAAATACATCTCTATTGACCACAGAGAGGAATAAATGACCTTTTAGCATTATAATTCTACTCGTTTTGCCATGGGGCGTATGAGTGAGAGAAGAAAAATGAAATATAGCAAGCTCTCTTTCGCTCTCTTGCTTCCCCTTCATTTCTGAAGAAATTAATTTGTTCAAAACTTTTCAACTATTGTCTTTCTCTCTCTTTGAGTCAACTACTCACCACATGTTATGCACTGTAGTGCTAGCTAGCTGTAGTTTCCAGTACTCATTCTCTGATCCTTTGATTGGGTGGACAACATGTCAGTTGGTGCTGCAAGAGCTCTGATAGGTTGGAGGACATCCTCCGGAAGTTGTCATAATATACTGTGAAAGTCTATGGAAGGGTTTGAGAACCACGAGCCTCCTAGGTTTTGTATTGGAGGCAATGTACCCAGAAGAGTGCATTGTACTGCAAAAAAACACTAGCTGTCCTCTGGCTACACCATGGTGCTATGTTTTTTTTTTTATGGTTTTTGTGACTGCACTTGAAGAAAATTTCCGGATTGACTGACCTTTGTGTCTCAAAGTAATGATGGACTGTCGTTTCTCTTTGCTTATTTGAGCTGTTCTTGCCATAATATGGACTTGGTCTTTTACCAAATAGGGCTATATTTTGTATACCACCCCTACCTTGTCACAACACAACTGATTGGCTCAAACGCATTAAAAAGGAAAGAAATTCCTGAGATGAACTTTTAACAAGGCACACCTGTTAATCGAAATGCATTCCAGGTGACTACCTCATGAAGCTGGTTGAGAGAATTCCAAGAGTGTGCAAATCTGTCATCAAGGCAAAGAGTGGCTACTTTGAAGAATCTCAAATCTCAAATATATTTTTATTTGTTTAACACTTTCTTGATTACTACAAGATTCCATATGTGTTATTTCATAGTTTTGATGTCTTCACTATTATTCTACAATGTAGAAAATTGTAAAAATAAAGAAAAACCCTGGAATGAGTAGGTGTGTCCAAACCTTTGACTGGTACTGTATGTACATTTGATATGTGTATTTCATTTTCAATAAATTTGCAAAATGTCTAAAACAGGTGTTCACTTTGTCATTATGGGGTATTGTGTGTCGATAGGTGAGAAAACAAATCAATTTAGTCCATTTGGAATTCAGGCTGTAACACAACAAAATGTGGTATAAGTCAACGGGTATGAATACTTTCTGAAGGCACTGTATAATACCCTTCTGTTCTGTTTGCTTTCTGTGTGTCCTGTTAAATTCTGTGGCACCACCATTCTACATCGCTGACCCGGATTCAGGATTAATCTACTGCTCTCTTTCTGTCATTCTAGTTCACAGCGGGACGATGATGCCACCTCGGGACCATGCCATGTTTCATCACAACCAATGAAATATACCTCAACTCACAGGTACAACTGTCTGAAATGATTTCCTCTTATCATCTACTCTCTGCTCGGATCTGAATATAGTATCGTGGTTTCCTTTCTGCAATCTTTTTTCACCTGTCCAGTTCTTTCACATCATTGCAGACAAAGGAGAGGAGAGGAAGCCACTTTAGACTATTTAGGTGCACCTTTAGTGATACATTGGAGTATAGGCCAGTCCAAACAATGCTAGAACAACCTCAAAATATAGAGTGCAGACCAGTCCAAGCAATGCCAGCACCACTACCACCTCAGCATAGAGTATAGTATGCCAGTCCACCAGCTGCACCCACAGCAGCCAGCACTATGGAGGTAAGGACAGATTTTTGGCTTCTTAAAACCTACCAACTACTAACTACTAAAAAAAGAGAGTAAATTATCAGATGTTAATTAGCTTAATAAGTAATGTGCATTGTCCCTGTGTTAACTAAATTGCTTAAAAACAAACTATATCCCAAGGAAACAGTTAATCTGCCATCGCTCCCATCAGGTATTGTTGTATGATTTATTTATATTTTCCACCATTTGCAATCAGAGACATGCAAATAACGCTTTTTTTAATTGATTGCTGCAGTGGCATAATCACCTCTCATTCAGAGAAGAGCCTTGTCCTGGATGTACCTGTCTAATAGGGATAATGACAACTCAATTATTATGACTTACTAGAGCATTTAAAGAAAGAGAGATGGTGTGATGATGATGTGCTTTTTAATCAGCCTCGCTTCAACGTCTTAGGAAACTATGCAGTATTTCGTTTTTTGATGTATTATTTCTTACATTGTTGCCCCAGGAAATCCTAAATCTTATTACATACAGCCGGGAAGAACTATTGGATATAAGAGCAACATCAACTTACCAACATTACGACCAGGAATACGACTTTCCCGAAGCGGATCCTCTGTTCGGACCACCACCCAGGACAATGGATCTAATCCCAGTAACCGACCCAAAACAATGGCGCCGCAGAAGGGGCAAACGGAGAGGCCTCCTGGTCAGGCTCCGTAGACGTACCAATCACTCACCGCTCCCGAGTATACTACTCCCCAATGTCCAGTCTCTTGACAGCAAGTTAGAAGGAATTCGGGCAAGGGTTGCCTTCCAGAGAGACCAGAGAGACATCAGAGATTGTAACATTCTCTGTTTCACGGAAACATGGCTCTCTCGAGATATGTTGTCGGAATCTGCTCAGCCACCGGGCTTCTCCATACATCGTGCCAACAGAGATAAACACCTCTCTGGGAAGAGGAAGGGCGGGGGTGTATGCTTTATGATTAATGACTCATGGTGTAATTATAAAAACATACAGGAACTCAAGTCCTTCTGCTCACCCGACCTAGAATTCCTTACAATCAAATGACAGCCATTTTACATGCCAAAAGAATTCTCGTCAGTTATAGTCACAGCTGTGTACATTCCCCCTCAAGCGAACACCAAGACGGCCCTCAAGGAACTTCAATGGTCTCAATGTAAACTGGAAACTATACATCCAGAGGCTGCATTTATTGTAGCTGGGGATTTTAACAAAGAAAATTTGAGAACAAGGCTACCTAAATTCTAGCAGCATATTGATTGCACGACACGCAGGGCTAATACTATAGACTACTTCTACTCTAACTTCCGCGATGCATACAAAGCCCTCCCTTCGGCAAATCTGACTACGACACCATCTTGCTCGTTCCGTCTTACAGGCAGAAACTCAAACAGGATGTACCAGTGATGAGAACCATTCAATGCTGGTCTGACCAATCGGAAGCCACGCTTTAAGATTGTTTTGATCACGTGGACTGGAATATGTTCAGGTCAGCCTCAGAGAACAACATTGACCTATACGCTGACTTGGTGAGTGTGTTTATAAAGAAGTGAATTGGAGATGTTGTACCCACTGTGACTATTAAAACCTACCCTAACCAGAAACTGTGGATGGATGGCGGCATTCGCGAAAAACTGAAAAAGGGATCCACCGCATTTAACCATGGAAAGATGTCTGGAAATAGGGCCTGAATATAAACAGTGTAGTTAATCCCTCCGCAAGGAAATCAAACAAGGGAAATGCCGGTACAGGGACAAGGTGGAGTCGCAATTCAACGGCTCAGACACGAGCCGTATGTGGTAGGGTCTACAGGAAATCACGAACTACAAAAACAAAAACAGCCATGTCACGGACATCCAGACAAACTAAACACCTTCTTTGCCCGCTTTGACGATAATACAGTGCCACCATCACGGCTCGCTAACAAATACTCCTCCCCCCTCCTTCTCCGTGGCTAATGTGAGTAAAACATTTAAACTTGTTAACCCTCACAAGGCTTCTGGCCCAGACGGTACCCCTAGCCACGTCCTCAGAGCATGCGCTGGCTGGTGTGTTAACGGACATATTCAATCTCTCCCTATCCCAGTCTCCTTCAAGATGGCTACCATTGTTCCTGTACACAAGAAGGCAAAGATAACTGAACTAAATGACTACCGCCCCGTAGCACTCACTTGTGTCATCATAAAGTGCTTTGACTGGCTAGTCAAGGATCATATCAACGCCACCTTACCGGCCACCCTAGACCTACATCAGTTTGCATACCACCCCAACAGGTCGACAGATAACGCAATCGCCATCACTCTGCATACTGCCCTATCCCATCTGGACAAAAATAATACCTGTTAAGAACCTTTCAACACCATAGTACCCTCCTAGCTCATCATCAAGCTGGAGGCCCTGGGTCTCAACCCCGCCCTGTGCAACTGGGTCCTTTTCTTACAACATCTCCACTTCACTGACCCTCAACACTGGGGCCCCACAAGGGTGTGTGCTAAGCCCTCTCCTGTACTCCCTGATCACCAACAACAACGAGACAGCCTACAGGGAGGAGGTGAGGGCACTCGGAGTGTAGTGTCAAGAAAACAACCTCTCACTCAACATCAACAAAACAAAGGAGATGATTGTGGACTTCAGGAAATAGCAGTGGGAGCACCCCCCTTTCCACATTGAAGGGACAGCAGTGGAGAAGGTGGAAAGTTCCTGGGCGTACACATCACAGACAAACTGAAATGGTCCACCCACACAGACAGTGTGGTGAAGAAGGCGCAACCCTCAGGAGGCTGAACAAATGTGGGTTGTCACCCAAAACCCTGACAAACTTTTACAGATGCACAATCAAGAGCATCCTGTCGGGCTGTATCACAGCCTAGTACGGTAACTGCACCGCCCTCAGGGGCTGGTGCGGTCTGCACAATGCATCACCGGGGGCAAACAACCTTCCCTCCATGACACCTACAGCACCCGATGTCACAGGAAGGCCAAAAAGATCATCAAGGACAACAACCACCCGAGCCACTGCCTGTTCACACCACTATCATCCAGAAGGCGAGGTCAGTACAGGTGCATGAAAGCTTGGACCGAGAGATTGAGAAAATGATTCTATCTCAAGGCCATCAGACTGCTAAACAGCAATCACTAACTCTGAGAGGCTGCTGCCTACATTGAGACCCAATCACTGGACACTTTAATACATGGATCACTATAAATGGATCACTAGCTAATTTTAAACAATGCCACTTTAATAATGTGTACTCTGGAACTCTGGAATGTAGCAACCATTGAGCATCTGAGCTTATGGTTGCAGAAAGGGGAGCCACCACAGAGCTGAATTTCAAAATAAATTTGCGGTAAAAGTTGGCAAAGCCAAGAAACCGCTGAACCTCCTTCACAGACCCAGGAGTGGGCCAATCCGTGACTGCTTGAACCTTCTGGGGATCCATTTGAATATGTCCGGGCTTAATGATGAATCCCAGAAATTGTACTTGGGTCACATGGAATTCAAATTTTTCAGGTTTGACGTAAAGGTGATTATCGCGCAGGCATCTGAGAACCTTCCTGACATGCTCCATGTGTTCATTGAGGGAACTTGAAAAAATTTGAATATCGTCCAGGTAGACGAATACAAACTGATTGAGCATATCTCGAAGGACATCATTTATCAGAGCCTGGAAAACTGCAGGGGCGTTGGTGAGGCCGAAGGGCATAACTAGGTACTCATAGTGCCCGGTGGGAGTGTTGAATGCGGTCTTCCACTCATCCCCTTGTCTAATGCGCACAAGATGGTAAGCATTGCGCAAGTCGAGTTTGGTGAATATGGAAGCTCCCTGCAGTATCTCAAAAGCTGTGGCCATAAGCGGCAATGGGTAACGGTTCCGGATAGTGATTTTGTTGAGGCCTCGATAATCGATGCAGGGTCGAAGGCCCCCATCCTTTTTACCCACAAAGAAAAAACCAGCACCAGCAGGGGAAGTGGACCGACGGATAATCCCTGCCGCGAGGGATTCCTCAATGTAATTGTCCATAGCTGCACGCTCGGGAGAAGACAAGGAGAAGATGCGGCCTCTGGGGGGACAGGTACCTGGAAGCAGTTCAATGGCACAGTCGTAAGGGCGGTGTGGTGGTAAAGAGGTGGCTTTCTTTTTACTAAAAACTGCCTTGAGGTGGTGGTACTGAGTGGGGATCTGAAATAGGTCTAGGGATTCTTGAGTCTCGAGAGTAGGGTCAGGGGAACTCAGGGTCAAACAGGTGACAGGACAAGTGGGACCCCAACTGAGGATAGCGCCAGTGGACCAGTCAAGATGGGGGTTATGGCGAAGAAGCCAGGGGTGGCCGAGAATCACAGGGAACTCTGGAGATTGTATCAGATGAAAATACAGCTCCTCCTGGTGTTGACAAATAGAGAGGTGAAGAGGAACGGTAAGAAGGGTTACCTTCCCGGGGCCCAGAGGTCTTCCGTCCAGTGCGGTAACTGTTAGAGGGGTCTCAAGTGAGTCAGAGGGGATCTGGAGGCTCCTAGCAAGAGATAAGTCCATAAAGTTTCCAGCTGCACCTGAATCCACCAAGGCTTTAAGTTAATGCTTCTGATTTCCCCAAGAAAGGGTGATGGGGAGTGTCAATCCTGAATTGGAAGGTGGGGCAACGCGAGTAATTCCCGTTACAGTCCTTCCTTGCCTGTACGGGAACGAGCGTTTCCCGAGAGCTCTGGGCAGGAAGAACGGAAATGTCCAGGTCGTCCACAGTATAGGCAACACCGCTCCCTCATGCGGCGGTCACGTTCTGATGGGGAGATCTGAGTCCCACCCAGTTGCATCGGTTCAGGAAATCCTTGGGACGGGGGTGACTTCTCTGTGGGAACTAAACTGACAGTAGGTGTGAAAACAAACTGGCGACTTAAATTCCTCTCCCTCAGACGATTATCCAGTCGGATCGCCAGGTCAATGAGGGTCTCGAGATCACGGGTAGGCTCTCGTGTTGCAAGGTCATCTTTGAGTGCCTCAGAAAGACCGTTCTGGAAGCACACCATGAGAGACTCATCGTTCCAACCACTCCCGGCTGCAATAGTGCGAAAATGGATGGCATACTTTGCAGCAGTGCAACTATCTTGCTGGAGGGACAGCAGTCGTTTAGACACCTCACGGCCACTGATGGGATGGTCAAAGACCCGTTTGAATTCCTCTTCAAATGCAGAATAACTTGAGCAGAAGGGGCTCTGGGCCTTCCAGACAGCTGTTGCCCAGGAGAGGGCCTTACCCGAGAGAAGACATATGCAATCTTGGCCCTGTCTGAAGGGAAGGACGATGGCTGTAGCTCAAATGTAAGGGAACACTGAGTGAGGAATCCACAACAAGCACTGGGGTCTCCCGAGAATTTGAGGTACTGAAGCAGCAGTTTGGGTAGAAGGCAGCCAATCAAAGATCTGGCAGACAGAGGTCATGACCTCAGACAGTAATTCTGAATGCTTAACCATCAATGCCTCCTGTTGGACTAGCACTGCTTCATGACATTGGATTGAGGACTCATGCTGAGCCACGGTAGTGAAGAGTTCTTGTGCGCTGGGCATCTCTGGGTTCATCTTGGCTTGGTGTTTCTGTCAGAGCCGGGACTCGAACCCGGGTCGCTGGCGTGAGAATCAGGCTCTCAATCCTTGAGCCACTGGAGGTGGTGAACCCAACAGTAAGACGCACTCAGAAGAAGATGAGATGCAAAAATAGTTTTAATACAAAAACGAGCAACAGAAATCCATAGCTGGAGCAAAAATCATCAAAAGGAAATCCACAAAAACCAAAACCAGTCCAACAGGGCTTTTCAAAAAGATAGTCAAAATAGTTACGAAGGAAATCCAGCAAAAACTCCAGCGGAGAAAAACCACATAAAATAAAGCAGAGAAGGGAGTAATCCACAGGCAAGGGAAAATAAATTGTCTCCGAGTAGAGAACACTTACTTGGGCAACCTAGAACTTACTTGGGACCTAGAACTAGCATCTCTGTTTCATCTCTGAGTTTGAAAGTAAAACATTTGCCGCCATCCACTTCCTTATGTCTGAAACACAGGTTTCCAGGGTAGGAAATTTTGGGGCTTCACCATGTTTCATCGAAATGTAAAGCTGTGTGTCGTCCGCATAGCATTGGAAGTTGACAATGTGTTTCCAAATGACATCACCAAAAAGTACAATATATAGTGAAAACAATAGTGGTCCTAAAATGGAACCTTGAGGAATGCCAAAACTTACAATTGATTTGTCAAAGGACAAACCATCCAGAGAGACAAACTGGTATCTTTCCGACAGATAAGATCTAAACCATGGAAGAAGTTGTCCATGCAGACCAGTTAGGATTTCCAATCTCTCCAAAAGAATGTGGTGATTGATGTTGTCAAAAGAAGCACTAAGGTCTAGGAGTATGAGGACAGATCCAGAGCCTTGGTCTGACAGCATTAAAGGTAATTTACCACCTTCACAAGTGCAGTCTCACTGCTATGATCGGGCCTAAAACCAGATTGAAGCGTTTCGAATACATTATTTGTCTTCAGGGAGGCAGTGAGTTGCTGCGCAACAGCTTTTTTAAACGTTTTTTTTTACATTTTCCGGGTCAAGGTTGGTATTTTCAAATAAAGCTTTATTACTGCCACTTTTAGTGAGTTTGGTACACATCCGGAGGATAGGGAGCCGCTTATTATTTTCAAGATAGGAGGGACAAGCACAGGAAGTAGCTCTTTCAGTAGTTTAGTTGGAATAGGGTCCAGTTTGCAGCTTGAAGGTTTCGAGGCCATGATTATTTCCATGAATGTGTTAAGTGATACAGGATTAAAAAAAACTAAGTGTCTCCATTTTCTCAAGGCCTGGCAGTTCTTTGCAGACTCAGGACAACTGAGTTTGGGAATAATACGCAGATTCAAAGAGGAGTCTGTAATTTGCTTTCTAATGATCATGATCTTTTCATCTAAGAACATAAATTCATCAATGCTGAAGTGAAAGCCATCCTCTCTTGGGGAATGCTGCTTTTTAGTTAGCTTTGCGACAGTATAAAAAAATTATCCGCAATTAGGTTGGAAAAATAGGATGATCAATTAGCAGTGAGGACTCCATGCTAGTCGAAAGATGATGGAGCGCCATTTCCGTTCCAATATTCTGGAAGCTTGCTTCAGGGTTTGGTTATTTTCTGTACACCAGGAAGCTAATGTCTTGTGACAAATGTTTTTTATTTTTAGGGGTGTGACTGCATCTAGGGGTATTACGCAAGTCAAATTTAGATCCTCAGTTAGGTGGTTAACTGATTTTCTGTACTCCGACATCCTTGGGTAGGTGGAGGGAGTCTGTAAGGGCATCTAGGAATCTGTGGGTTGTCAGAGAATTTATAGCTTGGCTTTTGGATCCTTGGTTGGAGTCTGAGCAGACTATTTGTTGCAATTGCAAACGTAATAAAATGGTAGTCCGATAGTCCAGGATTATGAGGAAAAACATTAAGATCCACAACATTTATTCCACGGGAAATAACTAGATCCAGGGTATGACTGTGGCAATGTGTAGGTCCGGAGACATGTTGGACAACACCCACTGAGTCGAGGATAGCTCCGAAAGCCTTTTGGAGTGGGTCTGTGGACTTTTCCATGTGAATATTAAAGTCACCAAAAATCTGAATATTATCTGCCATGACTACAAGGTTCGATAGGATTTCAAGGAACTCAGTGAGGAACACTGTATACTGCCCAGGGGGCCTGTAAACATCCTGTCTGGTGTCAATGGTACAGGCTGGTGGCAGTGGTGTAATGGTGTGGGGAATGTTTTCCTGGCACACATTAGGTCCTTTAAAACCAATTGAGCAACATTTGAATGTCACACATTGTAGAACCCATTCCCCAAAGAATTCAGGCTGTTCTGGAGGTAAAGGCGGTCCGACCCGACACTAGATGGGTGTATCAAATAAACTGGCCACTGAGTGTATATCCACATTGGTGGTTTTAGAGTATTCTTTTAGAAAATTAGTTAATCAAATACTGCCTCTCAGAACTTGTAAATATACAAGTAAAGGTAAAGGAAGAAGATCACTTTGAACTCCAGGATGGGTATGGGCTTATCCAGTGTCGTCCAACAAGTTTCGGAGTTTGACATTGTTCATGAGTCTTGGGCATAGTGACATCTACAGGAGATTTACCTCAACTACAGCGTTAAACATTTGTTTGCAATTTTGTCTGCAATTTTGCATACCGCATCAAGCAATTTAATTGTAACTGTTTGAAGTTTGTTCCCGTTTTGAAAAGCTAATAATCCACTTTGTCGTTAATACATATTTATTATGCCAATATCATTATATTCATTATAGATTTCTGGGGGCTCTGAGACTTGTTATACATAGGTTAATCAAAGAGTTTATTATTGAACAAAATAGTTTAAATATCTTCCCTGTTCATATGGTTTCTGTTCTTGCATGCAGCAAACATTCAGCATCATGGAATTTAGGAACCACATATATTTTGCAGCATAGTATCTAGCCCCAATCATGCCCCATCGCATGCGGCTCACCTAATCTAACAACCTTTCCAAAATGATAACCATAGCACAAACCTTACAAGATAATTGTAACCGATGTATCACAAGTCTCAGAGCCCCCAGTAATTTATAATGATATTGGTATCATAAATCTGTATTAATATCAGTATCATCCCCTATTGATCATTCTCATTACTCGTCCTCAGGTCTCTAACCGCCATGTAACACGCAAGCATGAGGTTGGACACGCAGAACCCTGTTTCCATGACATGCTGGGGTTTATTCACGGCTTAAATTACAGCCGATAAACGTGAGGCAGACATTCCGCTCCCAGTGACGCTTACGAGGAACAAGCCTGGCCCTCGTGGGGGCTTCCGCCAGGGACATCAGTGGAATGGAAAGGGCCTTATCGCTTTCTCATTTACCACTGTATATGGAGTGTGTGTGTTGTGTGAGTTCCAGAATGTGAGTGTATGTGTGCAAGCTGTGTTCATGGAGAGTTTGCGTGTGTCTTATCATACAAGGGATGTGATAAGCCTGCAGAGCAGTTCTGGAATCGGGAGTGTGATTACTGCTGATTGTCAATTAGTTTCCACTGGTAATTGGTTTATGATAAAAGCGACAGATGATTAATTAAAATGGGAACATTAGGTAATATGGTGATAAATAGCAAGTAACAACTTATACCGCCTTAAGTTTGTGTTGATATTGGGCCCTCTGCAAAAATATCTTGAAAACAAAACAACTTCACAAAGCTAAAAAAAACACGATTTAAAGTTTCATGAGATTTTATTGCTTTAATACATATTCACAACACCAATGTGACAATAGTTGAGTCTTATGGGTAGATTGTACCTTTTTCACTGTATGGGTATTGTAGGAAATGGTACGTCTTAAAGGCAGACAAATAAAAAATATCACACTAGACGGACTCCCATACTGTACAGTACAAACAACGTTCTATTTTGTTTTGTAATGACAAAACTATGGAGTGCCGGTAATGTTCTAAGCAGGCAGTTGTTGGGGCAACGAGGTTGGGGCAGCGGCATCCTGTCGAGAGGAGTGTCGGGGTCCTGACACAGGGAGGTCCAGCAGGGCTTGGACGGTCTGGGCGACACGAGACAGACCCTCACCATCCAGGATCAGCTGGGTGGGACACAGGGTGTCCTGGGGTGGGGGGAGAGACAGAGATCACACACTGTGCCCGAGCATGCACATTAACAAAAAAAACACGCAGCACACTAAAACCGCCTAGCTAGTCAAACACAACCATTACTCACACAATCACAATTAGTTATTCAAGGAGTAAAACAGACGTTCACCATACTACTTCAATACTGTACTCATGCCCACGTCCACTGAATGCTCAAACAAGGACCCCACTATAAAGAACCCATTCCTTTATCGATGCACTATGGAAGAAGGGAGTGAGGGAAGGGAGTGGAGACCATAGGGGGTAGGGTGGAAAAAAGGTAAATTTAGGCTCTTTTTCAATAGTATTTTCTTGAATTCTCCCATCCTCTCCTCCCCTCATTCTCAAATCCTTAGTAGAAAGTCAGAGGACACACTTCCCGCTTACTATTGAGGACACACAGGAATTCATCTATCCTCGATTCCTTGCAACCTCCTCAATCGCATTGGAGGAAAAGGTCCAAAGTCCTTCTCCTCAGACCTTCTCCAATGCATGTTGAGAAGTAGAAGAGAGGAATTGAGGAGAGATCAATTGAGAGAGCCGAGAGTTCAGTGGAATTTGAGGGCAAATGTGATTGATTGGATAAAACAGCAGTCAGTGGGTGGAGCTTGTGGCTAGTGACATGCTTGTAAAATAAGCAGGGGAGGCACCAGGACCGGGTTTGGGAAACCCTGAAATAAAGAATAGGCTTGTAGAGAGGCGGGTTGAAGGTGGATGGAGGGAGTTAAACACACCTGGTTTGAATCCCCATGAGTCTACTAACCTTTCTTCCCAACTTATATTACCTAAGACTTGAGAAAGCACTCTAATGGATTGCTCTAATTAAGGCCAAATGCTTGGAGTGTTGGTTGACACACAAGGTACACTTCATGACCAAAAGTATGCGGACACCTGCTTGTCGAACATCTCATACAAAAATCATGGCCATTAATATGGAGTTGGTCCCCCACTCTTCTGGGAAGGCTACACATTGCTGTGGGGAATTGCTTCCATTTAGCCACAAGAGCATTAGTGAGGTCAGGCACTGATGTTGGGCAATTAGGCCTGGCTCGCAGTCGGCTTTCCCAAGGTGTTCGATGGAGTTGAGGTCAGGGCTCTGTGCAAGCCAGTCAAGTTCTTCCGAACCAATCGAGGGCATTGTAATGCTGAAACTGGAAAGGGCCTTCCCCAAACTGTTGCCACAAAGTTGGAAGCACAGAATTGTCTAGAATGTCATTGTATGCTGTAGTGTTAAGATTTCCCTTCACTAGAACTAAGGGGCCTGGGCCTAGCCCGAACCATGAAAAACAGCCCCAGACCATTATTCCTCCTTTACAGTTGACACTATGCATTCGGGCAGGTAGCGATCACCTGGCATCCGCAAAACCCAGATTCGTCCGTCGGAATTCCAGTCCAATGGAGGCGAGCTTTACACTACTCCAGCTGATGCTTGGTATTGCGCATGGTGATCTTAGGCTTGTGTGCAGCTGCTCCGTCATGGAAACATTTCATGAAGTTCCCCACAAACAGTTATTGTGCTCATGTTGCTTCCAGAGGCAGTTTGGAACTCGGTAGTGAGATTTGTACACGCTCACAGAACGGCGGTCCCGTTCTGTGAGCTTGTGTGGCCTACCACTTCGTGGCTGAGCCATTACAGCTCCTAGACGTTTCCACTTCACAATAACAGCACTTACAGTTGACCAGGGCAGCTATAGCAGGGCAGAAATCTGACAAACTGACTTGTTGGGAAGGTGGCATCCTATGACGGTGCCACGAAAGTCACTGAGCTCTTCAGTAAGGCCATTCTACTGCCAATTTTTGTCTATGGAGATTGAATGGCTGTGTGCTCAATTTTATACACCTGTCAGCAACGGGTGTGGCTGAAATAGCTAAATTCACTAATTTGAAGGGGTGTCCACATACTTTTGTATATATAGTGTATCTGGTTTAAATCCATGTGTAGAAATTCACACAAAACAACCCAACTCCTAACCATAACCAATTGTGACTACTTGCCAAACACATTCTTTGCTAAACAATTCCATAAATTTCTACCCTATAGCGGAAAAGCTGTAGACACCAATTTGTGGAGGGCTCAGGAGAGGACACGAGGAACTGAGGATGGACTATTGAGAGCCCATCACCCTCTACTAACCACCACAATCCAAACATGCAGGATGCAGTCAAATTCATGTCATTACCTCTGCTTTGCGAGCTGCTTCAAACTCACCTTCTCCACTAGAGGGCAGCACACAAATTACAGTGGTAAACCTGGTATCAACAGGGCAGAACAGAGCTTAAAGCGCAGGGCACAATGGGTTTTGGCTAGATGGAATACAGCTACAGACTAAAAGTTGCATGTTCCAGTCGCGTCGAAGACAACTGTAGCATTTTGTCTAACACTTTTTCTAACCCAATTCTCTTAACCTGCAACATGAATTATCCTAACCTGCTGCGTAGTCACTTCTGTTTGTAGCTTTACTCCATCTAGCTAGCCAAAACCGGCAGAATGCAACAAAAACTCTTGACTAGAGGAATACAACAAACATGAATAGGTTTTTTAGATGCAAGCAGACAACATAAAAGCAGACTATGACACCAAATATGAGCAAGTTCATTTTTTAATAATTTCTTTACAGTGGGAAAAAAACACTTCATAGATTTTATATAAACTCGTATTTATCGTCCCATTTAAATACATAGCTATAATTTAAATATTACAAAATACAAAAGTATTCCTGTTCTTTTAAACATTTAAGAATATTATTAAGTTCTATCCCCATTTTCTTTTTTTGATTTGGGTTGAAACATTAATCGCAAATTCAATTCCAACAAGGCTGACTGAGGTTATGCACAAAAAAAATTGTGTAACAGACAAAGATAGGGAAACATTCAACAGACATTTCTACAGATCCCCTATGGACCTAGTATGAAACAACCTAGCCTTGACCACCAAAATGTCCACTCTTCTTGCCCACTTCATGCAAGGTGAATAAGCCCCATCAATATGTACAGTATATATTACGGTCCTATGGAAAGTCCTGACTACAGTATTAGGATGACACCTCTGCAAGACACACACCTCAAATACAAGGTGTATGTTGAAATGGTTCCTTTCCTTTTACATTGTGTGTGTGTGTGTGTGTGTGTTGAATGTAGTAAGCCTCAGTATTTATTGCTTGGACATCACATTTTTTCAGTGTGCTCAGTAAGCTACAACATAGCATTATGCTGGAGAAAGCAGAGGCCTCACAATGCACTAAAATGCAGCTTCCCAAGAGTACCCACTGCAACATTGTACATAATAGGGCTGATGGGAAATGTAGTGACTAAACTGTAAGACAGAATCACATCACAGTTCATTCAGACTTAGTTAACTAATCAGACTAACCCTTATCTGTCATTTACCTTAATGGTTATTTGTGCAACCTTTAGAAAAGTGGTCCCATTGAACAGCTAAAACAAGTAAATTAACCCAATTTGTTTTTATCTGTGAGACAACTGCACTCTTTCAGCAAGCACTGCAACAAAAATAAAAATACATCTTTATTTTCTTTATAAAAATACTAAAATAATTGTTTACGTTTATACAAGCCGACCAAACAAACAAACAGCAACATCCACAAAAAGAGGATTTGAAATGATTCTGTACCGTCGGTTTACACATTAAAGCATTGGGGATAGCAGTTGGTGTCCTGTAGCAGCACCACCCCTGGTGGTCACAGTCAGACATAGCAGACAAAAAACTGTGGAAAGCATTGGTCAGTGAATGGTCTTATATTCAGCCAGGAAGCACTAGTGATTTGTGTCATTTGCACAAACTGGCCTCCATGAAAAAATGTAAACTCTTTCAGCAGACTAGGGCACTATGCAAAGGCACTCATGTAGGGAAGCCCTTTAAAATGTCCATTATAGTGTTTAGTTTTACTGTACATCTGTAGTGTTTTCACAAATGTATTTCTCTGCTAATCATTCACATAGGTTTTCATGTCAGAAGGCACCTTTAAAGTAGGCTATTTTAGCTGATATAAATAGGTGCCTTTTCGGTGCCGATGGTCCAGAGTACTTTTAACTTTAAAGGGCACATCTACTCAAAGGTTGCTGCTTTTAATATCATATGGTTTAATGTTGAGCCAAACCACATCAGCTGTTGTATAAGTATACACAGTGTGCTCTGCTGTGATGTGTGCTGTGTGGGTTGTGTATGTCATCACGTGTCATGTACTTTTTAGGAGCAGCTGTGGGGTTGGAGGGAGCATCTGACAGTCCTTCCTGTGTTGTGGGCCTCACTCACGCCCTGCATACCTCATGCCAGGGCAATTGCATGTTTGTGTGTGTGTACGAGTCTGTTTTGCATGTGTGTTTTTTGCCAATTCATGGTGGATCATTTCAATCCTGGTTGTCTGAATGTTCGCATTAGGTGGTCAAATTCACGTCAGTGTCAGTCCAAGTGAGTATACGCACTCTCGCGCCGTTTCTCTCACACACACAATCGCTCAGTATCTATGCAACCAGGTGGTAGTAGAGTGTGTAGATCAGAGCCATGGCCAGGCAGTAGAAGACCAGGAAGCCCTCCGAGACCAGTGAGAGGTGGGGGTCGACTGTCTGGGGGGTACGAGTCTCACCCTTTGTCTCTCCCTCATATTTCACGAGGGCCGCCACACAGCGCAGCACAGCAGGAAGCTTACAGAGCAACACGTCAGAGCACACACACATCTCCGTCTGAGAGAGGGAGAGGATGAAGAAAGAAAGGCAGAGGGGAAGAGAGATGGAGAGAGAAGGAAGATTGGGTTGGAAAGGAGATGAAGAAAATGTGAAAGAAATAGCAGAGAAACGGCGAGAAAGAGATGAATGTAAGATGACAGAAAACAAAGAGAGGAAACAGAATTAGCTTTAAGCACATAAGGCCTTAGCTAACAAAAATAGTTTAAGCATTACTGGATAGCTTGCAAAGCTGCAAAAAAAGACTATGAACATAAGTGATCAGGGGGACGTGATCATATTTTTAGATCTGATGAACCAAAGAAAGTCGACAAAAGAAGGAAAGAATGGGTGAAAAATAACGAGAAAGGTGTTCTTACCTCAGGGACCCCCAGCTTGCGACAGGCAGCGATGAAGTTCTCCACATTGAGACGACACTTGGCAGTGCTCAGCTTTGGCTAAAGGGGCAGAGAGACTGAACATCAGACAGTCGACTACACAGTCACAATACAAATACTCACATAACACACACAGTCACAACATTAAAACAAATACCATATTCTTTACTTTTATTTTACCGGTACTAAAATCACCCGAAGTCCCTGTCTACTCACTGACAAATATTTCCTAAAGTGAACAGAATTTTACAATAAATGTCTGATTGGCCCACCACTGCTGGGGAGGGGATGTGGATGATTGACACTGCGCGGGGGCCGCACGTGATTGGCCAGCTGGCAGAGCACCGTGCCATTGGACAACGCCTCCCCCTAGATCCTCTGGAAGGGTGGTCTTCAACCTCGACTCTAGAGTCTGATAGAGAGAGGACGAAAGAGAGTGACAGATGGAGTGAGGGAGAAAGAGATTGAGAGATGGAGAGAGAGAAAGGGAACGAGTACAAGTGAATAGGAGAAGCATTAAAGAGAAAGAACTGTGTAGGGAAGGATATGATACAACATGAGGTACACTATGCAATACCTTGCGTAGCTGTATGACAGCTGGTCTCTCCTCTCTTCGCAACGTGGAGAGCAACTCAGTACGGCCTGCCTCCACCAGACTCTGTGTAGAGCCTGAGATAAAGACATGACTCTTAACGCTGCAGCGGGACGAGGTACGGAACAGGAAACTGTTGGGTTTCTGGGTCAGGCCAGGAGGGGACGATGTCTTGGGAGACGACGGACCCTCTGATAAACACACAAACTTTGTGTTAACTAACATCGGAGTTGTCAGTACTAGGAGATTGAAGGTGAACTGTATTGGTGTTTGTGTCAGTGTGTGTGTACCTGATCGGCTAACAGAGCGCTGAACGGGTGGCGTATGAGACAATGACTCCTGATATGATGTGCACATCTGATCTGCACTCTGTTGGAGAGGGAAAGACCAATTATATTACTTACATCAGGTGTGGGATATATAGCCTAAGTTCCAGCCTGTTTGTGCTATCATGCCAACTCCTTGTCACTCATTGAAAATGTTTGGCTTGACAATGACAGCAATGGAGTTGGCAAGAGCACAAACAGACCTGGGAACAGGCTATGGGTTATACTGCTGAAATACTTAATAGTAGCACAATAACTCTCGACACAAAAATAAAGTAAAATAATAGAATAACCATCAAGACAAAAAGAAAGTAAAAGAATAGTAGATGAGAAATTGAGTATATGCCAGGGTTCCCTAATAGGCAGCCCAATGGCCCACGGGTGATTTTATTTGGCCCTGCAAGTTCTGGGCAAAAAAATACAAGACGTTTAGTTAAAAGGGGGTAAAATTAACAGTAAATCAGCTCAAAGTAATTTTAAATTTAGGAAATATGTTCCCAAGTATTCCCACGCATAAATAGAGAGGTATATGTAATCGTATCCCAAGGTTTGAAGTAATTCTGTTTTTGTCAAATACTGTTTTGGTTTCTTGAAGTCAATTTGCAGTGTACAAGTTATTTATAACTATTGTCTGGCCCCGCTGACTATCCACTCAAGAAAAAAATCAACCCATAGCTGAATGTAATTGGGGAATACTGGTATATGCTGATGAAAGTTTTAAAAAAGATGGCTGAGAGACTGACTGCACATCGTTGTCGGAGGCCGTTCTGGGAGTGGCGGTTCTCTGGTGAGCCACCACTAGAGGGAGACATAACACAATCAGAAAGGAATTACTCAAAACACAACAGTCAAGCACTGTGCACACTCATCTGCTACTAATAAACATAGCAGGGCCTTCGAAAACACAAATACATTTCACATATGGATCAATTCAGGCAGTACAATTTCTCAGTCCCTGGACTAGCTTGTTTCATGTATCTTACCTTGAGCTACTTCCTGTTTGTGACAGCGTTGCCACATGACTTCCTGTTTTGGCTGTCGTCCTCTTCAGTAAACTGGAAGAAGATGGTTATCAAATCAGATATAAAATGGAAAGGTGGTTGTTTCCATAGGAAGACGACTGTGATGTCTATAACCTGTGTTACGACTACCATTTTGTTCAACGTTTGAAGAAGTGAAATATTCACACACAGATAACCATAAGTCCTCCACCACCACCACATTAGTTGACTAGCAGCTGGTTCTATCACAACCCTTGCACGTTACAATGGAATGCAAAGTAGCAGAAAGTTCATTTCCCTTTCAAAACTGGTTGAATTATTATTTTCACCCTGTAGGCACTTGCAATTTACCACAGATTAGATAAATTACACAGTAAACGAGAATCATTGCCTCCAACCAAATTAATTTGAATTTGGAATAATTTAGTCCAGGCCAAAATGGGGTCCTTTATTATTTTCCCCTAAACCTACCACCGCTCCCATAATAACTACTTAAATATATTTTCCTTTATATTATTTTCCAATAACCCTACTTGGAGTGAACTAATGGAGAACAGTACTTAGGCTTCCACTTCCAGCTTATATATACACACACTACATACATTTCAGTACATTTTACATTAGTTATCTTTTGTTTGTTTTTAGTCCCAGCTTTCAGCTACCCTCAACCCCTCCCATCTATCTCTGAAAACCATCCAGTTTTGATTTCCAGCTGCCATATATTTTCCCACTGTATAGTAATGTTTCACAAAAGTTCTGAAGCTTTTTATTCTACAGATTGTAAATTAAAGACAGTGCATTCGGAAAGTATTCAGACCCCTTGACTTTTTCCACATTATGTTACAGCCTTATTATAAAATGTATTAAATAAAAAAAATCCTCAATCTACACACAATACCCCACAATGACAAAGCGAAAAACTGGTTTTTAGAAATGTTTGCAAATGTATTAAAAAGTAAAAAACAAAAATACCTTACATAAGACCCTTTGCTATGATACTCGAAATTGAGCTCAGGTGCATCCTGTTTCCATTAATCATCCTTGTTTCTACAACGTGATTGGAGTCCACCTGTGGTAAATTCAATTGATTGGACATTATTTGGAACGGCACAAACCTGTCTATATAACGGTCCCACAGTTGACAGTGCATGTTAGAGCAAAAACCAAGCCATGAGGTCAAAGGAATAGAGCTCCGAGACAGGATTGTGTCGAGGCATTGACCTGGGGAAGTGTACCAAAAAAATTCTGCAGCATTAAAAAAGGACCCCAAGAACACAGCGGCCTCCATAATTCTTAAATGGAAGAAGTTTGGAACCACCAAAACTCTTCCTAGAGCTGGCCGCCCGGCCAAACTGAGCAATTGGGGTAGAAGGGCCTTGGTCAGGGAGGTGACCAAGAACCCGATGGTCACAGAGAGCTCCAGAGTTCCTCTGTGAAGATGTGAGAAACTTCAAGAAGGACAACTCTGCAGGAGGACAACCCCACCAATCAGACCTTTATGTTAGAGTGGCCAGACGGAAGCCACTCTTCAGTAAAAGGCACGACAGCCCGCTTTGAGTTCGCCAAAAGGCACTTAAAGAACTCTCAGACCATGAGAAACAAGATTCTCTGGTCTGATGAAACCAAGATTAAACTCTTTGGCCTGAATGCCAAGCGTCACGTCTGGAGGAAACCTGGTACCATCCCTACGGTGAAGCATGGTGGTTGCAGCATCATGCTGTGGTGATGTTTTTAGCGGCAGGGACTGGGAGGATTGAGGGAAAGATGAATGGAGCAAAGTACAGAGAGACTCTTGATGAAGTCCTGAGCACTCTGGAGCAGGTTATCAGACTGGGGCAACGGTTGACCTTCCAACAGGACAATGACCCATAGCACACAGCCAAGACAAATCGTTGAATGTCCTTGAGTAGGGCTGTGGTGGTCACAAAATTTTGTCTCACGGTAAGTGACCGTTAATTAACATAAATACATTAAGCATCTCCTGGCTTCCACACAAAGCCTACAAGCCACTGATGTAGACCTTTGGAACATCAACATTTTAAAAAGTCTAATAAATCCATGTAATATAGCCTATACATTCAGCTTAAATCCATTATTTCTTTTAGACAGGTCTAAAGAAGCATGATATGAAGAAAATGTAGTCTATTTCAGAAGAACAGAATAGCATACTGATCTGGATATGCCAAATGGCTGTGGGCTACACTAGTTCATTTAGCAGACAAGATTTGCTTAGAATTCAGTTTGTCTTATTTCTTGTTTGGTTCACAATAAAAATATATTGCATCTTCAAAGTAATAGGCATGTTGTGTAAATCAAATGATACAAACCCCCCAAAAATCCATTTAAACTACAGGTTGTAATGCACCAAAATAGGCCAAGGGGGATGAATACTTTTGCAAGGCACAGTACAATTGAACTAAGCTGAATAAAATAGAATAGATATTTTCTCTAAAGATTTGAGGGAGTGCCCTCAACCCCTCCCATCTATAGCGTACATGCTGCTATTCTGTGTTGAGTGGTTAACAAAATAGGTACTCCTATATCCTTAATTTAGAGTTTTTAATGTAACTTTAGTTCTATAAACGTTGGGCTATATGTTTAGATTTTTAATACATTGTAAGGCTAGATGATGCGACTAATGATTATTAGAAAAAAGTTGCTTGAAAGGCAAGAGCTCTGCTTTGTTTTTTGCACAGGATGTACACACTTCATCAGTCTTTCATTCAAAATAAAAAAAAAGCACTTGATAATGCCTCGAATTTCACGGCGGCATACCCTTTGTGTGGCCGTAACGCACCCTAAAGAAATCCATGCCTTATGCGGCCAGCGGCTGCGTTGTGCCCTTCTCCCTGATTGCTGCATGCTCCGAAGCACTTCTCACTCACATGGCTCTCCATCATGTGATTGGGTCTTTCTCACAGGCTACAAGTGAAGACAGACACATCGGGGACGCAACTGCGCACGTCCTTATCCAATTCCGAGGTGCATATTGAAGATAGTTTGGAAGAACTGTCCACATTTACTTTTCGTCAGCCAACAAGATAAGTAGGCCTAACGAACAGCAAAAACACTACCCATGTCAATTTACTATCCCCCATAGAACAAAAGTTGACCTATTCTGTGCGAGAAATAAATCTTCCGAACAGTCTGGGGACAGTTGTGGGACGCAACAGATCAGAACATTTAGCTTAAAATGTTGATAAACTATTAGGTTATTACTTCACATTATAAGCGCAGCAATGCGCACTCAGCAGTAGGCTATAAACGTAAATGTTCCATTAACTTCTTAGGGAGCGGCAGCAGAGGTGACGGTTTTGGAGAGTCTGGCGCGCCCAAAGTAAAATGCCTGCCACTAAGGCCCAGAAAATAGGATATGCACATAATTAGTACTATTGGATAGGAAACACTGAAGTTTCTAAAACCGTTAAGATAATGTCTGTGAGTATAACAGAACTGATATAGATAAATCCATCCAGATTTGCAGTTTCTTTTGTAGATGACCTTTTTCTCCAAGCTGCCTATTGCATACAATGTTATGTAGGACTGAGACTGCAGTACCTATGGCTTACACTAGATGTCAACAGTCTTTATACAGTGTCTGGAAGCTGTAACCCTGAGCAGAACGGATAGGAACAGGAAATAGTCGAGGTAGCTCAGATGTCAACAAGATTTTACGGGCGTGAGACTGTGTGCGCGCCCCACTGTATTTTCCTTTCATAGCGTTTAGGTTACCATCAGAGTGAAATATTATCGCTAATATTCATAAAAGGATGCATTATAAATTATCTATGATTTGTTTAGGAAAAGTTGATAGGTATATTTGAACGCGTTCTCTTCATGGTTCAATGGGCGATTCGACGTTGGATTTTCTGAACAAAACGTGCCAACCAAACGGAGATTTATGGATATAATACATGACCTTTTCGAACAAATGAACCATCGGATGTCTTCGTGGAACACTTGGGAAGCCCTCAGCAGAAGTTCTTCGAAAGGTAAGAGATTTATTTGAGCTCTTATATGGGTTTTGTGTGACCCGCGCTGGATATGAATTTATGCTAATGTGGAAAATATGTGGGGTGCTATCCTCAAAATCAAATGTTGTGCTTTTGCCGTAAAGCCTTTTTGAAATCTGACAACGCTGTGATATTGCCAAGAAGCAGAGCTTTTGATGACTATGAAACATATTGATGAATGTTTAATAATTCAACTTTTGGATTTTGAATTTGGCGCCTTACATTTGACCGGGTAGCGCGCCGCTACTCCTAAGTAGTTAACAGAACAACACCATTATTGAGATCGCACAAATGCGATTAGGCATGTAATGCTTTTATTATAAAGGTGCATTTTTATGGTGACAATTATCTTCCCCAAACTTGAAACTCACACACTGCTTATGTATGCCAATTAGGTTCTACACCCGTTGTAAAGTGGATTAATGTGCTTAGTTTTAAGAAGTTATTTGGCCACTTTAGTTGTGATACAAACCTTATCAAAACATATAGGCCTATAGGCTAGGCTACATGAGGTGTGCGACTATGATTAGAAAAAAGTTGCAAAAAAAGGCATTGTTTCTTGCCTTATGCTGAGCTTCATTCAGTGATAATACACTACCGGTCAAAGGTTTGGACACACCTACTCATTCCAGGGTTTTTCTTTATTTTTACTATTTTCTACATTGTGGAATAATAGTGAAGACATCAAAACTATGAAATAACACATATGGAATCATGTAGTAACCCAAAATCTAATCAAAATATATTTTATATTTTAGATTCTTCAAATAGCCACCCTTTGCCTTGATGACAGCTTTGCACACTCTTGGCATTCTCGCAACCAGCTTCACCTGGAATGCTTTTCTAACAGTCTAGAAGAAGTTCCAACATATGCTGAGCACTTGTTGGCTGCTTTTCCTTCACTATGCGGTCCGACTGATCTCAAACCAGCTCAATTGGGTTGAGGTTGGGGCATTGTTGCAGAATGGCGCCGGAGGAGATGGCTGCCGTTTTACAATTGTGTATTTTTTCGTGTTATTTGTAACTTATTTTGTATATAACATTTTCTGCCACCGTCTCTTCTCTCTGTTGAAATCATTCGATCCGTCTATGGGGAGTAGTTCGATGTACGTCTCTGGTTGTCCACCACAGGTAACAAAGTCATTCTTAGTTGTAGGCTTCTTTGTCTTGGAGTGTTCCTAGAATGGGTACTTCAGGGGTACCACACGGTGGTGATAGGGATCTGTTCTTCACTCCCGTCTTTGGTTAATTGTCCTAGACTACTTTACATACCCAGCTGCAGACTGAATGTTTGGTCTAGTATTTACAGTCTTCATTCGTCGGGAGTTTCAGAGGTTCTTACAATTTTCTGGTCTTGTAATTTTAACCATTCCAACGTGTGGACCACGTCCGTTGGTCTGTATTTAAATTCTCAGCAAGTCCTTTTTAAGCACTCTGGCCTGAAAGGCGGTTCCATGTTGACATGAACTCGGATCTCACATGGGCGTGGCTAGAGGGCTAAAATCACATTGCTATCTTTTTTTACAACATTTAGATGTAAATCTGATATATACAGTGTGAAAGCTCTTAAAGTTACAATGTTTCTGTTATAATGTATTGTCTCATCATTTTAATGACATCACAAAAATATACATTAATTTCCAATATCTGTCATCATTCCCAACATTCGGATGTTGAAATATATTGTCCAAGTGTCCGTGTTTGATGTTGAAGTTTTGGCGGCAAAGTCTCTCTGTGTAACATAGGGATTTTTAACTTCTCAATACTGCAGGGCAAGAGAGGGAAAGTTTACGACTGGCTGTTAACCTCTACAGGCTCGGGGGCAGTGTTCGGAAGTACGGAGAGTCTTAGTAAACTGCCTGTAGAGTAAACTGCCTGTTACTCAGGCCCAGAAGCTAGGATATGCATATAATGGTACTATATGGTAGTATTGGATAGAAAACACTCTGAAGTTTCTAAAACTGTTAAAATAATGACTGAGTATAACAGAACTGATATGGCAGGTGAAAACCAGAGGAAAATCCATCCATAAAATGTTTCTTTTTGATGTCGCAGTTTTTCCATTGAGTACAGAGGGAATTAGCTCCCAGATTGCAATTGCAGTTCCTATGGCTTCCACTAGATGTCAACAGTCTTTAGACATGGTTTCAGGCTTGTTTTTTGAAAAACGAACAAGAAATTGAAGTTCTTTCAAGTGGCTGTTGAAACGGACACTACTGTTTTGTGCGCGTGAATGGATGCGCGCACCTCGTTTTTTCCTTCCTATTGAACAGACTATTTTCCGTCTGAAATATGATTGTTTATTTAGATATTTGACAACCTGAGGATTAATTAGTAACATATTTTGACTTGTTTGGACGAACTTTTACCGGTACTTTTTGGATTCCTTTGTCTGCATGTTGAACGACTGGATTACAGAACTCCATGGCGCCAACTAAACTGACTGTTTGGGATATAAAGGAGGACTTTATCGAACAAAACAACCATTCTTTGTGTTCCTGGGACCCTTGGGATAGCAAACAGAGGAAGATCTTCAAAAGGTAAGTGATTTATTTTTATTGCTATATTTGATTTTGTAACGCCTGTGCTGGTTTGAATAATATGTTGTTGTGGGGCACGGTCTTCAGATAATCTAATGTTCTGCTTTCGCCGTAAACCTATTGTAAATCTGACAATGCAGTTAGATTACCAAGATTCTAATCTATTGAATGCTGTAACACACTTGTATTTCCATGAATGTTTAATATTATGATTTTTTATTTTGAATTTGGCGCTCTGCAATTTCACCGGATGTTAGCGGTCCACCGATCCCTAAGAAGTTAAATCATAAAACCGTCCCAACACTGAAAAACATGCATTAGAGAATCAGCTGTTCCGGACAACTGTGTGATCACGCTCTCCGTAGCCGATGTGAGTAAGATCTTTAAACAGCTCAACATTCACAAGGCCGCAGGGTCAGACGGATTACCACGACGTGTCCTCCGGGCACGCGCTGACCAACTGGCAAGTGTCTTCACTGACATTTTCAACCTGTCCCTGACTGAGTCTGTAATACCTACATATTTCAAGCAGACCACCATAGTCCCTGTGCCCAATAACACTAACGTAAACTGCCTAAATGATTACCGACCCGTAGCACTCACGTCTGTAGCCATGAAGTGCTTTGAAAGGCTGGTCACGGCTCACATCAACACCATTATCTCAGCAACCCTAGACCAACTCCAATTTGCATATCGCCCTAACAGGCGATGATGCAATCTCTATTGCACTCCACACTGCCCTTTCCCACCTGGACAAAAGGAACACTTATGTAAGAATGCTGTTCATTGACTACAGCTCCGCGTTCCAACACCACAGTGCCCTCAAAGCTCATCACTAAGCTAAGGACCCTGGAACTAAACACCTCCCTCTGCAACTGGATCCTGGACTTCCTGACGGGCCGCCCCCCAAGTGGTAAGGGTAGGTAACAACACATCCCCCACGCTGACCTTCAACACGGGGGGCCCATCAGGGATGCGTGCTCAGTCTCCTCCTGTACTCCTTGTTCACTCATGATTGCATGGCCGGGCACGACTCCAACACCATCATCAAGTTTGCCGATGACACAACATTGGAAGGCCTGATCACCGACAATGATGAGACAGTCTATAGGGAGGTCAGAGACCTGGCTGCGTTGTGCCAGGACAACAACCTCTCCCTCAACGTGATCCAAGACAAAGGAGATGATTGTGGACTAATCAAATCAAATGTATTTATAAAGCCCTTCTTACATCAGCTGATGTCACAGAGTGCTGTACAGAAACCCAGCCTAAAACCCCAAACAGCAAGCAATGCAGGTGTAAAAGCACAGGAAAAGGAGGACCGAAAAGGAGGACCGAGCATGCCCCAATTCTCATCTATGGTGCTGTAGTAGAGATGGTTGAGAGCTTCAAGTTCCTTGGTGTCCACATCACCAACAAACTATAATTTAAAAAAATATTTTTTTCACCTTTATTTAACCAGGTAAGATAGTTGAGTTGTCATTTACAACTTTGACCTGGCCAAGTTAAAGCAAAGCAGTGTGACAAACAACAACACAGTTACACATGGAATAAACAAGCGTACAGTCAATAACACAATATAAAAAATAATTAAAAATAAAGTCTATATACAGTGTGTGCAAATGGCGAGAGGTAGGCAATAAATAGGCCATAGTGGCTTAGTAATTACAATTAGCAGATGATGATGTGCAAGTAGAGATACTGGTGTGCAAAAGAGCAGAAAAGTAAATAAAAACAGTATGGGGATGCGGTAGTTAGATTGGGTGGGCTATTTACAGATGGACTATGTACAGCTGCAGCGATCGGTTAGCTGCTCAGATAACTGATGTTTAAAGTTAGTGAGGGAGATATAAGTCTCCAGCTTCAGCAATTTTTGCAATTCATTCCAGTCACTGGCAGCAGAGAACTGGAAGGAAAGGTGGCCAAAGGAGGTGCTGGCTTTGGGGATGACCAGTGAGATATACCTGCTGGAGCGTGTGCTACGGGTGGGTGTTATTATCGTGACCAGTGAGCTGAGATAAGACGGAGCTTTACCTAGCATAGACTTATAGATGACTTGGAGCCAGTGGGTCTGGCGACAGATAAGTCGCTAGGGGCAGCTGACTAGAGCATACAGGTATCAGTGGTGGGTGGTATAAGGGGCTTTGGTAACAAAACGGATGGCACTGTGATAGACTGCATCAAGTTTGCTGAGTAGAGTCTTGAAAGCTAATTTGTAGATGACATCGCCGATGTCGAGGATCGGTAGGATAGTCAGTTTTACTAGGGTAAGTTTGGCAGCGTGAGTGAAGGAGGCTGTTGCGAAATAGAAAGCCGATTCTAGATTTGATTTTGGATTGGAGATGTTTAATATGAGTCTGGAAGGAGAGTTTACGGTCTAGCCAGACACCTAGGTATTTGTAGTTGTCCACATATTCTAGGTCAGAACCGTCCATGGTAGTGATGCAAGTCGGGCGGGCGGGTGCGGGCAGCGAGCGGTTGCATTTGGTTTTACTGGTGTTTAGGAGCAGTTGGAAGCCACGGAAGGAGAGTTGTATAGCGTTGAAGCTTGTCTGGAGGTTAGTTAACACAGTGTCCAAAGAAGGGCCCGAAGTATACAGAATGGTGTCGTCCGTGTAGAGGTGGATCAGGGAATCACCCGCAGCAAGAGCGACATCATTGATCTATACAGAGAAAAGACCCGAGAATTGAACCCTGTGGTACCCCCATAGTACCAGAGGTCCGGACAGCAGGCCCTCCGATTTGACACACTGAACTCTATCTGCAAAGTAGTTGGTAAACCAGGCAAGGCAGTCATTTGAGAAACCAAGGCTATTGAATCTGCCGATCATGGTCCAAACACATCAAGACAGTCATGAAGAGGGCACGACAAAGCCTATTCTCCCTCAGAAGACTGAAAAGATTTGGCATGGGTCCTCAGATCCTCAAAAAGTTCTATAGCTGCACCATCGAGAGCATCCTGACTGGTTGCATCACTGCCTGGTGTGGTAACTGCTCAGCTTCCGACCGCAAGGCACTACACAGAGGGTAGTGCGTACGGTCCAGTAATTTTTTATTTATTTAAATAGGCAAGTTGGTTAAGAACAAATTCTTATTTACAATGATGGCCTACACCGGCCAAACCCGGACGATGCTGGGCCAATTGTGCGCCACCCTATTGGACTCCCAATCGCAGCCGGTTGTGATACAGCCTGGAATTGAACCAAGGTGTCTGTACTGACGCCTCAAGCACTGAGATGCAGTGCCTTAGACCACTGCGCCACTCGGGAGCCTCGAATCACTGGGGCCAAGCTTCCTGCCATCCAGGAAGTCTATACCAGGCGGTGTCAGAGGAAGGCCCTGAAAATTCTCAAAGACTCCAGCCACCCTAGTCATAGACTGTTCTCTCTGCTACCGCACGGCAAGCGGTACCGGAGAACCAAGTCTAGGTCAAAATGGCTTCTTAACAGATTCTACCCCCAAGCCATAAGACTCCTGAACAGCCAATCAAATGGATGTCCAGACAATTTGCATTGCCCCCTCTTTTATGCTGCTGCTACTCAGTGTTTTTTACCCATGCATAGTCACTTTAACTCTACCTACATGTACATATTACCTCAATTACCTCGACTAACCGGTGCCACCACACTGACTCTGTACCGGTACCACCTGTATATAGCCTCGCTACTGTTATTTTACTGCTGCTCTTTAATTATTTGTTACATTTATTAACATTTTTTTTTTTCTTAAAACTGCATTGTTAGTTAAGGGCTTGTAAGTAAGCATTTCACTGTAAGGTCTACCTACACCTGTTGTATGTGACAAATAAAAATTGATTTGACAATAGAGTGCTGAGTACTAGGCAATTAGAAAAATGTGTACGCTACTAATGACCATCAGCAGCATCAGAGCTTGGAGAAGCCTAATTACCGTGACTAACCGGTCGTGTGGAATTTGACTGCGTTCATGACTCGTGACCACCGGTGTGGCGGTAATACGGTCACTGCAACAGCCCTATACTTGAGTGGCCCAGCCGGAACCCGGACTTGAACCCGATCTAACATCTCTGGAGAGACCTGAAAATAGCTGTGCAGTGACATTCCCCATCCAACCTGACAGAGCTTGAGAGGATGGGAGAAACTCCCCAAATACAGGTGTGCCAAGCTTGTAGCGTCATACCCAAGAAGACTCAAGGCTGTAATCGCTGCCAAAGGTGCTTCAACAAAGTACTGAGTAAATTGTCTGAATACTTATGTAAATGTAATATTTCAGATTAAAAAAAGATATACATTAACAAACATTACTATAAACCTGTTTTTTCTTTGTCATTATGGGGTATTGTGTGTGGATTGATGAGAAAGAAACAATTTAATCAATTTTAGAATAAGGCTGTAACGTAACAAAATGTGAAAAAAGTCAAGGGGTCTGAATACTTTCCAAATGCAATGTAAACACCTTTGCTAAGATTATTATTATTATATTATTGATTGATTGACTATGTCTTATCAACATTGATTGACTATGTCTTATGCTGTCTTACCCAGCAGTAATATTTGCAGAGTTAGCTCCAAGTAAATGTAGCATTTTTTAAGCCATTCCTGAACCTGCAAACGAAAACAAGCTACATACACTACCGTTTAAAAGTTTGGGGTCACTTAGAAATGTCCTTGTTTTTGAAAGAAAAGCTCATTTTTGTCCATTAAAATAACATAAAATTGATCCGAAACACAGTGTAGACATGGTTAATGTTGTAAATGACTTTTGTAGCTGGAAATGGCAGATTTTTATTGAATATCTACATAAGTGTACAGAGGCTCCTTATCAGCAACCATCACTCCTATGTTCCAATGGCACGTTGTTAGCTAATCCAAGTATATCATTTTAAAAGGCTAATTGATCATTAGAAAACCCTTTTGCAATTATGTTAGCATAGCCGAATTCATATTCATTACATACATTGGCCCATTTAATTTAGTCTGGCTTGACGTTCCAAATAAAGTTAAATATGTTGTTGTTCATATAATTTAAAAAACAAGTTGTTTGGTGTAGGCAGAGCCATAAGTAAATAGGTAAACTGGAATATGACTAAAAAGTTAAATCAGGGTGATTTTTCCACAAATAGACAGGTGTTGTCCATTCCATGGCAGCAAAATCTTATCTAATTTGGCTAACTTTCTATTAAAATGTATTGTAGTTAGATCATTTCTTTCTTTCGGGATATGAATACAGAGTATGTCCACTTCACCGTCAGACCATTATATTGGTAAACGACATGCTAATGTAAAAGTTGTATTTATTAGAGATCCAATACGTAATATGGTGCATTTATCATAATTCAGTTTTAATCCAGAAAGGTTGTAATGATCTAGATCCTCTGAGGCTGTGCAGGGATTCGAATTGCTGATTTAAAAGAGAACATGAATCATCAGCATACAATGACACCTTTGTTTTTAAGCCTTTAAAGTGAAAAATCAAAATTTTTCTTGGCCCTGTGCAGTTCGAAGTCAAACAAATCCACGTGTAAATACCAAAAGTTCTAAATTTCAATTTATTTGAAAATAAATCATTAAAGGGTGCCAATATAGGGTGCCAATATATTTGACTGCAACTGTATATTGGTTTGTGTGCAGCCTCAAACCTTCCATTGTACAAAGGATGATACAACTAACTTGCTCCCTCTACTAACCTGTTGTCTCTGGCCTGGTGGTCTCTCTTCTGCTGCTGGGCCCTCTCCCTCTCCTGCCAGATGAGCAGGGTGCCTGGTCTCCTTCTCTCCTCCAGGGTGGGACTGGAGGGAGACAGGGGCCTACCTCCACAGCCCCCTACCTCCACACTGATACTAGTCCTGGGGGGGGGGGACAAAAGAGAGCAAGAGAAAGGAAAAAGGGAGAGTGATGAGTGACAAAAACATGTGTCTGTTACAGATTGGACTGATGGCAAACACCAAACATTCTATGATCATATTTTGTTATGAGTCAACATAGCCTCCTATTGACGGTTGGTTGATGTCAGATAAGTGTCAATGTCCTGCTAACAGAAGCTTCTCACAGTCACAGGACTCCAACCCATGACTCGTCAATCCACAATTTAACCACTGCAGCCAACCACCAGAGGCAAACAGTTGGAACCCTCTGTGTGAATACAGCCTAAGACTACAATGTAAATCACTCATCCCCAGTCACCAAAATTAACACAAACTGTAGAGAAAGTAAGTAAGCATAATTGTTGTGGTCTCTCTTTATAAGCCTAGCAGTAGTGAGTGAATGATTTTTCCCCTGGTTGTGTGTGTGTGATCCCCTGGTTAGGCCAGTCAGCGGGTGAGAGGTGTAAATAATGGAAACCGTAGTCTATTGACATTTCACACACTCCTTGAGAGGGTGACCTTGTAAATCAAGGCAGCGAGAGAAAAACAGATTGTGATAAAAAGAGTATCTGTCCTTTCCACTCTGAAAAACTGACTGGCGGTTGCTGTATATCAAACTGTGTACACAATGTCAGCCAGTCAAACTGTTGAATCGACACTGAAGGAGCAGGAACAGAGAAGTCGAAACTTATTGGCACGGACACACAAACACCACAATCACACAACCTTGTGGGAACATGGCTGAGGGTGCAGATTCAATGCTCACGTGACAATATGAATGTTGAGTTGTGTGTGTGTATGTGTGTGACTCACCTGCTTATAGAAGAGTCTTGTGTTTGAGGAGGTGGTGAGGACTTCCTGGTCTTCTCCTGAGAAAAACACCATGTTGCTGTTAGGTACCCATCTACTAGCCATAAGACATTCATAACATGTTTATAAGAATTAATACATCTCCTAACATGCGGGGGCGCTATGAGCGGGGGAGTGGGATGATTTGTCCCGCACTCCTCTTCTTCCTCCTCGGTGACACTGCAGTCTATGAAAACCACCTGCTCTGCCTCCCCATTCACTGTGAAAACAAAGAAAAAGGGTGAGGGAGGAGGGGGAGAGGGAGAGGGAGGATGAAAGATATTACAGACAGTAAAATAACATTAAGTAATGTCTGGGAGGGTATATAAACAGTGGAGACTTTATTAGATGTCGGAGAGGAGGATATGAAAGAGATTTTGGAAAACAGAGTGCTGTCTGTCTGAAAATAAAATCCTGTTTGGTTACAATAAGCTTCTTTCTCCCCATCTTTCCTCAGTGAGTGGGCTAATATTTAATTTCTCATGGTTTTGGGAGTGTATCAGTACGATGCATCTTTATTAGGGGGTGGAGTATATGAACTATATAACAAGTCTGAAAAATAAATCCCATAATTGATTTCTATGAGCTTCTCATTCTCCCCTGAGAGTATGTTTTTTCCCCTAACGTCTTTATGGCTGGTTTCCCAGACACATATTTCAATAGAGAATCTCCAGTGAGCATGCTTTTTAGTCCAGCAGTAGGCTTAATATGTGTCTGAGAAAGCAGGTGCAGCTGATGGTTTAAGGTGGTTAGAGCTTGGCTGGAACAAAAGCCTGATCGCCATGTAGCTCTGCAGGACCAGGGTGTGTAACTGACTGATGTTCTAATGTGTGATGGTTTTAAGTAGTTAGAGCCCGCTCCTCACCCCTGTCTGGGGTCTCTGTGAGGGGAGAGTCCTCCTCCACCTCTTCCTCCAGATTCCTCTGGTCTCTGGTGAGCTCAGCCATGCGTAGGGACAGCTCTGAGAAGTCATCTGCAGACTGGACACACCGATATGGAGGGAGAGACAGTACACAACAGGTGAAAAGGGAGAGAGTGAGATATGTAGGTCTGAGACATTTGACCTAAGGTTTAAGACATCTGTGTAGACCTCTAACTATTATGACTATTCGGCTATTATGATGGCCTCACACAATAAGACAAAACATAAATTGTAAGGTATTAAAACCAGACTATCGCTCTCTCAGATTTCTGTTGTCTCACCTCGTTCACGGACCATCTCTTGCTCCCACTGTCCACACTGTTGAAGCCAGAGTCCAGACCTCCATACTGACCAGAGAACAGCTCTTGGTGTGACAGACTGCAGGGAGACACGGAAGATAGGACACGCATCAGTACACACGAACACATACTGTATATCAGACACACACATAAGTACACACACATCGCGGCGGCCGGGTAGCCTGGTGGTTAGTGTTGGACTAGTAACCGAAAGGTTGCAAGTTCAAATCCTCGAGCTGACAAGGTACAAATCTGTCGTTCTGCCCCTGAACAGGCAGTTAACCCACTGTTCCTAGGCCATCATTGAAAATAAGAATTTGTTCTTAACTGACTTGCCTAGTAAAATAAAGGTAAAATAAATAAATACACATACACACACACACACACACACCCACACCAGTACACACACACACACACACCCCAGTACACACACACACACCCCAGTACACACACACACACCCACACCAGTACACACACACACACACACACCAGTACACACACACACACACACACCAGTACACACACACACACACACACACACACCAGTACACACACCCACACCAGTACACCCCCACCAGTACACACCCCCAGTACACCCCAGTACACACACACACACACACACACACCCCAGTGCACACACCCAGTACACACACCCCCCAGTACACACACACACACCCCCAGTGCACACACACACCCCCAGTACACACACCCCCAGTACACACACACCCCCAGTACACACACACACGTCTGCACACACACACACCAGTACACACACACACACACCAGTACACACACACACCAGTACACACACACACACACACACACCAGTACACACACACACCAGTACACACACACACACACACACACACACACAGTACACACACACACACACACAGTACACACACACCAGTACACACACACACCAGTACACACACACACCAGTAC